>JAFEKC020000005.1:0-1200000 GCA_018257855.2 Cladonia borealis | reverse complement strand
GTACTTTTCTCATTCCCACCCCCCACTTGCATGTACAAAGTTGACGTAGGTACTGGCAGATTCCGGCGGTCCCACTGTCGGCCCCATTAACAGCCATTGGTATCATTGCACCACTTGTCAGAGCGCGCGTAACTAAGCATCGGAGATGGACAAAGCTGTCAATAAGATGCTTTGGCGGTTGTTGCGCATAGGCGTTGAAGTGAAGGGTATGATTGTGTTATGAGGGGTGTCCTTTGGGGAAATTCGACATGGAATTCAGTGGCTCCTAGTTCTCAATTGCTTTCTGAATTATAGGAATAGATACCTCCACTCATTATAGTATTCAGCAAGTCTCAAGGGGAATGGTGACCGAGTAAAGCTGTGGTTAGTAGTCCGGCAATCCATCTACGTGACGTATAAGGGGAGTAAGGGGAATCTGCTTTTGCTGTGCGTCAGTTTTTAAAAGCAATTCCATGCATTGCTACTCTGTACAACAGGACCGAATGGGAATGTCATAGTGGAAGACCACGAAGCGTCTTTCCGACCAAGTACAAGGAGGCTCGAATAAGGAAACTGAAACCGAAGCTCGGCTAGCCTGATGAGGACGTCTTCATGCAAGGAGATTCAACCAGGTGTCAAGTCCTCCCAATATCATCAACTGGACATGCTCTTATATGTCGTTTCTTTTGAACCTACGCAGCCTGTAGCATGGCGCTCCGATCGAAATTTATCACATCATACAGACAAAGGCACGGCCTAACTCACTTTCTTGCCATTCCACTTGTGACGCCAACATCTATAACGCAAGTTAGTGACTCATTAAAGTGTCTTTGGGATGATTTAGCGGCTATTGGTGTCCCTAACGACGCAATTCGGCCTCTGGGTCTCCTTCACCTGAACCTTGAGATCCCTCTAAGTCTTAAGACACCTGAGCGCAGGGCCAAGGCTTCTGAGATTCTTCGCAAATTTTCCTTCGAAGAGACTGTACCGACTATTCATGACTCTTCGATTTCGGGAGATTACTTCAGACATTCTTCAAGGGCATTGGAAAAATCTAACGATGACACCAACAAGAGCACGGCTTCACCCAGCGTATCTATCGCTAGTCTGTTCTGTCAACCTGGCAAGGAAGCAGAGGCAGTTAACCTTAGCGCCATAGTATACGACGCCACGCATAGAGTCAGGGACTGGAAAGTACGAATCGCTAATGCCTACCAGGCAGCCGGTTTAAGTCCAAAACAACATTATTCTAAAAGATCCCAAAAACAAGCCGTCATGAATAGACTTTGGGGCTCCTACGATGCCACTATTTGCCTTATGAGAGTCCCTAGCTCCAAAGAAACCGTTCCATGTCCTCGTGACCCGGGGAAGATGATGAGCCCAAGACGGGACTCTTTTGATGCCCGCGGCCTTATGGAGCGATACAAAAACCATGTTTGGATAGAGAACGCCCCGTTAGAGAGGGTTAGCATATGTAAAATGCGGTTCCACAAGCTTGAGGTGGAAGAGCTTCCAGAGGTCTTTAGCGTACCGCTCTCATAAGCACTACAGCTTTTGTCTACGCCATATTGCCTGACGACAGACAAAATCTCAAGATGCTCCGCCATTTGGGTGTCATTTTCGGCTTTACTTTGGCTAGTGTCACTGGTGTTCCACACGCTTGTTTACGTACTAGCACTACGATGGTGCTCAAGGTATTTCAATTTGCTCGCAAGCGTTGGTTATTCCCTACCTACCCACACAGAAACCATGGTGCAACAAGTCCGGCTCAATTCTCGAGCCCGATACTGGACAATTTCAATTTCATCTTAGCGAGCACCCTTTACGTTATCCTTTCATCGACTGGGGCTGGTCCAATGTTGGCATGAGGGGCTGTTTTCGGGATTCTGGGCCAATTGCAACACAAGATCTTTATAGGTACTCCCAGACACAGCTCGGCTTAAACAGATTGGATCCACCCCTCTAGAAAAGGCCCATCTCGAAGCAAGGGTACCTAGATCTTTGTTTATTTCTCGACCAGTCATGTCTGGATCGCGCGGGTTCTCAGGAGTTGGATGGAATTCTAAGCGCAGAGGATGCATGAGGATTGCTTTTTAAAGCGAGTGGATGGGCTTGGGATTATTGGTCAAAGGGGGGGGGGAGTTCGGATATTTGAGGGGCCTTCCCAAACGACCAGGGAATTATTATGCTAGAAACCTTTCGAGTCTTTCGCAGCGAAATACAAGGGTCTCGATTTCCAGGCTTTTACCTACCCTAGTATATCTCCCACCCCATCCCCCCACTGCATCCCTTTTCCCCTCCCAAATCATCTCCCACACTCTTTCAACCCCCCCCCCCCCCCCCCCCCCCTCCTCACAACCTCCCCCTCCCCCCGCTCTCAAACCAAAACAAATTCCTCCCCCCCTCCCCTTCCCCCGGCCGAACCCACCCCCTCCTCCCAACCGGCTCTCTCTTCCAACTAGCGAGCTGTTCCAAAGTGTTCCCATCGCCAGTATTAGCAACGAAGCGTTCATTATTGCTAAGCAAGCGGCCGATAACGAAGCCGATGGAAGGAGTACCGTTGCGGTTGAAGGATACTGTGTAAGTCTATTAGGGGAGGAGGGGTTAGTGGATTGGTGTGTGTGTGCCTGGAGTATAAGAAAGGAAGGGGGAGGAGCGAAAAGGAGGGAGGGGGCGGGGGTGTAGAGAGCGTACTTCGATAATGGCCTCGCCTTCAGCATTAGCGGTAATTGTGGGGATAGGGAGATCTGTTATATAGCGAGGTAAAGGATTACTGTGAGGGTAACCGGAACCATCTCGTCTAGGCTGCGTGGAGAGACAGACAACGTGTTGATACGTTAAAACTCCGCCGTTTGCGAGAATCAAGCCCGTTCTATAGCTATTTCCTTTTCGAAGCTCTCGGACCATGGCTGTTAACGACTGGGTAGATTGAAGTTAGTTGCGGGAAATGATGGATTTTTGCTGGGATATATATGGGGATGGCGTACTTACGTGCAGTGAGTAATTGTTGCCGGCGCCGCCGAAGGAGGTTAGGCCGCCTAGGAGGGTGATGGGCTTTGGAGGATGGAGGATGGGGAGGTTGAGGTGGTGACAAGCTAGTTTTGGGACGATGGGGAAGCAGCTGCGATACTTAGGTATCAATACATGGATCACGCGTGAAAGGGATGCGTTGGGTAACGCACGAGTAGAAGTCGAACAAATCAATTTGGTCCTTTTGTAAGCCGCAAATTACTAGACATGCGTCCAGTGAGCGGGAGATAGAAGGGCTTGAGTGGTAATTAGGACGCTCCCAGACTGAAGGAAGGTGTACATTAGCGATAATTCGACCATTGGTGTACATGGATGTACCTACACTTGTCAGAATCTTGAGTGCCGGCACCACCCAGAGGATAAATCCATTTGCTCTCAGGGATACCGAGCTCTTTAGCATACTTGGTCGATGTTATTATACAACTAGCAGCCAGATTGATATTATTGAATGCATTCATCAAAAGCGGATCTACGCTCAATTAGGACATTGGTTCAGTGGTTGGGTCACGGGAGGAAAAAGTGTACAAGGAAAGCAAATCATTCGGTTCTTATCTGTCACAGTACCAATGGCGTCCTCCGTTGAGGCAGGCTGTCCATAGTTCCAGGAGTAGGGATTACGCTCAGCGACCTTAGCAAATTCAGCATACAACTGGGCTGACTCAATATTGTTTTGCTCTATCGATTGGCCGCGATTGGCCCTAAAAGCATTCTCGTATAAAGGATAGACATGGATAGGGAGGCCTATTGAGTGGCGACTACCAATATCTGCAACACCATCATTAAGGGTGAGCAATACTCTTGCTAGCCAAATTCAGTGGTACATACTCTCCTCACGCCGAGAGAGCTGGAGGGGAGACGCTGCTTTGACATTGGGGTCTGTCATCGTCCAGCCTGGAGGCGGCATTCGTTTTCCAGCTACACATGCATTTACTTCAACATTCTGCAATTAGCATCTTGCATTCTGGAATTCTTCGCAGCCTCATGCTCACTCACAAGAGGCCAGAGCTTCGGCGCCAGTGACGACGGCAACCTTGCTTTTCCCTAGAGATACATCACGAGCAGCTTCGTCTACAAGTCTCATTGGTTGATGGCCACCATGCTCGCTGTATGTCTTATGCAGAGGCTGGACACCCAGCTTTTCAGATAGCAAGCCAGGTAAGTCAGTGTATGGCCAAGTCCAAGTAGCGACGACATTGACACTATCAATGCTTGACTGAAGCTCTTTCTCGGTAGAAGATGAAAGATTTGTATCTTTGAGAGCATTTAAGGTGGCCTGTAGCATCAGTTGCATAGGCTCAATGGCGTCCTCGATCTTTTGAGATCGATTCTGCACATCGCCGACACCCACAATGATGGGTATCAGTTGACCAGTAGCCATATGTGAGATGTTGAGAATAATAACTCAGACTAGATGATGTGACCAATATACTAGACCTAGCTCCGGTGGCAAAGGCTGACCAATCCGATGCATCTGCGAAACCCCGCAACAGACAAGTGAAATTGGCGCGATTGGGAGCGACACACTGTGAGTTATGTAACAATCGTGCTCTGTTAAACCCCATATTAATAGCCTCAAGCCACTCCTGCAGTGCACCGTACCGTAGGAGGACCTTACGTTGTACCTTTAGACTTCAAATAGCGCAACGGGTCAAATAGCGCAACGGGCTCGGAGTGGAGTCACACCGATGGCCCGTTAGAATATTCTAGGGCTCGTTTCAGGCAGCATCCGAGCCAATGATTACCTTAGAGAACCCCGCCACTTCCTGATCCCCCTGGCCACCTACGAAGTACGCGTATGCGCTGTTGGGTTCTGCCTGAAGTTGGATGTCAGCTTCGCCGTTCGCTTTCTTCCTTCATTCATTTAAAAGCTGTCCATTTCCACTCATCAGATAGCAAGCCATTTTATCTTCTTCTACTACTCGCCTTTTTACTGATTACTCGTTGATCTCGCCACGAGGTCTTACAGCCATGTCAGGCATCGCTCACAACCTCGTTCGTCGGGCTGTCGCTGTCACCCAACAGCATTACAACACTCCCCAGGGTGACAATGACGACCAAATCAAGAAGATCGCAACGTGGGGTATGATCCTCATCTGGGTCACTGGAGTGCTTTACTTCGCTATGATGTCTGCCGTAAGTCAATTCGTTCTTTGACAGCTGGCTGGGTACGGAGACTGACCCGTCGCTTCTAGATTTCTTATACCTACGGCGATGTCATCGCAACCTTGACCATGATCGAAACTCCCACCGCTACTGCCTTCACAGTCGAGTCTACTGACGAGACCGAGGCTCCTCTCCTTGATCAAAAGCCAGAGGATGCAAAAGCCATCGAAGCCGACCTCTTCCTCGTCAAGCAGAAGCCCATAACGTCGACTATGCGTTCCGCAATTAAACATCTCAAGGCACGAGGTGGCCGCTTGGCTCGTTTCCGTGGTTTCCATGTGGCTCTTATCTACCACATAGCGTTAAGCGTTGGCACCAACTTCATGACCTCACTATTTGGCTCACCATTTGGGTCCCTGACCCGACCCCTCGCTTTCATCGTCGTGAGCGTCGTCCTAGCCCGCCTTAATATGACTTGGACCCATATCATTATTTCAAACCCAAGCGAGAAACGTTGGTACCGTCGCATTGTCTCAGGCAAGGCCGCCAGGAAAATCATGATTCCCACAGCTGTCTTTGCTATCGCTCAGCTTTCTCTCTGTCTACCAGGATTCATACTCTCCATGGCGAGCAATACGTGGCAGAGGCCGAGCAGCCATGGCGATGAAAAAGAATATGCACAGAAATTAGTCCTGTTCCAGGTAGCAATGGCCGCCATCGCTTTTATCCTCATCGTTGTCCTCGTTGTCATTCCCGCCGATGTCACACTCAAGCGTGTCCAAGCTTCAATGCTTCCTGAGGAGGATGAGGCCATCGTGCCGTTCGACCGGACCTTTGGTGGAAAGGTAGTACCTGAGATCCTCGGAGGCAGTGGTGCCGTAAGCATGTTTGATGCATGGAAGACATTTGACCGCTCTGCGAGAGTCAGGCTTCTTAAGCTCTATGCCAAGATCTTCCTGGTCCAACTCTTCACTACTATTCTATTCATCATGGTAGTTTTCGGTGAACTGAGGGTTATTATGGGTGATGACCTTCGTAAGGCTGTGAGGATGGGCCAGGAGCAATTGATGCGTTAGGACACCTGATGAGCAGTCAGCTACACTATACATTACCCAAGACACATGACGGATTATATGAGATGGAAGTTATAATGCATTGGCGGGGATTTATCAATTGTCGATATTTTGTATAGCATAAATCATGACTTGACTCTCATGTGTTGACTACCGCATGTCTCTTTGCAGGTTCCAGAGGTGCGTCGTTACCTAACATACAGGCGTCCCTTCCCTCCAACGACGCACCTTCCTCAGAGAACCGCCAAGATAACCAACCTTTTTAGGTAATGTCGAATCTACCTAAAGCTTCCCACACCTTTAGCTTACTGCGCCAGTGACTCTCCATTAGAAATCTCAAAGATCTGATCTATTGGCATCTGGGATCCATAAATGTCTGGCTTCTCTAGACGATAGCCGTCTTATTACGATGGCCTGTCTCGAGGCAGTTCTCCGGACAGCTCTTTGGAGCATCCTGAATCAAGACAACTGGGAAGTATTGACATGATCTGAATTCTTTACGAGTGGTCCAGTGTTTTAGTACATGACGGCATGTCTCGTTGGAAAACCTACGATCAGAGGGAAAAGCTTCGACCTGAGAGATCTCCAACAGGTCCCAACAGTCAGTCGTCATTAGGTACGAATGCTGTGTCTTGCTCGAAGAGCTCTCGCCACGAAGGTTCAGGATTCATCACAATCAACGTCATCTGCCCCTTCCCACCTTCGCTAGATATCTGATGGCTTTCCTTTGCTCATTTCCAATAAACATGGCCTCCATTTTTGGCACATGACAATATTCTCAGATACATCCGAGACACATCTGAGGTGATTGACTGAGAAGATCATGTTCGTGGCCGGGCCAGATGCTAAGAGCGACTGCTCCAATGAAGGAATGCGTCATGAATTCAATGACAATGAAGCCGGAAAGATGGGCGAAAATGACATACAAGATATCAGGGCCTCATCGCCATGACTGAGACATGGTGAGTCTTGTGATTTCATCGACCGTTGCCACGTCATCGGTAGCAAGTCCACCATTCTCTCCAGAAACGTTCCTTGTGACTCTACATGAACTGTTTGCTGGCCTTTGCGATAATGGGGCTAGAAAACGGGTAATTTCGGGCGAAACTACCTCCAAACTATTTGAAGACATTAGACGGATTTCTATCATCGAGTGGAAACGCAATCTAAGTGATAAGGCTAAATCTAATGCTAAAATACAGGCTAGACAAGTTGGTAGCTGTCAACATCACATGATAGATGCATGCCAAGGAGATATGCATGGTGTGGAATTAGGCGCATGCTGGTGCTTCTCCTGGACAGTACGCCAGAGAACTATCTGCTCCGCGGCCTTGAAGAGGCTCCGTATGCGATCATTTGGCAGAAGTTCATATGCTAATCTGCGTTTCCGAAGGATATGTACGTCCGCTCGAACCTGCTGCTGCGTCTGGCCGACTTGCATATCCAACCTCCGATACCATCTTCTAACATGACGACCTGCAGTGGGAGCAAGGGGAATTTCTGCCAGTTTTCTCTATGGGAAAGTTGGATTAAGCTAGGTGAATCGATCATCCATAAGTTTGGCATGAGTCGACAGGTATGCCATTGTTTTGAGGATCTACACATATGAAATCTCTACCAGTCACTCGTTACCCACGGGAAGAAATTCTCCCACCAGTTACTTCTTAGTGTATCTCCAGTGTAGTAGGTCATCGCTACGTACCTTATGCAAGGAATCCCTCGCCGAGGCGATTCTGCCTGAAATTCGATCCTGACTCCCCGTGTACCTCGTGCCCAAGACCACGAATGTTTATTTTTCTTCCGAGAACAAGCTGCTCGTTGACTTACAAAGAGCCTTCAATTACTCAAGCCCTCTTCGTCCACGTCTTGTTTATCAGCACCTCAAACAACTCTCGCATGTCAAAATGGCTTACTTTTCAAGGTCAGCGAAATACACGTGTCCTACTTATCACATCATTGCCCGTGAACCTAAGGCCAAAGCGTGCGGCACGAGCGGCGGTGCACGGCATCGACCACCATCTACACCTCTCGGTTCACGCTCCAGTTCAAGTAACCAGATGACTACCCCTAAAGCTCTCGTCCGCATGGACTCTACGAACTTTGACGATACCCAGCAAAACTATAACGCTGTTCAAAGCTCGCAGAGCGTTCACGGAAGCTCCAAAGCTTCTACTCCGGGAGACGCCAAAGCAGCTGTCAAAGAATACTTCGATGACTGTGACGATGGAAACATCACGGTCCAGCGTGGATCTACGCCCTATGAAGATGAAGTGACCATTCACGTTAATCGTCCATCAATCCTTCTTTTGCGTGGGAGGTCCAGATCCAATGACTGGGAAGTCGTGGAGCTATCTGATGCTAGCCTTGGGAAAAACTTAATCCGAGCATCGAGTGTTGCGGATTTTCGCAAAGAATATCAGAAAGAGCTGAAGGACCAGGTGGACAACGCCGAATCATTCATCCCCGAAACAGACTTGGCTGGTCTCGCAACGTGTATGCGTCTCGAAAGTCATCTTGGTCACTTGAAGCGGATTCTCCGCTTATTCTTGGACTTCGATAAATTGAGCAAAGGTATATGTCTATTAATCTCGGTCAGATTTCTTTGAGCTGACATGAACCCCCGTATCACAGACAGCTACAACACCGATACCCTTCATGGCTTCCTCAGAATAATCCACGACTGTTCCAAAGACATTTACCACGACCTCAAGTCGCTAACATTGTGGCGCTCACTAGCGCACGACGGACCAGCATACCGAATTCTTCCCCTTGTGGAAACCACAGCTCGCCTGCAAGAGATATGGGACAAATACGTGCATTGGGTCGCCAAAGTCTCAAATAGGAAGATTGAGGATGCGGCGGAGGGAGAATATGCACTGAGAACATACTTGTGGCAGCAAAGGCAGGATGCATGCATGGAAACTGCGAAGAAAATGCTGGTTTTGCTGGGAAATGAGCTTGATGACGGGTTGGAGGAGGTTGATAAGATTGAAGTGAACTTGAAGAGGAGTTGGAGGTACGGTATGAAAGGAAGTAGTATGGAGAGAGATAGATATCAGTGGTGTGGGACGGGAGCATCATCAAAGCACTGACTATCTAGAACGTAACGCAGCAGAGGGTAATGCAGCGAAGCTTCGGTCGGACTTTGACCTTGGCGGAAACGTATGCTATGAATTTATCGTTGTCTTGTGCTTGCCATGGCGTCGACTTTATTACCCTTATGGCATTTCACGAGGCCGAAATCATAGAAAGCAAAAGATATGCCTGACATGGATAGTGCGACTTCTTCGTTCCATATATAATGAACTTACGCCCTCCTGTTACATTGTAATCACAAATGTCATTTACTACTTTGACTGCAGTGGACCCTTTGACGGTCCCAAAGAAACCACTTGCATTTCCCATCTTCTCAGGGCCGAAAACTCGTCCCTATCATAGGAAGAATGAATTTTTTCCCATCAAGAAGCTATTTTTTTGGTGGCGAGAGGCTTCCCGAGTTGTTTACGATGGTGATAAAGGCAATGTTGTTTCTATGTGGGGTTTGGAGACGACTTATGGCCGGCATTTAATGGTAGGACTTAGTGTGCTGCGAGGTGTCCCAAGAAGTGCTGAGTTCGTGGAAACGCCTCCGGTTGGTGGTAGCAATGCGTGAGCAGAGCTGACGTGGAGATGCATGGTGTGAGCAAAGTGTCTATCGAAAGGACGATCTCTATCATAGCTCATCGCTTCAACTCTATTAGGACCCTATTAGGGGGTTTATGAGAATAGATGAGGGAGTGGCGTGTTGTATTCTGAGCGGCCTATGTATGCCATTGCTCTGTTTGATTTTCTTCCTGTTTGATAGCAGCTTGGAGATTGGAAGAAGCTGGAGAGATGCTACAGAACGGATTAGCGCTATTCTTTTCAATGGTTCTGCTAGGCTGACGTTTGGGGAAGGCTATGCAGCATCTGGGATAGCTGCATATCTGAGCTTCCAAAAGCCACCTACTCGCGTCTCTCCAGGAGGATATATCGCAATTTCCTTTTCTAAATGTTAGACATCCTTTAGACGCCATGCTAAATACATCCCTGCACAGCAGTCCGCCACGCCACCCCCAAAAAAACCCCTTAAACAATCCCCTCACCCAGGCCCCGCCCCCGCCGGCCTCGCCCCACTCAAATTCACCACCATCCCCCCCCCAAACTTCCCCCCGCCGGAGCAAGACCCTTCTTCTCCTCCCTCACCCACCCCGGCACCTCCTTATCAGCCCTCGCATTCAGCACGTCCCAAACACGTGGGAAACCGATTTGCAATGGGGAGGCATTCTTCGCGCCTGTGATGGCGAAGCGGTGAGAGGAGTGGCTTATGAAGCCGTGGAGGAGGTCTTGCTCGATGAGGGAAGCTACGATTGATTCGATGGTTGAGATGGTTGGGAGGATGGGGGGAGAGGGGTCGACGACGTCGAGGAGGTCGGGGTCTGTGTAGCCGTGGCGTAAGGATGAGGATAGGGAGGGGGGGGATGAGGAGGGGGGGTTGGAGCCGAATATGAAGATGGAGTTTGTGTGGGGATTGCTCGACTGGGTGTTGGTGGGAGCACTCGGTTTCGAGGGATCGGGGTCTGGCTCGAGCGCCTTTTTCTCGAGATAGATAGCCAGGTAAAGCATGTCTTGCAGAGCAAGAGTCGGGGCTCTCTTATTGATGGCATCGCCTTGCGATCCGGCAAGTAGAAAGGTCCGACGCGCTAATGAGCGCCAGATGAGGACTTCGCATCGATTGGAGAGTTGTAAGAGTATGCGTTTTCGTAGAAACCATTCAGACTTATCGCTATCTAGGTCAAGATATTTGCGAAAGGATGCTATGTCACCTCTGGCAATAGCGATGCAGATTGGCGCAAACTTCTCACCAAGACCGGCAGCCTCTGGCCGTCGGAGTAGTGCAGCAGAGGGAAAGCGGCCGAGGATAAGATTGGAAGCGATGAGATAGATGAGAATGAGGCGGCGTTGACTGAGGCAACGGACATGGCATTGGTCATACGCAGCTTGAAGTGCAAGTTGGGCCCGGTAGAAATGGCTGTTGGCGAAGAGGTACCGACCAAGATAATACAGAAAGGTGACACGTTGAGAAGCTGGAAATAGTCCTAGAGGTGGTGATTGTTGATAGATGTTGCCAAAAATCTGCTCGGCGCTGCGAAGTTTGCGGCAATGGAAAAACAGCTTGAGACAGAGATTTGCAGTCAAGTAAATCCCAATCCTCCGCCCTTCAGGCATTCCATTGTTGTCAAGGCCAGAAATATTGCCACTTCTCTCGCTCAGACATTTTTTGAAAGCTTCGCGTATAACGTTGGCAGAACTTTCGACTAAAGTCACCCTTTCCACTGCTTCTTCGGCACCCATGGTTGATTCCCGGCGAGTCAGATGCTCTATCAGTTCCGGTCGCTTGTCCAGACCTATTGCGAGCCTGGCTAATGTACGAGAAAGTGAAATGACAGTTGGCAGAAGCACAAGCCCCATACTAGAACCCAAAGCAAGGATGCATTGACTAAGATAAGATTAAGTAGAGCGTAAATGCATCTTGAAATGACAACTTACTTCAGCAGCGCTTTCAGCTGATCATGAGTCTCAACGAGGTTGGTCACATCAAGATCCCTCAAAAACACAAAGTATTTCACCATAAAAGTGATGAAAGACGCCCTTGAACCACCATCAAGCCCATCATCATACTCGGGTATGAACGACGTGCATTTCTTTTCAAGGGCATCGATGCTACCAGGACCATAGACCTGCCGAATTTCGGAGATCATCTGTTGATAGAGCGGCACAAATGGAGGTTCATATACCAGATACTGTTGTAGCTTCACTCCATCTTTATCTCGTAATATTTGGGCTATCTCACCCAGAAACTTGTCAAGAGTAGGGGGACTCATGATGAGTTTCTATATCCGGAGTTCATGCATTTGGTAGATTAGGTTGAACGAATTGCAAGCATTTGTAAATGTGAGATTATTCAATGACTTTAGCATGTACAGCTCCCGTTGTAAAGACTACCAGGATCGATTGCTCATTCTATAGCCACAGGATGAATTAGGCCTTGCGTTAGTAGATGCGGCACCGTTGCCAAGAGATATCGGCCCGAGAATATGCCGATTCGCCGAATGATGCCATCGAGGCAGTTTAATCCAATGAATTTTGTGCATAATCTCACCTTCATCTCTACTAGAACGCATTTTACTCGCATATTTCGTCCAAACACACAATGGCATCTCCCCTCCTTCGAACCTCTCGCCGCACCCTCCCAACCCTCACATCCACCCTCCGCCCACTCCCACGCCCCACCTTCTCCCCCCTCCTCCACCGCTCCCTCGCCACAAAACCCGACGACCAACCACGCCTCCGCCTCGGCAGCATAGCACCCAACTTCCAAGCCGAAACCACCCAAGGCAAAATAGATTTCCACACCTGGATCGGCTCCCAATGGGCCATTCTATTCTCGCATCCCGCCGACTTCACGCCCGTATGCACCACCGAGCTTGGCGCTTTTGCGAAAATGAAAGGGGAATTCGATAAGCGGGGAGTGAAACTGATTGGATTATCTGCCAATGATTTATCATCACATGGGCGCTGGATTGAGGATATAAATGAGACGTCGAATACGGAGCTGAAGTTTCCTATTATTGCGGATGCGGACCGCAAAATTGCGTATACATATGATATGGTGGATGCGCAGGACGTGACGAATAGGGATGACAAGGGGATTGCGTTTACGATAAGGAGTGTGTTTGTGATTGATCCGCAGAAGAAGATTAGGTTGACTATGATGTATCCTGCGTCCACGGGGAGGAATACTGCGGAGGTGTTGAGAGTGGTTGATTCGTTGCAGACGGGGGATGGAAAGGGTGTTACGACGCCAATTGATTGGATACCTGGGGATGATGTTATTGTGCCGCCGAGTGTGAGTACGGAGGATGCGAGGAAGAAGTTTGGAGATGTGAGGGAGGTTAAACCGTACCTGAGATATACCAACGTGGGCCGGTGAAACAAATAGAGTTTGATATAGAAACAAACAGGAGCACGCAAAAAACCCAATCCCTCTACCCCCCTACCTTCTCTTCCTCCCTACCCCCCTCCCCACCCTCCTCTCCCACCTCTCCCCCACCCTCTCTCCCCCACCATCCCCATCCCCCTTCCTCCTCTTCCCCTTTCCTCCTCCTTTCAACTCCCCAAAATCCCCTCCGAAATCCAACCCCCCCAACAAATCCTCCCCACCACCATCCCTTCTCCTCTTCCCCTTTCCCTTCTCCTTCTTATCCTCCGGCAACCTCACCAATCTCATCTCTTCATAGTTTCTCCTCTCTTCTTCTCTCTCGCGTGCTTTTCCTTTTAGGAAGGAGCCAGCGCCGATGGAGGGTTCGGCGGTAGGCGCGGTGGTCATTTCTTCCGAGATGAAGGTGGAAAGGAGGGATGATTTGTGGGGTTTGGTGGGATTTTTGGATTTGGAAGGGGGGGGGAGGGTTGTGGGGTGGATACGGGGGGGCCGGTAGGGGCCTGTGGGGGCTTTTGTATCGGTGATGGGGTTGGAGGGTTGGGAGGGACGGGCGAAGGCGGAGGGGTTGGGGCGGTGGGAGAGGGCGGGGGTGGTGCTGGGGGGAGGGAGGGTTTTGGTGCTGGAAGTTTCGGGGATGGGCGGTGTAGTGGTGCTTGCTTCTTCGGCGGCTGCGAGGAGGAGTTTGTCGAGTTGGTATTTTAGACGGGATTCGAGTGGGCGGACGCCTTTTTCGAGGTAGATGCGGAGTTCGATTAGTTTGTGGGTGACGGCGATGGTGAGGGTGTCTTGGGAAGTTTCGTCGGGGGTGTTGGTGGTGGGATTTGGGGTTTGAGAGCGGAGTTTGAGGAGGATGAGGAAGGTGAGGTTGTGGAGGTAGGAGAGGAGAAGTTCGGATTTTAGGTCGAGGAGAGAGATGCCTTCTGGGGGGGGCGCGAGGGTTGTGTTGTCTGGTAAGGAGGCGGTTGCTGATGTTAGAGAGTCGGTTAGGGTGGTTAGGAGAGATGATAGTGAGGCCATTGTGTAGATGGCGTTGTTGTTACAGAGGCGTCAGATAGAATGGTTTGTGTGCTTTTGTGAAAGTTCACTCTCTCATATGGCAATTTTTCGCGTGCCAAGACAATTGCCGCGCGTGGCGCATGGGCAAATAAATACATACTTTTGGCAAGAATACAAGGTTTTACATAAGGTAGTAAGTACCTTAGTATGTATTCAAAATTTACATATCTTGTTTCTAGATTGTATCTCTAGAGCAACATGTGGGTTGCAGATCCATAATCGCAATTCAAGTCCTCTCCCAGACCAACTAGACCACTGTTTGACAACGAGTTCACCAATCTGTCTTCCGTCAACCACTGGAACTATCTCCGCCTTTCAGTCGAGATGAAATAAGCTCTTGTATGGGTAAATTGTTTCCATTGATAGCCCAATCGAAGGGGAACTTTCCACTGAGGTCGGCGGACTTGAGTGCCTCAATAGCATCTTCACGAGAGAGCAGAAGCTGCAAGACCTCTAGTTGTCCTTCAATCACTGCCCACATAACCGCTGTCCGACCACTACGATCTTTCAAATTGGGGAGGATACTATTTTGCTCTAATAGTATTTGAACTACTCCGGTCCAGCCTCTTCTTGCAGATGCTATTAGCGGTGTCTCTCCCATGTTGTTTTGGGTATTGATATCGACGCTGGCCTGAGCGGCTAGGCAGGCCACTACATCCTCGTGTCCTTGATCTGCTGCGCAGAGTAAAGGCGTCCGGCCGAGATCATCTCGTGAGTCGACCTCAATATCGGGTTCGCCCAAGAAATCCTGCACCAATGATAGACGCCCATGACTTGCTGCGAGCGAAAGGGCGTTTTGGCCAGTAGAATCCCTTGCTGATAGATCTGCACCGCGTCTCAATAGCTCATTGGCCATATTTATGAATCCGCACGTTGCTGCTGGTGCGAGGTGTGTTCGGCCTTGGTTGTCTTTTAGTTCTATATCGGCTTTAGAATCTAACAAGAACCTTGCCATCCTGGGGATATTGTATACCACAGCCCACGCAAGTGGATCTCTTCCCCACGAGTCTCTGACGCAGATGTCTGAACCACGCTTCAATAGGCGATGAGCCAGCCGTTCGATGTTGACATGTGCGGCCAGGTGTAAACCAGAAATAACTTCGGGGGTCGTCTCACTTGAATGCGGGGTGTGACCGTCGGGTAGAAGCATGATTTGAGTGCAGGTGGAGACCCTTCCATCATGGGTGAGCAGCTTGAGAGCCAGATCGGTGAGTTCCCCATCGACTTCACCCTCAGGGACTTCTCGCGCAATGTTTCCCCAGAAACGGGATGCGTAGTCAAGGAACGGATGTTTTGTCAACCTTCGCTGTAGAGCTTCATCATCGTCACAACGACCGTTGGCAAAGCAATCAAAGCAAAGATACGTCAGGCACGTAGAAGCAATGGCAACTTCACCAGTTGCCATCTGAGGATTCCAATGTCTTCCAAAGTATTCCTCGGCCGTTGTGTGGATTAAAGTGATGAGTTTGCTCTCAGCGGTGACGGCTAGAAAACCTCCACAGACTGATATCAGCTCTTCAATATCAACGAGATTCTCTACATCGAGACTCCCCTTGCCCGTCTCCACTGCCAATGCGTGTTGAAGTTCGACGGCTGTCAGAGGTCTTTCGGCATAATAAGCCCAGGGCAAGGCCCTGAATGCTAGATCTCGGGAGGAATGGTTTTGCTCTTCGACACGTTCAAACATCGCTTCGTAAGTGGCGTGAAGATCGGGAGGTAGCGACGACAGAGCCGACTTGATTTCTCGAATTGTCACCTTACCTATCAGGGACTCTACCAAGAGCTTAGCAACAAGAAACCTGCCTCAACATGTCAGTAACGTGTCTTCGAGCCTGATCTCCTACATACACTCTCATGAGAAAGACTCATAATCTCAGTCATTATGTGGTATTGGAGTCTCATATCTCGCATCACGACGTTGGGCAATCTATGCATTTGCCCAACCAAGTACGCTCAATATCTTCTTGAGTTTGGCGTATCTCCAAAACCCGATATCCAGGAAAGATTTCAGTAAAAACTTGGGAATTTGGGCGCGACGTTGCCATCAAGGACATTGGACATTTCCTCTGTAATTGACACAGGTAGCCTAGTAATTCCTCACGGCACGAGTAATGAAGTTCGTCAAGCGCATCTATCACGACGAATATCTTGGGCGTGCCCATAGTCTCTTGTTCTATACACGAAAATAATCCTTCAGCGGTTGGACGCTTTCCTCCCTTGATATGCCGCTCGACAAATCTGCGAGTCTGATCCGAGATGTGTCGACTGTGGCAGATAAGTTGTTTCAGAAGATTTGCAAGAACAGAAGCGGGCGTTTGTTCCTTGGCTTGCTGCCAGTGCCAGTGCGTTTCCATGTTGGCGAAATAGTAGAGGACTGGATTTCTTTTGTAACCCCTATCACTCAGAAGAATATCAATCACTTGTGAAGCAAAAATGGTCTTTCCGCTGCCCACTTCTCCAATACACAATAGAGTTTTTGTTCCTCCAAGCAGCCAGGACTGATAATCTGAAGTTGCAAGCAGAGAAGTTCCAGTACCTTACTGGAGCTTTGCAATATTGTCATCTTGTATTACAGACATGTTGAAGGGGAAAAAGCCATTCAGCAAACTCTCGAGGTTTGAGTTCATAAGCTCGCTGTGCCTCGAATTGCTTAACGGCATTGGACTTTTCTATAAGAGCATAAGTTTAACTGGCAAATTTAGTACAGGGAAGCAGAAGGAACCTTCACTATTGATTTCGAAGAGGTCATCAACGCATCGGCGAAGGGGATCCTGCATTTCCATGCTTCTAAGGTAGCTCTGGGTTGCCGCTTCAACATCTGCCACTGCATCATGTTCTTCAAGACCAATATTGGCAAGAGTAGGAGCACTGAATCGATATAAGGATGATTCCATGGACGTTCCTGTTTGTTGGAGCTCGAAAGTGTGAGTTATACCTTCGGCGTGGGCGGAAGCCCTTGCAACAACTTCAATGCTGGCTCCTAATTCCCCCGAGAACTTGTTTCGAGGGGCAGCACCGGCACCGATGCTGACTGAAATAATCTTACGTCCAGGCCACAAGATGCGGGCCTCGTTCCAGACATTGTCGATGGGATTATAGAATTCCGAGGCGCCAAACTCTATCGACCCGCTCGCTTCGATTCCGAACTGTCTGAAGAAGGGTGAAGTTGCGGTAGTAGCTCGAGCAGCTTCCCAGACTTTGCAATCAATTGTAGGGCATGGAGATTGTGGGTTGTCATATGAACGTAAAGGAAACGGCGTGCCGGTACTTGCTTGTGAGCTTAAAACGAAGCTACGTTCACCTTCACATCGTGCATTAGCACGCCAGAATGACAATCTTGCGGAATCGAGATCATCAGAAGACACTTACACTTTGCAAGGTGAATCGGGATTTCGCATCGAATCGTCGGAAGTAGGATAGGAAAAGCGCCTTTTTCTAATGATTTCTTGCATTATTTGTTCAGCCGGTGTACTTCGAAATGGTGGTGTCATGAAAGCGTTGTATTTCGCTCGTTTGGGTTCATGCATCGCCTTTGAACAATCCATGTAGGCAGAGATACACTCATCAACGCTCTTATGGAAACGGTCAAGCATGAGCGCAATCAGGCTAAGTGTGGATCAGTCGGTGAATACATCGGTCAACCATGGTGGCTGTAGTCTAGGCTTGGGAGAGGGCGACGTACCCACCTGTACTAGTACCTGCAATGAGATCAAAGAGCTGCCATGGTTCTAGTTTGTCGCTCTTTATACGCCTCATATTGACACGAGCCAGCAATTCTCGGAGAGTGAAGAGTTCTGCGAGCCCTCGAGCATCCCCGCTATCTGGGTCATGGTGTTATTCTTTATTCACAGATGTCTTCTGGGTGAATTACCAAAGGATAGCAAACGGATCGGCGTATCAGACTCATCCGTATCATGAGTTTATGCTTTTATTCAACTATTGGTCGGTTGAAACGGTGATAAGAGTGTTGCTAGTCGGTTCAAGAAAGAGAATATGTTTGGAGAGGGGTTGAGTGTGCTTAGTAGTACAGCGTGCCATCGAATAGCGAACCGCCATGTGACCCTAAAACCCTAAAAATCCTAAAAATACATTTCAATAGCGATCTACCTGACACCATATTTAAATATAGACCAAAAAAATCATCATATTTACCTAGAATTATCGTTCACTGTTTCTGAAGCTCTATGCTTCTGCCCGATGGGCTGCTTTCCAATGTTTCGCAGTGGCTTGCAGATCTGTATGTTTTCCGACTCTTCTATAGTTTCGACGCTCAGTGATGGAGAAAATAATCTAGTAGGAACAGGTGCAGATACACATGGCTGCGGAGAAACCAACTTTCAGGTATCTACAAAGCTACAATCGGTGTTATATTTCTTGGCTGCATTCATGATGGAAGGGATAGAGATTTTAGCAACATATGCTTATGGTGTGCCGCGGTCGAGCTAAATGAAGTCGACAAAAAGATCCATGTGCTGGAGATACTCGAGAAGTTGAGCAACTGGGGTTTCGTGAAAGCCATCCACGAAGGTTTCAGGGACCTCGACATCTCTTTCCCAATCCGCTCTTCTTTGTCTCATTACGGGACGAATTCAAGTCAGATTTCTTGCTGTGCGCCCTCCTTCTCCCACAGATGCCACATTTCTGCAATTGTCCCCCAAGGGAAATATATACCGGCCGATACTGATGCTGGTTGGCCAGCTCGCATGTTCGAATGCGGCCTTCGCAAGACTTATCAACATCAGATCACTACCTGTCAAAGATAAGCACATGTATCACCAGCAATGTCCGACGCATAAGGAGCAGTACCATTTGCACCAACCAGCTATCCGATTATTGGACGTTGTTCTTGCCGTCCACCTACCCGAGGGTCGCATGCATTTGTCGCAATGTAGGGACCAATTCTACTATAGTATAGATAATCACTGCATTTTCTGGCTGACTAGACGCTATAGAATGCATCTGCTACACATGATGCTATCCAGGATCAATAGGGGTGGGAGGCGCTGAAATGATGCCAAAACGAGGAAATAGGGGGAAGCTAGCTAAGACAGCTAAGCGAGCATCGAGATAGAATAGCCATGTTGCAACAGCATTTTGTCCGACTTAGCGTGTCAACTTTATCTGTCAATAATAAGCGACGAGACTCAGCATGCCCCGGGGGCCATGTCTGAAAACATCCACCTTAAGATTTAAGGCTCCGTCGAGAACGGTCAGTATGAATCAAGACAATTGATCATCTTCTCTATAATCAAGTTTAGAAGGGCTCAGATATATAGAAATATAAATATATCTATATACTAATAAACTCCTTTCTCCTGCAATGACATGCATGCCCCGTCCGATCAGCTTATACTTCGATCCGCTAAGGTCAAGCTAGCCAACAGTTGCATGCTCAGGAGCTGCTTAAAAATACCCGATCCGGCGAACATTCATGTCTGCGTATTGCTTGAGCGAAGAGCGAAGTCCGATGGTGATGTCCGAATATCTTCCACACCGCCGTATTCTAAGGTGAATTGATTCGACAGAAGTGCGTAGTCTTCCATCGAAAAAGTGATCTGTCGTCCACGTCGGCCAATTCCCCTAGTCTATAGACCTGCATGGGTTTTATGGGGTTGTCGGGACCAACCAACGGCGCTGTTCTTGTTATATAGTCGCAAACCTGCGGGCCTGCCATGATGACTGTTAAGGCGACTTCGACGGCTTCCCATGAATCCCTGAAGAAATCGGAGGCGTCAATTGGACCACCCGTACAGTTACCCATACCAATGGCCGTTATGCGCTGGTCCATCCAGACTTGGTCAAAGCGAGTGGCGAGGTATTGACGTCGACTCTCGAGCTTTAACATCGTGCCCGGCTCAAGAGTGTCAATTGGCCGTCCTGGTTGTGCCATAGAATGGACATAGAATGGACATAGTCATACAGCTGACTCAGACTCGCGCGTCCTTCTTCTACACTGTAGCGCCCCTTGTCAAGTAGTCGATCATCAGGGTGAATTACCACTTGGAATTCGCGAGTTTTCAAGCTATGATTCGGAGATGCAAGCGCGAGGGCAAAATGGATATATTGCAGCAAAGGAGGACAAAATACATGAATCTTAGCACGAGCCTTGGTACCACAGTGCCTGTATTCTCCTTTCACACAATCATACCGACCCCGAAAATGCTGATTATCGACGGCCTTCGATATGACCTTTTCACGAGTGTTGTGATAACTCCTAATATCTGGACACTCAAAAAAGTTACTTGCCAACACATTGGCTAGATTTTTCAATATGTCCCACGAGAGTAGATTCTCTTTACTGTCATTTTGCAAGCGAAGCTCACTACAGCAAAAGATGTAGACTTGGGTGTAAGGACATGGGGCATCTATAAAGCGTTAGTCAGTCACAATAGGTTGGAGAGCACAACATACTTCGCTTTTTTAGAAGTGGAATTGGTGCTGAGTCAGGGCGTATGAGACTCGTCATCGATGATGAAGGTGATAAGGCTTCGTCTCCATGACGTTTTCTTGTCCTTTCATCCACGCTCATGCTTTGGCTATCACTCCCAGTACTCTCAAGATGGGCATTCCAATCTTGAATTCGTTGGTTCCTCCCGACGACAGAACTAGCACTCGATAGGTACTCGCTGTGGATCCTTGCGGCTGTAGCCCAGCTTCGGGTGGGACCTCTGCAGGTTTGTTCCATGATGGTCAAGGTGGATAAATCTACTATGGACTCGACCTCTTCGCGGGTAGCCATTTCTTGGCGAATATGGGTCTCAAGCGAGACATCAATTGCGAGAAGCTTGGTGACAAACCAATCCAAGTCCTTGACAAGACCTTCAAACTTTTTCGAGTCTCGAATTGCCCACCGGGTCTTGGTAAGAATGGTAGATCTTCGCTGGTGCGCTGCAAGACGGCTTATGAATCCCACAATGGGATTTTGCTTGAAAATATCTCTTCTACTCCTGCTCACTTCAATACAATGTGACTGTCTGTCATCCGTACTGTCTAACTCGATTCCATACTGTGTTTTCAGCTTTTCCGCATCTTGGAGCAAGATCGATATCTGCTGTAGAACATCTTCGATTTCTTTACGGCCTTTAACCTGATCCAAGACGTCATCTCTGCCTTCATCGGGACTCAGGAGACCTATGCTTTCTCCCCAAACCATGAATTGACGTTTTATAATGCTGAGTTTGCACACCTGAGTCTTCAACCCCTTCTCCGAAGAACGAGCCAATTCTATCAAATCAAGGCACTCAATGCACTCTGTAAATAGAGAGGCTAAAGCAATTGCACCGATGGTCAGCCCAGCGGTTTCCATTGCACGACTTTGATTGCCGCAGAAGACGCTGCAAGAAGGGTATCATAAGGCTGGGCGATTGAGGAGTCAGAATTCAAGCCAGCTCTCAACTCAAGCTAGGCGTCATAAGCAGAGACAACCAGCGCGAGACGAAGTCGATATAGGGAAGAAGAAGCCTTTCTTAATGACACCTTCGTAACAATGCTGTGAAGCACGGAAGCACATGCTTCAACGTATGCGACCTTCATCGCTAAGCCTTCCATAGGCAGTAAGCCCCGCACACTGCGTCCCCGCCCTACGTCACGATGAGTTGTCACAGCCCTTAAGAGCGCCTTAGACATTGCCAACTAAGCAACCCCCCCCCACCTCACCCTCCCGGATTATCTGAGCCTGTACGGTGTACTCATAATTAGAAATCCGATCCCGCCCGAAGGGCTGGTTTTGAGGTGCTTTCCAAGCTATTCGAGAAATCTGAGGCTTGTAGGTAACTACCATGGAGCGATTTTCAAAACTACCGGTATCCGAAGGAATCAGTTCTTGAGGAAATTGTATGATAACAAGGTAAAATTTTTTAAGAATACAAGTAGGAACAAGAGAGCTTTTGAAAGTATATCATGATATTAAGAAGATATGTAAAATATCTAGCCAGTAAAACATCAAAAGTCCTGTTTTACACTGACGATCTTAGCGGCCAAGGGCTCAGCCCTACAGGCCTGCCCCTGGAGAAGCGCCTGGAAAATACCCGCTTAGGGGCAACCAATAACCTACCTTATGAGCCGAAGCTGAGGCCTAGAAATGGTATGGACATGGTTGCGCATAGATCGCCTATGTCGCCATAGTCAGCGCTTGTTAAAATCGTATAATTACAGTTAGTAGGTTAAAACGTTATAATCTATCTACACTATTGATAATTAAATACCATCATCTTAAAATTTATAATAGGAACCTTTAAATGGTCCCCACCTATTAACAATATTCCCTAATATATAGTAGTAGCTCTAATAACTGTGATCGGAGATAAGTTAAGCTTCTCTAATAATTCGCGATGACTTAGGATGTCACTGTCATTGTCGCCATCAACGCTAGTACATAACAGAGCTCGGAATCGTGATTTTTGGGCGATTTTCCCCCGGGGGGTAACGCGCGGCCTAGGGGCGATGGTAGCGGGGGTGGTGGTAGGGGTAGTGGACCTTGGAAGGACCCTGAATGTTTTGAAAACCGCGCTAAGATCTAAAAATACGCAACCGTTGTAAACCATTTCGAGAAATCGCTAACTATTTAAGGTATCTAAAATCATGTTAAAAAAAAACATTAAGTTTTAAAAACTATGTATAGATGGATACCTATGGCGCTACCGTTTTATTACTAGAAGCATGTGCATACCATGTGGGTACCGTTTTTCGACCCCTGCTTTTGCCCATAAGGTAGATGAACCGCTTGGGAGCCGCCCTACGGCGCCCCTTAAATAGGGATGCCAGCCCGTCTAATCTGAGCAAGCACATTCTACCTTCCTGCTTCCCATAAAGGCAAATTACAAGATACTCAAAATACATTTCCCAGACCCCAACAATTTGAATTGCAACACGTCAAGACCTGAAGACACTTCTCCTGCATAGCGCCGATAGGAAGGCACTTAGCGCCGTCGCTATAACGAACCCAAGTAAAATAGTGGAACCTAGAAGTGCAATTCTCAGCTTGCTTCGAGTAAGACCGTAAGGAGCTTGGCTGAACCAGCTGTATCCAGTGGCAGGTTGACACGAAGTGGTGCCGACTTCAGCAAGAACACTCTCTAAGAGGTTCAGTTTTCTCGTGAAGCCCGCGGCGTATGAATCTTCAAGAACATCCACGTTTTCGTTTTGGCCCTTCGCAACAGAACTGCCATCCCCACCCCCTGTACCCAACGTTGCTTGGTGGAGGCGCATTGAATGGGTGCACACGACATCCGGATCCACTTGTGTATTAGAATCTTACACGTTCTTGTCAAGGGCGACAACACCATCTGAGAGGAACTGCCGCACGCCCTCATCCCATCCCCTCTTCACGTGGCAGTGATTGATGAGCTTTATACTGGCGTCGATAGCACTTCTGGCCCCTACAATTTGTTGAACGTGTCCAACTTCCCAGGTACTGGTACTTCATCATTCTTGCCTATTGTGTCGTAATGCGAGTGCTGTTTTTCATCCTGATGTTTGTTGTATACATGGAATGCTCGAATTGGGCGCAAAATTAGCGTCGACGTTTCAGCAGCAAGACAACGCTGGAAAACGCCATCTGTACGTTTACCGTCTGCTCCATATCTTTCAATACTCAGACTCCGAAAATGGGTTGAATGATTTCACTTATGATGACCGCTATCCCCTCGCTCCAAAGACAGTCCAAACTAATAATAGAATCAACCACGTCAACTAATTCTGTTGGCCTCAGTCGTGTTGAACAGCCCCTCCGCTGTATCGTCCTTTTAACCGGTAATAGAGCTAGAGACAGGGTAAAGACAAGTACCGATATATCGGAGAAGGCAGTTACGACATACTAAGCCAGGACAGCTAGAACCGGCGGCATAATGCTCCCTTCATATCCTTATGATGGTAGCCATTTATGGAGACCTTGGACTAAATTTAGAACGCACCACAACGATCCAAATCAACGGGCAGTCTTCTGAGGTCCGATGCCTACTTCGATTGTTGCCAACTTAGCCTATCGACCCTCATGCGGGAGGAATCCGTACCACCCATGTACTTTGTTTAGTGCGCATCCAAAATCTTCCCCGGTCGAAGAATCCATCCGGTGCGTTATGTGACGGACAGAGTGGAATGATATACTGCCATCCGTTATAGGTCTTAAGCTCCATATGTCCACCTAAAGAAACATATGGTTCAGTTGAATGAAAGTCGGGCGAATATTGGTTATCTTGCAGAGAGATTTTGCATGCACCAGAACACAAACTTTTCTGAACAATACGTCTTCGACGCTACGTCAACCTTTAGCTGGAAATACGCAGTGCAACTGGCAGCGGTCAGTTCTGGAGGAGAGTTGACATCTACTGTTACCTTCTCAAAGAATGAGAAGCCGGCTTTGGCATCAACGATCACTTTAAAGGGTGTCATAGAGCAGGGTATTGGAAGTAATCGGACAAACCAGGAGAAGGAAAATTGGGATAACTATCAGGAACTCCTGAAAACCACTATTGTAAACAGAATGACCAGCTCGACCGACTTTACAAACAGCATCAACCAAGGTCTAAATGGTCAGAAGAAGTTTATTTTTCCTGGTGGTGGCAATTTTGATATGAGTGACCCGATTTTCAGCGATGCTGGTGACCTGTTGCTAGGCTTGGTCTATGGGCAAGGGAAGCTTTAACCTATAGAAGTTGAAGTTAGCTTATGAGTTTATGGTATGAAAACATTCTATAGTGAAGCTTCACAGGCTACAACTGCTAGGTTTACGGGTGCAATTATGAAAGGTTGAGAAAGAGGGTGATATATGAGAAGGATGGGCAGAGATTGTGTAGAAGGAAAGAGGTGTGATTGAGCGAGGTCTTCAATAAATATCTTAGACGTTGTCGCCACTTTTCCTAATAAACTCGCCTTCGAGAGTCTCGCTGCGGAGCATTGACTGCGCCTGAAATCTTTCTCCATGCGCCCATGCACTCAAGGTGTAGTTAGCAAATATAATAGATGCCCTCCCTAATAAGGAGAGACTACCAGGCAACAGCTCACTGCCCTTACCCAGGATTACCCAGACTCGCGCGACCCTCACCCGCGTCGCGTAAGCACAAAGCGGCGCTCACCCTAAACCTAGAAATAGTACTAGAGGGGGGTGGGGGCCGGGGCATTTGGTCATCTTGGCACCCGCAGGAATGTCCTTTCAGATGTGAGTCCCATATATCATTTGCACGCGTCAATTACAACTTTTGAATAGCATGGGAACAAAAGAATTTGTACCTCGCTGTTGACACTACTGACCATGAGAGTTTTCCTGTCCCAACTAATTTTCTAAACCAGCCTAATACCAGTCATCTGTTGATATTATATGACTCACTTCCCAGTCTTCCTTCCCAGCCAACGATCTATTGACAGCCACCATCATGTCCATTGATTTCCCAAAAGAAGAGGAGGTAGTCTTGCGGCGCTGGAAAGAAATCAAAGCTTTTGAGACGCAAGTTGAGCTGTCAAAAGGCAAAAAACCATACACGTTCTACGACGGACCCCCGTTCGCAACAGGTCTTCCTCACTATGGACATCTGCTTTCCTCAACGATCAAAGATATCATTCCTCGGTATTGGTCTATGAAAGGGCGCTATGTCGAGCGAAGATTCGGCTGGGATACGCACGGTGTCCCCATCGAGTATGAGATTGACAAGAAGCACGGCCTCTCAGGCAAGGATGCGGTTGCAAAATTGGGCATAGCACAGTATAATGCAGAGTGCAGGGCTATCGTTATGAAGTTTGCAACAGAGTGGAGGCAGACTATTGAGCGCCTGGGAAGGTGGATCGACTTCGACAATGACTACAAGGTTAGCGAAACACAACCCACTATGCAGGTGATGTGGCTTGCTGATCACAGTGCTGCTTAGACTATGGATCCAACATTTATGGAGTCGGTATGGTGGGTATTTTCTGAACTATTCAAGAAGGATTTGGTCTATAGAGGGTACCGAGTCATGCCTTATTCCACAGCACTCAACACGCCGCTTAGCAATTTCGAGTCACAACAAAATTACAAAGATACCCAAGACCCTGCTGTCGTTGTTACATTTCCTCTCGTCAAGGATCCTCAAACCTCTCTTCTTGCTTGGACCACCACACCGTGGACCCTACCGTCACATACGGGTCTCTGTGCCCACCCTGACTTCGAATATGTCAAGATCCTTGATGAAGAATCTGGAAGGCATTACATATTACTGGAGGGGCTCATGAAGACGTTGTATAAAGATCCGAAAAAGGCAAAATACAAAGTCGTCGAACGATTAAAGGGCAAAGACATGCTTGGATGGCGATATGAGCCTCTTTTCGACTATTTCTATGAAGAATTCAAAGACCATGGCTTCAAAGTTCTCAACGCAACTTATGTGACAGCTGAAAGTGGGGTTGGCATCGTTCACCAAGCCCCTTCCTTCGGCGAAGAGGATTACAAAGTGGCCGTAGAGGCGGGTGTCATCACAGACAAACGTTTACCACCAAACCCGGTGGACGATCAAGGCCTTTTCACGGCAGAAGTGCGTGACTTCGCCGGTCAGCATGTGAAGGCGGCTGACAAAGCTATCATCAAATATCTCAAGGGAACTGGTCGCTTGATCGTGGATGCTCAGATTACCCATAGCTATCCCTTCTGTTGGAGATCCGATACCCCACTCATCTATAAAGCTGTCCCTGCATGGTTTGTGAAGATTCCACCTATTATCCCAACTATGCTGGAGAACATTGAGAAGTCGCACTGGGTTCCGAACTTTGTCAAAGAAAACCGATTTGGCAACTGGATTGCTAACGCTAGGGACTGGAATGTCTCAAGAAACCGGTATTGGGGCACTCCGATGCCAGTATGGGCCAGTAAAGATATGAAAGAGATCGTCTGCGTTGAGAGTGTAGAGGAACTTAAGAAGTTGAGTGGCTTTCAGGGTGACTTGTCCGATATCCATCGAGATAAGGTGGACAATATTACTATTCCTAGTAAGCAGGGTAAAGGTGAACTTCGACGTATTGAAGAAGTTTTCGATTGCTGGTTTGAGTCCGGCAGTATGCCCTATGCATCATCTCATTATCCGTTTGAGAATCAAGAGGCTTTCAAAGCATCATTCCCTGGCGACTTCATCGCAGAAGGATTGGACCAAACGCGCGGATGGTTTTATACTCTAACAGTTTTGGGCAACCATCTTTATGGATGTTCGCCATTCCAAAATTGCATAGTCAATGGCATTGTCTTGGCTGAAGACGGCAAGAAGATGTCTAAACGACTAAAGAATTATCCAGATCCTTCTCTGGTTATAGATAAGTACGGGTCCGATGCTCTCAGGTTGTATCTTATCAACTCGCCTGTTGTTCGTGCTGAGACGCTACGTTTCAAAGAGGCCGGTGTTAAGGAAGTCGTAACGAAGGTTTTGCTGCCCTTATGGAACTCTTTCCGATTCTTCTCCGATCAAGTGCTTCTTTTGGAGAAAGTGGAAGGCATCAACTTCATGTTTGATCCTAAATCAGAGTCGAGCAATACAAACATTATGGACAAGTGGATACTTGCAAGCTGTCAGAGTATGCTGAAGTTTATTGATGAGGAGATGGCCGCTTATCGGCTATATACAGTGGTACCAAAACTGCTTGGCTTGATTGACAACACTACAAATTGGTATATTCGGTTCAATAGGCGGCGGCTGAAGGGCGAGTTCGGCATTGAGGATACCCAACGAGCCTTGAACACCTTATTTGAAGTTCTGTATATTTTGGTCCGGTCTCTGGCACCTTTCACGCCGTTCCTCACCGACAACATCTACCAAAGGTTACTTCCTCATATCCCAGAGTCCGAAAGAGCTAAGGATCCTCGAAGTGTGCATTTCCTTGGTTTCCCCGAAGTTCGGGAGGAACTTTTTGATGAAGAAGTGGAACGAAAAGTCGGACGCATGCAACGAGTGATCGAGCTTGGCCGTGTCTCGCGCGAACGCAAAGCTATTGGCCTCAAGCAGCCGTTGAAAAGCCTGGTGGTCATCCATCCGGACAAAACCTATCTTGAGGACGTCCAATATCTGGAAAATTATATTTGCGAAGAACTCAACATTCACGATCTTGTCCTCTCATCCGACGAAGACAAGTACAATGTACAATACAGTGTGACAGCCGATTGGCCAACCCTAGGCAAGAAGCTGAAGAAGGACGCGCAAAAGGTCAAGAAGGCGCTTCCGGATCTTACAAGCGACGAGGTACGGCATTTCGTTAAGACCGGAACCATCACTGTTGGCGGCATAGAGTTATTACAAGAGGATCTCCTCGTGAAGCGTGGTCTCAAAGAAAACGAGTCCTCTAAGAATCTGGAAACCAACACTGACAATGACGTCCTCACTATCCTGGACACGGAAATGCACGCGGATCTACTTCACGAAGGTGTAGCGCGCGAAGTCGTCAATCGCGTACAACAGCTACGGAAAAAGGCGAAGTTGGTACCTACGGATGATGTGAAGATGGAATATAAAGTGCTGAGCGATCCTGACAGGATTGGTATTGAGGAGGTGTTTGAGGGGCATCAGAGGTCCTTTGAGAAAGCGTTGAGAAGACCGCTCGACAAGCATGTTGTGACGCAGGTTGGTGGAGAAGCTAATAATGCGATGACGGAAGTGGTTTTGGCCGAAGAAGAGCAGGAAGTGCAAAAGGCGACGTTTTTGTTGAGGTTGGTGAAGCTGTGAGGTGGTGATGGCAAGCTACGGAATAAAGGGAAATGAGTGATGATGTGAATGAACTGGGGATATGTGATACCTTGTCTAGACATAGAGAAGCTCTCAGCGGTATAAAAATGTAGATTAGAAATGCATGCGCTTAGTGGGCAGAGAGTCTGCAATCGCATTTCTGTACTAATTCACCAGGGAACATGCACTACGCTTGAAGCTCACTGAAGCCTTCTCACTATTATCTTCGAGCTTGCCGTTATCATGTCATAGCCCCATATCCGTTTCCCAACCTCAAGTTTCGACACCCAACTAATTTTCTCCCTGCAAATCCTCAGCCGCTCTATCAACATAAGGTTCATCCTTTCCTCCTTTTCCACTTCCCCCTCCGGTACTTCCTGGGTTGTCACCCGCAGTATATCCCTGGCTCCCCGCACCACTGAATGAACCGTCCTTGATCTCGCTGACGCCTTCCGGAATAGGCGCGGCCTTATGAGACCGGTCGACGCCTGCTGAAGTTGGCACCTAGAAGGGCAATATTATTATCGAGCATGGTATTGTGGTAGTAACAAGAAAGGCTGGACCAAGGCTTACATCAGAGTCGCCTTGGGGCGCACCAGCGATCTTGTTCTCGCCAGCGTCGATGGCGTTATCGGATGCGACGGTGGGACCGTCTGTGAATTCTCCTCCACGAGGCATGACGAGCGAACTAGAGGTTTGGATTGAGGTCTTTAAATTTTTGAATTGATATCGTTTGGGTGGAAGTCGGTGTATGTGTTGATATTTGCAACAAATCTCAGACTATATGTTGTTGTGAGGGTATGAGGTCATGTCACAACGGTATGAACCTAATTAGGCAGCCCGATCCTTGCATGCCCAATTTTGCATATGCGCGTAGAATGAAGCGCACGCTGCTGCTGACAGTCATGAGGATATATGCTGTCAATAGCTCCGCTAGTACTCAGCATAACATGCAGCTAGCTCATCTTCGTTTTGCGGCAGCCTGAGGACCGTTAGCCTCCAGCAACGAGCCCCAATCCCCAATCTTTTCATACGGTGTAGCAATCCTTGAGCTTCAGGAATTCGGTAAGACATTTGTCCTTGTATACCCCATTGTAATCTGCAGCAATGCATTTTCCGTAAATCGAAGCCTGCTGCAGTTCAGCAACTGGCCTAATGGAGCTGGTACGTATGATCTATTTACCTCGGCGGAGCACTTCGCAACAGCCTCTGCAAACTTCTCAATTGGCCTTGTTCTGCCTGGCATCTTCTCACTCGAGTATAGAGAGCTCTTACACTGACCGAGTATATATTGGACGCCGTTCGATTTAGTGTGAAGCGGTCGGAGTGATTTCGTCAATATATTCCTCTTTGTTATTTCCACCAGGCTAAGCTCAGATCTATCATAGAGTGTTGATATACTAAACGCGAGTTACCGCCGCGTGAAGAGCTCGCAGAAACCGGACATCAACATTGGCATACGACCCAGCGAAAATAACGAACTTATGACTTGATATGAATTGTGGCGTCGTTTGCTTTCATTACTTTTTCTAATTCGGTGGCTCGTATATAATCTTCATGCATTCTACGTCCGCGCATGGTAGGCGCCGATACTGTCGATGCCTCCGGAGTCCCCACCCTCTGAACACAATAGTGACGAGGACTATTCTCCACTCACTGACCAAAGTAAGTCTTTGTAAAGAGTGTCATAACGGTCGCAACTGATAGCGCTCCGCAGATGTCGCCATTCTATACCAAATCATCAAGTCTGCCGAACAGTATCCCAATGTCGAGGCCCAACCCTTCCGTGCCATCTTCGCGGCTTACGAAAAGATCCTACCAGAGAATGGGTTGGATCCGGATCATGATCAGATCTACTTGCGCTTTTTGTTCAAACTTGGAGATGGAAGGGCAGAGGGGCAATCCCTGTATGAGCGATTTGAGGTGCTCCTCGAGGCGCTTGGATACCAGATTGAATTCGTTCCGGACGAAGAGGGTATACAAGAAGCTATTAGAAATATTACTCCAGAGCTCAATATTAGGGACGGGGAAATGCAGTTCCAAAGCCCCGCTCGATCCCAAAGACGGTCGAGGCGGGCTTCGTTTGCTTCTATGTACGATGCAGAGGATGAGAGCACACGAACCGTCAGATCACGAGCTTCCATGTCACGACTGGAAACCACCGAACAGGCTCTGTTGGAAGAGAGACCGTCAACGCGCGCTACTACGAGAAAGTCAGAGAAGACAAAAACACAGGCTTCGGCCTCGAGACCAGCCGCTGCCCAGACAAGTAGGGGTAGGCTAACAGCGCAAGAATTTGCCAACAAGATACAACACTACCAGCGAAGACGCAGATCTGTATCAAGCCACGGCGAACAGCATGCACAAAGTCATGGTGCGCCTACTGTTTTAGATACGAATCCACGGACTCGCGCTGCGGCTTCCGATCAAGAGTACTCTCTAGGAGCCAACGAGTTGGCTGAAGACGTCGATAAAGAGCCAGAAGTCCCTCCTAGACCCGCCCCGTCATACTCTATCGGCAAATCTCCGCAACTTTACAGTTCCTCAAGGACTCAGCTGCTACGAGACGCTGACACGTTCTACGGCTTTCGAATTCGATCTGTTGCTCGCGATCTAGTTGATAAGTGGTGCTTCGCCGCTATTCAGGCAAAGGACCAACACGAGCGTATGAATCGACTTGCATCTGCACATGATACTGAGATCCTCATTCGTCAGGCTTTCGAGCATTGGCGTATGAGATTACATGCGAAAAAGCAGGCTATCGCCATAGAACGATATTTCGCCCGTCTAGAGCAGAAGGCAACAAAGGCAAGAGATCTGATGCTACTGAGCAAAGCATTCACGCATTGGGTTCAGTGCGCGCGTGATGAAGCTTTGCGTACGTCGTCTGCACGAGAGCAGATCTTGGGCATGAAATATTTCCGTGCCTGGCGTAGTATTACTATTGAAAATCAGCTTAAGACCCGCCATCAAGGCCTGCGAAAATTCTTTGGCGTTTGGAAGCGTCGCTATACCCAGAGCTTAACAAATGACATCACAGCTTGTCTGGTGCGCCGTCAGAGCCTTGCGAGAAATGCATACTGGCATTGGTTTTGGGGCTTTTGCGAACGGCGTGCTCCAGAATGGCGAGCGAGGAGGCTAAAGCGCAAATACCTTTTCAATTTGATCGCTGCCTACAGTGACAGTAGGCGGCGAGATCAACAGGTCACCGCACTATCGAACAATATGGCTCGAGGGAGGATCTTTTCACAATGGCTCGGCAAAACTCAAACCATGCTTTCTGGTCAGCAACAAGCTGTATTATTTATTCGTCGAAAGCGAACTGCTGATGCTCTTCAAGCCTGGAGACTTGCGAATCAATATGCACCCATGGCTCGGCAGGTGTCAAATATGGTCGACTGGAGAGTAGCTGGCGTGACATTTACAACTTTCGTTACCAGATACAGGTTTGAGAAGCAGGCAGAGACAGTCTGCCGGTTACGGGTTTTGCGCAATACATTCACTCAATGGAATGACCGTTTGCGCTCCAAAACGTTGGCTCGTCGCATAGACGATCGCTATTGTCTTGAAGTACTTTACAAGTGGGTAATTGCTGAAAGGGCCATACTTTTATCCAGGCTTCTGGAGGAAAGGCTAAAACAGCGATGCCTTGACGCTTTAAGGGATGAATGCGAATCACGCCAATCTCAGCGCCATCATAGTCGCCAGATCATTGAGGACGCTCGAAGCAGAATTTGCCTACAGGAGATCCTGTATCGATGGCGCTTCCAACTTGACTCTCAACGACAGGCGGAGCAGATTGCCTTTGAATTTCATGCTCCCAAAATCGCCCAGGGAGTGTTAGACTTGTGGTCCCGAAGCTCGGCGGATCTCCGAAAGTTGGACGGGTGGGCCAAAGACGCCTTTTACTACTTCACTTGCAGGAAATATCTCAAGCGTTGGCAAGCTGCTTCTATTGAATCGAAGAAGAATAAGCGACGCAATGCATACGTGCAGGTCAGGCGCAGACTTAAGATGAAGCTTGCTGCTAGTTTGCTGCAGCGGTGGCGCTTCGTTTCGGCGCAGGTCAATGATTTGCAGCAAGAAGCCAACCTTACTTATCAGAATCAGCTGTTTCGAGTTGGTATAAAGCTTTTTGACTACTGGAGAACCCGATTTGCTGTCAATATAGAACAAGACTACCAGGCAGTCCAACATTACAATAGGCGCCTGATCGAGCGGCACCTTTACACGTGGATCGAAAGAGCAGAAGATCAGTCCAAGCTCGAGGAACTTGCGGACCTGAATTATGACATGCGAGTCAAGAACGTCGCTTTCGGCTGGCTCCACAAGCTGCGCCTTCGACTCATCGAGTTGAAAGGAAGGGAGGCTAAAGCAGAGAATCTCAAAAGCTGGTATCAAAAGCGCCATTACCACAATTTACTCAGGCAATGGCAAGACAAGACTGCAAAACGACGTGAAGCACTGCAAGATGACCAGGCACCTTCGGCCCACGATAGCAGGATCTACCCCCAAACCGAAGGTGATGGACTTGAGGGGGCCACGAGCCGCGCAGAAGAATTCACAGAATTTGACGTGGGTGAGTGGATCCCTGCGCTCGAAGCTCAGTCGAGCATCACGCCGCTACCTGGCTACTTGAGCACCCCTTCAAAACGAGCTGCGAGGGCAAAAGCACTGGTCAGAGTCTCTACGACTCCGGCAGGTTCGCCGTTCGAGCATCGTCTTCGCTCTCAGCTCGGCTCCACGTCGCGCACGGCGAGGAGAGGTGCGTTTGGGAGATCGACTGGCGGGTTAAGAGGGAGTACCTTTAGCGCGATCTTAGAGGCAGACTCACCCATGACTCCGGGAACGGGAATAGGAGGATAGGGAAAAGTTGTTAGGTTCGTGAGTTTGGATATCAGGGAGATTTGGAATAAGGTCGACTGTCTGCAGCGTTTTGAAATGATACCCAAAAGCAGCGTATTGATTTATTGTCTTGACACCAACCTTTGTACGGCGTAGTAATGAGTATTAATGCATGATGTATTGGGTGAAAGATTCATTTAGACAACTCATGAGTTGAGACTTTTCCAATGCTGTGTGTTCATCTGATTGAGAAGCAACATAATTTGAGATTGAGAATGGCTACTGCTGAGGCTATTACGCCGCATGCAAGCTTTACAATTTGCGTAGTGTCGGTCCTGATTGCTGTTGCTTCTCCAAAGGCTGTCCTTAAAATACTCTCGGCGGAAATGCTCTAAAGTTTTAGCGGCCTGTAGGTTAGCAATGACGCGCTTTAGTGCTAGATGCATGTTGAAGATGACCGGCCCCGTGAGCTACAAAGTCACCTAGACATTGCCTTTTGTCATTAGTACTTGCCTTATCGTGCCGCTGCAAGAGTCAGCAGACAGCGTCTTACACTGAGGGTTAATTCTTCGGAGGGAGGTCCGCGTCACGTTTTTGACACCTCGACAATTCGGTCTACCATGCGGAGACTGGGCAGACAAAGCTTTTACAGTTCTGAAGCTTCACTAACCAGTCGCTTCCATGCGAACAGTATTACCTGGCAAGCCCCAGGCCAAGCTACAAGCTCTTTGTACTGCACAATGGGAGGGTCTGCGTCTGGTGGTGAGCAAGTCATTGCGATGGCAGCAAAGTTCCAGGTCAAGCTAAAGAATTGACGGATTTAAGGTATACATATCTGGCAGTGCTCTCGTTATTCTCGGCGGTCCACACGAACTCATCCAAACCATATATCATGACGAACACTCCGAGCTGGATGCTGTGGCTGTCGATGAAGCCACTGGAAAGATTGCAACATGCTCCTCCAAAGAGGTGACCATATACAAGCCTTATGGAAGGGAAGAGGGTGTATTGAAGGTTTGATAGGGCCCAGCGTTCCTTAAAAGAGCAGCAAGCGTTGATGGTTGTCACAGTGGTCCTTTCAGTCAGCTCTAGAACTCCCTGATGCGGACACGAGTAGCTTGACCTTATCGTGGGGCTCGGAGGAAGAGCTTCTTGTTGGCTCTTCGTCATTGAGGCTTTACCAAACCTCTGAAGATGACTCCTTGATTTGGACCCGCAGCCTCCCCAAGCCTGTCAAAATTGCAAACTTTTCGCACGACTCAAGCCTTATCGCTTCCACGGGATTGTCTGATCGCCTCATAAAGCTGTGGCGCAGACAATCTTTTGGGTCCGATGATACACGCTTCGACTTCACCTATCTCCCTCATCCTACAGCCGTCACTGCGATCCATTGGCGCAAGTCTCATCACGAGCATGTCTTGGACAGTGTCCTGTTTTCGATCTGTGCAGACAGCAAGGTTAGGATATGGGCTGCTACAGATCCACATGGCCTGCAGACCCTCCAGCTTTGGGGCGAAATAGACATGCAAGAATCTATACAATTCCGACAAATTGGGAACGGCGCTCAATCATGCGAACGTTATGCGTTTATTATCGATAGTCAGGATTTCACCTTTGCAACCGAACGAGCTATCCAAGCAGCTTCTGTCCGTCCTGATGATGGACAATGCGAGAATCACGCTCTGGAGCATCTCGTGGAGATAGCGAAGACAAGCCCCGAAGTCTGCGTTGTTGTAGATCGACGGGGCAATATGTCTGCTTGGGGACTGGAGAATGTAGGCGGCAAGGTTCGAAAGAACACCGACAAGTTCAATGTTGCCCATGTTGAAAATGTGAACCTCTTGTTTCTAGAGGATGTGAAACCGAATGAGAACAACGTGCAATTTGTTAATTTCTGCATGCAGAAGTCTGATGCACCTTTTAGTCTGCTTGTGCATCATTTCGATGGGAGAATTGTGTGGTTTGAAAGTAAGCTCGATAGGCTGTTTGATCCGTCTCCACGCCAGGACCGTGTCGATGCAAAAGCGCTTTGGACCGGTCATGATGGGTCGATCAAGAAAATCGTTCGTAGCGTTAGCGGCAAGGCTCTCATCTCTCGGACCAATGACAATGAAGGATTGATATGGAAGCAAGCGAGCGATAGAATGGGCATGGCGTTGACCCGATCAAGCTCCCTGAGCTGCCCAGAGCACATCCATAGAACATGGGCGCTGAAAGGGGGTGACTTTGTCATCGTGTTACACCACCACAGCATATCTCTCTGGGATGCACGATCACCTATTGCAGAGCAAGTAGTATCGTGCTCTTTTGAAGCTGCAGGGAAACCGTTGTGTTTGTTGCCACTACCGCATCCAAACCTCAAGTCTCCGGTCTCGTTTATGGCTATAATTACGTCGAAAATGGAGGCCATTGTCTGGGAAGTCCGTCTACCGTCAAAGCCACAGGTTAGATCAAACATTTACCAGGGCGTCACGATGAAACATTTTTGCTCTTCTCACCTAGGCTTGCAGGATGATCTCGAATTTATACTGCCTGTAGACCCTGCTGGCTCACGCCCCACGGCACCCGGCTTCCTTGACACTTTTGCCAAAGACTTGGCCATTTCTTATACTGCTAATGGTGTGCTGCGTGCGTGGACAGCTACTCTTGACCCCAAAAGTTCTCGTGTCGATTGGCTTGTTACTTCAACTATAGAAACAGACATCGATTCGCCTTCGCTTGCAAGTGCAAGCTCGATACGCAAGATTGCTGTTGTAGACAAAGAAAAAACTGGACTGACTATCTGGGACCCTTGGAGCTCTCAGCTCGAATATGAAGCCAAATATGAACCCTCGGACACTATTCGGGACCTTGACTGGTCGTCGACACCGGACGAGCAATCAATATTGGCCGTTGGATTTCCGCAAAGAGTAGTCATTTTAGCCCAAATGCGCTATGATTACCTAAATGCTGGACCCGCGTGGGCACCCATTAGGGAGATCCGTGTCAAAGAGCTCACTTCTCATCCCATTGGAGATAGTGTTTGGCTAGGAAGTGGCAATCTGGTAGTTGGCGCTGGAAATCAGCTCTATGTATACGATAAGGATGTGGCTACCTCTGATGACATGATCGTTGATCTTGCTGTGCCAATACATCAGCAGCGATCACTTGATATCTTCGATTTGGTCACATACCTCAACGGCCCTTTACCAGTCTTTCATCCTCAATTCCTAGCTCAATGCATCCTAGCAGGCAAGCTGGTGCAGGTGCAGAAGATCATAATCAATTTATTTAAGGCTCTCAAATTCTTTACGCTTGGCGATGAATTGGACAGCTTCGTGTCGTTATCGCCCATTGACTTTTACACTGAGGCAGAGGTATGCTGCGTCTTGCTACAAATTTAGTTTGCAGCTAACAATGGCAGGAAATCTCTCATGCTACGAGAAAGGAAATGCGTTCGTCTTATGCAGAATTTGCGGACGATGACGAACCTGAGACCGTCACCGAGGATTTGGCGGCCTCGGTCAATGAGCACTTGACCAAGTTGGCCCTTCCACAGCTGTCAAGCCAGGAGCAATTCCACCTGGCTGATATCATTGAGTGTGTTGCAACCGCAGAAAAACATAGACGCTCCATGGACGAGAATGCTATGCGGTATCTCCTTTTCTTCCGGCAGCACATGATCAGGAAGAGTCAGTCTCCCGCTGCTCAAGTCCAGATCACTTGGAGAGAAATCGCTTGGGCCTACCATAGTGGTAGTCAAGATATCCTGGTAGACTTGGTGTCAAGGCAATTCCATGGTAGGATGCTGTGGGAGCATGTCCGAGAAAGCGGGATGTTTATGTGGATGACAGACGTCAATGCTCTCGTAAGCTTGGTCAATAAAGTATGTATCCGGTGACTGACGAACTGCAGCGAGCGCAATTCGAAGTTGTAGCACGAAATGAATACACCAAAACAGACGAAAAGAACCCCATAGACTGTAGCCTTTACTACCTCGCGCTAAAGAAGAAAAACGTACTCCTCGGTCTCTGGCGAATGGCGGCATGGAATCGAGAGCAATCGGGGACGCAAAAACTATTGAAGAACGATTTCTCTGAACCACGATGGAAAACAGCCGCTCTCAAAAATGCGTACGCCCTCCTAGGCAAACGCCGCTTCGAATACGCAGCAGCATTCTTCCTGCTAGCCGGCAATCTCCAAGACGCCGTCAACGTCTGCAGCCACCAACTTGACGACCTACAACTCGCAATTGCCATCGCTCGCGTCTACGACGGCGACGATAGCCTAGTCCTCCGCTCCCTCCTCGAGGACAAAGTCCTCCCCCAAGCCGCCCTAGAAGGAAACCGCTGGCTCGCCACCTGGGCCTTTTGGATGCTTGGCCGACGCGACATGGCTGTCCGCGTCTTGATTCACCCTGTCTACACCTTAGTTGATTCCCCCAGCACGCCTAACCTGCAAGCGAAATCCTACCTCTCCAGCGATCCCGCGCTCGTCGTTTTATACAAACAGCTTAGAGAAAAGACACTCCAGACACTTAAAGGAGCGTCCAAGGTCTCCCCGAGAGCGGAATGGGAATTCGTGATTCAGAACGCTAGGCTCTATGATCGCATGGGCTGTGATTTACTTGCCCTGGACTTGGTGCGCAATTGGGAGTTCTTGCAACAGCCGAAGAGGATGAGTGTTAATGGGAATGGCGAGAGTGCGCCGGATCCGAGGAAGATGCTGAGACGGAGGAGTAGTCTTGTGGTGGATGATATGTCTAGTCTAAGATCGGGGCATGAACAGAAGGTGAAGAGTGGGGGGAAGCCGGCGCCGACGGTTTTTGAGGAGCCGGATGCGGGGAGTTTGTTGGATAGTTTTGGGTTTTGATGTGGGGGGTTATTGTAATAGTATGGGGCATATCTTGCTAGTGAAGGGGTTTCGGTGTTCATAGTATCAGTGCAGAGGCATCATTGTTTTCCACTTAATTAAATTCTTCGATGGTCACGACTATCTACTTTACATTTAGTACTGTGACATATACCATCATCAAATATTATTCGGGTAGTTTTCTGCACGCCCAATAAGTGATCCAGAGCTAGACCATCTGCTCCCATTCTTCTCTGTAACGGCGCTGCTACGGTGTATATGGTTTTTTCCTGCCCCGCCAGCGCATGCATCTCAGTTCGAATCTCAAGCGCAGCAATTTCCTAAGCCCCCAGCTGATCTGTGGAGCTTTGGGCAGAGCTCATGAACGCAAGAGTGAAGAAAGATCAGCACTGCCTGGGGTCTTGTTGCTTGCGTTCTTTGCTGATCGGAGTGATAGAGGCAGCGTCAACACTGCTTCCACCCATCGCGAGGGTCCTACTCTCGCGTCATCTTCGTTTTGGTCATCCGCAGACCAGACGACATCATACGTAGCGATTTCGTCATCTTTGTGCATCGCGTTGGCAGTAATGCCCCCGCTTCATCATTGAAACGTTCCCATCAAGGACCAGGGAGGGATCAGTGGTCATTGTTCACTCTTTCCTTGGATGAGAGTCTCTGGAAAGCTTCTTTTGAGATCTTCTCAAGGTCGAGATTGCGTCTGTTACGATACCTGCGGCTAGCTCGGTTGTTGCCTTGCAACGATGATCTTGCCCAAGAGGCATACGGCAGTGCCTTTCCCCGTTCTTTCGCCCAAATACAGCTTGCTTGTCGGCATGTAGTCTCGAATGACATCACAGATGTGGCACCTCCAGACTTGCCAGGACCAAATTGACGATACTAACGACGCCCTCGCCTAAGATGAGACCGCTTGCGAGGACGATGACGGGAGTCTCCTCGCGTTTCCGATATACGCACCAGTACCAGTTCAATAGACCGCCAATGGTGCGGGCTAGTGTAAACGAGGGTACGTTGTACATGCCTGTGGTAGCAATCAGCATGTATTCGAGAACAACCTTTGGGATAACTTCTTACCAACGGCAACGGCAATGCCGCCAGGCACCCAAGCCTGCCACCACTTCCCCTGGCCTTTTACCCTTGCCGCTGTCAGTAGCACAAAGAGTAGACCTGCTCCTAGGGCCCATTGCCATGCCATCTCCGGTAGGCCTTTTCCTGTTACCAACCGGGCGGTGAAGATCCAGACGTAGGCTGTAGGGACTTGAAACATGCCAGTGGTGACCTCATAGACACTAGTATATAATTTGTAGACGCCAGCAGATACAATAGCACCGACAAAACTGCCAATCATCTGGCCCCAGAATTGCGCTCTTGGTGCAGCGCCAAGTAGATGTCCTGTTTTGAGGTCTTGCATCATGTCACCAGCTTGCAGTGCGCCAGATTCTGAAATGGCCCCGGCAAGGAGATTTATAGTGATGGCATTGGGGTTTGAAGCGGGAATAACAAGGGCGAAGACGAGCTGTGTAAGCTTTGAGATGCCAGAGACGGGATTGAGGTCCGTTTCTCCCAATGCCCGGACACCCATAAGGGAGAGTAGGAGGGCAAGCAAGATGGAGAGGAGAATGGCTCCGAAAGGGATGGGAGGGAAAACATAGCGTATGCTGAAGACACAGATGATTATGGAGAGGGTGAGGAGGACGAGAACTGTGCGATTCGAGACTAAGTGGTGAGGGGGTGCATCAGGTTCGGCGTCGTCGTAAAGTTGCTTAGAGTCATTCCCAGAAGACAAGGTACCAGATGAAGTAGGAGTCCTATGGCCGCCCTTTTTGAAAGCTGCAAAGTGGAAAGCAGAGACAATGCCGCCTCGACTTATACGTTCACGGACACCCCGATAATATGAAGGACCATATAGAATAAGAGGTCGAAGCACCAGCCCGCCAAGACTGACAACAGAGTCTGCCAGCATGACAGCCAAGCTGACCCAGACAATCCATCCTTTACTGCCTGTAGTCCAGTCTCCGACTGGACCTGGTGCCCATCCCATGTTCTTTGCAAGTGGGGATAGTATGCCCCATCCGACAATAGCGCCAAGCAGCATATGCAAAGTCGTAGCGGGACCCATAATAATACCTTGACCAACATAAGCCGGAGAAGGGTTCAGTCTCCATAGCCAATTCTGAGCCAGAGGGAGCCCGAAGATAGGTAACCCACGTAGTTGGGGAATAAAGTACGATGCAAGAGTATACACAGCAGATATACCGAAAGCGATTATCAACAACCTAATCTGGGCCTTCCAGTCGTCTCTATGATCATCTTCGCTCGAGGTTGGGACTTCATCAATATTCAGTGCAGCCTGCACGTTTGCGCTGCCTCCACCGGCGGTCAAAGCGTCCATACTTGTCGAGCGTCTGGTGTCCTGACTCCGCTGTCTAAAGATCTCCAGCCCACTGTCAGGCTTCTTGTCTCCCTTTTCATCCGTATTCCCATGTAGCACTCCAATCATAAGCGCCGTAGCTGTACCACTGGGGAACTTCAACTTCTCCCGAATGATGACTTCTTTCCTCAAGGGGACCGCAAATACCACGCCGAACAGGCAAATACCCACGCTCCATACAATCAATTTCCAAGTACTCAGAATCAATGGTCCGTTCTCTTCCGGTTTCAGCAAATAGTTCAACGCAGGCATGACACCCACGAAACCACAGCCGAGCGGCATTGTTCCAACTGCCCCGGCAACCGTTTGTACGAGCACGTTCTCAACGGGTGTGAAAGGATAGCTGATGCACCGAGCTACAGTCTTAAAGAAGCCAAAGCCAATTAAGGCAGCAGGCATAGCCATTCCACTAACCCATCCCGTTTGTAGACCAAAGTACATGTTGGAGAAGCAGATAATGACCCCAATTGCGAGACCGATGAGTGTACTGCGAAGGGTGAAGTTTTGACCCTGCTCAGCCTGCTCGGCCAGGAACTTCTGGGCATCATCGCGCCGTAAGAGGGAGGCATCAGGGCCATCGTCAGCTTCCTGGTCACTGTCGTCCGATAATCTTTCCTCCTCTTCGCGATAGTCCTCGTCGTCTAGCGCGGCGCCTTTGGCATGTGTAGAACCTCCATCTGGAGCCATGGCGCGATCTCGCACCTCAGTGCGTGTAGGGAGCTCTTCAAGCTCCACGGCCGCCTCTGCAGGTTGCGGTAGATGTACCATTCCATTTTGTCCTCATGAACATATAACGGTCATGCGGAAAGGCTCGCACGTCATTCTTTGGCGCGTTTTAAAACCTCGGAAACCATTCCGGACTTAATAGCTCGGATACAGCGTTCAAGAGCAACGTGATAAATCAATTTCTTGTGAATATTTGGGATATATTTTACAATAGGCCGGTTCCCAGTACATACGGCCACAGACTGAAGAATAATCGGCATCCCGTCCGCTCTGCCAAAGACAAGCTTCAGATCGACCAATTAGTAGTTGGGTGGGTGACCACCAGCGAATACTGGTTGCTGTATGTTACATTTCTTTTTTTGCCAGTTTTTTACATGATTACTTACTTAATGAGACGAGATAGTGAGCATTCTTTAGGACAGCTGATTGAAGTCCTGGACAGGAACAATTGTAGGACGTGAAACCCAATGGTAAATATACAACTCTGTAACAACCTTAAGGACGATGCTACTACGATTGGCTCTAAGTACTTAAATCACATCGCAGTCTTTAGGGTCTTTCTCCGAAGTTGGTATAACAGCGGTCTATGGCAGCAGCTTGCCCAGCTTCGTTGCGCATCCAGAGAGTCACTGAGATCATTAAACACGAGCGTGTCACTGCCATGTCATGTTGCAAGCAGGGAGAACACTCATCTGATTATCCAAGATATATTTGCCTGGCCTGCACATCGGGACATTTACTACGGACAGTCTATAGACTTAGGATTTAGGGCGGAAGATCTATCAATTGAGAACTAATCGGGATCTAAAATGAGTTCGCTTGTGGAAACCCTATAGCTGAAGCCGTTCAAGCATCCTTTGGGCCCTTTCTGCAGCCTTATTGAGCTAATTTCTACCGACTATGAGCTGGTAAGTCTTGAAATTCTTGACCATCAACCAGCACTTCCTCTTCATGAAACCCGCGACGTTAGCAAATCCCTTCTGACATATCCAATCAATTCAGAATATTTTCTATTCTAGAGCGAAATTTAGTTGAGGTCACTACTGCTGCAGAACCCTCGGAAGACTCCCCAGAATTACTCCTTCCTATGAATTGAGAGGCGAGACCGGTTGAGGTGTTTTGTCTCGTTGTGTTTTCACTGGTCTTAGGTATCAACCATACACAAGCCTATGAATGATTAGACTGTGATCATTTCGACCACTGTAAGAGTGAGTACATTACCATGTCGTCGTTACTAGCAGAAGCGAAAAGCAGCGAATTAGACAAATTGTTGCTATTCCGAACACTTCGTTTGATAGTCAGTCACAGGGTGACCTTCAAGTATGTCGTGCGAAGACTGCTTCTATGGGAACGGCGTGAACACTGACCGGTATCTTTGTGCTTCCGTATGGTACAGAGACCCTTCCCATCGAAGATGTCCCATATACGAATGGTCCTATCTTTGGAGCTGCTGATTAGCAAACCTTCTTTTTCAACCCCATTCACTGTTAAGGCAACGTCCTGATATTGTCAGCACAGAACAGTGGTCATGAGTTCTGCTCATTACCTCGTGGCCAGTAAGAGTCCTCTCAATCGAGTAACCAAGGTTGGTTTTTGGCGAGATGTCTTCCACAGTCTTCTGCCTGGACCAGACCTTTACGGCTTTATCGAAGCTGGCCGAGAAGATCTTACGGCTTATTGGCAAGATACAGACTTGACAGCAGCTACTGGTGTGCCCCAGCAAGGTTTCGACTAGAGAATCATTTCGCCAATCAACTATCATCAGTTTTTTGTCCAGAGATGCTAATATTGAGTGTTGCTGGTCTAGGAAGAACTCAACATCAAGTAGACCATCGTCTGCCACATAATATCCAACCTTATTACTAGTCATATCCTATACCTGGGCTGTACGATCGCCAGAGGCGCTGGCCAGGTGGTTTCCGTCTGAGGAGATAGCTATGGCGTAAATATCCTGCTTATGAGCCCTTCTGTCTGATTTGAGCTTTTTCGTTTTGATCTTCCATGTCTATATTCTGTCGTTAGCAAAGATAAGACTTCTGGCGCGTATGAATTTCTAGCCAGGATGTCGAGGCTTGATAACATACCATGATCCTTCCACTCTTGCTTGTTCCAATGAGAAATTTACTATTTGTTGTGAATGCTAGATCACGAAAATATTCATCGTCGTTCGGGTGTACGGGTCCTGGAGTATTCACTTCGAATCTCATGACCTCTTTCCCCGACCCTAAGCTACAAATGTAGATCTTCCTATCTGCTCCCACGGCAAAATAGCGCTCATCGCCGCTTATCGCTACAGAGGTACACGCTGGTTCAGACGTGAACTGGTGTAACAGGTCTACCGTAAATGAATTTTCTAGATCATGCGCGTACTCAATGGTGAGTCCTTCATCCAAAACCAATTCAGGAACTTTAGGCGGTGGGTGATACTTTTGGCAGTGTAGCTTGAGATCGCGTTGCTTCTTGAAGCCTTGGTCACTCATGAAGCAATTTGACACATCGCATTTGTATTTTCGAACATGTGTTGCCTCGTGTTGATCACGTGTGTCCTGGGAGCTAAAGCCATTCGTAGAGAAAGCGCAAGTGCTATCCGACAAGAATAGCTCCGGCCGCCATATGTGTTCCTGAAAATTTCCAGCTGCTGGGGTTCGAGGTCACCAACCAATGCTGGGTCTGAGCTTTTCAGAAGCAAGTCCACGTACTTTTCGTATTTCTGGCGAATATCACTAAGCCAGAAGGGGTCGCGTACAGAAAGTTCTGTTAATATGTCTGTACCCCAATCAGCCATTTGAAAGTGACAAAGAGTCCGCTGAAGATCCTAGACGAAATACGTTCTTTTTCTCTCAAATTAACATTTTCCCGGTTACGCAGCGCCAAGCATTCGTGCAGGAAGGTACCACACTTTGCACCTTCGGTCCCACTTTTCAAGTGAAAACTTTCTCTGTCCTCACATCAGTTCTTCCTTTAACAACACTATCATCGAGGCTCAGGCTTACAGTAGGATTTCGATAAGACTTACTCCTTCCGACTTTCGTTGCTTTAACATGGATCCATACTTAGACACGATTCCCGATGACCGCGGAGAGGAAATTAAGAGTCGCGTAAGAGAAAGAGATGGCTCCGATAGCGCCAACGAAGAACGACCGACAAAACGGGCCAGAGCCAATACCGATGCCCTCCTATCTCCCGTAACTGATGACCAGAACATTGAAGAACCTCCCAAACCTGAAAATGACCTAGACAACTACGATCGTGAGCGCCTTCGGAAAGGCTTAAGATATATTAACGAGGCGGCAAAGCGAAAAATCACGCCCCGTACCCAGGAGTTCCTCAAACTCCACAAAGACGCTTATAAAGCCGCTCTAGAAGCCCCGAACAAAGCGTCGCAGGCTGTAGTGCAAGCCATGGATCAAGTCTATTACTCCGCAGCATTCTATCTTAAGTCACGTTCCCCGGAAGAACATGATCGCCTCATGTGTTACGTTAAGTTACGACAGCTAGAGTTCTTAGCAAATTACGGTGATTACTTAGGACAAGAGTTACAGGAGATACGAGCGGATCTAAAGGCAGCCGCTATTGGTGCTAGCTCTGAGATACGACAAGCAGCGATCGAATTAGGACCACCGCAATCATGGCTAGATATCGCGGACCAGCTAGCTGGTAAGGACGTGAACAACCTGCAGAAGCACATAAACATCGCTTGTGGTGTCCTAGGGATTGACGCATCCCATATGTCTTGGCTTATCAAAGAATGGGCGCAGAGAAACCGGATGTTTCACAATCAGATTCGGCAACATATTTCCGATTGTCACTTTGTATCCCTTGCTGAGCAGCTCTGCCGTGATCTGAAAGAATTGGTTAATGTAGCACCTGATCAGGAAACAGCAGTAAAGTACGAAAGGGTTCTACTCAGCATCCAGGAGGAATACTTTGATGTGAAGAGTCGCGATGACCCCCAGTACTGGATCCCAAATGAGAAAGCTTCGAAGCTAATCGAAGAGAAAGTGGCGAGGGACAAGAAGAAGGCGAAGAAATGAAGCAGGAGCAACATGTGGATCTTGTACCTGCAGCATCGATTTGGTCGGAGCCTATGGAAATAAACAAGACTCCAGTGCAACCCGCCGCGCCTTTCAAGCTCACCCAAATGAAGGGCATATATGGAGTACCCTGACACAGTGTTTTGAGTGGACCGGCATACTCTTGGAGACCTGCGAAGAGTGGTTCGATACGAGCCATATTTCTTAGTGACTCTCGTGGTCTCTGCCACTTCTCTTTGTCCAGTACAGCATGGCGAACATCTTTCAGCTCTGTATTGTAGAAGTCCCTCGCATGATCGTCGGAGACTTTCTGCTCGAGCTTCTTGAAGGCAGCCTCAGTCGTGGTGGAAGCTGCCGCTAATTGCGACATGCTTTCACACATAAACTTTGCATCAATACAGCGACCATATCTCAAGAGGTATAGCCGTGGCCTCGGATATAGAGCAGCTTGAGGAACACATTCGGACTTCAGGCCTGATACTGGTTTAACGAGGGTTGCCATGACATGAAGGCGGACAGCGAGGGACTCGATAGCAAAGTCTGTTTTGGCATGGTATTTCGTCCGTCTTCTGTCCGATTTTCGGGACTCTCAGAAATATTCTAAAAATCAATGTCTAGTTTACGATCCCGAATATCGCTATCCTGAAACCCCAGATCCTCTCTCCCAATGCTGAAATGGTATGCGTCGAAGTGAGCAGTGGCCGGTTGACAACACTCGCTGAGGATGAACATCACAAACAGATAGTTGGAAGCATACGAGATGGATTGCACGTCGAAATATTGCAGAGCCTGCAGAATCAAAGCTGTTTGCGCCTGCAAATGTACTGTCAGGTGAAGTCGGGGTCCACCGTTCGAACTCCCGCACGGATTAATGTCCACGGGCAGTGCGAGCTGTCGGTTATTGTCTACGACGAGGTCAGGATTCTAATAAGGTTGGTGACTACTTACAAGCCTGTGGATTCTACTTACAAGACCCTGAACATTATGATTGCGAGGCTTTGTATTCAAACCCGCATTGCGTTGCATCCTTAGAGGAAGGCAATCTTTTGACAACCTCGATGCAGATGCCGGCAAGCGCAGAGGAGAATATTCATGATCCACATGACATCTTCGATAGTTTGTCTGGCGTGACGGATCTAGAAGAGACCGAGACGCCCACCATTATGAAGACGCCTCTAAAGAGGTAAGGTTCGAGAATTTGATTGTTCGGGCATACACTAAGGCGCTTGTAGTCATCAAAAGCAGGCGCTCACATTCCTTTTGCGGCGAGAACGCCGATGGGCATTCGATGCTTCGTACGATGACATCTGGACGAAAGCATTAGGGTCAAGCGCAGGGTAATATCCTAGGCTGAACATTTGTCCTTTACTTCAACGCATGCTGATTGTGACTCTGGCAGATACTGCAATAATGTCAAAGCGAAATGTCAGAGCGAAATGTCAGAGCAATCCTCCAGCACAATTCTGGGGAGGGATCATGGCGGATCAGATGGGGTTGGGTTAGACCTTACATATGGTTGCCCTTGTGGCTTTGGATGCCGACAAGATCCTACCCGCTGGCCGCATCGCATGGAAAGGGCCAGAGCTAGGAAGTACACTTATTATGGTCCCGTTGCCTCGTAAGCGGGTTATATTATAACTTACGAACCGGTGGTATCCGACAAAAAGAAGGCTTCCCAGCCGATGGCTCAGCAGACAACCCTGTTTGATATAACTTGGAGACGGATCATAATGGATGAAGGTAGTCCGAAACTAACGTTTTACCATTTCATGTTCGTTCACTGACGGCGAAATGTAGCGCACTTCGTCGGACGAAGATCCACATTGAGAACTCTAGCTGTGTGCTCACTAAATGCAAATTGTCGCTGAGTCGTCACTGGTACTCCGGTTCGAAATCGGCTGACGGACTTGGGTACACTTTTACATTTCCTCCGGGTTCATCCGTTCGATGACCCTGGCTTCTCCGATAAAGAATTTCTTCGTCCATGGAAAAAGCATTCGGATCCGTCTGTCCTCGATGGACTCAAAGCCATTGTAAGGTTCGTTACATTAAGGAGATCGAAGGGAGTCCTGCACCTCATGCCACGCAAACATCATGTTCGACGTCTCCAGTTTAGTACCTCCGAGCGAGAACTTTACGACAATATCGAGGCTCGTATGTGTGACGCTTTTCCTGAACTTCTCAGCCATTAAGCTGCGACTAAAGCAAATTGCTTAAATACTCTGGCGTAGATCAACAAGCTTAAGGAGATCTGCAATCATAGCCTCATCATAGAACGCATACCTTTAACTCCCATTTGAGGTGTGAGTCCACGTGTTCTCGGCGTCGGAAATGACGCCACCGAACCCCTGGGCTCCGGCTCTGAGACCGTGGGCGATGAGGAGTCATTGGGTATTGACTCTCCAGTTTATGTCTCATGATATTTGCAGTAGATAGCTTCACAAAAGTCTGGCGTTGTGAGGCATGGAATTGGCAAGGACGGTTTAGCATGCGCATCTAGTAGGTAGTAGCGTCATTAGCGTCTTGGCCACTGGGCCTATCTCACCTAGCAGAGCATTTGTAGCTACCTTATCATCCAATGAACCACTAGCATAAGCAACAAAAACATTGTCCTGATCATTGGTTTTCTCAGCGTTGGATCTCCGGCTTCGATCACTTCCGGCGTCTTCGCGACCCTCATGAGCCAAGATCTTCTCCAATTTGACTCTGATCGCCGTAATTGGGAATCAGTTTGCGCGAGCTCCGATCCTTTCGCAACGACGACAGCTTGCATGGCCATGCCGACGAAGATTCAAAGACTCATATGTGACTTGACGGACAATGACGGAGACCAAAAGAAATATGGAGTTCCCGCGGCGCTCCCAAACCTGCGGACTTGTTAATTGATTGTTGCAGCATTATCTTCTCTTCTCGGACGAGCACTCTTGACCTCATTCCGCCGGCGCTCTAAGCTGTTGGCCTTGGATGTGCTCGCCTCGATGGCAGACTAACTAAGACCCAGCGAAGCAGATCCTTGAAGAGTTTTCGCACAGAACCTAATATCAAAGTATTACTGGCGACATTATCTACTGCTGGCTTCGGGTAAGCTCGCCATATAGCTTTGGATGTTGAAAAGGACCGCTAACTCTGGGATAATAGTGTGGATTTGACAGTGGCTACGCGAGTGTTCTAATTGGAGCCCCAGTGGAATCCAATGGCGGAAGAGCAGGCGCTCATTCGAATACATCGAATGGATCAAACCAAATCCGTGGTGACCGTGCGAGATATAATGCAGGACTCGATTGAGGAAGTCAGCGTTTCTCTTTGCTATCGCGATGTTATATTCTTGCTGAAACCTTGCAGAACATCTACGAACTCCAGCGAAAGAAGTTGAAACTTGTGGCGCTTACAATCTCTGGTGAAGTCAAACCAGACGATCATAGCCATCTTGAGGTCAGGCATACCCTGCTCTATATTACCTGCGGTGGGCTTACTTTGACATAGGATTTACGCTTCTTGCTCAGCTGAAGCAGTGGTAGTAAAGTACAAGCATTGAAGCTTAGGTAATGGTCGTGAAGGATACATCTACTACGCGCATTTACATTGTCATTAATGTCAGTATCCTCCATGCCTCTCTTCATACTTTATATCAAATAACAAAGGTCTTCTGCCGAGCTCTCTTGACATCATCTGCATCCCTGACTTCGCGCACCAGGTCCACCGTAATTCGGACACCACCATCTCATCAATAGCCATCTATCTGAGTACCAAAAATTTAATAGAGCGCCACTCGCGAACATTTATTGGTATGCATGCCACGACAGATGGTCATGAAACCTAACACTTACCATGCCATTAAATTAAGCATCTCTTGTTAGAGAATATGACGACATCGTTGCTGTGCATTTATTTGCTCCTTTTTGCGGAGCGTAGAAGCACGGATAGTGCGAAATCGTTGTTTAAGAAGATCAGTAAGAGAATGGAGCATATGTCATGCATATAACGGGGGTATTTAAGTTGAGTTCAACACTCATCAAGCTCCTCTAGAGCAGCAATTGTTTGTATTTTATACAATTAAGTGCGAAAAAGGTATGACGAAGGGTTAGAAAGCCCTAAAGCTACAATTTCGAGGGGTACTATTAGCATCGGCTTATTAAGTATTAGCTCTATGTGCATGACTTATGCTCCATTCTCTTACCTTATCAACGTCCCATTACCTAGCAAACAACAGGAAGCAGGTGAAAGATCCTTGCCCTAAGCGAATGACTAAATCAGGTTCAAAATGCCTCTTGTAATATTTAGATATCGTTAGAGATCTTGTTGTAGAAATTGAATTGCTCGGAATCAGATATTCAAGGTTTCACGTTTCATTGTGGATGAGATCTCTCAAATTTGATCCTCCGAGGTGCGGCGTTTACTGAAGATCAACGGGCTATGTGCACATGATCTTATTGAAAGAGGGTTAAGCCTTGGTTTAACCAACTTTCATCCGCATGCACAGATTGAAATGCAGGAAGTGCTCACTTGGGAACACGGCGGAAGGGTGGCACTTTTTATGAGCCACATACCTACGGACAGAGGCAGAAGGAGAGAAATTAAGTGCTGTAAGAATAAAAACGAGAGAAGTAATTACAATATGTCCATTATGCTGAGCTATGAATTTTTGATGTAGGGTAAGGATATAGAGCAAAAGTTATGCGTATAGCACCGTCCAATTGAATTGTGCTGAGTCTTTGAGCGGCAACATTCTTTGAGATTAGACGTAGATTTCAGGATAGGTTTGCCATTTCAAGCGCTCTTTGAGCCAACCCCACCCCCCTCCCCCCCCTCCCCCAAATATGTATGACCTGTCCAACCCTAGGCTTATTCAACAGTAAAGCATTTGACGCAGGGTAACGGCAAGTGGCAATATTATACCAGCCTTTCCCTTTTCCAGTATAGAGCTCCGAGCTTCATAGGCCATCATTATATCTTATTCATTCTGAAAATCATGACCAACCAGGTGGGCGGTAAGGCCTATATGGACTTGCAGCCCCTGGCAATTCGGCCGCATTTGTATTTCCTCCTCCAACTTCCCGCATTGCAGGCAATTCAGACTGTCTTGGCGATGTAGAAGCTCCTGTCCCAGCACTTCTCGTAATCCCTGAGCCCCTGGAAATCCCAAACGTCCCTGCAGTCGGACTTCCCTGCAGCTCAGCAGATTGCGGAGGTTGAGTCTGTGTACCAACCAAAGTAGAGCTACGGTGTGAGTCAGGCGGCGCGGTGCTAGGCGTGTGTGGAAAGGGAGAGGAAGCGGAAGATTGATGTTTGGTGTCGATGAAGTCGGGATGTAGAATTCCTGGGGGAGGCGTAGGGCGGCGACTGCGTTTGCTGCGCCTGTACCAGAAAAATGCTATGGCTGCGAGGAAGCAAATGCCAATGGGGATGCCGACACCGAGGCCAATGTCGGTGCGTTTGGCGGCTGATAACGTTGAACCGTGTTCGGTGCCATTGCTGGCTGCAGAGCTAATTATAGTGCTCTGGCTCCCATCTGATGTAACAATTTGCGTGACGAATTCTATGCTGGGGCTGCTTGAGCCTGCAGTAGATAGACTGCTACTGGAAGTGACTTTTGTAGGACTTATGCTTGTAGAAAATGTCTGAGGCGTAGAGCTTGGCGTAGACAAATGTGCGGTAGAGCTGGAGAGCGGTGTAGACGTAGGCGTTGGTGTATTGGAAGGCGGGGTAGAGCTTGGAGGAGTGCTTGAGATCTGTACAGGCGTGGAAGAGGGCGGAGGAGGAGTGCTCGAGCTCTGTACAGGCGTGGAGGAGGGCGGCGCTGGTGATGAATTGGAGGAGGGCGGTGCTGATGGTGGATTAGAAGAGGGTGGCGCTGGTGGTGGAGTGGAGGAGCTTGATGCCGACGCTGGCATCGAATTCGAGGCTGCACTGGGTACACTGCCTCCATCGTTATACGGAGGTAGGAGAGGTAAAGCTGCCAAGGAGAATCTGCTGGTGCTAGCCTCGCAGCACGCAGTCCCACCCGACAGTTCCGGACGATTGGAATCGCAGCAGTAGCTGCCGGAGGTGCATTCAAGGACAGCTTCATTTCCAGAGGCAGTGAGGTCTACACCTTCGGTCAGCATCATTTCTGTTTGAGCGAGCAAGAGGCGAAACACACCATGAGTACATATTTGGGGGCAGCTACTGGATTGCCAGGTCTGATCAGTACATGTATATCGGCCATAGTAGCCTTCATTAGCTAAATAACAGAGGCCATTGCTTTCGCATTCCCAATTGAGAGGGCAGCAGGGACCATAACCACTCGTATCGCACGGAATGTCGCCATCGGTCGAGAGGTCACCATTAGGATAATAACAAGACATTCTCTGATTGCAGTGCAAGGCTGTGAGGGTGGATTTGATCTCAATGCATAAAACATAGAAGAGGTTGGGAAGATAAGAGCAGACGATTCAAAGCCCCAGCAAGGCTGTGAGGGTGGGGTAACCGATACATCATTGCCAGAAAGAGAAAGAGGCTGGTCTTGCTGTTGTTCGATACCCCCATCGAGACAAGTCTAGGATTTAGTAGCGCTTTTCCAACCGGATACTTATCTACTCGATTGCCCTAAATGACGCATTGCCGCCCGTTAAGCAGAGAGACCTTGAGTGCTTTTCTTGCATATCCATGCGTACTTAACTGGTTGAATTTTACCTCCCTGCAGCAGTTAAAGCCGACTTCACGACACGACTGCGGTGATGGTGAGGTGAATAAGGAAGGTTTGACCCGCGAGCCGAAGCTCCTGTGTTGTAATGGCTTGATCAGTGTGGGCTGGTCTCACCAATCATACTTGGTTACCAGCACGCTACAGCAAGCCAAATGATGACAGGCAAGATGGCTTGCAGCGTACAGAGTACACCGTACAGAGTAGACAACTACAACTGCCATTGCTACCTCGGAAAATATTGAGAAGATGACTTTGCCAAATTGGAAGCTGGGGTGAGTGGGAATTGCACTCAGACGACTGTGTGCATTGAAACACTGTTGTGATGCGGAGGAAGGTCTGCGTTGTCAGGCATTGTGGAGGACGGGACATGCAGTGGGCTAGTGGGCTGCTAGTGGGGCTACGGTAAGGTAGGACTAGAACATCTCGGTCCGAATAATCTTGGCATGGCGCATACCTGCCTAGCATACCCGCCCTAAGAATGGGATATGTTCAACATGGCTACAGCGCGTTTACGGAAAACTTTTCACTATCCAGCGGACAACAGTGATGAGGATGATACGCCAAGAGATCTAGATGAAGAAGGTACTGATCTCCTTGGCTGCTTGAGGGGATCTACTGCTAAGTGTAAACAGAACAGGAGAAACTTATAAAGAAGCTGCGGGCGGAAGATGATGAGCGTAATGAAGAGTACAAGGTACGCTAACCTTCACACAAGGTCATGCATTACATCTAATTTTCCCAGCGAGTCTTCCTCGCTATTCCTACAGTCTCAGCAACCTCCTACATTCCCGCCCTCATCATGTCGCGCCTGCTTCAGGCCAAGATAATCAGCGTTCTAAGCATGACTTCCCTCATAGCTACCGCATATACCCTCGTTTTCGTTCCCAACACTAGACCTGCGTCCTCGAAGAAAGCGAGCTCCCGACGCCAGCTGGCCACGGAGCCGGGTCCCGTCCACCAGTACATAGGACATCTGAATGGTGGTCTTAGCTTGCTGATTGGACTCAATGCCATAAGCTTCAAAGATAAAGGAGGCGTACACGAAGGGTTCTGGTTGCTTTGTTTCCTGCCCGTCGGTGAGCACTTCGGCACTCTCGAGGGCGTATTCCCAGCTGATATCTTGCCAGTCTCTTTCTCTATAATTATGCTTGCGAGACGTCTAATGCTTTCTGTCGATGTGGACGAGCTGGAAGACCTTAAGTACGGATATAAAGGAGCCTGAGCATGTATTGCGTTTCGCCATATTCATCCTCATAGCGTATTTGGACCTTGATGGTTTTTCTTGTGATAAGACCCATGCCGCGTTTCCGCCTGGATAGAGAATACTGTTGGAAGGCACATCCCCATAGTTTCATTGAGCATTTTGAGCGTGATCTCGAAGTGCAACAGCACAGACTGGCTCTGTCTCTGTCTCATAGCCACCACCGACACGGGAATACTAGTATAGTCTTAGCTGAGTGTGCTCCTCGAGGACTTGCTGACGCACTCTTTGGTCGGCCTGCTCTTATTTTCCCACCACCACGTAATGAGAAGGCTCTTTAAAATTTTGTGCTCTAGTCCTCTTTCTTTGGCGGCGCAACTCAGAAACTCGAGAGTGTTTTTAATCTTTTGAGGCTCGAAATCTTTTGGTTGTCCTGCACGAAAGGTGGTTCCCAGAACATCTTTTATTGTGAAGCGCGCTGGCGAAGAATATTGGACAGCATGGAGTGCATGGCGGAACAAGCTGCGGTATGATCTCACAATCTCTTGGCTGCTGGGATTCATAGAGGCTGAAGCTAGATTATTCTTGCCGTCTCGGTCTATTGTAGAGCACGGAGGAAATCGCAAATGACTAGCCGTCCTTTAGCCGCGGGGCTTGCTAGCGCGATCCAGCCGCCGCAAACCCAGGTAAGGGTACTTGACTCTTCCCACCTTCGAAGACGACAACATTATTAACACACCATCATGCTGGAAGGCATAATCCTCCACCATGTGGCTGGCAGCCTGCCAGAATATATCTTGATATCATGAATGACTTGTGTGTTCCGAAGAGTTAGTATTACTGAGGTCGCTGGGCGATGGCACCAGGTGGTACTAGCAGCTGAGTGAGCACAATCTGTCCAGAGCCAGCAGGGCTGTGAACAACGTCTCTACTTGCATACAAAATCTTTTTGAAGTCTAAGACTTCCAGTTCGGTCATTTGGTATTAGTATCTTTACTTACATTAATCCACATTTCCTACGATGGGTCGTCTTCATGATTTTCATGGGCGTCATGGCTCGTCTGCACCTTCAACTAGTGTCCTTCACAGAAGAGCAGCAACGAAACGAAAACCTTCATACAGAGTGGTTTTCGAGGAAGTTGGGGGGAAGCGCAAAAAACTAAAGACTTTGGTATGTCGCCTCTAATGAGTAGATAGACCGTTACGTTTTATTAACGTTCAAATATCTTCAAAGCTACATGGCAATTCGAAGCCTCCAACAGGTTACACTTTTATCCCGGCTGGAGATCCACAATTAACGAGCAGGTGCAAACAAATAGCAAAGGCGGAAGGACTCACAGTCTATATTGTTTCTGTATTGTTCCCCATCTTTCCCCTTATTACGATACTGATCAGTCCCAGACAAGCACTGATCCTACCAAGCCTCTATCAAGAGAGACACATCGAGTTGGGTATCATTTCCCGAGCTCAACAGTGGACAAAGCATGTGACACCCTGGGGGTTACACTTACGAGCACAGGCCGTGTGCTACAATCCCATCTTGCAAACCTGGATGAGCGAAACGCTCATCCCACTAAAATGAACCGTGCGCCCACGAAAAAGAAACAAAAAGCTGGCAGCCGTAGTGATCCTCCTCCCTTGTTTGACATCGATTCGCTCTCACAGGCAGAGATCGATACGCAAGCCCGTGAAGCCCTTAAGGACCTTTTTCCCGATATGCCTAGCGAGGACCTCCACGATATCATTGGCAGAGCTTTTCAAAAGGTATGCTACGATTTCCTCTCCGTGTCTATCTCCTAATCTTTCTATAGGGCAAGGGCCTCGTGGGTACCGCAAAAGATGTTGCTTTAGTCCGACGCGCTTCGCTAGCCGTAGTCGCTCACGTTCGTCACGTCTATACTGATTACGACAGGTTACTAAAGCGCCACCCATGGCCAGTGGCCAGAGCACTAGTGGAGCAACCTACTCTGGACAAGTTGATACAATGGAGAGGAGCCGAGGACGATGCCGAGGAGATGGACGATATTTTACGTGAAGTGATTGTCATTCCCGACGATGATGACGAAGACGAAGAGAATCTGATGCACGAAAATCCTTCATCTCTTGGTGAAAAGGCTGAGCGTGATAATAGCGTCGAGTTCATACCAGCCGAGAACTTGCAAACCGAAGCGATTGACTATGCCGCTGCGAGCCGACTGGGAGACCGAAATAGGATGGAGAGTCCTATTTCGGATGTCGTAGAAGTTCTTGAGTATCAAGGACAACCACCATCGTATCGTAGCCAACCTGTGCAATACGATCAACATAGGCATGATCAAATGGAAGCTCACCGTCGCCGTAGGTGGGACGAAGCACGTGATCGTCGTCGAAACGAGCCTATATATATGACAGATTCCAATAGTACACTACTAAAAAGTGGGAGCTTTGTTACAGTACCGCATTTCCAAAAGAATCTCGAACAACAACAGCTGCGGGCCTCAGCTTCTGGAGTTCAAATGACAGAAGCTCCGAAGTTTACGAGCTCCCGGGCAACTGTATACACGCAGTTAATTCCGCTCCCCAAAGAAACAGAGCCCAATTATACATTCAAACCTCATGGAGTAGAGCGAGAGATTAGACAGAGCTTTTCGAACCAGGTGAGTCCCCGTTACTGACAAATATCGAACCAGTTGCTTGGGTTTCATGCAAGGTAAGTTTCTGACAAGGGGATCGTACTGAATCAATGCAGGTCATCTACCCCGTAGAACAGCACCGACCAAGTCACGCACGAAGGCCAGCAGAGTCCAGTCTGAACTACAGCCCAAACGATCCACACCCTTACCGTTCCAGACTATACCCATCGGACGTGCAACGTCCTATAGAAAATCCTACCACGGAGAGTCCAAGCTTTGTAAGACCTCGTGAGCCATTCAATAATCCCAATGATGTCCTTCACCCCCACCCTTCTCAATATCTAGAGCGCCGGCACTCGGAGGTAATTCTACCTTCCATTGAAGGAGACTCATTTGGTGCACGAGAGCAGCGAAACATCGATCATGCTCACCCGCAGCAAGTCAATCAACTTGCATTGGATAGTACTCCCAATGGTCCCATGTTCCGAAGAGTTGTGCCTTCTGAATATTGTCTCGACTCCCCTGAGGGCTCACCTCACACCAAAAAGCGTAAATTCAATGAGCGGCAACCCCTCAATCCCCATGAACGAAACTGGAATATTGATATGCCTCTCGACAAGAGTGATTTTCATCAACGGATGGGCGAGAGGCACTCTAATACTGTCCATGACTACGACACACAGGCTGCATCTACTTATTATAGCGACGTACAACCATTCTCACCGGACAAGAGAATCGTGTATCTCCCGTCTAGAGACGTGATAACCCATCAAGGGACCCAAAGACCTTTGTCGACGGATCCAAATCCTGGTACTACCCAGAGCCGGGGGATTCATCGTGTACTCAAGGAGCAATTCCAAATTTCTGTTCCAAGCGTAGGGGCTTCACGACAGCCAAACTCTCTTTCTCATTCTGTATATGCTCAGCCTGTCAATGATTACGATTCCCCTGCTTCATCAAGTGCTACTGGGACTTTCCCAGTGTCTCGTAAGATTCTTGATCCGTCTTCTACGTTGCGCCGTGCTTCTGGCATGGTTGCGAGTGATGAACGAAATTTGCCAGGTACTCATGCTGTTGTGGAATATCCGAAGCGATTAGAAAGTCCAGTAAGAGAGATACGAAATCCATTCCGCCAACTAGCGATTGAGGATCGCCGACGTACAGAGTATAAACCTAGTTTGAGCGAAGAGCAGGGGATAAATCATATTCAATACGACCGCACTCAAAGTTTTTACACTTCAACAAGAATTCAACAAGATATGTACATGGCTGATCCTGAGACTGGACGTGGACAACGGCCTAGGGGTTCAGACCTCGACCACAGTGGCCAATACATTCATAGTAATTTGGAGGCGTCAACGAGGAATCCTTTCGCCCGATATCCTACTCAAATTATACTACGGCCTACCCGAGACCAATGGTTGGACTTGTAGCTCTCTTTTGGTCATGTCTTACTAGGCTAATTTGTATTGCTGCCTAGGAACCAGCAAACCGACTCACGGATCCAGCCTTCCGATATGCTCAGTGAGAACAGAGTACCCGTCCGTAATGCACACTCTAGCCATTCAGGAGATACGCGGTCTCAAGCCCGGGATTGCAAAGACTCTAGACCATTGGAAAGAAGAGGCGCAGCAGAAGTCATAGTTCTTGAATGACGTTTTGAAGTGAGTTTGAATGATCTGAGCTAGCCCAGGTACGCGCTTTGCTAACCTCGACCGATAGAGAAGCTGGACCTTTGTACGATAGCCAGAGGAGATCGTCGACGATGTTTGTTTTATCTTGAGTAAGTTGTGACCGTCTACGAATCTGTAGATTATCTATTAACCAGTCTACAAAGTTGATTGGGAAGGCAAGAGTCCCAATGCAGATGTTCGAGGAAGATGACAGTGCCCGTTTCCAGCTTGTGCTTGGTCCATCGATCATGTGAAATTAGTGATTGGCTAAAGGCAAATCTTTGGATTACAGACTACTATCGGACTTGTTTTCTGCTGGCGACTTAGAGCCGAACGCGGATTATTCGAGAGTCAACAAGAGCTGAGAGATTATAGGAGAGATGGATGCTACCTGGCCTTTCACGGCTTCTTAGGCAGACAAAGAGCGTATCGAAGGCTCCAAGTGTTATAGCAATAGGCTATGCAACATGCAGTGAAATGCTCACAATGGCAACATTGATGATCAGGTCGTATTCTTATACTCTACTGTGCTCGTCTATCTTATCAACGGCGACGTCGTCACTGGCTTCTACTAAAGTACTAAAGTTGGGATGGTTCGGAGTCAAGCAGCAAGCCATCCGCTTAGATATGATCATAGGGCGCTCTGCCGTCTTGGCGGGTCGCTACTTAAGCTCTAAGCCAAAGGATTTCTTGCCCCAGCAAACAAGTCTTCTACCTCATCAAACCCAACAAAGACCACTTTTACCTCCTTTCTTCCCGTTGCATAGACTACCAATATAGATTGCATAGTGGGAATCTACATATACCACATATCATCCCTCTTTGCCCTTCCGAGTCCTCCTATGACAGTCCTTGCACCGCTTGCAGATCCCCACCTGCGCGCCCCACCCTAGGTCACGCTCCACTCTCTAATCAACCTGAAGCCTGAAGTACAACTCCCGCTGTTAAGACGCTCCAGTGCCGCTTCCTCTCTTCCTCGGTCCTCGCATTGCACATTGGACCCCATCGGAAAGGTCCAATCCTATTGTCGTCAAAAATTCGCTCTGGTTATGATTTGAGCCAAACCTGATGGATTACCCTTGGCTCTACCTACATCTGCGTTTCGAGGAAAGACTCGACACAGCACCAGGCACAAGGGACACTCGATCACCGACCAGATGAGTATGACCGGGGTACAAGATCGCCCTGTCGGGGATGGAGCACTCGATGGCAGGCCACCTGCGGATGAGGCCGTACCTACAAACATGACCCCCACCACCGAGCACGCGAAGCATTGGGCAAAAGTATATCGTACTGGAATAGCATCTGGTACGAGTAGCGTATTGTCTACGGTCACGGCGGTCGGTTTGCCTTTACCAACATCATCACTGGAGTGGTGCTGATCTCGCCATAGTTTCCCTTGGACTCGATCAAGACACGAATGCAAGCGTATGGGTAACCATTTGATCTTACTAGCATTTCCCCCCCAAATACTAAGGCTGACTTGCATAGGTACCGCTATGCCAACTTCACCGACTGTGTTCAGCATACCTACAAATCCGAGGGGTGGAGGGGTTTCTGGCGGGGTAAGTCTACTTTCATCTAAAGGCGCTGACAGAGTCTCGCGGCTTACATACACCTGAAAATCATCGTGAATCTTGATGCTTCGACCTGGAAAAGCCTCTTTTGCTTCCCTGAAACCCCTACGTCAGGTAGTCGTTATCATAGCACAGGTCGCGTGACCATTTTCAACAAGGCTGTCCAATAAGAGCAATGCTGACAACCTATGTCTTATATAGGTGCTTTAGCCCCTGTCTTCAGCGTCACTGCGGTTAGGATGACATCTTTCTCGATCTATCAAAAAGCAAAATACAAGTACTCCGCTGCAATAGGCAAAGCGACGGGGGGTGATGAGCCCTTGATCGTGGTCAATAGGCCTGGGAGCATCCCAACCCCTGCTACAATGCTATGTTTTGGGGCCGCGGGCGCCACAGCGGGCTCTCTTATTACACTCTTATCTTGTAAGTTGGGCTTCGCAAGTGCTGTCATCTAACTCCAAATGCTCATGTATGTCTAGGTCCTTTCGAACTTACCAAACTCTCCGCCCAGATTTCGACATTGATGGCAAAGAGCAACACTTCTAGCATGGACGATCCTATCAATGTAAGGCAAAGCTATCAGCAAAAGGGAACGTTCAAGATGGCGAAGACTATCGTCGCACATCGCGGCTTTCTCGGGCTATATTCAGGCTTCTCACTGCATCTACGTAAGACAAGCCACCGTAAAGCATTTGGATGCAAGCTTACGCAGGCTCTTCAGTGAGAGATACGATTGGTACGGCTATTTATTTCACGACTTACGAAAGCACGAAACAATTGCTCGTCAAAGTTCAAGGCAGTGACTCTCCTACTTCTCCATTGTCCGTGGCAATGGCCGGCGGATTCTGCGGCTTGGCATCCTGGGCCTGTGTAAGTCTAAACACTAGGCTTGGTACTGTCCCCTACAGATTTGGCTGACGGTTTAAAAGATCTATCCAATCGACACCGCAAAGACGCACTATCAACGCAACTGCCTTACCAGGGCCAAGGGTCAGCCGGTGAAGATGCCAAGGATTCAATTCTTCAAACTCAACCAGTATCGAGGTGAGTACTGCTCTTAGTCTTCAACACTGATTATACACGCTAATTTCGTTCGATCAGGCCTTGGTGTTTCAATGGCCCGTTCATGCGTCATCAACACGATATTCTTCTCCTCGTTCGAATTCATCAAGAAACGAATCAATGCCCTACCCGACACAATCATCGAACCAGTCGAATAGGCCACCCAACTTCCAGCTTATACCGGTGTTTCTCCTACTGGTCTGTTCCTATGTACAGCACAATTTTCTTCCAAATGGCCAGATGAACCTGACTTATCGCGACTATCTTCGAGGGCTTGTGAGCTTTAGCTCCAATTTTCCCAGCTCTATTCGGTGCTCAAAATTTCCACGTTCGTGTGATGGGGGCGAACAGGTGTTCCACAGCGTTTATGCCAGCATTTCTTCATTTAGCTTTGGGGTAAGGGGTTTCAGTGGGGTCCAAGAGGGGCAGCAATTTGCATATTTCATGCTTGCGGTTTGGCACTGTGGTGAGGAATTTCATTGCCTAAGGGTCTGAGTAGTTAGTGGACTTCCTTTCATCCGGAGCTTTCTACGGGCGGGCGTTGTAGTGATACCATACCATGACTGATGTAGCCCATGGGGCGGGCGAGGCCATCTCAGGATAGAAAATTTACAACGGATTTCAATGAACCCTATGTGCTATGCAATTGTGAGATCGATATTTTAGAAATGCCAATTCAGAGGACAGAGGATACTAACTTTTGCACTGACGTGGACCGGGCAAAAGGCTACGGTTTTGAGGTCTGGGTCCTGGCGTTTTTATACATACAATCTAAGCTATTCTTATTTTTTACTTTGAGAGTAAGCTTATTTTAGCAGGTATACTAAGATTGAGTAGATATACTTTAATTGCTATTCTAGTGTCTAGGATTCCCTAAGTAAGTGTCCTCTCGGTAAGGGTCGGCTCCCGTTGTTCCTAGCGCGGGCCAATCAGGGTTTCGTTAGACTACCAACTGTATGCTTGTTTGTTGATTTACGCTATGATTTGTGGATCTATTTATTACTTCAGACATTTCCCTCCCAGAGGTTCGGTTGAAAGCTCTGAATTCGGACTTCTTAAGATGAACCTCTCTGAATACTCTCGGAGACATTTCTTGAAGTTATCGATGTATGTTCTATTGTTGCAAAAGAAAGGCAGGCCCGCCAATCATGGCAGTGATTATCTGAGCTTATCCATATTTGCAATATCTGTTATGATCTTGTCTCAATACGCACGGTCTTTTGAATACAATGCTTAGGCGAGCCATCTTCTAAATCTACAGAGGTCTGGCTCTCTTGGTACCGGCTTCCTTTGACCATAAAGGAATAGCCTTGTGTCCTCTCTAGCCCATCTCGCTCTTTCAACTCAAGGTAGTTGCCACTGTACGCTGGTAGTTCGAGCGGTCCTGCGCGCAGAGGGGTTTCTGTCGAACGGCTGCGTCTTTTTCTTTGATGATCCGAGGAGAATTTTGTGGTGATTTTCGAGACGTAGTGGTGGAAGAACCGAGGGAGAACGGGGAGGCAGCCGCAAACGATACCGCTGATCAATTCAGCGGTGCTGGCGAAGAGAGTTGTTAGCGACCACTTGAGAGTAGGGAGAATTTCTTAAGTATGGTTATCTACTTACACCCAAAGGCCCAATGGCGCTGGGTCGTAAGTTGCGCCCTTGGTGTTCAAGATCTCGACACTCACGACGAGGCGCATGATGCTTGTGATGCATGCGCTTGCGACTGTCAGCTGCTACATTCCCACTATCCGAGGGAATGAAGCTCACAATAATCCGGTTGCGAACACAGCAGACAGTGCTATCTTCCGCTTCCTTGGCATTTGCAACCCCCATATACTACTTAGAGGAAGCATAAGGATGGAAAAGTCGGAAATGACATTGATCGCGCCGGTAGTGATGACTAAAATACCTATATTGACGCAGCGCCCTGGTGTAGATGGTTCCCATATCTTCTTTCTTGGCATGCATGTAAATATCTCCACCAGGGTAGTGGCGGTATAGAACAGCAGGTTGAGCCAGATTATTAATTGGACGGTATAATAGAGTTTTCCTGCATGGTTCGGCACGAATATACGTAGGTATTGTAGAAGAATTGAAAGCTTTGTGAGAAATATCAGAGGGCAGTATAGTATCTGCTCGACGTTGACCAACTGTGTTCCTTTAGCCAGTAGAGACTCGTTGCTCATGTGAAGACGCTTTACCTGTGCTAAATGAGAAACGTCCTGCAATGGTACGTCCAATTGAGCACCATCATCGACATGCGAGCTTAGATATCCAAGGCCCGCATACACTACACATCCCATCTGATAGTCTCGGTTATTTCCGACCATAGAAGGATATAAGAAGGTCTTACCCAAGCTGCAAAAGAAACATCTGAATAGTCTCAGCATGAGTTCGCGCACAAAAACCGCATGTCTTTACTTACAATCTTCCCATTCTACCTCTTTTATGATTCGAACCTTTGTCCATACTCGAACCCATACGCATACAGTGGTCAAGAATAGACCAAAAACCGCAAGAATGGCGAGACCCCCTTGTTTTTCAGGAGAGTCGATGGGATTAGGAATCACGCCTGGCGGAGGCGGTAGACCCCCTGTAGAATCCGGGCTAGCGTGAGTAGCATTCTGGTCCATAGTAAATAAAGAAATGCCAAAGGCAAGTCCTATTAGAACTTTCGATAGTCAGCGCGACAAATCTCTGTTGAATACCCAGCACAAAGGTGCTACTATGAATTTGAGCAGCCATGTTGAAGCAATTGGTTTCCTTTCCAGCATCTGGCTGCGAGCTGAAGCAGAGAGTAACGGTAAGCTTGTTGCCAGAATGCATCATGCAATAATTGATCCGAAGGTAACATTGGAGTTACTGTGCCTCAGGTTGCGAAGCGATCGTCACCTAGAATAGTGTGTGCATGACCAAGTGCGGTGTGGGGTGGATCCTAATAGGCCTATCAAGAGCTAAAAATCCTGTTCTGGCAGATTCCCAGCTTTGATAAGCACTCTGATAATGTCGGTGTTGACTTAAATGCCACGATGGTTGGTACAGGGATATGACTCCAGTCGTTTCAAGCCGCCGCTTTAAGACGACATAACCCGTAGTTATTGGACATTCATACGAAGCTGACGCTGTCTGGAAAGTACAAAAAGAAGACCAAACAAACAGGAAGTACTACTACGGAGGAGCATGTTATCATGAGCTGTGGGCCATGCAATCGCAATCGAAAACCAAAAAACATCAACACTATTGTCAGCCACCAAATTGCCAATACCATCACCACTGTTTCGCAAGATATCGCCTGCTAGAGCGTACGCCTGATTCGCAAAGAAAGCGAAAATCAAAGAAGATATAGATCAAGCTTACATACCATAAAGTGATTGATAGTACTTGTACTCCTCATCAAGGTTGCTAGCTCTTGGTCCTTCTCTAATCTTAAGTGGTTCCCGTTACAAGGAGTTGAGAAGAACATCTGGCGGTGGGGAGTAAATGTTTCGTACCTTCCTAAGTAATTCCTTAGAGATCTTTCTGAACCGCTTCCACACAAATGGCCTGGGTGCCATGATGCACCGACTAGAGAAGTCATAGCCGTTAAATCAGCAAACATAGAACCCTTTTCACGTTGGAGCAAGAAGCACACGTGTCTTACTGCATAGCCGTCAAACTAGCAATCTAGAACACTTTCCACATTGGAGCAACAGGCACACGCGTCTTACTGCATGAGGCGCAGTGCCTGAGCTTTGCAGCAGTTCTGAGCGAATTCTTCCTCCTAGTCATCCGATACACAAAATCCGTGGCTCGCATCTCTGGTTGTTAAATGTATTGATAATCACCCGTTCTGTAGGACTACCTCACTGTTAAGGCCACCAATTGCTTTGCGCAACAGCCGAGCAAAGACAACTACATGTAAGAGTGGGACCGATCATGAGAACCGAAAATTGATGACTTGCATAAACTACTGTAAGACCCTGCTGACTGCAGGGGCCGCCCTTTCCGGGCTTTCATCCCGTTCGGCGGCTTTGGTTGAGTCATTTTTCATGTGTCTTTTGTCAACGGTCTTTGCTCTTTTCCCATCCCGCTTCATCCACTGCTGTATCTGCTTATGCTGAGATTTCTCAGGAAGATATAGGTGACAGTAGTGACGTAAGCGGGAATAACAGTCGTTGCTGCTCGGTGACCATTTCCACAGACAGCTTGCTAAATGAGATGGTAAGGTAGTGCGGCACTGAGAGATATGGGGCGATTGAAAGGTTCAATGGGGAGTATATTCGGTGGTATATACAGGGGCAATATCAAGGGGCATAATAGCTGTATATATGGAACAAGAAACTATATTTAATGCAAAATTCATTTGAAATTAGGAAAATGGATTTGGTGGTTTGGTTTTGTATTCGCCGTATTTTGGAAGACCCCTCAACTGAACAGCCTTACAGGGCTGGACCTAAAGCTGCTGAAAGCGGGCCCTAATTGTAGGACCCTACGCCCCCCCAAAGGAATCCCCCTCCCCCACCCCCCTTCTCCAAAACCACCTACCTACCTTACCTAGCCTTAACCCTTCTACACCGCAAACCACCAATTCTCACTCTCCGGACAGTAACAATCTTACCCTTCATCTTTCCCTTTCCTTAGCTACCTCTTCTCTCCCTAAAACCCAAGCAAAAAACCGTAGAAATTAACGAGAAAAAGCGTACTCAAATTTCTGGACTTGAGATTGAAAGGGTGGGTTTGTTTTGGTGTTTTGAAGGAGATGTGGTGGGGCGAGGGTTGAGTGTGGGGGTTTTGGGGGGGTGTTAGTTTGATTTTTTGGTGAGGCCGGAGGGTGGGGGGTGGGGGAGGTATGAGGATGGCAGGGGAGAAGGTTTGGGGATGGGGTATGGGATGGGGGTTTGTGATTTGGTTAAGGAGGTATTGTAGAGGTGCTGGAGCGGCGAATCGTACGTAAAACTCACAGAGATGATTCCTACCCTAGGTAGCCTTCCACTTCCCTAGAAGTAGACTCTACTCGACCAGACTTCTCACGTAGTAGTGCACGACGCACTCCCCCCGCCCCCTACATGAAATCGTCCTCATCCCATCCCTCCTCATTACTCCTTCCGCCCGCTTCCTCCCCTCTACCCTCCGCTAATTCCCTCCAACTCCTCTCCTTCCCCTCCTTCTCCTCCCTCCTCTCCCTCAAAGCCCTCTCCTCCTCCTTCCTCTTCCTCTCCGCTTCCCTCCTCTTCTCCGCTCTCAGCCCATTTAAATAACTTTCTTTAGCAGCTGGGAGCTCGTCTGCAGAAATGATGGTGCGCGTTTTTTGGAGGCGGTTGATTATTGGGTTGGAGCGCGTGGGAGTGAGGATGCGACGGGTCTGGGAGGGTGGTGAGAAAAGGAGGGAAAAGAGGAAGGGAAAAAGTGGTGGAATAGGGAGGTACCTTTCTGGGATCGTGGAAACCAACTTGACCGGTAGCCATGGCGGCTGTTTTGTGGAGATTGGACCAGGGAGTGTAGATTATTGTGACGTTATCTTTTTTGTTGCCTGTATACGTTGTTCATTAGCTTAGCTTTCTTTCCCCTTCAATTTTTGCGCTGGTATTGCTGTTGTTCCTGTTCTAGTGCGGGGGGAGAGGACTATAGGTAGATAGGTAGGCAAAGATACCTTCGATTGAATTTGCTTTTGTGAGTTGCGCGCAGTCTTCGAGGAGGGCTGAAGGGAGGGAATCCCATGTTTGGTCTGGGGTGAGGCGGAGGTAGATGTGTGCGGAGGAGAGGTTGTCGGCGTGGAACTGGGGGCGTGGGGAGGGAGGTTTAGTGGGGATTTTTCTTCTCTTTCTGTCTTATCTTGACATGACATGGATCGCTGTAGAATAGGCATGGGGAGGGAGGTAAGATGGACGTACCCTGTGGCGGAAAAGTTAGTGAGAGAGATGGGGGGGAGGATTAGAGGAGGGGGGTCAACCAGACATCGCAGTCCCAGCCGAATTTGATTAGTTCTTCATCTGTGGGTTTATGTTAGTAATTATTTAGGTGACAGGGCAGTGAGGAAGGGCAGGCGAACTCTCAAATTTGTCTTTGCCGACGTAGATTGTAGCTGGAGGATCGGTGACTGTGGAGGTGAAGTAGTAGACCATTGTTGTTGTTGTTGATTGAGGAGATTTCTATGGTGTAGGTCGAAGGCCTCCATTGGATGGGCCCCAGGACACGCCGGAGCGGGCCCTCGAGCCGACCCTTGAAATCGTGCACACAACTTAAAAGCACGCTTTAGGTGCTGTTGTAGGTGCATAAATTACTAGTCTTTCTATGAGGTGGGCTACCTTATGGAAAATGTTCGTCTCATGGCCTGATTTCTGTTCAGTGAGAGATGATTTGGTGGACAGTGGAGAATTATTGCAGAGAACAGCTCGAGAGAGAGAAGGCTGTGGGTTCTGATTTAAATGGTATCCTTCACATTAATGATCAGGTCTAATCTGACTGATCAAACCCAATCTTCCTGCTATAAAGATATCTCTAAGATGCCACCATTAAATTAGAAACGAAAAAGATCTTGTCGATCCCTCCTATTTTCACATAGAGCTTTCTGTACGCTGCCTAACCCACCGATGTCGCATGCGTTTTCTATGTTCAATACCCTAGACGACGGGTCGTTGGATGTGACGAAAAAAATCCGGACAGTTGCGAGAGATATCACTCCAAATTGCAAGACATCTCTTTGCAGATCGCATACCATATACTGTAGTCAATATCATACACTCCACGGACGTTTCTTCGTTGCTATGCCGCGACTCTATAGTAGATTATAAAGGCCATGAGGTCGCGCAGCAACCTCAGCCCAGAAATTCGTTTCGAGGGAAATCAACCCCTTATGCGAGTAGCCCATACTATCGATTCAGATCCCACTGTGGCTTCAGAGTCTCCATAAAATCCGTTCTCGAGCCAACAACTTCTTTGGGTATTCGGCTAACTCTGTATGCGCCGGCACGAATACTGTGAGCTGCTGACGCTGACATGGCGCTGCGGTTGCTGCGGATCGAGCCAGCATCCGAGGCTGTGTCGCTGTTCTTAAAACGCGGGGGAGGAGCGAAATCTAAGGCGGTGAAGGTGCCTGATCTGCGAAGGAGATGGCTACATTCTGTTAGTTCAAGACGCCCGTAGAGCACTCAGTAGAATGACTTACGGGCTAGGCATGGCTGGAATTTCATCGAATGCAGAGGCTAATGGTACGTGGGCTGGGACAGCTGGTGAATATGGCCGCAGGCCGCCTCTCGGACTCTCTGGACGACCAGCTGCTCGTTCTTTAGCGGATGTGGGTGGAGCAAAATCCATAGAATTAAACAGAGCGAAGGAGTCGTCCTTTAACATATGAGGTGTGGGGAGCACGCTGAGCGGCGAAGGCGGAGGTAATTGCTTCTTCGGCAGACCGCGACCAGATGGGCCGGGGCGACCGGATGCAGTCGAGAAAGCTCGGGCCCGGGGAGGCATCATACGTCCACCACCGGACAATGTCGTGGCATGCTGGCGGGCGAACCGTGGCTGTGGAGCACGTGGTGGGGGTGTCATTGCTCGTCGACCGTAAGGCTCAGCATATGGTCTACCACGGCGCTCTTGATGTTGCGGATGACCGGTCACGTATTGACCCGAGGCCTCGTCATATATGGCTCCATCGCCCAGATACTGTTGATCATAGTCCTCGAAGTATTCTGCAGCACCAGCTGGCATAGGCTTTGAGTCGTCGAAGTACTCCTTGTAGAAAGATCTGATTCGGTTGGCCCGTTGCTCCGGATTATCAGTTGGATCTTCTGGTGGTAGAGGAACCACGCCCATCGATAGTCTCTGGGGATCATAGCCGAAGCCACCGTCATCTGCACCAAGCACGTGTTCGTCAATTGGGTGCATATAAGCTTGGCTAGATCGACGGTTGAGGTTCTGATGTTCTGGTTGCGAACCGTGCGGCGATGGTGGAGTTACTTTGAAGCCATCGCCATATTCACTTGAATCATCCATGAAGGTTCCAAAATTGCCTTGCTCGGAAGCATGCAATGACTGCAGCCTGGGTGGCCTTGATGCGGATTCAGGAGCATTGTTGGGTGCGGGCAATTCCTGTGTCGTATTGATCGCTGGTGGGGGTGATTTTCGATTCAAGGTTTGCTGAAGATTTGACGATGGCGTCGAAGGTAGCTCGTTCGGGGTGGTATACTCACTTTTCTGTCCCAGGAGGTCTGAAGAAGGTTCCCTGCTGTGGATAAAAGCGCCGAGGTAGTTGTTGCTTTTGCGAAGGTCAGCACCACCGTCGCTCATGTAAGAGTCCCGCGAGTCCAGTAAGGGAAACTTCGGGGCGAGACCTGCACTTTGTGGATTCGACGGTATTGCCTTGCGGGCAACTCCATGTGCCACTTCAGGCTCCTGAATCTGAGGGACTGGAGAGCGGCTTGTGGGTGGCATCGATCGTGACATGCGCTGAGCATTGCCTAGCAAATCCTGCTTCATATCGTCACGTGGACCGCGCTTGATGGAAGCAGAGCCAGCGTCGCTCGAAGAGTCGTCACCACCCTTTCGGCCAGTTCGATACGAATGTAGAGACTTCGAGTCGCCTGGGTTGTACGTAGTAGCTGGCCTGTATCTATCATCTTCAGAATGGATGGTACGTGACATAGAGTGTAGTGACTCCCGAGATCCACTGAGACCAGGTGGTAAAAGATATGGGCTGCCGATATCGATGTCCATTGATAAGCCTCTTGCATGACCCGAGCCTTTTTCTCCCATATCTGCGATGGTCATTTCGGGCACCTTCTTCCTGCTCTTACTCCTCCCCTTCATCGTAGCAGGAGCACTTGGGTCCAAGCCGAAGTCCAAGGACTTATGTGGGTCGCTCGCATCTTCCCGGCGCAGCTTTTTGACATGCCTCCGATGGAGATAAATGAAGACGAAGATGGCAGCAAAGAGGGGAATGACCACAGCGAGAGCGACCGGTAGGGTGACGTTTTGTGAATCCGTGGGCTTCTGACATTGTGGACTGGAATTGTTGGAGCCACTGCAGTTGGGTCCAGAAGTAGATGAAGACGCAGCAGCAGAAGAGGATGATGATCCAGAACCTGACTGGCGTTTCAATAAGGAATTGAGCCCGGCCATTGGCTTTTCCACCAGATGTTCCAACGAGACAGGCCTTGGCAGGTAAACGGCTTTGGGGAATCTCTCGTGAAGGTGGTGTAGGCCATGATGGCTGTGCTGCAGTTTTCGACCCATTGTTGACTGTTTTCGGATCTCTGCACAGAGAGGACCGGGCGATGGGTTGAGTAACTTTTCACTGCATTGCTACTTGATCCGGTGTGCAGTGTTGAGAAAAAGGTGGGTCGGTTGGAACAAAGCGACAACGCAAGGCTTCCCTGGGTTATTGTTTTCCTCCAACTCACAAGACGGAACAGTAAAGAACGACTGTAGGTGAGGTCAAAGGAGTGACGATGCCGTGGCTTTGGCAATTGTAAAAGGAGTGGAAGGCCACAAGAGTGACCGTTGGAAGTGGCCGTGTTGGAAGCTGCGAGCACAAGCAAAAGAGAAGCAAATGACGGACGGTTGGACGATGGACGATGGGGGGGGATCGAAACCTGCTGCCCCTGAATTTGCTCAATCTGATTCGTTAATTTTAAGATTGAGCAGGCTTAGCCGACGCGCTTTCGCTGTTTTCGGTGTTGGCGCCGGGCTCCCCAACGTGAACTCGCTATTTTTACTGCATATCCTTGCGTCTCGCTCTAGAAATCACGCAGATGAAAGGACGAGTATGATCCTACATAGGAACAGAAAGCATTCTTCTTTTGCCCATCGTACTGAAGGAGGCTTATGTTGTTCTTATACTATTGCGCGGTAAGCGAGCGATCTTTGCAGTTTTGTTCTTGAGGCCCAGTCGCGACTTCCCGCGGCAGTAGAAGTAGGCTAAAATGATGTCGATCCAGGTACCATGCATGCCAAGAAAAGCTTATTCCATTCGGCCTCTGCCCTTCCCGCCTCTCCTCGGCCGACAGGTCGCTTAATCACTTACTGCCATAGGTACCTTAAGTTACGTTAATTCGTGGGAGCGACATGGAATAGCAGAAAATAAATCAGAGAGTATCAACCCATATCTTCAAGAGAAGGCGATTCGTGCTCTGCTACTCTACGAGCTCGGCTGTGAGTATAAGAAATCCTCCTTGGAAGCAGTTGGTTATACTATGCGTCGCCGGAGAATCGTATCCGGACTCAGGCTTAGAGTGCTCGAGCCTTATCAGAGACCTCATAATGTTCACATCTATTCGGATCGAAGCACCACACCAAGATCCACCAGTGTCTTTCCTCCAGCAGCACAGGTGGCATGGGCTACTGCCATCCACTGAAGATCTTCTGATTGACCGCCCAATTCCTTGCCCCGTGTCCAAGCCTCATATTAAAAGTCCAGATCAAATAGGCTAACGTAAAACGTATGTTGTTCAGAGAAAACCTAAGAAGACCTATTAAATCCAATGCTCAAGGTGTGCTTCCCAGGGCAGCCTGGGTCAGTCATCGCTTACCGCTTGCCTGGGTACTCTCACGGTCCAACCAAAAAGGGCTGGACGACATCCTTTCGGTCATTGTCATAGATGGGATCGTTCAGCCATCATTCCGGAACGAACACATGCGGGTGACGAAAGTTCTGTGCTGACAAGTTGGCGCAGTAGTGGTTGATCGTCCCAATGGTCTGGAACATTTCGGGACCCACAGATATCGTTCCAAGCCGAAGGCTCGATGAATGGCAGCGTGTTAGGAGCGACGCGGACGACGTTGCCATATTTGTCATGGGCCTTTTTGAGGGTAAACTGGCTCGTAGCTCGTAGCTGCAAGAAAGCTAGGGGCAAGTCAGATGCTCCAAGATATGTTGAACTTTTGTAAGACGACAACAATGAAAATAAAGATTGTACGCAATTCGTGCGGCAAGGAGAAGGGTGACCTAGAGTGCAGGACCCCCTTTTAGTAATCTTTCAACAAGTTTCTATGTGGATGGAGAAACACCGCAAGGATTAAGCCGTTCCACGTCGTATGTGATCCAAGCAGGTTGACTCCTTGTCCGACAAGGCCTGAATTTGAGTTCATGCTACAGCGTATCTATGGCAAGTGGATGACAAGGCATTCATCCGGATTGTAGCGCCAGCGATTCGCAAACGCATGCACACCACCACGGTGTTTGAGTGATCAATCATCACTATCTTGCATCCCCACCATGGATATCCCGTCAACGGATTTCCTCCGTCCATGAATATCTGGCATCTCCATGGATTGGTATCCTGTCTTTTCATGGCTATTCTTTACCACCGACAGCAGGGATTTCCATGGACAAAGTTGGCTTTGAATGGAGTTTACAATCTGACCAATAAGCGCAACTATCTCCAATTTACCAAAACCTTCTTCACCGCCCATCCTCGAGTAGATGACGGCGCTGCCTCTTCTCACTATATCATCTTTAGCACTTCACTGGAGTTAAACCTTCTGTAAATAAAGCTGGGGTGACGGGAAGGGCAGGACGGTGAGCTAATAAAAGGATGTGAGTGTTGACGCCAGCGAGGAGAGCCCGTACCATCTACGATAGCGTCGGCGCCGTCCGTGGATGGCAGGTGCCATTGGTGATGATAACTAGCGATGACATGGATGACAGGAAAACTTACTATGGAGTTTCTGTCATCCGTGAATAGCAGAATCCACCAATGAAATTCAACGGATATGCAAGCTTCTTAGTCAAGGCAAAGCGGTGAGGTAGTGTCAGATTTCATGAGACTGGCATGATGTTATAGTCTCTACACTCACCTAATTGGTGGTCAAAGCTGCAATCCTCCAATATTCGCTCTTTACCTGTTGGGGTTTTAATCGTCAGTAACAGGCCTCGTTTCTACTAAGAGATATCACTTAGAGCCCAAAAGTCCTATTGCAAAAACAGAATGCGTCCTCACAACTCGCCAAAAGGGGTTATCTTTGATCTTGGTGATGTTCTGTTTACATGGTAGCCAAACACATCTACCGGGATACCCGGACATATGATGAGGAATATATTGTCTTCGACCATCTGGATGGATTTTGAGTGTGGCTATTTAGAGCAAGATGCATGTTATCATCAGATCGCTCAGCATTTCTTATTCTCACCTGTCGAAGTAGCCGAGGCTTTTTCCCAGGCTCGAGACTCTTTGCAACCAAATTCTGGCATGATATCCTTTATTCGCAACTTGAAGCAACAGTCTCGAGACGCTATAGAGATATATGCCATGTCAAATATTTCGAAAGAAGACTGGGCGGTTCTCTCCACAAGGATACCGGATTGGTCTATTTTCGATCAAGTCTTCACGTCAGGACACGCTGGCATGCGCAAGCCAGACCCCAGATTCTATCGTCACGTTCTACAGGAAATCAGGTTATCTCCAGACGACCTTTTTTTCATAGATGATAAGATGGAGAATGTGCTGGCAGCGAAGTCCCTTGGCATTGATGGCCTTGTGTTTGACAATAATGTTGACGGTCTCCAGGCTCTTGGGTCAATTCTTCATGACCCGACTGCAAAAGCCTTTCAATATCTCTATCGTCACGCGCCGCATTTGAAGTCCATCACTGAAACTGGTGTCGATGTGCCGGATAATTTCGCGCAACTGTTGATTTTGGATGCCATGCAAGACCAGTAAGCATCGCAGGTTCCAGTTTCACTAATTTTTCATCGCTAAAAAAACAAACTAGGAAGCTTGTGGACATCAAGTGGGGCTCCCGACGAACCTGGAATTTCTTCATAGGTACTTTCTTCCTCCTTTTTCCTGGGGTTTGGATAGCCGAAAGTGACCCCTGAGAAGGAAAACCGGTTTTGATCCACGGTGCCTATCTTCCCGATGACCTTGATACCACATTGATGGCTCTTACAACACTGCGACCTGATGCTGAACTGGTCACATCGGTATTAGAGGAAATGCTGACGTATCTGAATCCTGACGGAACATTCCATGTATGTCTCATTGTCTCAAGCTACTACTATCAATTCCATTTAGATGAGGCCAATGAGGAAAAAGACTCTTTACTAAAGGACTGACAGACCTACTTCGACCGCAAGAAGCCTCGATTTGACCCAGTAGTCAGCGCAAATGTGTTGACCTGCTTCTATAGCTTTGGACATGAGCATGACCAAGGCTTAGAGCTTACTTTGCAATTAGTTCACGATACTCTGTTATATCGAGACTACTTAAAAGGCTCACACTACTATCCATCACCGGATTTGGCCCTGTTCTTCTTTGGGCGTCTCTTATGATCTTCAAATGATGCCCATCTTCAGTCTATGCTTGGTTCTCTTCTTAGAGCACGAATTCAGGAACGAGTTGGACAGAGTGGCAACGCACTGGATATTGCAGTGCGAATCATTGGATGCAAATGGCTGAATTTAGATAGCGATGGTGATTGCCAGACTCTCCTAATCATGCAGTGCGAAGATGGTGGCTGGGACGCTGGCTGTATGTACGCATACGGGTCAACTGGGCTTAAAATCGGCAACAGAGGCGTCACAACGGCAATGGCCATTCAAGCTCTTGGATCTTGAGAGGCAGGTCTTATCGGCGCGACTGGCATTAGCCCTCGCTGTACGCAAATTGGCTTGAAAGAGGTTCGGATTGAGGGATCAAGAATAATCGGGGTTCGAGTGCGCTGAAATTGACCCACACCGTCTGAATTATAATCAGCTGAATAATCACCAGAGTCGAAAATTAATTACATAGCTTCTGTCTAGTAAGCCATCTATCTAAAGGGTATTATCTATGCTACCATACTAGCAGCCTGCAAATCCCTCCCATTCCACTATCTCAGCTGTGTGAAAAGCTAGAAGACGTATTAATCTCATTAATAAATGTGCGCCGTTATAATCGGGCAGGATTACTCTGCCAATTGAGCCTCAACTGGTAAGGATGGTGTTCCTCTTCTTAATATCATAATAAGACAATTAAAACAGAACAAACAAGTATGTGCGTAGTCAGTGTATCACCCTCGTATTGCTGGCTAAGCGGAAACTAGCGAATATCTCCTTGCCGAACCACCAAGGAACATAACAGTTGCCCCCTAACAAAAATCATGCCTTCCATCCTCGAAGCACCAACCTTCCCCCCGCAAGACATAGTATACCAGGCAAGATACCTCAGATCAACCAACCTTCCTTTCCTCCTGCAAGGAAATGAGAATTCTAATACTATTTATTTCGTAGTAGAGAATGCTTTTACTCTACTCGTTTCGTTTCCAAATTTGATTGCGAGGAGAATATACAGCTTTCCCCTCTCCCACCCATCCTGTGCCTCTACCTCTACTTCAAAATAGCTCCTTCAGTGCCTTTGAACCGCCCCTCCTTTTTCGGGTTCTAATGCCAATTTTCGCAACTAGATCGAAGCCGAAAGCATGCTGTCTTCAAAGCTATCTCCCATGTGGTATCGATTCCCGCGACGTTCTTCTGACGATGACACTGACCATCTTTTGGTGACTAGGACGAGCCACATGAGGCTCTCCGATCATTTTGTTGCATGGAATGGCTTGGCTGAGGTGCGCGGAGCCCTGACTGAGCTGCTGCATTTAGTAGATGAAGATATTTCCAATGTGAGATCTTTGATGGGAGGGGTGAAGTGCTGAGGAGGGGGGGGAGTGATTTGAGTGCTGGTGTGTGGGGGGTGTGGGTGGGAATTATGGAGTACGCGATGATATTGATGTCGTCGGTGGAATTTAGGACGGATGATCTGTATGTATGTATGGAGGTGAAGGACGGCTGTTTGATGCAGCATCACCGCTTTGTTCCTGCTGAAAATAAAAAAGGCCATGCGAATGCCTCTTGCGTTTCGGTCAGTGCGTGTACAGAAGTCTTGCACGTGCTTGTTTTGTTATACTCGTGCGATTATGCGTCTAATTCATATCTCATTACGTTATACAGCAAAAATTACACCTAGCAGTAACAGCAGGCAGCCTGGAATCAGACTCCTCTGCGGTCTTGCCGCAGCTGCGAAGAAAGGTTCAACCGAGGATGCATTTCCTGATGTCGCCGTGCCATTTGGGCTGGCTCCATTTCCCCCAAGAGCGGACATGATGATTCCCCCAATACCGCCGTCTCCCGTAGAAGTCGAAGCGACCGACGCACTTCCCGAAGGTGCTCCTGGAGAACCAGTCACCGTAGCAGACGCTGAACCGTAGGTGTTTAATCGTATTCCTGTATCAGCCGTTCCAGACGCGGCAGCCAGCGCTCCCGAGTTCGTGGGCTGCGGCACTAGTTGTAGCGAAGCTCCCCCGGACCCGCTCAATACGGTGTATGTTGCTCCGTCTGCAACGACCATGTCAGAACCAACAGACACAGCATGACCAGCATGGGTGGTCTGCTCCCCTAGCGAGAGCGTCAGGGTCCCCAGCACGAACGCTCCGCCCGACGCTGGGCTCACAACAGGATCAGCATTTAGTGTAGAGCTTGGCACTATCTGCAGCGAAGCTCCTCTCGATCCACTTAACAGCGTATACGTAGCCCCGTCAGCAACAACCATATCAGAGCCAACGGACACAGCGTGACCGGACTGAGTGGTCTGCTCCCCTGGTGAGAGCGTCAAGGTCCCCAGCACGAACGCTCCACCTGACGCTGGACCCACGACAGGATCGGTATCTTGAGAAGAAGTTGGCACACTGCCTCCGGCAACCGGATCGAGAGGATTGCTGCTGACTGGGTCCACTGTACCACTAAATGCGACGAGTGGCCCGTTCAGGATCGGTTCACTGCTGTCTGGGTTCGCTGTGCCACTGAGTAATATGATTGGGAGGTTCGGCACGATACTATTAGGGAATGCGGAAGCTTGGCTTTGAGCAATTGAAGAGCCTGGATCTTGTAGGTTTGCTTGAGACTCTGGCGGTACCATTGCATTAACTGAAGATTGCGGCGAACTTGCGTTGCCATTGTTTGGAGCCTCGCTGGTGCTGGTGGCTGCAGGAATCTGACTAGCGGCCAGATTTGAATTTTTTAGGTTTTCTCTAGAGGGAGATGCCTTCCCCGGAGTGGATGTCATCTGGGGGGCTGATCCAGTCTCTTCGGGTAACGGGGCTGCTACCGACGAAGCCGGCTGTGCCTGAGATAGGATAGAAGATACCGCTGCAGAACTCGCAACCAACGGTCCAGCTCCAGTCAATACCCTAGGAGGATCGTATCCCCCAGCGGGTTCCGCAGTGCAAGAAGCCCAGAGAGGATCTATGAGAGAGACGTCCTGGGGCATAGATAGCAACGGCTCCCCAGCAAGAAAGAATGATGCATCGATGCTCTGGCCTGGGCTGACGCTCATCGAACAAGCCTTTTCCGTAATGACATCATAGTCAGGCAACGGGTCATACAGGCTCGTGTAATTGATCGGGCTCCAGTTCGTGTGGTAGCAATGACCTGTGGATAGCGCTTCGGGAGCATAGGCTCGGGTCACTTCGTCGTAGACTCTGCCTATTTGAATGGCTGCCGACGACGCACAGTTGGCCCTTAAGCTGGTGTAGATTACATATACCGAAGGAGAAGTGCTTGCTTGGGTTAGGAAAGGATGGGCCACGCAGGAGGGGCACGTACAATGTGTAGTCGTCAGAGACGACAGAGAATGGTGCTGAAGGAATCGAAGTATTGCTAGATTCTGGCTCTGGCTTCCAATACACCAGTCTTACTTTGTCGGCACCAATCTCACAGCCGCCTTGACATGATGCGTTGGCATATTCTGTAGAAACTGTGTATGTTGGGGTGGAAGAAGGTATGCTGGAGACCTGTATCGCCAGGCTCGTTATTGATACGCTGAAGTTAGACATCGGGATTGGATGCGGTTGCCAAAGTGCGATCGACTGGTGGGAAGACTTTGCAAATGGCGAAAAGAAAGCATAAAGATGGCCAAAAGATAGAAAATACCTCGATATAAGGGAAGCAGAGAAAACCCCTTCGACATAGAGAAGAGAAATGTTTGAGAAGTCTTCGATCTAACAAGAATAGAGATCTGACAGATCTTAGATCTAGCCTCCATCTTGTCTACCCTGATCTCGCTAAGATTGTTCAGCTGGCCTCGTTCAGCAGAAGATCAACACGGAGCGTGCTAAATGCGAGGGATTGCGGCGCTGCTGGGAAACGAAGGATGAAGGATTCCAGCCTACATGTTTCTTGACATGCATGAGAGATGGTAAACGCTGAGAAGGAAGGTGTGATTGGTAGCTAGCTTAGTCATAGGGATTAGCTTACCTTAAGTAGAATTAAACATCCTTCTACCCCTGCCGGACCTATCACCTGTGTCTTTTCGCTGTGACGCTAGGTATATTTAGACTTACCCTAATTTAAACAATCACGGCTCGTCTTTTAACAAAAAATTTCGTGCGCGCGTGCGAGCAGCCATTTCTAAAACCTCAATTTCTTAATAACATCACAACCACTTAATGTTATCTTATAAAAACCTTAGGATATCTTCTTCTTAATATTAATACATAGGCCTTAAATTTTAAAGCTTATAAAATAAGCTGATATTGAGCTTGAATCGAATTCGTGGTTTTTGGTGATTTTTGGTGATTTTGGTGGGTTTCGGATAGAAGAGTTCAGCCCTCAACCGCATAAACCCATCAAACGCATAGCCCTATAGGGCCGGACCTATGCTGCTGAGCCGGCCCCTAAAGGTACCCTAAAGCTCGGACGCTCCGGGGATATACTAAGGGGACCTTCGGGGCATCTTTAAGGGCCGGCTCAGCAGCTCAGTGTTCAGCCCTATAGGGCTATGCGGTTGATGGGTTTATGCGGTTGAGGTGAACTCTTCTACGGGTCGGCCACTTATAGGTTTCAAAATGCAAGGCCTACTTATTAGTACTAGGATGAAGATATCCTAAAATTTTTTAAAAGATAATATTAAGTGGTTGTGACGTGATTTGGGGTAAATCCCTCGACCGAAATTGGGGGCATACCTAGGGGTGCCGATATTTTTGTCCCCCACGACTCACGAGGCACCTGGGGTAACTAGCGCCGAACAGGCTGCTGCCTCTAGCCCTGGCCAAGCCAATGAAATTCCCACCTCATTATCCCTTGGACACCCATAATAACTCCAAGCAACCATGGCGTTGCCTGTCAGCATTGGCGACCTGATCGCTGTGAGCGAGCTTGCATTCAGCCTCTACAATCAGTGTCGCGGAGCAGCGGAGGACTTCCAAGACTGTGCAGAGCTTTGCAACCACGTAAACTTGATCATACAAGGCTGTCGTCCTGACAAACCGGACAGCGTGTTGAGAAAGCAAGATGGTAAGACGATCAGCCTTTTGGCAGATAGCTGCACACGAACGCTCAAGAGATTCGAAAAGATGCTACAACGATATGATAGCCTAAGTTCTGCAAACCACAGAGTGCGTGACACACTGGGATTTGCCTACTCTAGGAGCGAGCTTGATAATATCAGGAGACGGTTGAATGAGCAATTACTCGTGATCACCGCATTTACTTCGGGCACTCGTGTCAATACCCCCACTACCACTGATGAAGAGACTCCGGATCTGTTCTTTGCGCTGTACACAATCCTCAATGAATCGAGGTCAGCGCTTTCGATCAGAGGGTTCTTAATTGCGGCCCAAAACCTAGAGAATGAGGTTGAGTGGAATGATTTCCGGGATAAGGTTGCGTTGCGAGCCGGCCTGACGAGCGAAGCCGTGGATGAGAAGAAGTCATATGTGAAAGGTTGTGTCAAAAGGATTGAGCAAGAATCTGCCAGTCCATTGGCAGAACAGCAGAGTGATACAACATCCCCACCAGTCGAGAATGCCTCAGAGTCACCCCCCGACACGGGGACGGAACAGGTCTAACACGGTGCCTGATGTTACTGGCCCAGCTAAACCGAAAGGTAGCTATGAGCCAAGCCAATATCCATGGTACTCCGCAATTGGTCATTCATACCTGTGGAAGATTCGTTCAGGCTTCGATTCAATGTTTTGTGAGCCTCCCTGCATCTGGAACTATAGTGAAGACGAGCAGTGGCTTTCCCAGCTTCCAGAAGGCTACTCACGAACAGTTACAATGCTTTATAGACAGAGCAAGCTCGAGAAAGCTTATTACTATTCGTACAACAATCTTTCGTGCGGGGAAGGCAATCGCCCGGAAACAAGTCGAGCATATTTCTCAACCTATCCTTTCACTTGTGATGAACACCTTCTAGATACCCCTGATCTAGAAAAGATTCTTTCTGTGAATTACGGTTGGCAATATCAAGTCAATTTTGCCACCGGCAGGATGGGATGGATGTTGCCAGGCAATTCCATGACAAGGCCATTCGGTCCCACGCGTGGAAGATGGCTCGAGGATCCACCGCAACCAGCCAAACCTGTCATACCATCGAACCTAAGCACTCCAACTCCATTCAGGCATCTGCCGCCGGCCAAGCTAGCATTTGTAGGGTAAGTGCAATCATGGTGCCATTCTCTTTTATTAGGGGATTAAAAAAACATGTGCAGTTTTCGGTCGAGAATAGACAATCTGCCTTATGATATCGATGATGATGTCACAAGACATATGTTGGAGCTTATGATTGATAAGAATGGCTCTCCATCACCACCAGACCACGATGAGATACAAGGGTGTCTTCCCGAGTCATGGAGATTGAAAGTAATGAAGGACCCCCATCAGATCTTGTATATAAACCTAGACGAGGAATGGACCAGCACTGTCCACCCAGCGAGGTTCCATGATCATAGAAACGGAATTTCAGATCGACTGCCAGAAGGATGGGACCGGCGCCTAGATTCCTGGGGAAACTTGTTCTATGTCGACCATCTTACCAAGAGCGCTACGCGCAAAGATCCTCGGTTCAACAAAGATGTCGATCCAGAATCTGGGCTTCCCAAAGGATGGAAGAAGATCAAAGATTACAAAGGTAGAGATTTTTACTTTCAAAAGCAGGGCAGAATGATCCTTGGAACATACAAGCCATCATCGTTGAGGGCAAAATACATCACCAGCAGTCAACAGTTCCTGGAGAAAGAGCCAAAAGATGGCGAGAAACCTGTGATTTCGAAAGCAGGCCAAAGACTTCTGGGTAAACCGCCAAAGACGGCTCCAGCGCCTTTACCCAGCTCCCAGCCATCCCATGCAGATCCTCTAACAATCTTTCAAAATGAGAGCCTGAGCATCGTCTTGGACAAAGATATGAGTGCTCCTGTTTTGACAGAGGAAGAAAAGCTCACATGGTACACAATGTTCGATGGCGCAACAAAGTCTCATGAAGATTACATCACACTGGACGAAGCACTTGATCAGAGCCAGGCTTTCGGGTTTCCCCAAAACGTTGTAGAAGAGATCTGGAAGAAATCAGACGCTAATCATGACAGGCGATGGGATAAAGATGAGTATGCGACTGCGATGCACATCCTCAACGAAGTGACAGCAGAGATAATTAAACGTGAGGAAGACGCCTCAAAAGGTGAGAGACTGTCCATATTACCTAGCCACTTTACCAATGATAAAACTTGCTGATTTGCCATGTTTGATAGATCACGGGCCCAAGAGCCAACAACAGCCTAATGTTCCCACCTCGATGTCGGCGGAAGCTGTGGCGCCATTGTCCTCAGCAGTGGGAGCAGAACCTTGTGCGCCTGCTCAGCATGTAGCTTCAACCATAAATCGCGATATGCACCAACAACTAGGCATAGAGGCTTCATTCGCAGATGTGAGCCTTGCAGATAGGTCCTAGAAACTAAGCTGGCATAGCTGGAAGCACTTTTCGACGAGAGTTATAAATGTTGGTGTCTACAGCTTCTAGGCTTTGCTCTGCTGCTATGACTCGAATTGCTGGAGGGAGGGTTGAGTCATGTCGATTTCTACGCTTCTGTTGCTAAGGTCGGGTTGGGCTGGAATTTTCTTGTACCTGATTTGGACATGATCGGGTCGGGTTTTTTTGGGTCGGGTCAGGTTTCATCTTCAACCCAATCAACCTGCCAAGAAAATCCCTGACCAGAGAATCTAATACGAATAATGAATCTATTGAGCGTCTGTCTAGTAAGTCATTGATATACAGAATGCTATCTATTGCATCCTCGAGATATTCTTACCGGAAATGCAAAAGAGCGAAAGATGTAAGCACAAGAGATAAAACGATTCCTCTCCCTAAGCTTCGTCCTCGTCGGCTAAAGTAACTATGTTAGCGAATACATAAACACCGAAACCAGTCCTCCTCAAGCTTCAGCTTCATCTTCGCCGAGCACCTTTCTCATGCGAACTAAAGGTAGGTGCTGGCACCCCTCATGATGTCTGGCGCCACCACTCACTCTTCGTAATTTCATCTAAAAAATCTGGAAGATATTGGGTCCATATGGTCCAGCCATTTCCCCCCATTCTCCCTTTTGATCCAGTCGTTACCCAGATCTGCTCTCCAGTTGTCTATGATATTTTTGATTATCAGTCAACAATGTACTGGACAATAAGTTAAGAGAACTCGTGCTCTCGTCCCAAGTATCGATCCGTCTGAGGCTCGAATGAAGCGATTCGAATCCTAAAGTGTTCTGCTGAGCACAAAGTTACTGACCCGGGTGGAACAAGGCAACAGTAATCGCGGCTCGAGCCCCATTGCGACAAATCACTTGTGAGGATGTTGATTTCATTGGTTTTGCTAGTGGTTGGTATCTTGCTAAATCTGCGACCGCTCTGCCAGAAAGTGGGGTGCCTAGTAGGCTAAGGCGCTACACCACACCCTCTCTTACCCCCTCATCCATCATCCACCTCTGCAACCGCCTTCTCAAACCTCTGCACAGTGTTCAGTCCCAAAGGTAGTGACCGCATCGGCACAGGCTGATGAGGGCGCAAACGCCGGCTCTCCACCGCTACTACTATCCTGCTACTACTGCTCAGTAGCCCCTGCCGAATCTATATTTTACAACTCTCCCCTTGAGAAAACCGGCCTTATCCCCAAGGCCTGCTATTAAAAAGGCCTGCTATTAGATGAACCCTCCCTCCCCCATGCGCTTCCTGTTTTCTCCCCGTAATTGTGCTGTCTCTTCTGAGCCACCTACAGCAGTCTACTACTGATGACATGCCCATCGACCCAAGCATCATTCTCGCTCATTCTTCCCACGAGAAAGCAACGCGTCTGTCTTTCGAAGAATATCAATAAAATTTATCTTAATTCATATAATCGTCTGTGCACACTGAACACGCAAGGCCGTTGTTTGTGGCATCTTCGCCGTCTTTATTGTGCGCCGAGACAGAGGCAGCTTCGGTTGTAACGACATCCAGACCTCTACTTTTAGCGTCTCTCGAACGGCTCGGGCGCTATGAGGCCTGCTCGGAGCCGGCCTCCAAACAGTGACATGGCGAGGGTGTAAGTTTGCCCAATCGAGTTTCCCGGGGCCTTAGAAGACGACATGGCCGGCAGGGGTGTGGCTGGTGCTTGATGTTGAACGGGTGATTATGAACGTTGGACTTCGGGGCCAATAGGGTGTAGAAAAGGTGATAGGCGGTAATCAGCCTGCCCTCCCTTACATGTGGGAGCTCCTGCGACCATGCACCCCAATTCCTCTATAGTTTTCCTTGCAGTCCCCGCACAATCTTGTAGGTTGCTCTTATTCCTGTCGCGACCCTTTGCTCGAAATCAATTTCCAGACGAGCAGTGATTTGTGTTGTCAATTCTGCTCGAATCTGCGCTTCCCTGCACCAGCGTTCTTCCTGTGCTGCTTCGTCTTTTGCCCGTGCTAGTGCTTTCTCCCCTACCATCTTACGTGCCCTTTCAAAGACTGCTGGGCTAAGTTCCTTGGTGTAGGTATTCCAAAGCTCGTGTTCTATCTTCCTCTTAACTTCTTCTCCCTTTTCTTGCCTGACCTCTTTCGAGAGAAGTTTTTTGAAGAGATCTGGTTCGCAGATTTCTAGGCACCGGCAATTGTGCATATCATCGTCGTTCGTCAGGGTTCATACTAGTAGCAGGGGCAATGACTTGAGGGGGGCCTGTAGCAGGGGACAATCGGTGGTATTGTTGGGTTGAGGAGATTGTGGGTTTGAAGCTTCTACTTGGTCCTCCGATGACAATCCGATTTCGACGATCGATGCTTTTTCGACCGGCTTTTGTAAAGGTTGATGTAGTGGCATCTGTGGTGGGTAGCCCGCCTGCTGCGGTAGTTGATCAGACACAGATGTAGTGGTGTTGGCCTGCTGGTTCTTTAAGTGGAAATTATTAGTAAATGTTGGCATACCGATTCTATTCAGACTTACTGGTAGATTGTAAGGTATAAGCTCCCCACGTTTATTCTTAGTGCGGAAATTGTTTATCGCGTAGAGTACCTGTCAAAATGTGCTTATAATCTCCCTAATAAACGCCTTCTCGTCGCTCACTTTGGTACTCCCCTCTAGTAGTTGAATATCGGCTGATTTTAGAGTAGCTGTAGTGCCGCTGGTAGTATTTCCGGCTGGTGTTATATAGTTTGTTGCAGGGGCAGCTTGTTGGCCATAACCCTGCGTAGGACCGCAGGTTTGCGGCGAGTAGTAGGGTTGCTGCGGTATATATTGAGGCTGCATATTAGTCTGTATTGCGTAGGGTGGCTGTGAGTTATAGATCTGCCCTTGATTCGTAGTTAGTCCACTGGTATAGTATTGGTTGTTGATTGATTAGGATTCGGATGCCTAAAAGGACTTTGATTAGGGAAGTTGTTCATCTGTATTAACTCAGTCATCAGCTTTACTCTCAAAAAAGATTCCCCGTCGTCTTCTGAGCCCATTCTGCATCAGTTATTCTCATAACACGGTGCTTTTTCGATTGATGCTTTCGCGCCCGATGCTTTTGCCTCCCTCCATAAACACCCCAGCAACGCTGATGCTAACGCTGCTTTTATTGCCTTGGCCAAAGGCTAGCCCTCAGCTCTTCCGCAGAAAGAAAAAAACAAGGCCCGCCAAGTCATAACCGCCCATGGGAACTCGTCAATGCTTATTGAAAGCTGGTCAACCTCTATGGAAGCTGCCGTTCCAGCGTCCCAAACCCTTATGGAAGCTGCAAACTCTTGTAACAGCTGCATTCGTTGGTTGGCCCGGTATTAGGGACGTTCGATGCCCAGAGTACTGTAGCACTTTCGACCGTAGGAAGGGCAATGTCTCTGTTTGCCAGCTGGTCTGATGTCCCTTCTTTCATAGTTTCTGCGACCCACTATCCCCACTGCTCTTCAGAAAGGTCCATATAGTCTTCGAACTTCGTAAGATCGATGTCATGGTTCTATTTCTTTATGAAGGCAGTCTATGTTTGGCGGGAGCCATGAGCGATCCAGATTGCACGTAGTCTTTGAAAATCCGCCTCATTGCCCTTTGCTAGCATACCCTTTGTCTTATTAACATGCTTCTATCGGGGCTCCCGGACACCAGTCTTCGGTATCACTTGCTGCTCACACGTTGAAGGTGTAGTAGAGGCGTGCCACTTCGATTGGACTTGGTGGTGGTTGCAAAATGATTGTGAAAACCTGTAGAATCTCCCACGAGGTGCTATTGAACTAGGACGAGGAGGATCGCTCTTCTGAGTAGTAGCAGCAGCGGCAACAGGAGCGGGGGCGGGAGTGGGGGCGAGCCCGGGTACACGAGGTATATCTGAAGTCGGAGGAGGAGGAGCAGCTTGCAAGACGCGAAGGTGGGGTGCTAGTGAGGTTGGCGGAGTCGTGAGTCCGCATGCAAGGACTAGACCGGACTGAATGGTGGTGAGGTTTGGGTATGAATAGTTTGCTACAACCAAGAAGGAAAGCTATGTAGGCTGCTGCTGCTGGATATGTTGAAGTTTCGATAGATGTCTGCGATTAACTGTGGTACCTTCCCAGTATGCGGGTCAATGAAACGTTTCGTGTCCAGATTATCAAGTCCCATCATCTCTCTAGCCTCCATTTCATTTCGTATGATCTCGCGTATCTCGGACATTCGTGCCTCAGTAATTCCAAGGCCTGTCCGGAGGTATATGATATGGAAGCGGCAGTCCGGGCTCTAGGCTCTACAGAGTCCAGTCAAAAGGAAGCCCATCGAGCGTAAGAGTTCTCGAAGTCATCATAGCTCTTTCATGCGGGTATGGAAGACTATCGGCTATGAGGACTGCCAGGTGCCCAAGCTGCACCCATGATCCTAGCTTCATGGAAAATTGTCTTTTGCCGCTCCGGAGTGCGTAGGGGACTTACTGCAACTCGCAGGTTGCTTCCTTTCCATCGTAGGCCATCATTAAGCGAACGCGCCTCATCAAAGGCCTACCAGCCCAGTAGAAGCCATTGGTGTCATAACTGTCATCAGGCTGGATCAGTTATATAGTGAACGGTTGAATAATTGCAAAACTTGCCATTCCTTCAAAATTTGATATGTAGCCAGGTAATCCTTGGTCCAAGAATATTTCTCAACCCCTGTGGGCACACCGTTGTAGCTGTCTGGCTACTATGCGGGTCCCCCAGGACGGTACAATGTGGTGGTGGTCGTTGAAGTCCTGCTGGGGCTCAGAAGCCACGATCTCATTCTTATACATGTCGATGAAATCCATTCCAAAGATGTAACGGGGGTCGCCCATGTTTTGAAGGTCCACCACAACTTATCCTGTCAGCCAAATGCCTATTAACAAATGCTGTCCGACACGATGCTGGCTTTCATTATGGCCAGAAAAGGCGCACGAGTCGAATACTATAGGCTGCTTTGTATTCACATCAATCTGGACGTTACAAACTGCCCCGAGTATTGCTGGGGGACATGGTAATGTGGATGTTGCCGGTCCTGCTGGTGCCGGTTGAAAGAGCTCCAGACACCTGGTGTTGCTCCAGATGGAGATCATATATAATTGGAGACCATGGTAAACCCAACCATCCCATGGGGCAAGCCGGCTTCTCTGTCGTTCGTAAGTCCGTAAAGGTAGCCAATAGTGAATAATCCGTAATGAGAACGGAAAATAGAAGGTTGGCATGCCATGATAATTCCTCTAAGTTTTTCTGCGCTTTTGCTCCCTTCTTCGTATTCATTAATGCTGCCACCTTCGATGATGGATTCTTGGATCTTATTAGCTCAACCAGAACTCCGCATCACGTTCAAATAACTCGTCACTCTCTCTGCATCGACCGCACGAATTGTTCTTGACGCGTGGAGTTGTATACCATTGTTGCTGGCAATGATCGTAAATCCGCGTTGAGCATTTGCAGCAGAAAGAAGAGCTCGTCTCCGGCGTTGTTGCAAATGATTCTGTAAATATGTGGCAGAGCTGCCACACTGGTTTTATTTGAAAGTTTTCCTCTTATCCTTTAGACCATCCAGCGTGCTCTTTTTCTTTCAAACCAACGAGCCTTATGGATTTTAGCCTCCTCTGACGTCTTAATCATGAGACAAAACGCCAAAGCAAGTTTACCCAGAATGCGTTGACCGACTCTGAACAGCCTGCGAAAGAGAAAGAATGGCGTCCACATTTTCAGCTATCATACCTCACCGAAGACTTGCCCACTGAGCATTCTGACTGGGAGCTGGTGTTGTTGCGCGAGTGTCGCCGCTCCAAGCAGTAGCCTGAATACTATCTTCGAGGGAGCAACTAGTGCTTCCGCCGCTGGTGCCCGCGCCGCTGATGCTCCGGTGGTCCCCCAAGTATCAGTTGTGGTGCTTGGTACTTCCGCCCCTGCACCACCGTCCTGAAAAAAACACCACCCCCCGGTCCCTGATTTGCTTGATCGGCGTATGCTATCCAACCCAATAAGATCAATATTCCTCGCCAATCCATTCTACCGTCGACATCGCCATTGGATTCCATATATAAGAGCCATTTCATTGACTGCTGACCTAGAATTTGCAGAGTAGTCTTTTCTATGCCCATAAAAGCACTTCATTTGGCCGTGAGCGTGAAATCCCTACTATCATAAATGGATAGCTCCAACGAGCATTTTAAGCAGCCAAAATTCAGGAGTTAGATGTACTGGAGGATTTGCTCTCATCATCTTCTCTAACTCGTGCTCGTAATTGGATGTACACTTAACCAAATATCCTACATAAGGGTCTTTCTCCAATTGAGTGAGGAAGTCGTGGGCCTTGCTGTCGCTGCCTACCTGTGCGAATTGGAAAGAGATTGTGCCTGATCCTTGACGTTCTCCCGCGCGCTCTCACCTGATCGCGCATACTTTTTCACTTAAAAACTTTGAGGTTCGATGATTAAGTATAATAGCGTTTGAATCCCCTGGCAAAGTGGTGGCTGGGGATGTACGCTGGAAACCAAGATCTCTCATCATCTTGATTCGCATCGATCCGATTCGGAAGGTCAGCTTTACGAAAAGCATTGTTGGTGGCAGGAAAGCTTGAAAGAGATTGAGGTACAGAGGATGCAAGTGGTCATCCACACCCTTTATCGATCCCGTGTGAAAGGAATATCGAAATATATCTGCGGAAGTCCAACTCCTCAAGTCTGGCTTTAAAACCATCATATTTACCATTCCTTGCTTCAACGGCCCTACAATATTGCTTAGGCCCAGTCACGCCACGTAAAATATCTTTGACAGCGGTAATGGCCGTCCCATTGACCCATTACATTGTTCAATGACAATAAGTAAATGACCTGGGTATGTACGTTCATGCCGATAAGTGTCCTCCATCGAAATGGGGAGTATGCCCCAAACAAGTTCTACCCATTGGAGTTTTGATCCCACGCCGCAAGTTGTCCTCGGCGCACAATGGCAGTATATGAGACCAGGGTCATCCATTCCTCTTGCTTATTTCGTGGAGCACGTCTTAGATGAAATTTCGGTTGGCACTCACGGCATCGACCTCCTTTCTCAGTTCACGGATTGCGGTGGCGGTAGACTCTGGTAAGTTCTCCTGCTTTGAGATTGAACTCGGCCTCGACTGATCGACCGTTTCTGGATTTTTCTGTGTGTATTTGCCCCAGGTATATGGCTCCGGCACAGATTCAGGGGAGACAGCATGAATAGCTTTTAAAGACTTAAATCCTCCTTCACATATATGCTTTCCTGTGGCTTCAAGCGTGACAACCTACATGCCCAGGTCAGCTATTATTGTTTTTCGTATTGGCTGTTCCGACTGACCTTAAGGAAGTATTGTGCTTCTTTTCCTCCGGGTAGATATTCGCCAGAAAAGGGTTGTTGTTGTTTCCCAAGTACTTCTGCTTTACATAATTGCTCCAGGTGAAGTCCAGATTCTCGTTGCGTTGTAAGAGCGTGGCCAATCCTGGAATAGTAGCTACCGCCCTTTGTTTATAGGAAACCCTGAAGTATTGATTTAGTACTCGGCGGTATTCTTGGCCTGGATGGTTCTACTCCCACTCTCGCCTCCACTCAGCCTTATTCTGCTTGTCGATGTCCTCTAGACGGGTAAGGGCCCCTCTGTGTTTATCTGGAAAGGGCAGTGATATATTGGATGACAGATGCTTAGTTAACTTAATAATAGGACCATTAAACCACTGTAAGGCTGCTGTTCTTCTTAGCATTATCATCTCTAGTATACCAGCGAATATGTTTGTCGTTTGTCCTATTTCTTTTTGTAGCTTTGGATTCGTCTCAACTTCAGTTTCCTTCTGTTAATGACGTTTATAACTCGCTATCAAGTTCTTAAGTTCTGCATCACATGCATGTTTTAGTCGGTTATCTTTTTCCCATTCAGTGGTCTCTAGGACCTTGAAAATCCCTTCGAGCTCTCCAGGTGATTGACTCCACGGGGTACCCGCCATAAAAAGGCTTGTACATCGTGTATAGGCCATACCGTTGTTCTTGAACGTCCGCATAGTTCCACATATATTTTCGCAGTGTTTCACTTCGCCGACCTGCCATAGTTGAGGGCATAGAGGATTTTCGTTCCCAGGACTGGGAAAGCTGAGACCATACTTTCATCGACTTTATAGCTGCCACTGGGCTCAGGGGGCAAAATAGGGTAAGAAAGAGTAGTCTCTTTGACCTTGCGCTGAGGCTTTAGACCAGCCCTTTGCAGCAATATGATTGGGTGCCTGGATTTGAATAAGGGAAAACTTGCCAAGAAGATCATAGGCTCAGGGGATAAGGACATGGCGACGGGTAGTTAAAGTAGAGTGTGGCAAAAGAGATTGTGTAATAGACCTCTGCCAGTGGTTGAGGAAGTCCATGTGACTTGTTAGAGTATATATATATAGCGTCTTAAGGCATGAAAGACGGATGGTGCTAGATGTTTGATGTCAAATAAAGCAGTTTTTTGAGTGCCTTATTGAAGGCTTTAATCGAGAAACCTGTCGCCTTCCTATATGTCAGGACAGATTCGGCCTCCTTTCTGCTTATGGCGGGTAGATCCTTACATTCCTTAAGGAGGCTCTTAGCCATTAGTATGGACGAATTTAGACCTTCATTCAAATAAGCGATGGTATTGTACGCCTGGCGAAGAACCCCTGATATTAATACTACCTTCCCGTCGGCCTTTATCAGCGTCTGTTCTAGCGTTAAGGAACTATCAAGTTCGTTGAGGTAGTCTTTCTTTACGTCTGCTAATTCTCGTTTCAGTTTGCCATACTCATCCTTATCCGGGTCGGAATTGGAGGGTTCCGGAGACACCGTCAGAGTCCGCATAGAGCCACTCCCTGTGTGATCCTCCTTCTTGATCTTCAGGCTGGTTGGTGACGGCACCCCAAAAGTTTCGAGTGGGGTGGCTGACGGTGACTTCCCGAAAGAAGAGACTGTCGTGTTCTGATCTTCGACCAGACTGTAGGGGTTCTCAATTGATGGCTTAAGCGTAGACGTTCCTTTCTTCCGTGTCGAAGACCTAGTATATTCTCCCTTTTCTCTTCTGAAGCGGAACAGGTTTGTAGGGGACAGGGACGTCTTGGTCGTTGAGTGTGAACGCCCTCCCTCCTGCCATACTAAAAATGACTTCGTGGGGTGGTCCTGGGTCGTGCTGCGGAGGCGACTAGACTAGCCTCTGTAGCTTCGTCGTCCTGGCCGGGCTTGGTCCAACCCAGGGAGCGAAATACTCGGATACATGCGATATTGTTGGCGGAGCATATGCACTTGGTATCCCTCTGTGCTTATTCTTTCGAAGGATGTAGTATTGATCAATCTTGACTTGTGGACTTCTGGATGCGTAGACGGTAAGTGCTCCCCTTCGGCGCATGCGTCCAATGTTGAGACTGACTACTACTCATCGAGAACTTTGAAAGGTGAACCATTGACGGCCATGTTCGTGCGCAGAATAGCTTCAACATAGGACTTTCCTTGATCCCGCGAACCACAGCCGACCATTCCACCATATGTTCAAAGGCAGAAGAGTCCACCAACGGTCGACTTGCGAGGAGTTCTTCTTAACTTCAGATGCTAGCAGAAAGACAGGTCCCAGAAATTGTGAGAAGGCAAAGGCGGAGATCAGAGGATTTGTAGATTTGTAGAGGACCTTGAGAGCTTGGAGGTTCGTGATGTTCTCGAAGATTTGCTGGAGGAGATTACAGAGTTGAGGCACGTATGCGAGGACAGGGATCCGATTGGCGTCTGCATATCCAGTGAGTGTCTCCCTTATTTCATCTCTCATTTCTGCGCTGGTATGAAATGTCTCTTTGACTAAGTTGTAGTTATAGGAGACCTGCTTTTTCCCTTCTTGGCCAACTTCTTTGATGTTTGTCGCTGCACTGTTCGCACATACGTAACATGTAACGATACAGCCAATCCACTGACGAAGCACGTTCTGATACCGTGCTGGCAAGAGCACAGTCGGTAAAGTAGGTCCATTAAGACGTCCGGGCCCACAGCTACCGGAAAGTTCCTAGAGGCGTCTTGCATTATCGCGTGAGCCTACGCTTGGGCTGTCTGGGAGATGCAACGGGCTTGTGCTAGGGTGATGCAGGTATGACGGAATAGTAGATATGAGCGTTATGGAAGCTCCTCTCCCCCTGCGACTATAGTCTTGTACGGACTTCTGACTCTCAATTCCTCTACATCGGCTACCTCACGCGCCTCCCCGTCTCCTCACCCTCCTCGTACCACATCCCATCCTCCTCCTCCGTCGTCTCCTCGTACCACATCTATCGGAAGGTGTGCAGCTGCGAGGTGATTGGTACTTGTAAAACCCCTGGTAAAACTTGATCTCAGCTAGAAGAGACTCCCGGTACCAAAATGCCCACCTGGTAAGAAACGTGCTTGTAGTATCAATGGCCCCGTAGTGGGAAGACCAGCAGAAAACTGCGGACTGGTAGGCATCTGGAACGGTGGTTGAAGGGTCATTGTTTATAGGTCAGTATACATAAGTAAAGGCCTGGGACTTCGCCGACCCCAGTCGTCCTGTGTCATTATATAGACTTCCATCCAACTCTGCCCTTGCATACAATGCCAGTCCACGGCAAGTTGCAGTTGTTTACTACTCCTGGGACCTATATTTCGATCATTTTCTGCCCTATAAGTGAGAGTGGCATCTGATGCACTGCTGATCAACCCAGCGTTCTCCAATTCCCTTAGAAGTCTGCTGAGGCGGATGTCTTCAAGTTGTAGGTCTGGGTTATTACTCTGTCCTTCAAGTTCGCCGGCCTTCAGTTTAAGACCTGTTTGATTGACTGAATAGCGGTAGGGCAAACAATTAAGCTGGAAGTCTTGGAGCTTCCATGGCCCAGGGGGGTGAAGGAGATGATTGCGAGTTGATTCCTGCTTAAAGATGGCGGATCTATCAGTCTCCTCTTTAATTGGAGTCTATGATTTCCCAACAGTGCCGGCGCTGCCTTTAGGTCTCACGAGGGTCGCTGCATAAGTAATGACCCCAAGACTCAGTTGCTCTAGAAATTTTGGATGACCTTCGATTGCCAAACGAACATTACGTTGCAGGCCTTGCCAAAAACGTCATCAATGAGTGCCGTATGCTGCGTGTCAGATTTGGCTACGGCGTCTCGGACACTTTGTTTTGTCAAGCTGTTTAACTGGAGAAATCCCCTATGAACCATGCGGACAGCGGGTTGGCATGAGACGATCTTTTCTAGCACTGCTAGCTGGTCTGGTGAACATTGAGCCATGATTGCAGTCGGCAGAACTTGCTCGTCTGTTAGTCTTGACGAGTCAAACAGATCTGGCGGAGGCTTCGGCATCGAGCTAAGTTCGCGACCAGAGCAAAACTTTTGCATAGATATACGTGATAAGGTGTGCTCAGGACTTTCTTCTGGTTCACCGTGGAGGACTTTGTTCGCGCAATCGACGAGTCGCTTGCAAGCTTTGTCCTCCCCCTAATTGTGGCGCCATCACAAGAGGGTTATCTCCATGGTGTAAAGATCCCGGGATTCGGAGGGTTGATGTTGTACACACACATATATATAATGGATGCACCGAAGCAGGGGCGAATGCTTGTCATGTCCGTGAACAAAGCTGGCGCCGTTATTCCACTGGCCTGCGCGTGCTGTATAATGCTGTATATGAAGCCGCCTTTCAAACGTCCCGGAATGGTTTTGCGACTGAGAGTGGCAACAAAACCAGGATGGCCCGCCTGTCATGTACTAGCCATTGGTGAACGGAAAAAAGATGGATTAATCGTAGCTGATCAGGACTAGGTACGCTTATTGTTCCTGTAAACGGGTGATGCTGCTAAATGAACCAGCAGTGAGTCATCGCAAGCCAGACAACGGTATGACTGAATAGCTTGGAAACCTTGGAAGAACAGTATAGTCCTCTGTCTCGGCATGTTCGACGAATCAAACGCATGTGGGAGGTCGAAGGTATCGGCAATACACATTCGTCAAGACTTTAGGAAGAGGATTGACTTGATAAGACACATTGTTCAAAGAATTTGGTGGAATGTAGAGTGGGGACGAAGCAATTGTTGCTACCTTGAGGGTTGTAAGGGATGGCCTCAGAAGTATGCAGTTGGTATTTATAGGTGTTGGTTGGAGCTGTCGACACTGGTCGAGCTGTGTGAAAGAATTTCTTGAGAATGGATGAGGATGTTGTCTTATAGGCACTTCACAAGATGACCCCTGATGACACAGGGCTGTGATTCACGTTGTTTAATGCATGTGAAAGCTAGGGCTAAGGCTAGCGCCCACCGTGTTATGCATTGAAATGCAAGTGTTCGCCTCGGCGACCACTTCACGCCAACAAGCTCATGTGAGCCAACAACAGGGAATGAAGTTTCCGGGCAAGCAGACTCCACAGGTGGAATATTAAAGCGAGGGAGTGACTTAGTGTATGCTGAGTACCCTGCTGTCATCCTTTCCTTCTTGCAGAGCAACAAAACACAGCTGATAATGGAGCAGAAAGCCCTGACGTAACACATCCTCTATGAAATGCTAGCGGCAGCTTCCGGCAAGGCAGTCCCGACACCGCCCAGAGATGATGATCTAGTTGAATATGATGGACCGTGAAGCTCGAGGTCCAACAGTAGCAAAGCAAAAAGAGTGACAAAATGCCAATATACCAAGCTGACGGGCTAGGTGAAGCCACCAAGCCAAGAATAACGAATTCAACCTGATGCTGTCAATACGTCCACAGCCGTAGATCACGAAGATAGTGACAATGTCTCGTTGATTGGCAGATTCAATTTCAAGTATGGCGGCTGCGTCTACTCGTAAAGCAAGCTTGGGAACAAGTGACCAGAGACAGGATGATCACATGGACGAGACAGTTGGGGTATGCTGATCTATGAGGCGCCCTCTCATAGGCTGGATGATAGCCTGTTAAGAGGAGAAATACTGAGACCCGGGAGATTAACATAGTACGCACAGAACAGCCGGGGGGAAGTGAATATCTTGTTTGAGAGCTTTCAAATGCCGACCAGTGTCAGCCTGCTTTAAGCAGCAGCATTGTCGTAGTGAAGCTTCTCCAGCATGCCGAAAGCGCTAGAGGACAACAGCGGGCAACTGAAAAGAGGGAGTGGTTCGTACCGAGAAGCGGGGAGAGTGTTGGTCTGGTGGCAAAAAGCTTGAGATTGATGAAGAGTTTGAGGGAGGATGCCATCGCCTTGAAAGGCGAGGAGCAGGTCGAGACAGGCCGGCTGTTCAAGATGTTGTTTCTGAATTACCTGTATTACCATCTCATCCGAGTGCTCGTCACTGCAACAACTGCGCGTGACAAAATGCGTTCTTGGTCTTCAGTCGACAGAGCGACAAGGGTGGCCGATATTTAGGGGCAAGAATAAAGCACATTTTCGTTAATTTTCACACTTCCCCTTTCGGCCAAAATCTCTGGGTTTTCTAATCCATAAATGCTCGGCTATCGCTTGAGAAATGACTACTCGTTCGATTCCTTCAGCACGGAGGGTGCGGAACACCTCGCGAACATTTAACTGTGGGGGTTTACGCAGGCTTAGTTAAGGTGAATGATTGCTCTGAAATCCATAGGAAAACCTGTCAGGCCTAGATCCCGCGGGATGTGCATCCGGAAGAGATCTCTGAAGCGACTGCACCTACGCGGCAGCTCGTGCAATGGTTTCATGACCAAAGATCATTGTTACCGAATCTATGAGCACAAAAGACAGCTCTCTCAACGAAGCTCAAACAAGGCCCCCAACTTCATCTACAAGTATACGCATCCTAGAGGGATTAATCTTCCGGTAAACATTTCACAGGCTTTAGAACTGCCGTTGCGCGGCAAGAACTATACGTGGCCACGTTTGCTCAATGGTGCGCTTGCGCCATTATGCGCCAGGCAACCTCAAACGCGTTTCACCAGCTCACATCTTACATCCGTTGCCGTGTTCGCTGCCCCAATAAGTGCTTGCGTGTCGGAGATTTGGAACTCATTCAGGCTGCATGACATTGGTTGCTTCTTCCGAAACACGAGCCTCTCTCGGATCCTCACCAGATACGGCCAAAGGCTCAACTCGTAACTGAAACTAGGCATCTGCCCTTGCTCAGGTACCATTCCGTGCGTCCAGGTAGTCCTGGTGGCGCATGTATGGCAAAGCGTGTGTGCAAACGCGGCCGATGTTGTATCATCGCACGGGGCATACCAGCATGACGACCGCTTGGGCTCGCTCCAAGGGCAAGCCGCCAGCGGCAAGAAGGGAACGAGAAAAGCTTCTGGAGCTGGTATAACTTCAGGCCTGCCCACCTAGGTTCCCGACTGCCTTCAGCGTAATCTGCGTCGTGTCTGCCGCCGGTCGTCTTTCCGGCCAGTACTCTGCCTGATCATTTGTTTGTGATGCCTAGTGCATCACTCTAACTACAGTCATTCTTTAACGTTTCGTTTGTGGATGTTAGCAAGGCATACCCTCTTCGCAATTCCGGTCTCGTTCATCATTCCATTATGCTGCTCCAGATACTGCTTGCCTTGGCGTTGAACACCGAAGCTCGAATCAGTTCTCCTCTGCTGAGAAGAGCCGGCTATCCCTATAGTGTTGCGACCTTCAACAATTACGCCGCACAGAGTAACACTAATTGCGGTCCAATGGCTGGTAGGTCCAATTGCAGTGACCTCCGTCTATTGATTCACATTCGTTCTGCAGCCTTGATGTTCAAGATCTCTGACCTTCGTAGGTCAACCTGGTACATATGGAGCTGCAGCATCCGATGTCTCCCCAGATATCTCTGGAGGCAAATGCAGTGGCAGCATCAACCTGTCTAATTGCAACGGACAAAGTCCAATTGATGGTGCAGGCCCAACCTGTCCGAAAACAAATTGTGGAAAGTGCTACAAAGTGACCAATCAAGGAGCGATCCCTGTCACCGAGACTATTGGTGGCATCGGGAACTCTGTCATAGTTCAGATTATCGACTCTTGTCCCCAGACGAATCCCCAGAATTATTGCAAGACCGACATGGCTGCGAACCAAAGATGCGAGGATCCGAACACCAATCAATTGGACATCGACCAGAGCGCATATGAGGCTCTTACTGGCCAGGCCTTTGGTAGCGTGAGTACTACTGTGCCATTGATCGTATTAATAGACTGCTAAAGTCCATCAGGGGCCCAATCTGCAGATCCTCATCGAGGACTCCGACTGCTCAGGAGGCACAGATCAAGGGCCAGCAGCATCTAGCTCGACCCCGCCTCCTACTTCTTCACTCCCTCCAGCAGCATCTAGCTCCACCCCGGCGCCTGCTTCTTCACTCCCTCCAGCGCCTGTTGCTGCAAGCCCTCCTCAATCAGCTACCAGCCTTCCTGCACCGCATCATCCTCCAGCGCAGCCAGTCGCTAGTCCATCGATTGTTACGGGACTATATATAAATGGAAGCTCTTCTTCACCATCTTCGCCATTGCGGATCAATCCAGTACAAGAGGTCAACAGCCCAGTTCAAGAGGTCAACGGACCTCCGGCGCAAGGTTTGCAAATCAACGAGGACGATGCTATTACTGGGGAGGCGGAGGATGATGATGAGTGCTCGGATGAGGACGTAGATACTAGCTGAGAGTCTCCAGCACAGATCAAGTTTGCTAAGCTTGCGGGTCTAGCGACCTGTAACAGTAATTAACAATTCGTATGATCCATAGAACAATCTAATGATGTCCTGTTCATACATGCAAAGTCACAACGCAATCTGTTGATGTCATTAATAGGAAATTCGAAAGAATGGCCTGTATACCCATCAGCGACCCATGGACGCTGATCGATAGATAAGGTGGTGTCAAGAAGTGAGAGGCTTGGCATCTTTGATTACCTAGAATTAGCGTGTTCAGCCCTAGGTACCTAGGTACCTAAGGTTCACGGAACGTCACTCAATCCGGCTGCCTTACTAATTCATTAACGAGTACCAACGCGATTTGAACGCCAACCTTGCCTGCCACACTTCGACACTTCAAGCTACCACACCTTCTCAGGCACCTGGACTCCAGTTCTCTACTGATGCCAGCTGGATACTTGCTTCACCTGTAATCGCTCAATTTTCGAGCTTCTGCCTCCCAAATAAAGGATCTATACACTACCACCCCTCCCCCCACCAGCTACGACCTTAAACCTGACCACGAACTACGCCGCTTCGTCCTGTAGCGACGGACACTTGTCCACAGGGAGTGTTAGGCGGAAAGCTGGGTGGACTTGTGAAATATCTCTATCGTTGAACGTGCACTTCCGGATACGCCCTCAATATGTCGCTCTCGGTAGAGGAGCTCGACCAAACGGTCAAACAATTCTATGAGGGTCGTGGTGAAGTGGTGAGACTGGAAAATCCGTGATATTGCTATTGTACTAAGGCTGACTCCTGGCATAGCAAAAGCAAGCTCAAAATACCTTGAATCAAGTACACACTCCAACCTCGAACCCAATGCTCTATCGCCACTAATGATTCGTTCTAGTTTAAAGAGAACCCAGATGCCTGGCTATTGGTTGATAAGATCTTACAAGAGGCTTCGTACCCGCAGACCAAATGTGAGAAATAGCTATTTACAGTGTGCAAGGAGCACAGCTAAACCACAGCAGATATTGGCCTACAGATTCTAGATAATGTTATCATGACAAAATGGAAGATCTTGCCGAGAGCGCAATGTCAAGGTCAGCTATCAGAACAGCATGGGCTCGGATATGACTGATAGACTTGCTAGGCATACGGAACTTCGTTGTCAACTTCATTATCCAAACCTCAAGCACTGAAGAAAGCCTCAAGAGCCAGCGGACTTTTCTGAACAAGTTGAATCTCGTCCTCGTGTCCATTTTGAAGCAAGAATGGCCGCACAATTGGCCCACATTCATCAATGAGATCATCTCCTCTTGCCACACGAGCTTATCGATCTGCGAAAACAACATGTCGATTCTAAGGCTCTTATCGGAGGAAGTCTTTGATTATTCTGCGGACCAGATGACCTCCGCCAAGACTAAGAATCTTAAAAGCACCATGTGTGCTGAATTCTCGTCCATCTTTCAGCTATGCTCGGAAGTTCTGAACACTGCGAACCAAAGCAGTCTTATCAAAGCTACGCTTGAGACACTGCTGCGCTTCTTGAATTGGATCCCACTTGGCTTCATCTTCGAGACACCTATCATTGAGACACTGAGGAGCAGGTTCTTGGAGACTCCCGAATTTCGCAATATTTCGCTCAAGTGCTTGACGGAAATTGGGGGCTTACAGATTGGGGTTTCCACTTATGACGATAAGCTTATACAGATGTTCACAGAAGTCATGGCATCTGTCTCCAAGATCATCCCGCTATCCGTCAGTCTAAAGGACTCTTATGAAAAGAGTAGCTCAAGAGATCAAGAATACGTACAGAATTTAGCGCTATTCTTTTGCAATTTCTTCTCTGTACACCTCAATGTAAGTGCTGTTCACCTTTACATTGCGCCTCCATGCTAATAATTTTCAGCTCATCGAGAATCTACCCACCCGAGACTATCTCAACCATTCCCATTTCTACCTTATACGGATTTCTCAAATAGACGATCGAGAGATTTTCAAGATATGTCTAGAGTATTGGACAAAATTAGTACAAGAGCTATATGAAGAGATGCAACAACTGCCCATCACAGACATAAACCCCCTTATCAGCCTGAATTCTAGCGGGCTTTCTAATGGTGGGGCTCCCCATCCAAATGTTCTAGCCAACTATCCTTTACGAAAGCACAAGTATCAGGAGATTCTTTCACATCTGCGACAAGTCATGATCGAGAAAATGGTACGGCCAGAAGAAGTTCTCATTGTTGAAAACGATGAGGGGGAGATTGTTCGAGAGTTCGTGAAAGAGAGCGACACGATTCAGCTCTACAAGACTAGTCGGGAATGTCTAGTCTATCTGACCCATTTGGACGTTGTCGACACGGAGAACATTATGTCGGACAAGTTGGCCCGTCAAGTGGACGGCAGCGAGTGGTCATGGGCCAACTGCAATACTTTATGCTGGGCTATTGGATCAATATCTGGTGCCATGAACGAGGAGACCGAGAAGCGTTTCCTTGTGACGGTTATCAAAGATCTTCTGGGCCTGACAGAGATGAAACGGGGCAAGGACAACAAGGCCGTGGTGGCCAGCAACATAATGTACATCGTTGGGCAGTATCCACGCTTTTTGAAAGCTCACTGGAAGTTTTTGAAGACTGTTGTTAACAAGCTTTTTGAGTTCATGCACGAAACACATGAAGGTAGGATCACAAAACAAAAGTACGTCGAATGAAGACTACTGATACTGTATAGGTGTCCAAGACATGGCTTGCGATACATTCATCAAGATTGCCAATAAGTGCAAGCGACACTTCGTTGCCTTGCAAGCAGGAGAGAATGAGCCTTTTATTGACGAGATTGTTCGAACGCTTCGGAAGATTACGATCGACTTGACTCCTCAGCAGGTTCATACTTTCTATGAAGCCTGTGGACACATGATCAGTGCGCAAGGCCAGAAGAGCCAGCAGGAAAGACTGATTGCGGAATTAATGTCATATCCAAATCAAGCTGTAAGGACTCACCTTCCTGCATCGCTAGACTATGCTGATGAATGAACGCAGTGGGATGCGATTATTAGTCAAGCTAATAACGATCCCTCAACCTTGCAAGACGGCGAAACGATCAAAGTTGTTGGGAACATCATGAAGACCAACGTCGCAGCTTGCACGTCGATAGGTAGCTATTTCTACCCACAAATTGGGCGCATATATCATGATATGCTATCCATGTATCGGGCGACGAGCCAAATGATATCAGATAGCGTGATCCGGGAAGGTAATCCTCCCTTTGCACAGCTATGCTTTACAACCCTGCTGATTCTGCAAAGGTCCGATTGCCACGAAGATGCCTAAAGTCCGGGGCCTTCGGACAATCAAGAAGGAGATCTTAAAACTTATTCAAATTTACGTTGAAAAGGCTGACGACTTGGAGATGGTCAATGCTAACATTGTTCCTCCTTTACTGGATGCAGTCTTGGTCGACTATAACCGGAATGTCCCTGACGCGCGAGATGCGGAGGTATTAGATGTGATGACAACTATCATTACCAAGCTCAATGTACGTTGGACAATTCATACCTCGAAACACTCGGTTAGAGGCGTTATTCGAAAAGCCGAAGCCACATTGCTAATAAGCAGCAGGGTCTCATGTCCGATAAGGTGCCTACAATCATGGAGAATGTTTTTGAATGCACACTTGAGATGATCAACAAAGACTTCTCCGAGTATCCACAGCACCGAGTGGAGTTCTTCAAGCTTTTGAAAGCTATCAACCTCTATTGTTTCCCAGCGCTTCTCAAATTGGATGGCCGCCAGTTCAAATTTGTCATTGACTCTTGCATGTGGGCTAGCAAACACGACAACAGGGAGGTGGAGAATACCGGTTTGAGCATGTGCATTGAGTTGATAGACAACATGGCCGAGAATACGGATCCGCAGACCTCAAGCATGTTCTTCCAGCAATTCTACCTCACCATCTTGCAGGATGTCTTCTTTGTTTTGACCGATTCGGATCACAAGGCTGGTAAGTATCATCACACTTTCCAGGCGAAGGATGTAGCTGACCTCTCTCTCCCCCAGGCTTCAAGGCACAGACACTTCTTCTCTCACGAATGTTCTACTTCGTTGAATCTGGCAAGATCAGCGAGCCTGTCTACACACCTGAACAAGCGGCGGCTGGAACAACTAACAGACAATTTCTTACCGAATTCATTGGTAATCTTTTACAGAGTGCTTTCCCTAATCTTCAACCGTGAGTCTCGCTCCAGAACGTTTCCTTGTCCACCCTCAGCGCTAATGTTGCCTAGTACACAAATTGCTCAATTCATTGAAGCGCTCTTCACTCAGAGCAGTGATCTGGCCAGATTCAAGCTCAATATCCGTGACTTCCTCATCCAGCTGAAAGAGTTTTCCGGAGACAACACCGACCTCTACGCTGAAGACCGGGAGACAGCTCAACAAGCGGCCAAGGAGGCGGAGCGTGAGCGAGCCGCTAAGGTGGGCGGGCTGCTGAAGCCATCTGAGATCGACCAAGACGACGAGCTGTGACTGGCCGAGGAGTTTCGAGCGGAATATGCCACCATCGATGGTGGTAATGGTCAGCGTTTCCCATCGGGCAGATATCCCATTGATAATGGAGATGGCTTTGACGGTTGGGAACTCTACGATCTGTGATTTGAACCATGCTTTCAAGAGGGAAAACTTAGGCCACAAAATCATGAATTCAGGGGATGAGACGCCGGATAAACGGCAAGGAAGGTTGACGAGGGCTTCATGGAATTTCACGAGACGGATATTCATAAAAGCTAGAGAAACTTCATGGCGAAACGGCGCAGAATACACCAATGCGGATACCATATTTGTTTAGGCTGATGATAGATGAAGAAGGGACCCATTTGTGTAATACTACCCTTTGTACAGAAGAACAGACTCCAATTCCACACCTTGCTGCGTAGGATTTTGTGACAAATGCCAGATTCGACTGATAGACGTGAACGTTGTATCAGACGTCTAAGCTGAAGCCAAAAGTCTATCTAGGTCGCACCATCTCCCTCTTATCCAACAGTTGCCCAGCCTTCTGCAACTACTTCACTTTGCCTCTCAAACAGCATTATGATCCTCCGTACTCCCTTCCAATTGAAACCTTAGCCCTCCATCTCCAACTCCATACATCACCATACATCTCACAACGCCACTGCATTCCGGTCCTTCTCCTCCTCCCTCCCCTTTCCGACAGCCTTAGCAACACTCTGCACCCACTTCTGACCGAATAACGATTTATAACCTCTCATAGCCCTCCACTCCTTTACATCCTTCTTCGACAAGACTTTCTCTACATCCGATGGCTGTTTCTCGGGTTGCTCTATCTTGTTTTGCTTCAAGCAAAAGACCTGGGTGGCGAGTTTTATTGCTGGTTTAAGAATGTTGTCCTTTGGATGTAGCAATCTCTTGAGAAAGCTGCTTATCTCCTTGTTCGGGAGTCTGAAGGAGAAGTGTGCCTGCCGGGGGCAAGGGTATGCTCTAATAGGAGCTGGTTTCTCTTCCACGCTCGACTGCGGACTGCGGGGTCTCTCAGTTGGGGTGCTAGATTTTGCTTCGCTTGTACCATGATCGATGTTGCCAATTACTAGATCTTTTTCCATTGTAGTGATAATGGCTGCAGGGCTGGCAGGCAAAGAGACAGAGCTCCATTTGTCCTTTTCAATGGTTCGGTCTTCCAGGCTGAGGTCCCTGGAGGCTTGTTTGGGGAGGGCTTCGAAGGAGATGCTCTGCGAAGTTGGGTCGTAATTCAAAGGCCAGGACATTGTTGCGCTTTAGCTTGGCTCGCTGCTTATAGTGGTGGATGGTGGATTGGTGAATGGGCAAAGACGACGCGATGCCTAGAGTGTGCAAGATCAGAATGGTAGGTGCAAGACAATGAAAATAATTTAGTACGGCGGGTTGGGCGCTCGGCGTCCCATAGCTGGGCATCTATAGTGGCGCAATTATGCTTAAAGTGATGTTCGGCTGGGCTTTTCTATTTCAAGGAGCTTATTCTCCTAAGAAATGCAAATTTAATATTGATGAAAGCTGGAGAGCGTGGATGAGAGGTGGTTGAGATCTCTGGGGTATGGTCTTGTTTTTTGCTTGGGCATGAAAACAATGACTGGACTGGTGATGGTAACATATTAGGCCTAGTCATATGATGCTACTATTTTTTCTCATCAAGGACCAAACCATCTTGCTGGAGTGCCCAACGATGGGAGCGCCGCAAATAGCATCAGAAGCCCTTTCTGTGCTTCGGATGCTTCGCTTGGTCTGGTCGACCACCGAAGCGTCCAGGCTCCACCTGACTTTGAATGACCATATTTTGTGTCTGCTGACTGCTACCTTGAGTCTCCTGAGCTGACTGAGGCTGACTGCCACCCACTCCTTTCGGCGATGGCTGCGACGGGGGCATGGTTATATCCCACTTTCGACGCTTTCGGCTCCGCTGAGACTGCTTTGTTTGCACCTTGTCTTCATTCGCATCTTCAATGTTGAAAGCTTGCTGAGCTGCCTCCCAATCATAAGTGGCAGGATCAGCGCCAAGCTCCCACTGATTAAGAAGGTTCGACATTTTGGTGGGTAAGGCTGGTTGTGGCTTCAGCCGCGCCAAGGCTTTTAGGCGTCGGCTGGCTTTGTCTTCTGAGTCCACTAGCGATGATGCAGGTTCATTTCTCCGTCGAGGTTGGATCAACTCAGGTACAAGCTGGGCCGGGGGTAGCGGAGGTCTTGAGGAGAGATCGCCCAGGGACGCCTGGGATGACTCAAGTGCTAACGAAGACGTTGCTAACGAAGACGTTGCTACAGGCTCTCTCACTGGCAAAACAAATTGGGGACGAGAATCTGCTCTGTCGTCATGTGCAGCTTGCTTATCAAAGGCAGACCCTTGTTTCATACGTACTTGGTAGGTGGAGAGATACATCTGGATCACTACGTCTCTCAACACCTTCTCGAGCGCGATACGTGTTCGGCCTGGTATAGTACCTGGTAGAGGACCAATCCATGCTTTGATGAGGCTATCATAGACATCGGAGAGCTGAAAAGGTTCTTGGAGTCCTAGAGCCGTCTTCATAGGCGGCGTCAGAACATTTGAAACATGAAGCCGCTTCCCTTCGTCATTTGCGTTCTCCTTGCTTTCGCCTGACGGAATCATAGCGATGTCTCCCAGAAAATCGATCAAACCCGCGGCTGCCTTGTCGATATCAAAGACAGAGATTCCGGTATTGGCAATGCGACTCAGCGTGTCTGAAAGTCCATCGTCCAGTTCGAAGCGTTCCTTGACGTTGTCGTAAAGATCCTCCAGAACCTCATCAACATCAGGGTTAGGCGCAGCCAAAGCGCTGTTTATGACATTTTGCAGCCATTCAAGGCTAAGGGCCCATTGATATTCATCAGAACAAGGTGTATCTGTAGCACTGCGCTCCGAGCTTGGCGGGCGGATAGGCCTTCCCCGACCCTGCTGATGACAATATTCATCAGGCACAATGAAATCATCGAAAACTTTTGCTGATGATTTCGACAGAGACTTCCGGTTTACAACATCCGGTGGATGGATTTGAACTGTCGATCCTGCTTCTACTTCCGCACAAAGCACTTCCGAAAGCGTAGAGTCATGCAAAAGAACGCTTAATTGATAGAACATGGTATGGTTTCCCAGTTCGGTCTCGCCCCTTCCTAATCGCACAGATGGATTTCGATGGTTATAATGAAGTACTTTGATTATGATATCAGAGATTTGTGAGCCTATGTCAGTATTATAGGCCACAGCACCAGACCTGGGGAAGCCACAATATTCCACGGACAATCTGAAGATGTATGGGTCCACTGCAGACAAAGCTTGTTCCGATGAAGACGTCTTACGGTGGAAGGCGAAATTCATGATTAGACCACTCAAACGGGAATACAACAAGACAAGGAAAGTTGAAGTATTGCGATCTTGCGCAGATGGACTAGGGACATTAGAGGTCGCATCGTTATCAGAGCCTTTGGTATTAGAGACACCGAGGATGTTTAGACGTAATGAGATGTCTTCCCGGTCTATAGAATGGTCCCAAGAGAGCAAGATACTTGCACCGGGCTTCATATCCTTAGACTTATAACAGTCGCCAGCGCTCGAAACCCGTATCCAGAAGATTCTTGAAGATGTCACCACAAACAGACTGCTAGCATCAAGCCAACATTGCTTCATGTCAAGCAGCCAGTCCCCCTCCTTACCTTGGTCCATATCTATGACATGGAGCATTTTCACTGGGGTTCCAATATCGTAAATGGCAAGAGTTCGCCGACTAGCGACAGCGACGGTGTCCTTAGCACCCACCCATAACACTCGATTCCAACCGTCAGCTATAAGGGAAGCTAATCCCGGGCCTTGTTTGTAAGCATCCGGTAATTGGCCTTGTGACCGCTGAACGACAGTCCCATGCCCTTTCCGCTTCCGGTTTACAGCTACGTCGATATCCCAAATAGTCCAACGACCCTCTTGATCGATAGTCCCAAATTGTTGATTATTCCAGGGGTTGAAACATAGATCAGAAAAGGGGACACCGTTTTGCTCCGCCAGCGTCAGGGTATGATTAGCATCCAAACGAGAAGCAGGATGTGTGCCTTCGTCATAAGAAGCTGATATGTCTGCATTACGTAGCAGCAAAGGTCGTAATATTGATATTGCACCATGGTATCGAACTGCAAGCCAATGGCTTGGTTTTCCCTCGGCTTCTGCAAATACTACTTGCTGTACCGGACTCCCATTTCCCATCCAGAATCCTTCTTCGCCTCCCCTAGCAGTCATACAATCCAAGTGTGCGTCTTCGCTGTCATCCCACCCCAATTGGGTGGGGGTTAGACGAACAAGCCTCACAAATTCTCCTGCTGCTCCTGCTGTGACAGCAACAATAGGTATTGTTCTTTGCCCTCGTCTCTCCCTTGTGATCTCGACTGCTTCTCCAAAAGCTAACAATTCGGACACTGTTGGGTCGTGCCCAGCTGTGACCTCATTGACGGCGTCGGAAGTCTGCGCAAGGTCCGATAAGAGGAAGGCAGCTGGAGCAAGCTCAGGGAGCTCTTGTGTAAGATCTTTGATAGTACGCCACCTATCAGGGGCATTCCGAGAAGTTTCAATAAAGACTTTAGTGGAGCCTTCAAGGGCGATTACGGGCTGTCCAACGGGCTTGAGTCGTTGAGCTGCCAAAATTAGCCTCAAGAAGGGTTTACGCATATGAATTAAGATTCCATACCGGCAGACAACCTCCGCGCAAATTGCCATTCGCGGCTATTGGAATCATAGATAGGCTTGCCTAGATGACCAAAATTGAGGTCGCTTAGACGAGCCTCACTCATCCGGGTTTGCGTCGAGTCTTGGTCCAGTGCGCTAATCTGTACGGTAGGTCCCCGGTCATTGCGCGAGTCTCCCTCAATAGGATCTCTTTTAGGAACAGACGCGCGTGGACTGCGTCAGTGTACAGCGAAGCAGGCGTTCTGTCACGCGTAGTGAGAGACAAGTGATAAGTTAAGTGGATTTGTGTGAAGCTTGGAATATTTGCCCCAAAGCGTTAGCGCCGGGTTGCTATGGACTTCCGCCGAAGTAAACAATGACTCTCACTCTGCACTTTCAATATACATTGCCTACTTCGATTCAAGACGTCAAGATAGATACTTTAAAAAACTACCTAGCTTACATACAGCGCAATGGCGACCATGTTTGAACCTTCTCTATCAACGAGCGCGATGCGCCCACTCTTCTCATCAGCAGACGCGCCCTCAATGGCTGACAGCTTGCCAAACATCAATTTCGGTTTCGACGATTTGCGCGAGCGAATGGCACGCTTTACAGATCGATTTGACGAGTTCATAGCCAAGGGGCGGAAGCGTGTGCTAGAAGAGCGCAATCAATTTCGAATCAATGTTGCTGAACTGCAAGGTACGGGGCCTGCCCTTCCTATCAAACATGAAAAAAACACGAAACCTAACATGAAACACAGAGGACCAACGTATGAAAGCTAAAGACATCGAAATCGTCGCCCAGAAATCCTCACAACACGCTGTGGCACTCTCTGCCCAAGCATCCGAGACAGCAGAGATGGAGTCAGCCATTGCGACCATTAGTCACCAACGAGATACCCGTGCCCAGCATCGTGATCGTCTGCATTCAGAGATTGCGAGCTATAACAAACAGATCGCCCAGCGCAAGGCAGCGCAAGCCCAATATGCCAAGGAACTGGAAGAACATTCCAAGCTCAATATTCCTGAACTCGACTTCTGGGAAACTTACCTTGGCTTGAGAATCGAGGGAGCTGGGCAAGTTGATAGGCTGAAATTTGTTTTTTCGCATGTCGACGAAAGAGATTGGGAAAGAGAAGGTTGGTTCGAACTTGATACTGAGAGGCGGGACTACAGGGTGGTAACCTCCAGGCCGAAGTTAGAGGATAGCGAAATTGAGGCCTGCGTAGATAGATTGAACGAAAGTAGGGATCTAGGACCCTTTTTGAGGGGGATGAGAGAGGTTTTTGTGAGAGCTATGAAATAGGCTGGGCGTTCGTTTTGGACCTATTGATGGTTTGGTGGTTGGCAGTCTTACCACAGCGATCCTTGGAAGGCGTAATGGACTGGATCAATGTACCTGAACACAATGATTCTTACGGTTCTCCCACCTTTGTCAGAGGATGTTGGATGATAGCCAAGCCAATTGTAGGCTCTCTATCCATCCTATTGCGTATGCGTTCAGACCTCCTTGTCGGTCTGCCTGGAACAACAGTGTTAGCGATCTTGTGCCTGCCAATTGTTGCTGCGACGTTAAGGCCATTGCATGCTAAACAATAGGCTGCTACAGGGTTCGGGTTTCTATTGTAGTGAACCCTCCCGCAACCTGGACATGGAACCATTCTCAGCGGAGGTTTTTTGGGCCGGTGAAGGATTCTGCCTTGTCGATTTCTATGGACGTGTGTCAGGATCTCCAGTGCGTCCACAGCCCGACCCCTGAGCTGCGTGTAGATATCAAAATCGCAAAACCAACATCTGTGTCCCCGACGAAGATGCATGCAGATGCAGCCCCTGTGACCGTATGGATGACGCCGTACCGCTTGCCTCGTACAATGCATGCATAGAGCTGCGCTTGTGGCCGGATCCGTCCTGAGAGCCATAATTTGCTGTGCCACATGGGCGTCAATATTGTTCTTACAGTCTACGCAGGTCTCACTACAGCATTCGCCATTTACGGAGGCAGGATCAAGGGGTGGCGGCGTTCCATCGCAGTTGTGGAGTTTGTGTGCTTCGCCTTCCGTTAGCGGAGTCAGAGGGCATGGCTCTCCTCCAGGAAATCTTGTTCCATTGCATTTTCGTCCAAGCCATAAAAGAGTCGAGTTATGGATGCCCAGTATCGGAAAGCCGCTTGGAGTGGCGTGTTGTATGGATCTCTCGTGTCCCTTGACGATGTCATTCATGCGGCTGCATGTCATTCGCAAACTTCTGGCGTCGTCAATGTGTAAACCGGCAAAGATCAGCTGCTGGAAGGTGAGGCCTGCCTCTCCAGCGGTGAAGAGAGTGGAAAGTAGAGACTCTCCCGGTCGATTGGGATCTCGTACTAGGGCTTGTAAGTTAGGAACAGTAGACATTTGAAGATAAGCCATTATTGCCTCAAATCGTAAGTAAGGATACGATGGTTGGGCTTTCGTGTATGTAATATAGTGATAGATTGAATCGAGTGTGTGATTGCGAGAGAACAGGAACCTGTAAATACATTATGCTAAATATTCGATACATGATACTGAAGATTAAGACGTAAAGGGACAATAGCGTGGGCCAACAATATTGCTGAAAGGTACAAAAGTTGCACCGGCCTCTCTCATCAATGCATCTTTGTCCGCAACAATCTCCCGGTTTCGTTCAAGAACAAAAGAAGTAAAGCCTCAGACGGCATAATCTTTGCCATGCTTTCGGGATTATATATAGTTCAAGACAAAGATTCGTTCGTTCCTGAACAACAAGGAATAAACAGCCACTTCCCCCATCCGAACAACATGGCCTGGTCCGCGTGAAGACGTCACGTAAGCATCATGCAAATAGTACTCGCTCATACGCAAAGTGGGAAGGTTTTAGTAGACATTGATAACCGAATGCACTGGGTTTCGGAGTATGAGACGAGAAAAGAAGCAGGCATATCAAATGATAACAGTGTAGAAGTGGAGAAATGAATAGAGCATGTGTAGGGAGCTGTATGGACAAAGGACTAGAGGTTTGTAGGCTTAGCACTTTCCCTACAGACTTTGCCCTACCTAGTGATTCCAACTCTGTTGGCAAGGGAGGTAACTCACAGCAATCTAGGTATGTAGATGTTTGACGCCGTTTGACGCCAAAGCTTAGGTAGCGGGACCTAAGGTAGCCTAGTCGGGGAAGCCCCCATGCAAAGCACAACTACGTATCAGTCCAGAGTACCATCGCTGTATTATCTTCTCTTCAATTTGCGCTGCTTCAATGAGAAACCTACAGAACTCTTGCATATCATTACGGTTACCGCACCGGTGAGAGCCATACATCATGTCGGATTCAGAGAAGCCAGTATGTCACTCTGAGATACCATGCCCAGATGGGAGCCTGCTGATGCTTCGATAGAAGTCAGAGCCTCGTCCAGAGTCACCCACCACGGCAAAGGCGTTAGATTTCGACGATGAGCCTATAGATACACCAGCATCCCCACCCAAATCCTCTTCCACGGCGGCGACCGCACAACCTGGCACGGACGAGGTCCCCCCACCAAAGCCCCCACGTCCTCTAGCTCCAGAACAGCAAGCCGAGAATACCCTGAAAGAAGCGTTCCCTTCCATTGATGCCGCAGTAGTCAAAGCTGTATTAAGAGCTAGTGGCGGCAGGATCGAGCCAGCTTTCAATGCTCTTCTGGGTATACACGACAACTTCCCCCACTTGGGTAGTGCAAATATTCATTGTATCTAGGCATGTCAGATCCGGACGCAGCCGAACCGCCGCCGCCACGACAGCCTCCGAGACCAGCGCGGGCTCCAACGGGCCCAACATCCACAGAAGAGGATCAGCTAGCAGCGGACGAGCAATATGCCCGTCAGCTTGCCGAGCAGTATAATGGAGCTGCGGCTTATGGTGGAGTTCCAAGGTCTGGCTCAGGGACGAGACGGGCACCAAGGGGAGGAGCAACTAGAAGAGGTAGTGCTCCGAGACCAGAAGACTATGATCAGGATCGTGATCGCAGTTTCTTTGATGGTGTGTATATCTTGTATGGGTAGAAGCAGGCGCTTATCAAATACGCAGATGATCTACCGGTCATACGTGATAATATCAAGAAAGGGTTTCTCGAAACGCAACAGACGGTCAACAAATGGGTTAATAATTTGAAGAAAAAGATTGATGGTGAGGATGAGGATGACTATCAGAAGCCACCAAGACAGAACTACGCCCCACAGCAACCCTACGATAACAGGAGAAGTAATGAGTTTGGTAGACGGAGCGCGGACCGTGAGCGATACGACGCAGATCCACAAGTGCTTGGAGACGACTTTGCCGGCCTATCCATGAAAGATAACGAAGGTAAATCAACTTTCCACTGATTTGCGATAATACAGCCAGAGCTAATGGTCAAAGCACCTCCAAGACGCTCAAGCCGTCCTCTAGCGAATCCAAATCTATTCAAGCCAACTCCCCCACGGCCCCAATCAACTCAATCAGGCCGCCGAGTCTCTTTCCAAGATGGCCCACCAGAAGAAATCGACATCCACTACCCCAAATCGCCCGAGCCAAGCAACGGTCCATCCCAAGGTTCTGGAGCCAAATCGAGTAAATGGCAGCCACTAACAGCCGTAGACCCCAGTCCTGTAGCAGACCACGACCCTTTCAGCTTAGGTGACAGCGATGATGATGAAGCGAAGAAGAAGGATGGGAAGCCGGATGATAGTGAGCGGCTGAAGCAGGCTGCGGCGGAAGCTATGTCAGAAGACATCGGAGGGGAGGGAAACCTTAGGGCCAGAGACACGGAGACGAAAGAGGGAGTAGGGAAGCCATGATCTGGTTCTTCTAGAGACATGTTGGATTTGTAGATAGCAACTCGGAGTGTCCGTTTACGCATAGCGAACAATAGCATGAGATATCCCCTTTCGACGCGTTCTAATGATTATACTCCCCAACGCCAATCCCGGGTATCATTTTCATCTTCCAGTCATCAATGGTCCATTTAAGGCCAAATGCCGATGCCACCTACGGCGACCCCACATTGCCTTCCCGTTGCTGCTGCTGCACCTTCGCGCCCTCCTTTCTTAATTGGCGTATGACCGTCTATATCCCCCTCCAATTAGCCCCTTACCCCTTGTCCTTTGAACCGTCATCTACTCACAGCCAAAGCCTCAGGATTGACACCATTCTCGATCAGCGATACACATAGCGATAATGTGCTGCGGTCTAGGTGGGTATTCTGTGTCGCTATTCAGTTAACGATTGGATCTTGGGAGCAGGGGCAGCAGGGGATGCGTACTAGGAGGAGCGAGATCTCGGAGAGGATGTCAATGACTTCGCGAGCTGCTTGGCGCTTGGAGGCGATTTCTGCGCTTGGCATTGTGGTTTGGTGGAGTTTGGAGAGTGGTGCTTACTGACGTGCGTGGATGTCATTTACGGATAACACTTGTGATGAGGACCCTACAGTCGCGATCTAGCCGCACAGTCGCTGGTTGATGCCAAGATACCAAGACGGGTGCCCCCGGCGCTAGCTCGGTACATAAATTCGATCGATTTCTCGTCTACCATCATTCCTAAACAAATCATCAGATATTGTATGCTCTATGCATGATTATTTTACTATCCATCTATAGATGCATGTTCTTACAAACATTTATGTTAAGAGACTTTAAGAGGGACAATATGCTCCTCCGTAACAGCCTTGGAACAACATCGAACCTGAGCGATGGTTAGCTTCTCCCAAACCAAAACCCTGACGGAAACAAACCCGTCCTTATGTGAATTATACTGGGCAGAAGAGCCTCAAAGTGCTGTGGTGGTATCAGCATATCATTGCACCGAAATCAGGTGAATAAAATAGACAAGAGCCTGGTGAAACAGCATATTCTAAAAGGTCGTACCCGACCTCTTGTTCTTTCCTAAGCTGCGCTTTGGCCAAAATCTGCACTTTCAAGGCTCTTTTTCTTCGTCATTGTATCAAACAGTTCTGATCTCTTGTAAAAGTCCTCCGTCTTCTCCCACTGCACCCACATATTCCATGGCCTGATTGGAACCTTATCCACCAAAAGGAAGCATCTGAAGGTTCGAGGTTTTGGATAGAAAAGGTCAAGACTTGAAGGACGTAGGGCATCGCCAATAAGGACGAAGTTGCTCCGGGTCCAACTTGAAAGAGTTCCGTCTTATTGCTCCCATTGTAGCATTGACGGAATCAGAGACGAGTAGAGTCGGCTATCTTGTTGGCAAGCTGAGAACGTTCTCGAGTGCACGGCAAATAGTCTGGAATACTGTGCTGGGGGGTTCTATTTCCTTATACGTATCTGCGCACTATGATATGTCGTGCAATACAGAAAGAAGATTACATATGCGCAACATGCTATCTAGCCTTGTAAGATACCTTTCGCTTATTCGCTTATTTACCGAAGAACTAACTCAATTACAATGCCGTAAAGCTTGTGACACAAGAAAACCCCATTAATATGTGTCACAATAAGACGCCCCATTCAACAAAGACACTATGGCCGAGTGGTTAAGGCGTCTGATTACTATCCAGATTCCTTTGGGAGCACAGGTTCGATTCCTGTTGGTGTCGAGATGTCTTTTTGCTTGTCCTTGCTCTTTTGCTTACTGAGCTCTTCATATTCGCAGGTTCTGAGCCTGAATCATTTCAGAGAGAGTGGATCATGGTTGCTCAGCGGATATCAAATTATGTTTGGTAGCCTACTGTACAACCTGATTCTTGTGCAACCCTTCTGAAGCTCAGCCCGGCCGCCATACTCAGTCGCAGTGGCCTTGGTTCTTTGGCATCGCTGCACTCATGCTTTATTGAACTTCGAACTCGAAAATACTCAATGAAATAGTCTTCGTGCTTCTCAAGAGTGTCTGTTGCGGACCTAAAAACCTTTAGCCGTTGTAGCTGATCTTCGAAACCTGTAAGAAGGCCTCGATCAATTTCAGGCATTCCTATATTAGTATCCCGTCATACTCAATGGTGAACTGGGCGGTCTGCGAATCACCAACGTCTTGTTCGTGGGGACTGTCATTCGGTGACGACTTATTAGCCTAATAACTACTAGCTTCGGTGCCGACTTTCGATCTGCGCTGCACCTGGCAGATACATGGATTCGGCATATGCAAAACGGTTTCAAAAGCTTGGCGGCGCAAAATCGACCCCCCGCTCATGATTTCCCACCAGATCGCATACAAATTTGACCAGGCAACAGAGCACCATTCCCCAACAAATAATTCTTAAGTCCACTAACATTTATTGTATAGCTCTACAATCACTTGAGCTGTAAAAATTTCTAAACCTTTTTGAGATTCGTGATTTGGTCGAGCGGGGGGGGGGGTTCGATTTTGCGCGCCAAGCTTTTAAAACCGTTTTGCATATGACTAACGAAAATGGCCGGCCTATCGAAATCGGGGTTTTCGAGGCTGACAGATAAGGGGGCAAGGCTGGTAGCAACGGTGAACCCCACTTTCTCATAGATCACATCTTCCCTATTTGCGCATCAAACTCACTATCAGCAACAATCGTCTCAACCATGGAACCTGTGTCATTTGTGTCACTGCTTAGTCTAGTCACACCTGCACTCCAGTTTATGTCCTTTGGACTGCGAGTTGTTGAGGCATCGGAACTTGCGAGAACCCAGAGAAGTGCTGAGAAAGAAGCGCTTGTGAGCAACTACGGTCATGCAGTTGGCGTGCCTGTCTCCTTACTCTTAGGCAACACGGCGACGCAATACCTAAGAATTCAGAGGGGTGTGCTGAATGGCGACGATGAGAATGCGGTAGACTTTCGCCAGGCTGTGACTAATGAGTGTAACATGACGGCAATAGCAGTGAGAGTCCCTCTTCCGACTTTGGATATATCTTACTCATTGTCCGCCTAGGGTGCTATCATAGCTCAAGTCGCAATCACTGGGCTCTCTTTGCCGAGCTTAAGCTCAGTCCACTGGCTTGCGCGTGCTTTCTTGTTACTTTCCTTAATCTCCGGGTGTCTGTCTGTCTACTATGCCTGTGTTTTACAAAGGATCGTTGGCAAACTATACCGGCCAAGTCATATTAGAAATTGGTTAAGACTACCGCCACCATCAGGCAAAGGAGAAACCGATGATAGGAAAGCCTCGCTAATGGCTATCTTAATCATTTCTGCGCCTTTCACAATGGTCAAGGTCTCGATATTCTCCTTCCTAATAGGCCTTACCATTTATCAGGGATATACATGGACCAGAGCACTAGATAGCAGTGCTGGAATCGGAGCAAGCCGCGACATCTTTATCACTTTGGTGGTTGGATTAGGATTCTGCATCATCTTCTTCATAATCGCTTTTGCTGCAAAAGATATCGAGACACTGATGCGGACGGGCAGGACGAAACTTGATGAAGAAGAAGAGGTCAAAGGCTTACAGCCTAATGTAGATACTCCGCTCCAGGTTATCCAAGGGTCTTCGTCACGGCATCATCAAAATGGAGATAGGCCAGTATCACCGCGCACTCTTGCCGCCGCTTTGGACGCTGCTGCAAAAGCCCATGCGGAATGTGCAGAAGCCGACCGTCTCGTAGCTCAGCTACTTCCTCTTACCTCTACGACGCATGCCGATGAGTCCTCGAGTGGAGCGGTCAATGACTACTCGGGTGGAACCGTATGAGGATTCTTGACGAGGCTTCCTATGCGGTCAACATGATGCATAGTGCTAGTCGATTACTGGTCTATCGCTTGCATGACCGCGAACAACTTGGGGAGTGCACTTAATAGTCGCCGATTGATGCCGCTCTTCCAATTATTATCATTTTCGCGTCGCTATACCTAATCTGACAACAGAGCTTTTACTAGCCTCCCCTTCTTGTAAGGCGCTTCTGCCAAGTCTCTGTTACTTGAATTCTGATCTTGTTCTCGAGCGTTCTGCAATGATAGGAAGCCGTACTTTAGCTAGAGAGAAAGCAAGCGTATAGGGTGACTTTCTTAGCTGCGCATTTTTCTTTTCCGAGACACCGATTATCCATCACACACGGGAAGTTACATATCAATGGGATGAAAATCATCAAGCTTCAACAGAATCTTTCTCAACGAATGAAACTCCTCCACGTTGCGACTTAAAGATAGCCAGCAGCGAACAGAAGCATAAATGATTCGCAGTGTTAAAGACGGTTATAATGAGGTTCGCGAGTCGATTAGCATCTCAAAGGGTATCAATCGATGCCAGCGACTGCGAACCTGATACCTTATTTCTGCTAATATGATGCTTTGGGGGACATCCCCTAAAGAGTTCCCTCGCCCTCATGCTTACCGCTGCTGGAAACCTTCAACCAGGCAGGGCTCAATTACAATCAGGATTAGCGGCGAGAAGCACAATAATGAACAGTGTTTGTCAACAATATTCCCTATCTGACCAGTGAGGCAAGCAAAGATAACCATTTTATATCATGTTAGCCGTCCCATGCATCACATCAAATCATGCACAGCCAATCAAGTCTCATATAGGCCCAACCATAGTAAGACGATGATTCATCGCCTCCATAGAGCTCACCATAGTAAAGCAACGCCGTATCTCACCAGCGTCCCCAGAAATGTATCCCAACCACCTTGAAAATACGTACCAATCACCCTGCTCCTCGCAGCGCTCACATTGGCATATCTCAGAACCGCTCGTTCCCATTCTCTCTCGGTCATTTCTCCTTTCACGAATTTTGCAAGAAGTACAGCATCAAACGCAGCCTGATTTGTACTCAAGGCAGCATTCGGACGGAAGCCTGCCAGTACGTCTCCAACTAGAAGCAGCTTTCCATCCCCAAAAGATGCTCTGGGCGAGATTGTGTCGGATATTGTGGCTACAAAAGGCTGCGAGGTTTCGGTCACCAGTTCTGCGAATGGAGGCGCCAGTATCTCTTTCACAAGTGCCTTCTGCTTGGACCAAATCTCGTCTCGCACGCCGCCACTCGGCAGCGTCTTGTGGTGTCTGTGGCCGTTAACGTCTGTGATGAGATCTGCCAGTTCGACTGAGCTTTCCGCGTGGTTGCAGTACCAGACGTAGTTTAGTAGGCGCTCTCCGGGTTCGAGGCTACCTTTGTCCCCAGGGATCGTGTACCTAGTAGGGTTGTTAATTACTGCGCTGCGATACAATCTCGACAATGAGTTGGCGGGCTTGCATTAGAATGTAGGATCTCTTTGCTGCGCAGAAGGTCATCTTTTGCCCAAATACTTTGCGTGACTCATCTGATATCTCCCTTTCAATCACCATACCCCTCCATGCAACGTAGCCGGAATACTGTCGTTGCACATGGGGCGCTACTATCTTACGGGTACTTCAACTTGCACCTGTTATTAGATCTGTTAATACCTCGATTCCTAAGGATAGAGCATGAGTGATAGTCAGACCACCACTTATGATAGTATCTTCTCGCAGGACGCTGAACCCGGGCATAGGAGTCGCTGTACTTTCGCTCATGCGCAAGGCTAGTGAACTTACCGTCTGCCGCTACCACGAGATCCGCAGTCGTACTACCCTGGCCGCCGTCTACGTCCTCGAAGTATAAGGTTGCTCCCTTATCATCGAACTTGACATCCGTCACGGTTTTCCCATGCTCATAGACACCGTTACCACCTTTCTTTTGTTTTATGTCAAGAGCTTGGCGGCAGTATTCGGACAATCGCCCGTCGAAAGCAGCGCGAAGACGATGATATAAAGTGTTCCAGCTGGTGTTCTCAAACTCAAGGTTCCATGTGCTCTTGACTGACCCATCGCGCTTTATGATCTGGAGACTGGGACTGTAGACAGAGTATGGAGGTTCGGATAACCCGCAGTCCTTGAAGAACTGCTGCACGTCTGTTTGTGCTGTTATGCCAGCCCCCTGGCCCTCCATACGTGTAGCTGGGTAGCGTTCAAAGATTCGTACCTGGTGACCGAGGTCTTTGAGGTCGATACCGGCCATGAGCCCTGCCAGTGAGCCACTGACCTTTGAGCCACATCAGCATTGAGTCACCAAGCGAGCTATTCATTATGGCATCTTAACTAACAATGAGCACAGTCTTCGGCCTTCCGTCCATATCTCACTTGCCTATGGACTATGGAGCGTGAAGTGATAACCAAGTGCTAACAGAACTTGGCCTAGAATGGTACTGACTTATCCAGTCTGTTATTGCAGGACGTAACAATATAGGATTCGACTTATTACTCGCATGATTTTAGTAGGCACCAAGACAGAGCGGTAAAGCGTTGGAAAGTAGCAAGGCTGAACTGACAGGCTGTACTAGAAACTTATGACAGTGCATGTTTCCTCAATCATTAAAGATCCTTACAACTCATCAACGTTCGTAATTTCCGACATCTGTCAACCCGTCATTTCCGCCTTGCATAAGGCTACCAATATCGTGTACCTACCTGGTTTCCGGGACTGCTGTGCATAGGTCAGCATGTCAGCTAAGCCTTGCGCAGATAACTACGCACCTTATTGCCGCACCAATCAAGCATTCCCGCTATGATCAAATACATGCAGCGGGGAAAAGAGCTGAGACCACAAACGATCAACACAGGCAGTGATCAACACATGCAGCAGGGGCAAGAGCTTCGACAACGAGACGATCAACACATGCAGGACTGAATTGTTGAAAGACCCGAAGCTGAGTGCATGCTCATAGGCTGCCACCGTGTCGCTCACTAAAATTTTCCTCGATTTGCATATGATAAGTGGCGTATTACGTTACAATAGATATTGATTCGCCAACCCATCATGTCTCTACAATCTCAGTGTTTGCCCAGATAATGCTCGAAGCGGTGCATCTCAGGCTCAGGATTTCTGCATCTCTTTGGCGAACGGTGCTAGACGTGCAATCACAGTCCATCCGAGGCACTCACATTTGAATCAAACGCTTGTCACCAAGCCTGTCAGATCCTCCGACTTAGGGTTGGTAGTGTGGTCTTCCAAAGGGTAGACATTAATTTTTTTCGGTGACTTGATCGCTCTTTCATTACCAAAGAGAGGACCATAGTGCATTCGTAGGCTTCGTGAGAATGCTGTGGCTTTTGCGAGAAGCGGCCGATAGGTGGGTAAGCAGACACAGACAATTGCAATACCCAGGTGGATATTCCCCCAGAGCTCCGCTTTCGTGAACGACACTATTCATTGGTCAGCCCCGTTCCCATCAATCGGTAATTTGGTCTAGAGAAGGTCAACCTACCATTGTTGTTATGAGGCTGGTAGACGAAGGTGATTCGAAGGATTCTCGTGATTATTACACTGACTTCATTAGCCTATAATGCCGATCCCGCATTAGAGGCCTCACTTACAATCCACCTAGCAAGAATATGCCAAGAATCGTAGCTTTATCTGTGGGAGAGAGTTGCAATTTTGATACCATGCGAATTGGAAGAGCGAGGATAATTGTATCAATAACAACATCCGTGGTTTGTACTGCCACGTAATAAGTGTCAAAGTTGAAGCAATATCCGGGCTCCAGGCGGGACCAGAATTTCGTGACGGGGCGGCAGAAGAGGAGAGCGGCCACTTCAGCTGCTACAGCAAAAGCTACAACAACCAAGCCGGTGACTAGAGACGCTCTTTGAAAATTCCGCACAGTGAAAATTCGTCGGTATAGGCAAAGAATTGAAATTTTGATGGCTAACGCGGTGAACACGTAAAGGTTCAGCACAATGAACAAGGACTGTAGGGTCATTGGGTCAGCCTAAAGTAGCCGCTCTCATTTGGGGCCTTCTTAAATGACCATCAGGTAGTATTTGAGCGTGACGGGGTCGAACGCCAGCGTCCCGACATTTGCTCCTCCTCCACCTTAGACAACTCCTTATTCCAAATCAATATATGGATAGGACATGGGATCAGCATTACATACCCCAAATGGTAACAGCTACCCAGGCGTAGAATAGCACCAGGCTAGACAAGGACCACCAGTCGTCGGCTCCATAGGTAGCTTTGGTGAATCTTTTCGAGAACAGCCTTAGGCTGACTGCAATGCCAGCGATGATCGCAAAGACGATTGCAGTCCGAAGAGTATTTCTGCCGTCTGAATTGAGCGAGACCCTCGTGGCTGGGGGCTCGGGTGAATGAAGGATGAAAAAAGACGATGTGGGTTCTGGGAAAGTTGTTCTGCTTTGCGAACTGTAATATATAGAATTGAATGTATGGGTCAAACGTTGGATTGACCCCATACGATTCCTGTTGAAGGGTTAAATATGGCGGTCGTCCCACAACACACCTAGGTGACCAAATTAATTCAAAACGAGGCGTATTCGATGCGTCAGAGAAGGCAAAAGAGACCAAAATCGCAATTGCTGTTTAAAGTATAGTCTCCTTTTGCTGTTACAGGATGAGAGAAGTTTTCACTGCATGCATACGCATGGTAACATGTCCCTGTTGGATCGTCATCTAGTAGCGCACATATGTGCTTCTCAGCTCAGCGATTTAGTCAACATCTATCACCTAATGTTCTGCCGATTTCATGCAGCCTTTTCTTGGGAACAAGGCGTCAACATGAGCTTCGCTGTGCAAGGTGAGAGTGCGGGGTACTGGGTACCCGATAGGAATACGAGCTCATATCTAGTTTGTTTAAAAAGGCGGCGATCAAAACCGATTGGCCCCGGCACCTTGAACATGAAGTATTTCCGGAACCGGCTGAAGGTGATTATCGCTGCAGGAACGGCATTGGCAACGGATGCAACCTACCTTTTGGTGGCTAAAGGACCTCATGGATGTGCGGACGAGGCAAAGTTGCGTCTCAGAGTTGCATCTCAGAATCGTTCTTGAATTTCTTCCTCTCACAAGTACAACCTGCACAAGGTCCGAGGGTACGGAATTTAGTGCAGATGCTTACCAGACATTGATCAACCTCAAGTCGGCCTAACGCATATCGGTGTGGATGTGATTTGGGGAATTTGCCGTGTGCCTCGATCCTGCCTCATCTCCAGAACTTTCTTCACTTAGACCCTTTGAATGGCTTTAAACCTTTAGACACATGGTGCCTTGCCCACCATCGGCATTCGAGCACATGGCTGTCACGCCATCACCGTCACAGAGCCCGACTGGTAGGAAAGACTACCCAGCTAGAAGGGTTCACACCCACCTACTGTACAGCCCTGTAGGGCTGTACCTAAAGCTGGCGAAAAGGGCCCTAAAAGACTCCCTAAAGTGATCAATTCCGGGGCATGATTCGGTTACATAGGCGACCAATGTTAGGGAGTCATTCAAGGCCCTTTTCGCCAGCTTTAGGTACAGTAGGTGGGTGTGTACAGTAGGGGAGTGAACCCTTCTGTTAGGCACAGGCAATTTACCTGTTTATGAAGGTGTTTGCATGCAAGCACCCACGAGGGAAGTAATACTCATGGGTACGCAATAGCTATACCTCCAAGAATGCATGCAGCTAGGCAATGAAGGGACCATGAGCACTAGATTGGAGAATGGCGCAGGTGGCAGAGAGGTAATGTGGAACATGACATGGAAGCGATTCCATTGCCAGAGACAGCCCTTTCAAGCTCCATTCCTATGTCAGATCATTTCCTAATCCCAACCTTAAAGCCAATCGACAGTGGGGCGAGAATTATTCCAATGGTACGGAGATTGACAATGATAATCTTGATTTGCGCTAACCGATTTGGTTCAAGCCCTAACCCTACTTCCAGACGGGGCCCCTGGAGCATGCCTGCAACTTCGGGGGCTGTGCGGCGCGCTCCAGGGCCCAAACTCAAGCTTTTAATGGGTGCTTTAGGCGAAGGTACCCCAATTAAGGGTGCAGAAGATTTTGGCACCCCCCTATTCATGGCCCCGACGTGGGTGTTGTCTAGGCACCCTTTTGAGGTCAGCTGACCTATAGTATGGCGGACGATAATTGACAGAACGACAAAACCAAATCACCCTACATTGTTTCCATATCTACCCCCGTACATGCCCCCAAGTCCCAAGTACGGCCTTAAGCACCCAAAGCACCACTCCAAACCCCCCAGAACACCCCCCAATTAAAAGAGGCTGATTGGTTAGCGCTTAGTTAGCGCTTCATCAGCATCTATAGAGGGTCATGTAGGGGCAGAGTTAGGGGTATGTACGGGGGTGTTGTTTAGGAGGGATCTGTTCTATTGTAAGCTAGCGTTTCGGCGTTTTAATGCTGGTCTGGTGACTATAATTTCGGGAGAACTTAATTCCGGTCCCATCCTACATATCACCCAAATTTTCTGCTGAAGATCTAGCTAGAAAATGTTTGGGGAACATCGGGGGAAAACTTTTTTGTGGTTTGGTTTTGTTGTACTTTCAATTATCTATCGTCCGCCACATATAGGGCTGGGTTCTTAGCGCACTAAAACCATAAGCGCAAACCAAGACTTTCCGTGTCAGTCTGCAGAAACGGTTCGAACTGAGTAGATAAGAAAGAACAGGTGATCGAATTTCTATGGCGGCTACGTGTTTAGCAACTGTTCCTATCCTATCAATGTACAGCCCTATAGGGTTGACGCCTAAAGGCCCCTAAAGCAAGTCTCTTAACGATGAGATTTAGGCCCTAGAAATATAACTCTGGCGACAAAGCCTATTGCCTAAATAATAAACATTGAGGAATCTCTAAGGGGGCCATACAGTTGATAGGTAAATCCTTCTACAATACACCACAAGTATGCGCATCCTCCCAAGACTCCAGCTCTTATGTGACCAACCAACTCAAAAGCCCCCAACCTCCCACTGCCGTCCATCCAAGCATCAAAATCAATATCCCCAACTCCACCCCGGCCTGCACCCTCCCACCCGGCCCTTTATACTCTACAGGGCTCTCCTGCACCTGCGGCCCAGCAGCCCCCAGCATTCCATTCCTCAGACCCTTCAGATCAACATCTGAGCCAGAACCCGCGCTCTGCCATCCTACCTGCCCACTAGTCCCCACAAAAATCCACAAAAGCGTAGCCAAAATGCTACAAAACAAAACCGCAACAACAGCACCGTAGAGCCTCCCCGGAGCCCACCCCTCAACAAATTCAACAGCAATCTTATGTCCGTCAGTGTTCTCGCTCCCCTTACCAACATTCTCTGGCAACCCCTTTACCCAACTCGTCCACTCATTTCTTCCCCGTCCCAGGCGTGGTTTGTGGAATAAATCCAGCATGCGCGCTTCAGTGATTTCTTCCTCCGCTAACATCACATTGTCGCCGTGGAAGTGCATTGGGTTTGCATGCCGAGACGCGAGCTGCGCGATGGAGGTGTAGGAGAGGAGTCGGAGATTTCGAACGGTGCGGGCGGAGGCTAGGTAGCGGAGTGGGCCGCGCATGGTGTTGTAGGTGGAGTGGAGGAGGTTGGAGAGGGCTTCGTCGTCGAAGGGAGTGATTTGTGTGGCTATGATTGGAGGTTTGCCGTTTTCGGATTCGGAGATTAATTGAGTCTCTTGGGGGTGGGGGAGGACTATTTTTTTTATTTTTGGGATTGGGTTGCTATCTCCGTAGAGGACGAGGGTTAGGACTGCGTTTGATTGGTTTTCATGCTCTGTTTTGTGCGCGGGATCACTGATGGAGGGTTTCCCTTTTCTATGCTTTCCATCTTCGCCGGTGTTTGGATACGGCGTGCTAACGATGCTCTGCCTCAGGAATCGATGCTCTGGTTTGATGTCCAGCGGCGCTGGGGTCGGGAAGGATACCTTTCTCCCCACAGGTGCTGATTTAGGCGGAGTCGGCGGTGCTGGGGATACGTCATTTCTGAGCAGCGACTGGTGGGATCTGAGGACACTCATAGCGAAAGGGTTAATATCTTTCCATTGGCCCAGGCCATGATGACCGCTCTTAATACTGTCGGGTTGTTTATTGGGATCTTCGCCCTTTTCTGCCCGTGGAAATCCTATGTAGATACCCTCCTTCTTCGAAGAATCCTCGGTGTCCGAGTCAATGTGTGTTCCTAGTCTAGACGCTGTTCCGGCTCTCGAAGGCCCAGGCCTTTCCGAAACTGGCGGGGTTGATCTCAACATTTCCTTCAATTCTATTGTATTCGAGCCGCTTCTAACCACCATCGCTGGTCTCGCGTCCTGGATATCATACCCATAACCCTCTTCCTCGGCGGGATCCTCATCATCACTGAGACTATCGTCAAAGAAAGGCTCTGGCTCCTTCGGATAGTTCGGCGACCTCTTCGGACTTTTGGCAGGCACCACAGGGGGTTCGTCCTTAGCGGATGTTGATCTCAGAAACTTGGGAAGGAAGTTAAATCGAGAAGCTGTGGGAGAGCGAACGCTAGGCTGACTTATCACTGGCTGTGGATCAGGGATAGAGGAAGACTTAGTGGCGACATCTGACACTATGAAGGGAGATTTTGGTGGCAGGGAATTTAGTCCGTGAATGTCTTTCCTCGGGGGAGTTGGTGACCCTGTCGGTGTACGAAGCGGCCAGGTCTCATGATTGGAAACGATATCATCATCAATCAAAACCGAAGCCCTCTGATAGTCACTCCCCGCTTCAATGTCTCTGATGCTCTCTATGGTGCTCGCAGTTGATGTCCCGGGAGACCTGGGATCTTTGGTTTTTGATGTTCTTAAGAGGCCACGTGACCCAGAGTTGAACCCTAGACTATCAGAAACTGCAGTTGGTTTACTGATATGCCTCTCTATGGTGTTCGACCTTGTATGATGTGACTGGGTTGGTGGTACTCTAGGCGGTATTGGGGACGGAGTCCGGGCGTACTCTTCGGATTCATCCGAAATAAAGCTTAGACGACTGACCTCTGTATTCTGTGGCCCTTCATCGTCGATAGACGGAGGGTAAGAAGAATCGAACGTATGATCTGTACGGACGCTCGTGCCTGTTTCGGGACGTTGATACGTTTGAGCGTTGAAAATTTCAGTTGCGAGGCTTCTTGTGGGGCTTCTTGGGGCCGGAATAAATTTGGGAGAGTGGCTCGCAGTTGATAGCACGGATATAGGACGGTTGTGGTCATTTGTCACAATGGGAGTTGGCGTGCTGTTGTCGTCGCGGCGCGGGCTCATCTGACTAGCCATCGTGGTATATGTGATCTTGGGCACTCAACGCGAGGATTGAGCAGGTTTGAGAATGTCTTTCGAGAAATGATGCTATCCTCTAGCATGGCCGACAACAACGAAAAAATTTGATCCATGGTCTATCCCTGTTTACAGTCCGGATGCGGTCATAGCAAGCCGCTTTCAGACTTTTATTGGTAGCAAATGCATCATATTTCGCCGCTAGTACACTGAAAGGGAGCCAAACGAACAACAGACTATACAAAGAACTCTTGAGGATGGAAAATCTCGATATTAGAATCCGCTCCCCTGATTGGCTATGACTTGAGACATCATCCACGCCTGCCCGCTTAGGCGAGGAATGTGAACGGGCTTTGTCACAAGGCTTACCGAATCCCACTGCGATTCCTTTGTTCTCTAGCTGGGAGCTCGACTTGACGTCACAAAACAGCGCCGAGAAGACTGTACTGAATATCAATCTTCCCTCCGTCGGGCTAAGATAGGTAACAACTGATTGAGATACCACTGGAGCCTGTGGTAGTACTGCAGTCAGTAGCGTCGAAGGACCACCCTCAATCTCGATATTTGCCCCCACAGTAAGGGCAGACATCAAACTTATCAAACAAAACCCTGGCTAGAGAAGGCGGACATTCCGGAAGATTTGATTCATGCAGAATCTCATGATGAAGTCTCTCATTTAGATACTCGCGATCACAAGTTGCGCACTGCTTCGAAAAGCCTGGCTCTGTGATGGGTAAGAACGTGAGCGCGCACCTCGCTATTCTAGTGATTAGCCAATTTCTAGAGCCTAGACTCTATGATAGAAGATTACCAAATGGATGCATTTGTGGGCAATACGCCTCGGTCAAACTTTCAAAGCAGATCACTTTTGGCTCTTCGGCCTCCGTACAAATTGGACAATGGTCTAGAAAATGCTTGGTTGACGAGCTTAAGAGACAGGCTTTACCTCTGAGCTCTGTCGTTCGTCTTACGACATCGACGATTTGTTGTTTTGCATCATGTGATTTGGTGCTTGTAGTCTTCAAAATCATTTGCTCCGCTTCCAAATCTATCCCTGTATTATTTTTGAGCAAGTGTAAAATTCCGCTCCAAAGCTGAATATATCGAGGCTGCTGAAGGCTTTCCGTAAGCATGCTGGCACATAGTGCGCTGTAGATAATCTTGATATCGAGATCACTCAAATTAGACATTTCCAACGTTGTACCATTAAGGATAGTACCCAATATGGTCTGGCGGGCCATTGATTCGTCCACTTCTGTGGGTTCCTGCCAGGGGAACTTCCCTTGTTCAGGATGTGCGCTGTCGAATATGACATTGGCGAATTCCTCCGCGGGGATGGAGTATTCAATTGATCGTGATGGATGTATGGTGATACATACCGCAGAAAAATTCTCAAACGATGCACATCCCCAAATCCTACTCAGGACATGCAAGCCTAGCTTATGCTCAGCACCGTAAGTCTTCTTTAGCTCCTGAACCTGGATTTCAATGGAAGGGCTGAGGGTCGGCGGTGACAGATAACTTGTCATCCGTAGCTGCTGCACTTCATTTTCCTGGAAATTATCAATTTTTCCTATCACAGGCTCAACGGTTGCTAACAAAGGCGGGCCAAAAACAAGATTTAGAGTGTCATGATAGATGTCCCCTGAAGTGTGGTAGGTGACAGGTATATATTCTCCGGAATTCCAAGTACCAAAGGTGACTCGATCAATGAAGCGGTTTTCGCTCATCTTAAGACGTAGGAGTGATGGCCGTTGTTTTGGTTGAGCAGCTAGTGCAAGTCGCTTATACAGCAGTGTTTGAACATCCCAGACCATTGATGGACCTGTGAACGGAGAGACAAAGTTCACAAAGTATACACCGTTCTCATCATCGGTAATAGCCATGAGAAACACTCCCCACTTCCTGGTTGAAAATGGTGTCTGTCGCTCAGCATGCTCTGGGTAAATAGGGATCCAAGCCATGCTCCGTATTCTCTGAGAAGTGCGAGATTGCTTTTGTGGCGTCGTTGAATTCTCCGGTATCAGGGAATAATTCACGATCATCACTCTCTCCCAGCTTTCCGGGTCCGTAGGATCTGTGTAAGATGTCCAAAGGCTCAGTAGTAAATTTGATGTCAAAACTGCAAGAACTGAACGTCTATGCTTTGCCAGGCCGCAGGGTGACCATGCAATGGCGCTGACTGTCACTAAGGCTTGCTCCTCGCCTATAGACATGTCTTTGAAGCTGGCTGGCTCTGGCCAGGGCCATTCATCAACAGTGAAGCGGTTTACTTGGAATCTTACGTGATTCCAGGGTTGACTGTCATTGTGATTAGGAAGTAGAAGGTAGACTTCTTCGCCTGCAGCGAGTGCTAGCTCGCCATCCTGCGACCATGCCAGGCAGTTTTGGGTTGATATCCCAACGGGAATGTGCGCCGCAGGTAACATGTTGTTGTGCCGTGGAATGAGGAATCCAGAAGGACGAGGATATTCGTCATTCACGTAGCCATGGCACGGAACAACCCTGAACCAAAATATGTGACCAACTGGAAAATTGGGGGCCACGCAAACTTCCACAGGCCGTGAAGAGCTTTACAGCCTGCTGAGGTTGTCTACTCCGGCCCTACAATGTCATTAGCGTGCGCAAAAAGGTTTGATTCGGTGAAAATATAAGTCGTTGTGCTTTTTTCTTCTTCCTTCTTCGTTCTTGCGCCAAGCGATTCTAAAGGTTTTTGCACGCGCTAATCCAGGGTTAAGTGATAGGTATCTCTAGTCACAGCGAACGCCGCAGCCTCAAAAGGAACCGCCGAGGCTCAAACATGATCGCCGACGCCTGAGCTCGCAGGAAGAGCACAAATGCAGTATGAGATAGTTTTGTAGTCAATAGGATGTCACGAAGATCTGGAGGAGGCAACTATTCCTCTTTGAGGAAAGCGGCAGATCTGATCTATCTTCTCAACTACGGAGGTACAACACTATCGATATCGCGAAACTTGGATAGTAGACCTTAGTCCTCTCTTTTATAGGATCTTTACATAGAATACTGGGGTAACTGGATGGTGTTCTAAGCCATAGACTGACATAAGCTTTCCCCAACTCAGAATTCTCAAAAGGTACCTCGGATAATGCACGTGAATAGCGAAGCTAAGCACTAGCGTATCTTATGCATTGATTATGCATCGCCAAATTTAAAGGAATTTGGTCGAGGTTGCTCTCTACACACACACTTCTCTATCACGAATGTTTTGGGTTGAGACAACATCTGTGTCAATGCGCCATCCAACATAAGCCAGCCCTATGCATTGAAGTCACCCTTTCGAATATTTTGTTTAATTCCACCCTCCACCGTTGTCCCCCATAATGGCAGACGTCGCAACTCCCTCAGCGGCAACCATGTCAATCATGGATGCCGGCGCGGAGCCTTCCTCGAAGGCGCAGAAGTCCAGGCCTGAGAAGCCCGACGAGCAACAGTATAAGGAAACTCTTGCGAAAGCGGAGAAAGAACATGCTGCTGCACAAGAAAAAGTGGTGCGTCCTGCATAGATTACTCCGACCCTTCTACATATCGAATCCTGGTCTGACACATTGCAGAATGCCATTAAAGCCAAGATTGACCTTGCGCAACCTCTGAATAAAGACTCCCCTGCCGGTAAAAGGCAACAAGAACTCAAAGCAGAATTGGCCTCTATACGGCAGCAGCAGTCCGGCTTCAAATCATCACGTGGTACCCTACAGGACAAGATTTCCAGCCTCGATGCACGATTAAAGTCAATGATCGCCGAGCAAAAGACGAAGAGAAGTCAGGTCTCCTTCAAGAGTACGGAGGAAATCGATCGAGAGATTCAGCGACAGGAAAAAGTCGCCGAGTCAAGCGACGCTACCTTGGTGGACCAAAAGAAGGCCATCGCCGAGATCTCGAGTCTTCGTAAACAAAAGAAGGCATTCGGTGGTTTCGATGAGGCCCAAAGAGGCATCGACAAAGTCAAAGCAGAGATAGCTGAGCTGCGCAAACAGATGGACAACCCAGAGGCCAAGGCTCTAAGTCAAAGATATGATGAAGCAGACAAGGAACTCAAGACTCTCAAAGCACAGCAAGATGACGCCTACAAAGGAATCAATGCACTACGGGATGAACGAACAAAAGCGCATGCAGAGCAGCAAGAAAAGTGGGCTACGTTGAGAGAGATAAAAGACCAATTTCACAAGGCCAGAATGGCATACCGAGACTATGAGCAAGAACAATATAAACAACGGCAAGAACGGATGAAGGCTGAACGAGACGCATACAATAAGGAGAAGCGAAGAAAGATCGCTGATAAGAAGCTGGAGGAAGCTAGCGAACCGGCGTACGTGGATGAGATCATGACCGCAGAAGGATTGATTCGCTATTTTGATCCCTCAGTGCCCGAAGCATCAAAGTCATTACGAGGACCCAGCGGATTCGCGGCCGAACCGTTGCGAAGTGTTGACAGTAACTCTGAGATTAAAGGCATGAAAGTCTCCAAGAAGGAAGATCGTGAAGACAATTACTTCATGGGGACCGGTGGTAAAAAGGGTAAAAAGGGCAAGAAGGGGAGCACTGCTGGCTCACCCGCACCAGGCACGCCTACAGAAGGAAAATTCAACCTCAGCATCGGCATCATTGAAGAGCTTGCCAGGGTCAATGTAGAGCCGCCAATGAGCCAAGCCGATGTCCCTGCTGTGGTAGAGAAGCTGAAGGCAAAAGCTGAGCAATGGAAGAAGGATCAAGACAAGAAAACCAAAGAGGTAAGCTTCACCGTTTTTCCGGCTACGTGCGTCACACATACTGACAACCCACAGAACATCGAAAAGGCCAAAAAGGAAATCGAGCGCTTAGAAGCCGAAGAAACCCAATCCTCCACCTCCCACTCTACCTCGCATCGCCGAACACACGATAATTCAAAGAAGCCTGCCACCGCTAATCAATCCGTTAATGGAACCGCATCTGCTGAAGCTGAGCTGGCTCAAGAGAAGGATGCTGCTGCCGATGTCGCGGAAGATATAAAGAAAGCCTCGATTGAGGATAAGGCTGAGGAGTAGTGGGTCTCCGGCCGTTTTGTAGAACAAAAGTCTTGGTCATGTTCACACTATCCACGACTCATGCCTAGGTGAATCTAGGCTATATAGATGGCATTCAAATGCTAAAAATATGATTGTATTCAATATAACTATTCATTATAGAACAAGAAGTAGAAGAAACTCCACTAAAATCCATACGCGCCTTTTCGATCCACCCCCTTTGTTATACCATCCCATTCCCTTCCCCATTCCCCTACCTCCTTTTGCCCCTTCCATCCAATTCCATTCCCCAATAATAACCAACACGATCGAATCATCCTTATAATACTTGGGTTGCCATATCATTGCCTCTCCTCCTTTTTCCCTTCCCCCCACCCCCTAAAACATACAAAGTTCCAAACAGCAACAACACGCCAAACTCGCCGCCATCGCCTCAAAACATCCCATCCCCCCCCCTCCACTCCTGCCTCCATACCCCCCTCCATATCCCCTATCATCAGCAAAATAGCCCTGCGGCGGGCCTTGTTGATAATAGCCTTGTTGTTGGTATGGGGGACCTTGTTGTTGATAGTACATTCCTTGCTGCGGGGGGTAGGGTTGTTGGGGCGGATAGGATTGGTCGGTGGGACCGTAGTAGCCTTGTTGGGCAGTGGGTGGGGGGTAGGCGGGTGGGTCCTGGGGATGGGGTGTTAGTAAGGGGAGGCTTGAAGGGGGGAATGGGGAGGGGAGGGAATGTACGTATTTATTTGACATTGTTGTGGTTGTGGCGGTTGTGGAGGTTAGATGTGGATAGAGTGGGAGATGGTATGGTTGTAGTCCTAGCGAGGTAGGAGGGTGATGTGATTGGGGTCGAGGTTAGGTTGATGCGTTTGGTGTTGAAGTTTTGATGGTTTGGATAAGCAGAGCTGAAGATGGATGGAAGTGCGATGCAGGGGTCAGGCTGAAGAATGTATGAGAGGTGGTGGAGTCGAGTCGAGTCGTAGCCGCGTCAGTGCTTTGGTGGCGGGGAGCGGATCGGGAAGGTCGGTTGGTTGAGTAAGCATGTGATGTGCAGTGTAGTGTGGCGGATCAAAGGTTAAAAATGTTTAATGGGAAGCTGGGACGCCTTACCGGATGGGTGTAAAAAGAAGTGAATAAAGAAACAGGTGAGATTGAAAACAGTGAATGGTATGTATTTTGGCGTGCGTTTGTCAATAGGTATCAGAATTAGAGAATTGGTGGATATTGGAGGCCGAAATGGGAGTCTCATTTTGTATTAAGACACAGCTGGATTTCCAAATGCGTTTGCTCCAGCGCAAATGCTGGTACTAGAAGTGAACATTTTTCCAAAACATTTCCTTCGAATGAAGACAAAGTCCGAAATGTTCAAATGCAGCCCACGCTCAGCTACAGACCATATGTAACGCCAGATCATGTTCGTATTATACAAATGGATATCTTTGGCCCCTGCCATATCTACCTTGGAACACCAGCCTTTGTATCCATCCAGCCGTCGCCGCGCTAAACCTTGCACCGCCCATCCCCATCGCTCTTGTGAATGTAGCCTTCCATGGCTTGTAGCTGCTGGTCGAAAATCACCATTTCTGTCGAGGAGTTGCGATACTCTGAAAATACCTGACAGGGCGTTGCTCTGACCGGTCTTCCTTGTGCAGACTTCTCGACTTCTTTCCAATCCGAAAAATTCATGTCGTTCTTGTCTATCGGTCTTTCATCTTCTGACTTTTCTCTGCGGCCGGTCTCCACCAGCAAAAGCTTCTGGATCCACATTCCTGTAGCCACTAGACACCCTTCTTTCCCTTTTGGTGCTCTCCCGCCGTACTGGACTATGCTCTTCAATCACCTCAACGATATCTTCTTCTGCCGGACGTCTCCTCGTCTCTTCGATAATAACTGTTTCTCTCCTGCTTTCTCGTCGTGGCGGCGTTCTGTCCCGTCTGCTTTCCACCTCGATTATTTCGCTTGCTGATTGACTTGATTCGGGTGGTGGTGGTCGGTGTGGCGAAGATCTTCGAGTTGAGGTTCGGCGTGAGCGTCGTGTTTCCACGACTTCTGTTTCTCGACGTTCATCTACCACCGAGGACTGTACGACCCCATTGTTATTGAGGCCGAAGCAAGTATATATCAGCCAGAGGAGTAGAAGGAAGCCGGCTACGGAGCCGAAGACGATGCCGACGACTGTACCCGGTGTTGGACCTGCATTTAGTCCAGAATATGTTGTGGGTATCAGTGGGTTTGTTGTCTGTGCAGGCGGAGGGGCTGTCGCTGTTACTGTTACGACTTGTCGTCGGAATAGAGAGGCAAGAGATAGAGGTTCTGCGTTGATTGGTGGTACTGTTCTTGTGGGTAAGAATGGCAAATGGATGGGTAGTGAACGAGGGGCGAGTTCGTGTAATGACGGGAGAAGCGATCGAAGAGCGAGAGGATGCCGTATCAAGTCCGCAGAAGATGTGAGTAGAGGAGGCATCGCGCCCAATATGGAGAGCGAATCCTAGGGTAGATTTTGCGCACTGCGCAGCTGAGTTCTGTTTGCTTGTCTGGCTGCAGTCTGCGTGTAGCCGCTGTGCTGTCGCTGACGTGTATACCGAGAAACACCGCAAGATGAAAGTGCGAAGGGAGGTGTTCTGTTCAAACGAGCGACATGAAGAAGATGGGGCAGGAAAGCAAAGAGTCAATGGTGGATTACACCAGAGTAGTAGAAGCAAAGCAGTCTCGAGCGTGAGGGTTGGGCAGCAATGGGCGTATGCTGGGACAACGTGGGATTCCATCAGTTCTGCGCCAAGACGTGGCTGGGGATCACCTCGGCTAATTTTCGGAGGAGGCTGGTAAAATGTCAACATGATCTCCGCAGATGCCGCTTGGGCTGACCACGTCACCCCACCCAACCACCATGCTACGTACCACTAACCACCAAACTTGTTCTTTCGCTTGCCTCGTAACGGGATCTGCCTCGCGACTCCACCACGAAGGCTTCGCGCATTCAAACTTGAATTGTGCTGGGTTGTTTCAGGATATCTCTCAGTCGCGACCGCACAAAACCTAGCTTGTAGTTTCACTATCACGATGCTTCCCAGTCTATATATTAATATTGAAAACCTACCTCTATGATCTTACTACTCTACTTTTAATGTCAAGTGCATTGTACTGCTTGCTACTTTGTGCGCTATGCATTGCCTTAATCGCGGTCTCTGCCAAAAACCAGCTTCCATTATCTGAATTAGCAAAGATGAAGCATCGTTATGTGTAGTTCTCTACCATTAGCCCACTATAATTTTGTGTTGTTAGTTGATTTGTGTTTCATTGTTGTTTTCTCCTTACTTAATATGGTAATGATATTCATATCTTGTCTTACTATTGACCACACTGTATTCTCCAACTCCCGTCACTGCGGCCTCCTTTTACCAATGCTAGTGCCACTTTTCTCCAAACATCTGCCCTCCGGACTTTGGTAGAATACTTCTAGCGATCGACTCAATTGCCATGAAAGTGCGGTTATTTGCGGTATGAGGCAATGCGAGGCGGTTTTCCAGGGCTGTGAGACCATGTCTTCTCCGGAAGGCAAAGGGTGGCTGTGACACGGACGTTGTGAATTTCTGTCGACTGATATGGATGTTTCCATTTCGGGCATCTGTCAGCCGTGCTGGTCAATTTGGCTATGCGGACACGAAAAATTCACACTATCGCGACAGACCTGGTTGCATGCTTGGAACATGTATAGAGGTTTGTCATTTCAGCTCAATAATGGAGAATGTTAAAAGTGATGCGGATGGGCAGGATTCAGCAGGCGAGAATATCAAAGATTACAGCAACAAAACAGCAATAACAGATCAGTGAGACCCGGAAACGCTCAAGTTCTGTATATGCATGACTTATAATGTGTCCCCTTCCATTACTTCAATGTCCCAACTGTCCAGCTGACTCTTCATCCCCTTCCCGTGACCACCAAAACATTGCATGCTGTGCAAGAATATCGAAAATATCCGGGCCAATAATTCATATTTGAAAAGCCACCAAAGAACCCACACTAACCCGACAGCCATAATGTGATGGCACTGAAAGTCCGAAACTCTGCCCATTAGATTGTCCCACTCGCGTACATTGCCCTCAAAGTGTTCCAATGTGTCTCCCAATCAAGCTCAAACGCCCGTATATCGAAAGGGTTTGGTGCAAGATGCAATAAAAACAATTCTGCTGGGAGCGGAATGTAATATGGCATTGGCGAACCCGAAGGCTGTTTAGGCCGGAACTCCTCTGGAGAGAGAAGAGTCTTGAGGTTTTCAAAGATGGTGTATGGTGGGAGGTTGCAGTACTGGAGCGCGACACGATACTCGACGGTTGTTTTCAGGATCTGGCACATGCGGTGAAAGATCATTTCCTCGAGTTCGGGGGACACGTTTTGAAGTCGTCCCTGTCTCACGAGCGTGACGATGCCTTCGATACTGGTAGTGTATTTTGTACCGTGTGCGTTCCATTCGTGTTGGAAAAGATCTCGGATAGTCTTCTGTCCCTTCTTAGAGTCGAAGGAGTAATCACAATCCGCGTATGGGCAGTTTCTCTGCCCGTTAAGAGCTCGGAGAATGCAGTGATCTGCAGTCATATCCATTTTGGAGGAGGAACTGGTTTGCCAGTGGTTCCACCTGTATCGGATATCCGTGTTGGTTTGAAAGATGAGATTGCATCCGCGAGCTACACACACGAGACGCTTGGGTGTGTCCTTGTCTGCTGGGATGTACCATGATTCGGGCCAACGATCTAGCTCAGTGGCGGGTTGTTGCGATGCGGACATCTTTGATGGGGTTTTGGACGGACAATAGATCCGGTGCGAAAGGGAAGACCAGGATGTTTTGTGCTTTAGTAGATTATTTGGGTGAGGTGGATGAATGAGTATGCATCGTCTGAGGAATGAGGCTCCTAATATAAATGATGGGATCAACACTTATGAGTGTCACACAGACGTGGTAGGAGACGCTAGAAAAGTGATAAAGATATGGTGACATGGCAAATTGCGAATAGCATACTGATTCGGGTTCTCTAAAAAGTGTTAATAGGGCTTGGAAGTACTACGCTGCCATTTATAGAGAGGAATACGGTCCCACCCGGAATTGAGCATTTGTACAACCTTGAGGGAAATGGTAGCTGTCAGCTGCGCCACTTCGCCAGCCAACCATCTCCAAGAAATTTACGCACCTTAGCTGGGGCCAATTGGTGTCTTGCGAGAAAACACAACCTTGTCCAATTGAAGGACCACCGGAACATTACTCAACGCTAGACCTGCTGCTGAGAGATGAGACCCTAGTACAGAACCCTTATCGCGGTTTCCGAGACTGATCGCCCATCCTCTTGAACACGCTTCCCAGGGAATTAACGAAAGACCTGGCCTGGAGATGTCGTAATTCCATTGACGGTCAAGATTGCGTTTCATTTGCCGAGGCTATCAAATATTCCAGGATCATAGACTAGCATCTGGACCTCCTCTAACACTAGGAAATTAGACTAGCCATACCTAGAAAAGGAAGATGCACATATTCCAGTAATACTCTGCCTGGAAGGACTGAAGTCGGCATACATGTAGCCATATAGATCGAGAGGAGTCCTGTATTGGCTCGGGACTGTCCTTAAGGCAGTCGCTGTTCAATCAAGAGATACTCTGCGGTTTGCGCTGTTCTGCAGGTGAAGTCTCGAAAGTTGACCCTATACATACAGGTTTTACGCTGATCGCAACATCCACCATACAAGGATTAAGCTAAAGACCCATCATCTTTGGCTTATATGAGTTGCTAAAAGTAAGAAAACAGGATTCACAACCACTGCGATTTGCGCCATTCTGCATGTGAAGTCTCAAAAGTTGATCCTATCCTTAGAGGTGTTCCATTAATCTTGTATATCGTCGATGTATGCCTTGCGGAAAGAAGGTAGTGGCCGTCGTCGCCTTTTGTAATAGAATTGATATGAAAGTAATCCCAAGCCATGGAACTATTGTTCGCGAATCCCGCTTGGCCCAATGATAAGGGCAGAGCGCTCTCATGAGGAGGGATATGATCAAGGCTGCACCACTCAAATAGAACAGTTCCGGTATCAATGTCCATTTCTTCGCAGAGTCAGTGCCAGCTCTTACTTGTGGCTATGGAGGTGGAACGTGCCTTGAGATCTGGCATCAATAATCCATGACTGATCGTAGGTTCCTCCGTAATCAGTCAAATCCATCTGCATAGGATGATGAATCTGAAACAAGGCCGTTCTTTCGTCCAAGATAATAAACTCATGTTTGTCAGACAGGATGTGGTTTCCGGCTCGTAGCTCGCGAATAGTCTGGTATTGCTGGTTTAAGATGGTGTGATGCCCATGAGCATGGCCATGAAGACCATTGTGCGCTCCTTCGAAAGCGAATAGAACATCCTGGCCTTGCCAGCGCGCAGCCTGAAAATTGCCCGTCCAGATGGAGAAGTACGTGAAGCCAGACCAGACAAGGTCACCGGAATCGCTCAGGATGTAGGCGCCGCTCTGAAGCGGGCCACGGTCGGATAGGTCAGCGAAGCCTACGAAGGGGGCAACAAAGATGAAGCCAGTTTCGCACCTGCCGGAACATTCAATGGTAACGTTGAGGTGGGGGGGCGATAGGTCGGGGCGACTTCTGAACGTGCTGTCTGCAGTCACAGGAGTTGCCAGGCAGCATATCAGTGGAGCGAGCGCAGAGATGAGCGTGAGCATCATCGTTGCACACGTCAGACAGATTAATAGATTTTCCGTCGAACCAAGAACAATTCAAGTTCAGGATGGTGTTTACCGTCCGATGCCGAGCTACGCAAATGCAGAATTTTCCACTGTTATCCAGGTGACCTGTGGCGGTTGAGGAAGGAAGGGACGGGAAGTCCCTTAAGGAGAGGACGAGGAGGCCCTTATCATCTCCCCACTACTTTAGATAGATCCAATGCACCATCTTAACACCCTTAACTCATGAGATAGCCAAATGCTACATGACCAACTCAATACGACCGGACCACCCGAGGAGAGTTTTGAACAAACGCCTATCGCCGCGCTTCTCTTGCACTGGTTCTCCTCCCTCCTCTTGATAGCGGTCACGTCCTGCGTCTCCCCCAGCACGGCTTATAACTTCCTCGTGAGCCTGTATTCCTATGTTGTGATCATCGGCATGGGCTTCGTGTGCTCCCTCGGTCTCATCCTCCGATATCTCAAATCCGCATCGGCGGCGGCGGCAGGAATGGCGGCAACCCGCTCCGCGCTCAGCCCGACCGCGTGGACAACTGGTACTGGCCCACCCACGCCAACTTCCGACCCCTCCGCTACCCCGTCCACGCGGCGCTGTACCTCCTCGCCTGCGCGTTCCTCCTCATCGCTCCGCTCGCCGCCCGCCCCGCCGATGACAGCCCGTACAGCTACGCCCGGAGCCACATTGTGTGGTGGCTCATCCCGACCGTGGGGCTGAGTTCGCCGCTGTGGGGCCTGGCGCGGTGGGCGGGCCTGTGGGCGTTCATGAAGTTGTGGCGCCGCCGGCTGGTCGTCACGCGGACGCCATTCATCGTGGCCGACGACGAGGATCCGAGGCAGTACGTGCAGGTCAGCGAGTTGGACGATTACGAGTGGTTGAGCTCGGTGCCGTTGAAGGAGAGGAGGGCGTGGGAGATGGGCGGGGAAGAGGGGAGGGAGCGGCAGGGTTACGAGTACGGCTATGAGTGAGGGTGCTGGTTTTTTTTTTTTTTTTTTTTTTTTTTTTTTTTTTTACCGGAATCCATGATCTAAAAAGTACAGTTCTATTCCAGCAGGGATATGTTTAGGTAAATGAATACTGTGGGTGCTTTCAGCGAGTTTTCGGCCTTTTTGGGTATAAAGATCCTTTTTCCATAATCTGGGCGTTTCAAATGACTCCTGTCCCACGGTCCTTTGTTCGATCTCCTTGCAGATTCCAACAGAAGCGGTCGATATCAGCGTTCAGCGTCTGAATCGAGTCCCTTACGGATCCACCTGATCTACGTGATCTACCTTATCAGAACGTTCCTTAGGGGGGTATGCAGGGGCCCCGACCGAGGGTCAGCAGGCAGTCGATAGGCCATCCACGTATAAATCCATTGATTGTCCATCCGCTTACCATCCATATGCAATCCGATTGCCATCCACCCGCAATCGACCTACTACCCATGCCCACCCACCCCAACACCCTGTTAATTGCTAGTCCTATCCCGACAGCCATCTCTCCCAACTCTCCATTCCCCTAGATCCCTACCCCTAGGGTACGGTAGAGCCAGCCCGCGCAGCGACGGGAAGGTCCTAGGCTCCCAGCTCTACTACCGTCCGCGCCAGCGACGTACAATAATCATAATCGATCAATTGGGGGTAGATTGCCCCTAGGGGGCCTGCTTGGCCTCTGGTAGTGCTTACGCGATAATTTAATGACCGGGCACGTAGGGCAATTATAACTACGAGTTAATAGAAAGTTGACAGAGCTTTAATGGAGTTTTAAGAGGGCTCGAACAGAGCTCTAACTTTTACCGCGTAGTCGACTACTTCCCTAAAAAAATTAATAGAAGAGTTTAGGAACTTCTATCCCCCGTAACGCCGCTTTAACTAACTCCTAATTAATCGTCCTACGTAATGGCTATATAGCGTTACTCCTATTAACAGGTGTCCTACCGAACTGTCCATATATAAATACTTGATCAGGAGAGAAGAAGAATGGACGATTGACCTGAAAATTTGCGTTAATAAAGCCACTAGGGCACTACCTACTATCAATTGTGACCTCTACAAACTCCCGTAAGGTAGGTATAGCGTCTCCAAGAAATGGACCGACATCAAGTGTAGGTGGATACCATTTCAATCTACTCAATTTGCATATCACGCCAGCACCCTCTCGCTCTTTTCGCGGCGCTGCATATTCCTGTGTCTTTCCGTTGGTTATCAGAATTTCGTCTCCGATTCAAAGTACAAAAATCAAATGTGTGGAGGTGTGTCTTAATCCCACGCACGCCCCTTTCCCCACTGTTGCTTCATCTGAACCTATCTCAAATGCATCACGAATTACCTTCGGGGGGTATGTGTGCTCGTTCTGGCCAATAATACTGACCTGTGCCTGATCAAGTCCAGCAGCGATGAGAGAAGTCCAACGTGAGCAGTCGAAAATTTTGCAGGAACACACACTATGGGTTCTCTTCCTCAGGCCATCTAGCAAATAGCCTTTCCCAAGAACGACGATATCGCCACCAACTAAATTCATAAGAAAGGGCGGTTGAAGCGACGACCGTAACGGGTATTGTGACTACGATGGCTGCAAAGATTGCGGGTACCGCTATTTGCCATCCGTGGAGCCACTTGTCCGAGCCGGACTTTCCGTTGGCAGGTTTCATGGCATTGAAAATCTTGTAGAGAGAGAATGCTCCGATTGCTACGCCAATGACAAAAGTCGAGGTACCAGTTATGAGGTGCAGCCGAGAGCTTCCAATTGCGCTGTTGCGTGCGACACGCTGCCAATGTGGTACGGGTTCTAGAATAAGTTAATCAGGAGACCAAGGATCAGGGTTCGAGCAGGGTGACATTACCAAAATTGATAAAAATGGATTCGGAGCTTGAGAATCGTTGGATGGTGAAGTCTTGGGGTGCATCTTGGTCCGGTATACCAATTTGCAAACGCAAGGGACATATGAACGTCATTCGAGGAGGAGTGCTCCACACCCACTGCAGACAAGAACTTCTTCGCTGTTGAGGTTGACAATAGAAACAAGCTCCGCGTCTGATAGCGTTATCCGCTCCGAGAGCTCTATTCTCTATGATAATAAAGGTGGAAGAATATCCCGCCGTGACAAAGGAATCATCCGGCGAGAGGGAAGGCCCAAAGGTATAGGTGGTGGCTTCAGATTCCAAGACAAGGCGCCCAGGGAGTTTCAGGGGCAGGATTCCATCCATTGTAAAAGCAGACAAAGTCTCATTTCTCGAAAAACCCCCCCACATTGCAAGTCCCGAGGGAAACCTGATCTTATGGACGTGCTCTTGTGTCATAAGATCTTTGCTGATCCTGCTCGGAACCCATCTGTTCTGGTGATTCCCATCTGGATCGTCTCGCGGTCCGGTATTAAAGAAGAGGGAAATAGGTAATGAGTCGAGGTTTACCATCATGGTTTGAAGAATCTGCCCTCGATTGCAGTTCTTTAGCAAAGATCGAAGATCGAAGTCCAACGTAGTTGCCATGATCCACAAATAATCCGTAGATCTTGTGGCCGATCGTCCCGCGAGTTCGTTCCAAACAGGCGCGAATTCAGGGACAGATTCGCGCTCAATAGGTGGGAGTCCAGGGTCAAAGATTTGAGGGCCGAAAAGGACGTCGTTCAAGGTGCGCTCTAGCGCTGCAGTGAGACAGTCACAGCCGATATCAGCAAGGTCGTGCGAGGAGATTGAGGAGTCGACTGCACGCGTATCGCCCGACACGTCAGCATCAGATTCAATCGTGCTCTGCATTGGTTGATCCACAGTTTCGAGTTCGCGGCTGTCATCGTACAGAATCTGGGAACGAAGACGCCCACCCTCTTGGCGCAGGATGACAGTGCCATTCTGGAAACGGATAGCGATGGCTGTGGCAAGCCGTGCCTCCTGGAAGGTCCAGCCACGACACATCCAAACACTCGAAGACAAATTAGAGAGAGTTTCGTGGTTTAGTGAGGGCGAGACCCTGCGGCTTGGAGGATCAAACAGCCCAAAAGTAACGGACGCAGCAGTAGATATTATCAATGCAGCATCGATAACCAAACAAGCGACAGCTCCCTTATAGATGGACGCCATTCTACCAATCTGCATGAGCCTGACCATACGATTGTTCGGTAACACCGGCACACACAGTGTGTCCATCCAGAAAAGCATCGGGAACTAGTTTACGTCTTCAGCAATCTTGGTCACAAGTGATCGGTACATAGTCCATAGGAAAGCTCACTTTCTTGCAAGCAGAAAAGGGCTGCCTGTTTGGCCCTCGCTCCGTATATAGAGCTTTCATTGAGGTGAGAAATGACTCTAGTCTCTTGACTTGGCAGAGCGGAAGTCCATTGCCATTTGGATTTCCAAGGCCGTCACTCCAGACATGAGAAATTGCGACGTACCTGGAAGACTTCGAGGATCTCCAAGAATCCTTGCGGGCGGTCAGTCGGAGCTGATAATTCGGATCTGAGCTAGCATCCCTCTCGATGGTAACGAGCGGCACTTGACCAGCCCGTGCGATCCGGATGAGATCGTCGTGAGGCACTGACAAAATTGGACAAGTACAACCGAAGCGTACATGACGGGTCTCGTAGATGGACTCGTCAATGTTGTACGCCACGCAAGTCGCTTGACGTAAGCAGCCATTGTGATCGACCCTTCGAGTGGAAGGCCGTGGGCGCATGGCTAGATAGACAAAACTTTTGATATTGTGGATTCGGGAGAGATGTTCCACTTGGTGACAGCACCACCCATTGGCAATCATACGAGCCCTAAGGACTGACAAGGCTTGTTCCTTGCGCGCATTGTCAGACCCATTCTCCATGTCGGCCAGATCAAAGCCCAGGGCTCCAGCCCATCGATAATTGTGATTCCGGCATGTTACCTCGTCCATGTCGGTATTGGTCAAAGCTTTTCGGGCGATATAAAATCCATATATTTACCAAAGGAGTTTTGTAAGTGTTATAAAGTGCAGGTATAGACAAGCGGTAGGGCAAGGAAGAACTTTGTAAGTCGATAAATTGAATCCGGTTTTTTTCGCCGGATTGCACCTTTCTTTCCATAGAATTACACAGGTAGGGCGGCCTACTCTAGCAAAAAGCGTTCGCTGGCCCTGTCGGGTTATCCGGGCCCCGCACCTTGTTTTCCAACAAGGGCTGGACTGCCACGTAGCAAGCTCGGTTATGTAGCTAAAGCGCAATAAACGGGATATACCCGTACATTAAGCGCATACTAATATTCTAGCTTCTAGTTTACCCCCTTTAAATTTAGTAATAATTACTTCTATTATTTACTTAGTAGTATTATTATAATTACCTAGCTTAATTTATTAATAATTAAACTTCTTTAATTTTATTAGTTTCTAACTTTATTTTATATTAATAAAATACTTTTTAATAAGAATTTATCTTTAGAAATTACTAGATAAGATTACTATATAATTAATCTTATTTCTAAGATATTTTTATAATAATAAAGTTATTAATAAAGTATAGTATAGAGAATCTTAATTATAATAATAATAATTTATTATTTTCTTAGATAGATTTAAGATATTAAACTTAAAAATCTTAAATAAATCTATATATATTAATTCTATATATATTAATTCTATATCTATTATATAATTTTCTATTAAGTTAATTATATACTTCTCTAGATATTTAAAATAAATTTAAGTATTAATTAAACTTAAAAAATTATTTTATAATATTATTTATATCTTCTTCTATTTTTAAAGTAATTAAAGAATTAAAGTTAATACTTTTATTAAATACTATATATTCTTATTCTTTTAAAAAGATTTATAGATTTTTAAATATTTCTTAAATAAATTCTATAAATATTTCTTTTATTTTTTTAAATAATATATAAAACTTAAATAAACGTTTAAAATTAAATAAAGAATTTTTAAATAATATATTATAAAAATACTTAATTTATATATTAAACTAAGCTTCTTTTTAATTTACTCTTATATAGATTTTATTATAATAATAATCTTAATAAGTTTATTTTTATAAAGAAAAAATATAATCTTAATAAATATAAGATCTAATCTTAATAAATTAATTAAGAGAGATATTAATTTATATTCTTATTATATTATTATAATAATACTTATAACTTTATTAATTATATCTTACTAGTATAAATAAAGCTTATTAAGATTTTATATTATTATAAGTTTTAAGTTATTATTAAATAACTTCTAGAATTCTTCTATTACTTATTTTCCTAACTTTATAATATTTTCTAGTATATTTTATTCTAGATAAATAATAAATAAATTTTAGATTACTTTAAGTATATTATAATTATAAGAATATCTAGAGATTTAAATCTATAAAAATTACTCTTCTTTCTTCTTATATATTATATTTAATCTTTTAAATTAATTATATCTATAAAATAATATCTCTTTTATTAATATATATCTCTTATTTAAAGTATATATATTTTTTAGCTTATTATTATCTTTTAAGTTATAAACTTATATTTACTTTTCTTTAAAGATATTTTAAAGATATACTTTAATATAAAAGATAATTTAATTTTTTACTTTTATATTATTATAAATTATAAAATATTTAAGTATTTTCTATAGTAATATAATTACTATATAGTTTATTATCTTATATATTTTATTATAATAATAATAATAAATCTATCTATAAATAACTAAATATATATTATAATTCTTTAACTCTTTAATCTTTTTAACTATTAAATAATAATAAAGTTATATTATCTAACTAAATTTTATTTATTTATTATATATAATATCTAGTATTTAAAATAGTAAAAGTTTAATAAATTTATATTTTACTCTAGTAAATAACTCTTATTAAATATTCTTATTATTAAGATAAGATTAAAGAATAAATAAATTAATTATAATTATATTAATATTATTAAATAAAATAATTTATATTATTTAAAACTTTTATAGTATTCTAAAGATATATTATTAAGTTTATTATTTATTAAGTCTTTAAATTTATAATTATAATATTTAATATATTCTTTAATTTTTATTTTATTCTCTTTAAGAAATATATTAACTTAAATAATTATAAGTAAAAGTTTATTAAGTTAATTAAAAAGTTTATTATATTAAATTAAATTTATAGATATAAAATAAGTATTAAATTATATCTATTATTTTTATTAATAATTAGATCTATTATATTTACTTTAAAGTAAGCTTTTAAGTATTATCTAAACTTAATAATTATTTATATTTCTTATTTTAAATAAAGATTCTAGTTAACTTAATATTATTAACTAAGTTATAAAAAGAATTAATCTATAGTTTATATAAGAGATATAGTTAGAAATAAAATTTTAAATTAAATTAAATTTATACTTATTATCTTATAAAAAATAAATATAAATTAAAAGAAGAAGATTTAGAAATTATTATAATACTAGAAGTAGTAAAATACTATATTACTTATCTTCCTAGATCTATAGAAAATACTCTCTATATATATAAGGTCTTATAGCGTAATAGTTATTAGAATAGAGATAGAAGATACTAGAATAGTTAAGATAAACTAGATAAGAAAAAATAGAGGAACTAGCTAAGTAAGTAATAGAAATAGGAATAGTAATATTATAATATATCTCTTTAACTTAAGTAGTATTCTAATTAGACTAAAATAATAAGCTTAGATATATTTATTATATTAAGTAGTTAAATAAAGTTTTAATATTTCTAATTAATTAATATTTTAATAAGATTATTTATAGATATTTTTATAATAGAAATCTATATAATAGTAATTCTCTTTTTTTATATCTCTTATCTTAACTAATAATTATAGATATTAATATATCTTAACTATATTAAAAGCCTTAGAGTCTTATTCTATATAAGCTCTAGCGTTTATTAGTTATTATAATTAATAATTATTTCTTACTTAATATTAAAATAAATATTTTTAAAAAATCTCTTCTATTATAAAGTCTATCTAGTAATTTTAAATAGTACTAGTAGCTTTATCTTAGTAGATAATATAGTAATAATAATCTATTTAAATATCTTCTAGTTAATTAAATTATTAAATAGTTAAATAAGATATTTAAATAAGAACTTATAAGTTTTTAAATTATTTATAAATATAATATTTAAGCTTAATAGAAAAATAAAGTTACTTTTTATCTAAGAAAATTTAATAGCTAGATATTTTATATTATAAAGATAAGAAAGAATCTAATTAACTACTTATAGATATATAGATAAAGAATTAATAAGAAACTATACTAGTTTAATAGTAATAAAGGAAATATCTAGTAGCTTAATAGTAATAGTTATAAAGATAAGTAATCTAATATATTATTAATAAGTAAAAACCTAATTCTTAGTAGTAATACTATTATACTAGACTAGCTTATTTAATAGAAGTAATATCTTATAGTAAATTATAGTAATACTATACTTTTTAATAATTTTCTTAATATAGAAATCTTAGTATAAATAAAGTTTATTCTTAGTTTAAATAATATAGATATCTAAGAATAAGTTAAGATTACTAAGACTATAAATCTTATATTTTATAAGTAATAAAGCTTTAAATTCTAAGAACTTTATCTTATTCTTAGTATTATAGACTTAGTACTCTAGATATAAACTAGTCCCTATTAGGCCTAGCTCTTATCTACTATATATAGTAGCTATAGATAGCTTAGATAGTTTTCTCCTTTATAACTATAATATTATTTTATATTAATATTACCCTATTTAAAATTAGTTAATCTATAATATATTATAGCTATCTTTACTAAGTAGAAGAGCTCTATATATAATTAGTAGAAAATTTTCTTATAAAGTTATAAAAATTTTACTTTAATATATTAATATATTAATTATTATTTATAATATCTAGGTAGAGAGATAGATTAAAGATAGTATTTAAGGATAATAAATTTAAATATAATATAAATAACCTCTATAAGAGTAGATCTAGTATAGATTTACTTAGAATATATAGATAACTATTAATAGGCTTATTAAATTTAATACTACCTAGAAATAATACTTCTAAATTATTAAAAGATATAATAGAACTCTATAAAATATAAACCTAAATAATTTAAGGCGATAACTCTATATTAAGTAAGAACTATAACTTAAATTATAATAATAATATAATTTAAAATCTATAGTAGATAACTTAGAGGAAAAAGAAATTATAATAAATAGGCTTAGTACTAAATCTAACTCTAATAGTAGAGACTTCTTCTATAAAGAGGAAGTTTAAATAAATAAAGTTATAATTCTTATTAGAAAGAAAAGACGATAAGCTTTATATCTATAATATTTTAACCTATAAATAAGTTATTATACTTATTTATAATAATAATACTTTCCTAACTTTTATTATAAAATACCTAACTATATAAATTAATAGTATTAGAGAAAGCTTAAATAAAATTTTATATCTATATATAGAAATAAGGGATATTATTAATTAATAAATTACTATAATAATAGAACTTAGAATATCTAAGACTAAAAATACTATATTAGAGAAAGACTTCTAGAGAGCTAATATAAAAGCCGATTACCTTAGATATAAGAGGAATATATATTAAGTAGAAAATATTACGCTTATAAATAAGTTAGAAAACCTTAAGAAATAGATATAAATACTTAGTTATAAGTGCTAGTAAGCGATTAATAATAATTATAATTCTAATAATAGTCGCCTACTATAATAACGCTAGATCCTAGTAACTTAGTTAGGGATCTTAGTAATATAATTAGGAGCTAATATACCTTCCTTTAGATATATAATAAAAATATAAGATACTTCTATCTTTAGTAGGGATAATAATAGAGATATCTATAATATATAGAAGATATTAATTATATTAAAAATTAGAAATAATCTATTATACTTTATAAATAAGTGGTGTATAATTAACTATATTAGGGAATTAATCTTTAATACTATCTTTAATACTATTAAAGACTATTATAATATTAATAATATATATTTATATTAGAGTTATAAGAAAGTCCTTAGTAATCTAAATAATATATTTATAATTTATAATCTTATTAGCTATATCTATATAAAGATAAATAGTTAAGAGATAAAAATAGGATCTAAAGAACTATTTAAGAAATACTATAAGTATTTCCTAAGTTATATTAGCTCTCTTTAGTTAGATAATAGATATAAAATTAAATTATTAAAGCTAAACTTAACTAAGAGATTAAATCTATATATATTAGGATTAGTAAGGTTTATAAATATAAGCTTTAATAAGTTCTATAATAATCTTAAAGTAATTAACTTAGACTTATATCTATATAATAAGAGATATACTAAAATAAAACTCTCTCTTTATATAGATAGAGTTAATCGCGCTATAGATATTATAAATATACTATCTTTCTAGTTAAAAAACTAGAGATATAATAACACGATATTAATAATAAAGGAAATAATTAAAGTAATAGTAAAGAAGTAAGAAGAACCTTTAATACTAATCTATATTATATTATAAATATATAAAGAGAGTTATTACTTTAAATATCTCGCGATAATATATAGATTAAATAATCTAGATACTTTATATAGAGACTCTCTTTTCTTTATATTTAAGGAGATAGTAACTAAGTTATCTATAATTAATATTAAATAGAATAGGATTAAAGATAAAAATATAGATAACTATAATTCTAAAGAAGATAGATCTAAGTTAGAAAATAAATAATCTTTAGAGAAGTTATATTTAGAGATAACTATATATATAATAAGATTAAAGAGTTAGAGGAACCTTAGCTCTATATAGTTATATATTCTCTTACTTAGGTAGATATTAATAGTATTAAACTAATCCTTAAATATAAAAGATAGCTAGACTTTAAAGTATATATAATAACGGCTATAAAAACTATACTAATATATATTATAATAAATTTAGGGGCTTCTATAATATTATTTATTAATACTAAGTTTATTAAGTAATATAAGCTTAAGATATTTAAGCTAGAAGTAGTATATAAGTTAGAGTTAGTAGATAGAGAGGTAGTACTAAATATTATATATATTATCTATATATATCTTAAACTAGATAAATATAAAGAGAAACTCTTAGGACTTATAATATAATTAGATAAGTTTAATATTATTTTAGAAATACTATAATTAGAGTAATATAATCTATATATAGACTAGGCGAGAAGAGTAATATTACTAAGATTAGGTTTCTATATTTATAAGTATCTACTAAAGTATTAATTAGTTAATATTACTAACTATACTAAGTCTAGGAAATATTACTACTACTAAGTAAAGTTCTAGAAAAAGAATATAGTTAAGATTAGTATCTATATCTTTATTAAAATAGTAAAGAGAGAATAGAATTAGATTTTATCTATATAGTTAGAAGACTTTAAAGTACTTAAAGCTATAAACTTTATATATAATAGTAAAGATCTTACTAGTATAAAGTTAATTATAGATATTATAATAATTATAGTTAATAATTATAATAAGTTTTTTTATAAGTTATATAGAAAGTATATAAATCTAGATAATCTAAGAAAGTGAATATCTAACTAGTACTATAACTATATAGATATTTAGAACTTAGTAGAGGTAAATAAACTTCTACTCTATAAGAAAGTAGACTACTCTATTAATTTTAAGAAGGATTTAATATTACTAGTAAAGTAAGTATATAAAATATTATATAATTAAGTAAAAGTCGTGAAGGAATATATTAATAATATACTTAGTAAAAACTATATTAAACCTAGTAAATCTCTATATATAGCGCTAATTCTAATTATAAAGAAACTAGATAATAGACTATAGATATATATAGATTATAAAGTACTTAATATACTAATAATATAAAACTATAATATATTACTACTAATCTAAGAAATATTAGCTAAACTATATATAGTAAAATAGTATAGTAAGTTTAATATTATTATAGTATTTAATAAGATTAAGATAAAGAAAAAATATAAAGAGAAAATAGTCTTTCTTACGCGCTATAAACTCTTTAAATATCTAGTTATATTATTTAGCTTATATAATATACCTAGTACCTTCTAAATATTTATTAATAAAATACTATACGACTTTCTTAATAATTTTTATATAGTATATCTTAATAATATCCTTATCTATAGTAATATAGAGGAAGACTATATTAAATATATTAGATAAGTCTTAGTAAGACTTAGAGAAGCTAGTCTATTTCTTAATATAAATAAATATAACTTCTATATAATATTAGTTAAATATCTTAGTATTATTATTATAATTAATAGACTTTAAATAAATTCTATAAAAGTAGAGACTATATAGTAATAGAAACCTCTATATTACCTAAAGAATATATAAATATTTCTAGGTTTTATAAACTTCTATAGACGCTTTATTAAAGAGTATTCTAAGATTATAGATTTATTATCTAGTTTAATAAAATTAAATTAAAAAGCTTTTACTTATTTATAGCCTTAAGATAGATTAAAGAACTAGATATTTTAATAATTAAAAGAGGTATTTATAAATATATTAATATTAATATACTTTAATTCTAACTTAGAAATATAGGTTAAGATTAATATATTAGACTATATTATTATAGTAATTCTCTTATAATAAGATACTTAAAGAGTTTTATATCTAGTTACCTATATATTAAAGAAAATATTACCTTAGGAATATAACTATAAGATCTATAATAAAGAATTATTAGTAATAGTCTATATATTTAAGGAATAGTACTTAGAACTAGCTAGTACCTTAGTAGAAGATCTAATTAAGATTCTTAGTAACTATAGAAATTTAGAGTACTTTATAATAACTAAGTAATTAAATAAAAGATAAGCTTATTAGGCTAAATTCCTATCTAAATTTAACTTCCGTATTATATATAAACTAGGGAAATAAGATACTAAACTAGATAGCTTAACTAGAAGATTCTAAAACCTACTTTTAAGGGTTAAAAATACTAAGAATAAGTTTTAATATTAAGTATTACTAAAGTAAATTTACTTAAATAAAGATATAAATAATATAGCTAAGCTAGTAATCTTATTACTAAATAAGAAATAGTATATTATTATTAAGCTAGTAGTAATAATCTATAATATAAGTAAGTAGGAAATATTTAGTAGAGAGTTAAATAAAATATTATTAAAGAATCTAAAATAACTATTAGATAGAGAGTTAAATAGAGATTTACCTAATATAAGCCTAGTACCTAAGATTAAGAAGTTAAATAAAGAATTAGCTAATAATATACTTATAAGTAATAAGGATTTATTACTCTAAATTAGAAATAGATATAAGATAGATAAGCTAGTATAAGCTATAATAACTATAAAAGAGAGAGAATATTATAAACTATTACTAACTTATAGGAATATTAAGATTAAACTAGGTAATTATAAAGTTATTAATAGCTAACTATATATTATAAAGTACTTATATATACTAGATATTCTAGAGCTAAGGATAAGAATCGTAGAAAAGCTCTATATATTAAGGCTAGTAAAATACACTAGATATATAGTTATATACTATAGGTTAAGCTCCTATTACTATTAGCTAAGAATAATAGATATAATATATTAATATATTAGAAATTATTATATATATAAGAAAATAAAAGCGTATTATAAAGTAAAAGTAGGTCTCTTAAAACTACTCCCTATCCTAGAGTAGTACTAGTAAAATATTATAGTTAATTTTATTATATTATTATCTAAGTATAGAAGATATAGATATATATATAAATATATTATAGTTATAGTTAATAGGTTATCTAAGAAGTAGAGATTTATTAGACTAGACTTATTAAAAGTTAAAGTAGTTATCTAAGTATTCCTTAATTAGGTCTAGAAGGAGGAGGGGTATCTAAAGATAGTAGTATCTAACTAAGATACCTAATTTATAAGCTATTTCTAGAAACGCTTATATAAGAGAATTAGAATAAAGTTTAAACTATTAATAGTATTTTATCTAGAGATAAATAATTAAACTAAAGTAATTAATATAGCTCTAAAGTAATATCTATAAGCTTATATTAATTATTAGTAGAATAACTAGATAGACTTTCTATTAATAGCTAAGTTTAAAGTTAATTCTAGCCTTAATATTTTTATAGGGATAGTCTTATTCCTAGTAATAAAAGGTTATATTCTATAATTTAGGCTAGAACCCTTTATATTATAGATAGAATAAACGTTATTTAAAGTACTAAAGAATATAAAAATAGTAGATAACTTTATTAAAAAGATTAATAACTTATAAATATATTTATAAGAAGAGCTTATCTAGACTTAGATAATATAAAAGCTATATACTAATAGATATAAGGAACTAGTAAGGGAACTAAGAGTAGGTAATAAAGTAATATTAAATATAAAGAATATTAGGATTAAGAGAAATAGTAAAGGTTTAGATTATAAAAACTTAGAGCTATTCCTAATAAAACGCGTTATTAATAATATTATTTATAAGTTAAACCTTAATTATATAATAGTATTAGTTTTCTTAGTTTTTTATCTATAGCTTCTATACCTAGTAACTAATAACCCTTTACTAGGCTAGAATATACTACTACTACTACTAGTAAAGATAGATAAGAAGAGAGAGATATATTATATTAATAAGATATTTAACTTAAAGATAAATAAAAGAATAAATAATTTAATAATAAGAAAATAGAGTTATTTAATATATAAACTAAAGTATTATAGCTTTAAGAGTAAATCTAAGTAGTAGGTATATATTAAGATAGCTAGTATACCCTTACTAATAACTAACTTCTACTATAAGAATCCTTAAAAGCTAGGACTATATCTAATATTTAAGACTCTATAAGAGTAGAAAGTACTATTAGCCTATTTAATATATAACTTATATTAAAGAAGATTATTAAAGGTAATATTATAAAATTAAATTAAGGTATAATATATATATATAATACTAAAATTACTAACTAACTAAGGAAGCTATATTAATACGCTTAAGATATAGAATTTAAAGTATAACTTATAATAGTAATTAATAATCTAGCTACTATAAATAAAAATATTACTAATATATAATATATATAAATTATTTATTTAAAGATAATTTATATATAGTTAGTAATAAGAATATTACTATTTTAAAGAGAGAGGTAGTATTATAGACTTAATACTCTAGATATAAACTAGTCTCTATTAGGCCTAGCTTCTATCTATTATATATAGTAGCTATAGATAGCTTAGATAGTTTTCTTCTTTATAGCTATAATACTATTTTATATTAATATTACTTTATTTAGAATTAATTAACTTATAATATTAATATAATAAAGTATAATAAAATTATTAATATAAAAGAAGAGAATAAACTAGTTATTAATAAAGAAATAATTTACTTCTAATATAAAGTAAAGTCTAAGATCTAGTAGTATTAATATTATCTCTTATAACTATAAAAGTAAAGATTATTTAAGTTTATATAATACTCTAAGTAGAAGAAAATATAGATCTTTAAGATATTTAATAAAGATTTCTTTATTTATAATACTATTAATAAAGATATTTATTATATTATATTATTTAATCTTAAGTTTAAAGTTAGTAGTAATAGTTATAAATACTTAGAAAATATAAATAACTAGTATAGTAGTAGTAGTATTTTACTCTATCTTCTATAGATCTCCTTAAATATATAGTCTTATCTTATACTTTATTAGATAGCTAGTATTATTAAATTTATACTTAAATATCTATATAAGAAATAGAATAGGTTTTTTAATAAGTCTAGTAAAAGTCTTAAAGATATATCTAGAGTATAGATATTTATATTCCTTATTAATAGTCTAAATAAACTAAGTACTATAAGAGTATTTTAATATACTTTTCTAATTCTTTAATTTCTTTAAAAGATTATTATAGTATTATATATTTTTTAATTTTAAGAGAAAATTAATAATAAAAACTAAATAATAACTAGAATAGTAGTTAATATTATTAAGGGTAATAGTATAAATATATTACTTATTTCTTATTCTAGTAGAGAGTATAAGAGTATTATTAAGATTAGTAGTAATATTAATAGTATAGAGTACTAGTACTTCTATAGAATAGTATTTCTATTATCTTTCTTTAATTCTTTCTTTAATATTTTCTTTAATATCTTCTTTAACTACTTTTTTAAAGAGTCTATTTTATAATAATAATAATAATAATAATAGTATTAAGATAGATTTACTTATATTAAAAGGTAGTAGTAATATATATACCTATATCTAAGTAATTATAATCTTATTTAGTTATTTATTAGTAGATAGTATTATTATTACTATAAAAAAAATATAAAAATCTTAATTTTCTATTTATTCTAATTATAAGTAATAAAGAAATTTAAGATATTTTATAAAATTTAAATAATATAGTAAAGATTATATTTTTAAATTAATTAAGTAATATTAATATTATCTAGTTAATAATATATCTTCTTATTAAATATAATATTTTATACGCGTAGAATATTCTTCTTAGAAGAGACCTAAATATAATAAATATTCCTAGAACTATATTCTACTAAGTATTCTAGATATACGCGTAATTAAAGCTTTTAAAGCTTTAATATATTATAGTTAAGTAACGAATATACTCTATAGCTATATATCTTTATATAGGAGATACTTAGCTTTTTATTATATAAGAACTTAAAGAGAATAATATCTATTTTAAAGATTAGAGTATAATTAAGAATATAAATAGTTATTAATACTATTTCTAGTTATAAATTATATAATAATTTTAAAGTTATTTATATATAATATACTTTAAATAAGAAGTAAAAAAAGAATATAAAATAAATAGATTTTCTTAATATATATATCTATTAATATCTTATAATTATCTTATTACTTTATAAATAGAGATATTTTAATTAATATAAAGTTAAAGATATACTATAGTATAAAATTAATATATATTAGTATTAAGAGTTTTTAATAATATATATAGTTTTAACTTTTAATTTATAGATACTTTATTTATATATTAAAGCTATATTTATATTTAATATACTTATATTCTTTTAAATTAACCGTTTTATTAATTATAGAGAGATTATTTATAATAAGATAGTAAAATTAATCTAATAATTAATCTAATAATTAAGACGTTCTACTAATATATATATATTTTTACTAGACTAAATCTATTTATATAAAGAGGCTTCTTCTATATAAATATTTTATAGAGAAAGAGTATATAGTATAATAAAATCTAGTAGTATAGAAATTATTTAGTAATAGTAGATAGATTAAATATTTAGACTCTAGTAATTAGTAGCTTAATAACTATAACTATACTAAGTATAGATAGATTTCTAATTAAGAGCCTAGGAAGATAAAGCTTATATATAGTTTTATAACTAATTAATTTAAGTATAAAAAATATTTAGAAGACTTTAAGTAATTTAAGCTTATTTCTATAAAGTTAATAATAGAATAAAAGATTACTTAGTAAATATAATTATATAAGATTATAAGTATTATATTAGTATTAGATTAATTATTAGATAACTAGTATAACTAATTAATATCTATCTTAGTTATTACTTCCCTCTATTCTAATAATAACCCTTTATATTATTTATATAAGTACTATATTCTTCTATATAAGAGTTACTCTTTTATAATAAATTATATAGAGATTATTTATTAGATTATTTAGTAGTTAATTAAAATCTAAATATTATAGAAGCTTACTATTAAACTTCTTAATAAGATATATCTCTACTATCTCTTATAGAGCTTTTAAAATAGATATCTATATTTAAATATTATAGGTAGGTACTTATATATATATAATATTATAGATAATATAGATAAATAGTCTCTTTAATATAAATAGATTAATAGACTTCTAATATTATTTAATTTCCTAGAGGATTATAACTAGTAGATAATTAGATTAATTATTATATAAAAGGTATTAAGATAATTAAAGCTAATTTACTTTTTTTTTTATAGTAATCTTTAAAGAATAACTATATTTTTAAGTTAAATACTTTTAATTTCTAATATCTTTTTAGTATTTTAAATTAAAGATTACTCTTATAAGTAATAACTTTTTTTTTATCTTAATAGTCCTAATAATTTTAATAGCGTAACTATATATTAAAGTATAGTATACTCTATAAGTATTTTAATAGTTAGGTAAAGGTTATATATTCTAAACTAGCTATTATATATAGTTATATAGGCGCTAAGCCTAATCTTATACTAAGATTAATTTATAAGATACCCTAGATATTATTATAATAGAATACTATAATAATCTCCTTACTATTAAAGAAAAAGAGGTATCTTTTATAACGCTATAAATAAGTAACTAGTACCTTATTCTTATACTTAGTACTCTAAGGTAATACTATTTAAATTCTATCTATACTCTTTCTAAGATAACCTCGCTTTTATTTTAATAAGAGTAGAGTTAATAATATAAGGGATTTTAAAATTTAATCTATCTAAAATACTTCCTCCTTATATTACTCTATAAGCTCTATATAATTCTATAGATCTTTAAGATTATATTAGTAATTAAATTCTAGGCTATAGCTCTCTTAATATAGTAGATATTCTACTATAAAATTTTATTCTTTTTATATTACTCTCTTATTAAAAAGCTATTTAATATTATAAACCTAGCTATTAATAAAGATAGTTTATAGATATATTAATCTAGAATAATTATATAAGTTATTAAAAGATACTAGAGTAAATTCTAATTATATAATTATAAATACTAAATAAATCTTTTAATTTATTAATATCTCTAAATAATATATTAAATATTTAACTCTCTCTATAATCTTAAATAGACTTATATATTATTAAGAAAGCTTTATTATTATATCTAGTATAGATAGAATAGAATATTCTTTATATAAATATAGTAAAGTCTAATCTCTAACTTATAGGAATATTAGCTAGTATCTCTAATTATAATAAAACTTATCTAATATTTATATAAAAGTAATAATATTAATAGTAGTTATTTTAATTAAAAAGTAGTTATTAATAAAAGTAGTCTTAAAAAGATCTAGTAAATTATTTAGTATAAATCTATAGATAATTTTATTTAATATAGGCTTTAAAATAGTAAAATTATTTAAAAATATCTAAATCTAAGATAATATCTTAAGCTATTTAGAAGGCTTATTTAAATTATAAATATAATATTTTAAGATAATCTCTACTATTTAATTTATTCTTTTACTTATATTATTAATTTAGGGATAATATATAGTTAAGTATAGAAGACTTATATTAAGCTTATTAAATAATATTATTTAGAACTTAAATAGAAACTTTCTATCTTTATTAAATATAATTATCTTTAATAAACTTTAGTTTATTATATCTAATCTATTAAGTAAAATCGCCGCCTATTATTTTATAGATTATATAGTTTTTTCTATAATAAATATAATATACTTTATAAACTTATCTATAATAGATATTATTATATTAAGTTCTCTTTCTAATAATAAAATAGCTAAAATAAAGTTAATAATTATAGTATAGAAGAGTATTAATAGAGAGGAGAAAAGGTTAAGACTTCTATATAATATATAGTATTATATTTATAAGATTAAATATTATAAGTAATACCTAATAAAATTCTAAAGATACTTTATAATACTATATATATATTAGAATAATATAATAATATAGTAGTATCTCTAAAATTCTAGATATTTATTATTATATACTAAAGTAAAAATATCTTTAATAAGGTTTTTTAGTATATATAAATATTAAAGACTAGTTAATATATTAATATAAAAGATTAGGCCTAGCTTTAATTTTAAGTTAGAAATTAGATTAATATTATATTTAGAAAGTAAAGATAGTATAAGTAGATCTATAGCCTTTAAGCTTTATTCTTCTATACTATTTATTATTTTAATATTATTATATATTAATCTATTTCTATATATATATAGTAGAGGCTATATAAGTAACTCTATAGCTTTAAAGCTTTACTACTCTATACTCTTTATTATTTTTATATTATTTATATTTCTATATATAAGTAATAAAGACTCTACTAATAACTCTCTATACTATAAGTCTTATTACTATATTTTATTTTATACTTTAGTATTTATACTTTTATCTTTATAATCTTATATAACTATTAATTTTTACTCTTCTTTTTCGTCTTATACTCTTACGCCTATATTTTTTTTTTTTTAAACTTATAAAATTTCTAAGCTTTACTATTCCTTTTATCTTTATACTTTAGTATTTATACTCCTATTTTTATAATCTTATATATTAAGATATTCTTACTTCTCTATATTTTTAAGTACTTTATTTATATCTTTAATATCTCTATTATTTTTTTTATATAAGGATAGATAGAGATTAAAGTAAAGATTTAAATTCTATACTAGTAGATATTCTCCTCTTATAAAGGGTAACTATATTATATTTTTATTTAGTATATAGTTCTTATTAATTTATATAATAATATACTTCTAGAAACTATTTTCCTAGTAATCTTATAATAATTTATTATAGAATTCTTTATTTATATTAATAAGTATTATAGTATAAAGAGTATCTAGTTTAAAGTAGTTATTAAGAAGTATTAGATAATTATAATTAACTAGTTTTAAAAGTATATTAAATAGAATATACTTTTTCCTAGATTTATATATTATCTTAAAATAAAACTATTATAAGAATTAAGATATTTATATAAGCTATATATTTATATATATAGTAAATATAGTAGATATAATATAACTTTATTTAAAAATATTTAGAATTAAGAAATAGTTTATCTATACTCTTATTAGCTTCTTTAATAACTTTACTATATATTATATCTTCTTAATTATCTATATAAATCCTATAATTTCTAGCTTTATAGGTTAATAATTTTACTCTACTTAAATTAAAAGATAAGATAGAAATAGTATTAATTATATTATATTTTTAATTAACTACTTTTCTTTTTATACTCTCTTATTATAATTTTTAATATAAAAGATTATAGCTTTAAATCTAAACTCTTTTAATATATTAAGATTAATCTATAATATTTTTACTATATTAAAATATATTAATATAAAAGATTATAATATTATCTTTTATAGTTTTTTAAATAAGATAAGTTCTATTAAGATTAATAGAAATAGAATTTTTATAAAGAAATATTTTTTTCTAGATTTTTTAGTATTATTAAGTAACTTCTTTAAAAATATTATTTTTAGCTATTAAAGAGATTTTAAAAGTTATATATAAAAGTATATATATTATTTTAGATATCTTATTAGCTTAAGATAGTATTTAAATATTCTAAGTATCTTAGAATACTTAAGTTTATTTATTATCTATAGTTTCTTTTTTAATAATACTAAATTTAAGAAGTTAATATACTAGTCTAATAACTTTATATTTAAATATTCTAGGTATATCTTTATAGGAGAAATAGAAATATTATAGTCTATAAAGAGTTAAAAGAGTTTATAAAGATCTCTTAGATATTATTTAAATAAAGTAACTCCTATAATAATATTATTAATATATATATAGGCGTACTTTAATTAAAATAGTATAAAATTTTATTAATCTATCTCTATATATAGGTAATACTATTTATATACTTTATAATAAGAATATTAAAAGTTTTCTATTCTTAATAGATTATAATAATAAGTATATAATAGTCTTTTAAATATACTCTTTATTAATAGAAAAATAAAGATATATCTAATATTAAAATATAAGAATAGTCTATTAAACTTCTAATTATTTCTATTTATAATAGTATAGAGTATATATTAAATATAATTAAGTTATTTAGGCCTTAAATATTAATTACTATTCTACCCTTTCTAATTTTATTTAGTAGAGTTTTCTATACTATAAAGATAAGATAGAAGAAAGGTATAATATTTTTTATTTAGTCTAATTTACTTTATTAATAAAGCTTATTAAATATTTTATCTATAATCTTATAATCTTAAACTCCTAATAAATATATTTTAGCTTTTTCTAAGACCTTTATTTATTAATTTTAATATAAAGATATTCTTATCTATTTATCTTTTAGTATATATATAAATCTATTATCTATCTATAATATAGGGAATTTATTAATAAGTTATTATAGTATATTAATAATATACTAATTATTAAAAAGTATTATATTATTTAGATATTATACTTCTATAGATATAAATATATAACTTTAGGGGTTAGTATTTATAGATAAGAAGATTAATAAAACTTAAATATCTTAATAAATTCTAGATATAGGAGGAGCTAAAGCTTAAGTCTTTAAATCTTAATAAACTCTTAATATAAGAGGGGCTAATATTCTTATTAAGAGTTATAATAAGGTAACTATAAAATTAATTTCTATATCTACTTAAAAGTAGTTATTATAATCTATTTTTATAATATTCCTAAATTATATCTTATTAAGAACTTATATAAATAGATTTAAATTATTTCTTACTAAGATCTTATATATTTTATAGTTTACTAGATATATATATATAGTAAGGTTTCTTTACTTAGATAATTTAAAAATAAAGTCTTTATTCTAAGATACTTCTAGAAGTTTAATTAGTACTATTCTCTTACTATATAGTAGAATTACTATAGCTTTTTATATTATAATATATTTATAAAAAAATAGTTCTTACTAGTATATAGTAATAGGTATAATAATATTATAGCTTCTAATAAAGACTATTTATTCTATAATATTAATAATAATTTTCTTAAAGTCTATAATATTATTCCTAATAAGTATTTTTATTCTTAGATTATTTATAATATATAACTTCTTATAAATATAAGTAAGTACTTTTTTCTCTATATCTTTTTTAGTTATTAAGAGGTATAGTATATTTATAATATACTTTATAATCTTATATTTAGATATACTAAGTCTTTTTATCTTAAGTAAAGAAGTTATTTTTATTATTTTAACTTTTAGAAAAAGTAAAAGTAATTAAGTTCTATCTATAAATATAACTCTATAATTAAAGTTAATATAGACTTTAATATCTTTAAAGTTAAGAAGAAATCTTATTAAAATCTTAGTATAAATCTAACTATAGAATATAAAGCTATTATTAAGATTCTTTATAAAAGATATAGACTTAATAATATTAATTAATAATATAGAATAGATAGCTAAAAATATAGTAAAAGAATAGCTTTTAGAGTTTAGTAAGATAGTAGATTCTATTATATATATAAATATACTTTATATATTTATAAAGTTAGTATTAAAATTATATATAAATATTAATAACTTAATATTTTTAATATATTTATTTAAGGGCTTATTATATACTTTAGAAGTATTAATAATAGAATTTTAATCTACTATTAAACCTTTACTAAAATATATTTAGAGACGTCTATCTAAGGGTATACTTTATATTTTTATAGTATACGCCTTAAAAGTATAATTAATCTCTAAAGAGTTACTACTAATTTCTTAAAAAAGCTCCCTATTCTATATATTTAGAGTATTTATAGTATATTTACCCTTAATTATTAAAGCTTTACTACTATTATCTTAAGAGCGCTCCCTATTCTATATATTTTAAGTATTTATAATATATTTACCTCTAATTATTAAAGCTTTACTACTAATATCTTAAGAATACTCTCTATTCTATATATTTTAAGTATTTATAATATATTTACTCTTAATTATTAAAGCTTTACTACTAATATTTTAAGAGTACTTCTTATTATTTAAAGATTTATTATTATTTTCTTAATAATACTCTTTATTTTATATTTTTATTCTTAACTTTAACTTATATATTAAATCTTTACTATAGACTTTATATATATATTTATATAATTTATTTCTTAATAGAAATAACTTATTATAATTATAATAAGAAGTATTTATTCTAATAAATTCTAAAAATTACTTTTTTAAACTTTTATCTTAGCTTAAATAGAAAAACTTATTTCTATATTTATTCTATTCTTTATATATATATTCCTCCTTCTATATATAGTATATAATACCTTCCTCTATTAAAAATTATAGTTTTTTTTTAATATTCTTAATAGTAGCTTAATATACTAGTATCTTCTAATAGTATATACTATTCTATTACTATCTATTTCTATTTTTTAGAAACTTTTAATTATTTCTTAGAAAGTAATTTTAATTTATTATATAGAGTAAATATAAAGTTAAATCTAATACGTTTAAAGATAAAGTTATAATTTATAGGGGTTATTAAGAAGTAGATAAAGTAGAAATCTACTAGAAATCTAATTATTAGCTATATTAGCTATATATCTATAGTTAATTAGAATAAGTATTTTAAATATAAAATTAATATTAGAAACCTAGATTTTAACTATAATTAGTATTATTAAACTAGAATTATTAGTTATAATTAAAAGGTTAGAATTTCTATTAAAATTAAAACTAAGTATAATTACCTTTATAATTTTATATTTAGTCTTATTTTTTAACTTAAAATACTTCTATAGCTAAAGAGACTTTAGAATATCTTATTATATATTTTTATTATTTATATTTATATATATTAATACTCTTAAGAAAGAAATTAATTATTATTATATTATTAGATTTATTAATATCTTTTTATAGCTCTAAGTTAATATTATTATAAATAATATTTACTAGATTTTATATATTTATTAACCTAGTATCTTTTATTAATCTAAGAATTTTTTATATATATTCTCTAAACTCTTATTATATAACTATATTCTAAAATATATAATATTCTTTTAATATAATATTAATAGCTATATTTAATAGTATATTAAATTTATTAAGAAGTAATCTTAACTATTTAATAAGGTTAGTATTAATAGCTTTATATTTAACTAATCTCTTCTTTAAAGTAGATAACTCTCTAAGTTACTAGTCTATTATATTATTTAGTAGTAATATTTTAAGATTCTCTCTAATAATAGAATCTTTTATAATTATAAGATTTTTAGCTTATTTTAAGAAAAAATAGATATCTTAAAAGATTACTTTACTATTAATATATTTAATTATAATATCTTTAGTATATATTATTTTACTACTATAATTATTATTAAAGAAATCTAATTTCTTTATATTCTATAGTTTATTATAATTATTATTAGTAGTAGTATTTTTATTACTTATTAATAGTAGCTTAGAATTTAAGAGTTTATCTTCTCTACTAAGAAGTCTAGAAAGAAGGTATTATAAAGATATCTATTATCTCTTATTAAATCTAGAGTCTTACTAATTATTATTATTATTTAGATTTAGAGATATTATATATTTAGAGCTAATTAGATTACTAAAAATATTCTCTTTTATTAAAGTAGTACCTATAAAGCTTCTTTAAGAGAAGTTATTTATAGATAGTATATAATCTATAAAAGAGGGATTAATAGAGTCTAAGATAGGTATATTAGAAGTAGGAGTTAGAATTAAATATAATTATATAATATATTATTTAAAGGCCTTAATATTTAAGTATAATAAAGATATTATTATTTTATTTATAGCTTACTTATTTAATTAGATTAATAAAAGAGTAGTACTTAGATTTATAAAGGTCTCTTATAATATTATTCTAGTATAAATTATTCTTATAGAAGGCTTCTATAAATAGATTTTTTCTAGTTAAGAATATATAGTAATAATATCCTTAATAATAGAATAAGTACTTTATAGGATAATATTATAATATAGGTATTTATTTTAGAGAAATAAATAAAGTTAATATACCTTAATAATAATATTATAAGATAGATTCTATATTAATAATAAAAAAGCTAGGATAATAAGAAAAAGATATAAGCTTAGTATAAGCTTTAAATAAGTAATATTTTAATAAAAAACTTTATATATTATTCTAAAACTCCTTTAATAGTAGTATAAGAGTAAGAATATAATTTAAAATAGATAAGAAAAAATAGATTTCTTTTTAATAAAAGTAGGAGGTTACTTTCTTCTTAGTAGAGTATATTAAATATTTTTTTCTAGTTTCTTTCTATATACTAGTCTAATTAATAGTAAGTAATTTTTTAGTATAGTAGATATAGCTAGTTATAGTAAGATACTTAGAGAGATATAATAGTAGTATAAATAAGATAGTAGTTATAAAATTAAGTATTATAGAGTTTAAAGAAGGGTTTAATAAAGAATAAATAGTACTATATAAATAGCTAGTACTTATAAAGGTAAGCTAGTATAGATTAATAGTATATTATAATAAAGTAATAATATTTATAATACTATAGAATTATTACTACTATATTATTAGAGTATAATATATTCTATAAGTATTTTAATAATTAGGTAAAGATTATATATTCTAAACTAGTTATTATATATAGTTATATAGGTGCTAGGCCTAATCTTATACTAAGACTAGTTTATAAGATACTCTAGGTATTATTATAGTAGAATACTATAATATTATAGTTCTCTTTATACTTAAGAGAGAAGTTATAAAGCTAATAATATTCTTAATATCTATATCTCCCTACTATTAATTATCTATATTAGTATCTCTATCTATTATCTATTAATTATCTATAATTATAGAAGGTATAATAAGTAGTATAGAGCTTAGATTTAAATTTAAAGGAAATTTTTAAGAAGGAAAATACTAAGTTTAAACTTAAATTAAGCTTAAAGCTAATAGAATATTATAATAAATTATAGTTACTAAGTTAACTAGAGTATAGAATAAATATATCTATATAATATAATTTATAAATAATAATAAAGTATTATATATTTAATCTAATTCTATATAAATATTATAACTTCTATTATATTTAAAAGTAGTTTTAATTTATATCTAAGTTAATTAATAATAAATACTATCTTAACTTTTATCTTAAACTAAGATCTAAAAAAAATAGATATAGATAAGAATTACTTTTTATATAAGGAAGAGAAGAAAGATATTTTTATAAATTAATAGGATAAAATAAAATAGTTAGAAAATAATAAGCTTAAGAGAACTAAAAAGACTAAGATTATATAGGGAGTAGAAAAAAAAGCTATCTTCTAGTAATTCTTTTTTAAAGGTACTTAAGTTTCTAAAAATAATCTAATAATAATATATTAAAGATACTTTATTATTATAAAATATCTTTTATAAAAAAATATTAATCTCTTAAGAATAACTATATATTTAGAAAGTAAGATTTATTAATAATTAGATACTATAAATCTAATAATAAATTATACTAGCTATTATTTTATAAATTAATAAGTTATAAATTCTTACTTAAATATTAGATTAATTATTAAATTATTTATTTTACTATATTATAATTAACTAATACTTAGATAATTAAATAAAGAATAATAAGAATATAAAATAGAAGCTCTATAATTAAAATCTTATTTATTATAACTAGAATACTTAAATACTTTAAATAATTATCTTTCTATAATTATTCTTATAATATATTTAAAATATTAAGCTTTAAAGAGCCTTTAAATATCTTAATCCCTTTATTAAGTTATTAAGCGCGAATACTATTAAGAATAAAGTTATAAAGTAGTATAAAAAAGTTTATTTATTATTCCTAGCTAAATTCCTAAAAAAATAGAACTAAGATCTCTTTATTATATAATAGCTAGTTATTAAAAAATAGGTAAAGCTATCTAACTTTTAATATATACTTTATTAGAATAGATTAGAAATACTATAAAGTTCTTCTTATATTCTAATATATTTAAGGCTATTATATTAAATATAAGATCGCGTTTATCCTTAAGAAAAAGATTATATTTTATAGACTTAGGGATATTATTAGTACTATTATTATAGATAATATATTAAATAATATTACTATAATATAAGTTATTTTATAAGCTTTTTAATAGAGTTATAAACTAAATAATATAGAGAATAACCCTTAACCTTTTAAATATCTTCTATATTTTATATATATAATATAGCTTACTATTAGTAAGTTATTTAATAAGATCTATATTACTCTAATAAATAAAGAACTTTAGATAATATAGGATAAAAATTTAGATAAGAAAGTCTTAAAGATTTTTTAAGGACTTAGTATATTATTAATACTTATAAAGATAATTAATTTAATAATTAATCTAATAATTATATTATACTAACTCTTAATTTAATTATAGATTTATAAAATAGTAGTTTATATTAATACTAGTTTCTTATATAAAGAATAATTTAATATTATATAGACGCGAAGGGTAAAGATAATAAGGAGTAGATCTAATATTCTAGTCTATAGCTTTTTTATAAAAAGTAAACCTAGTATATTAAAGATCTTAACGCTTTTCTAGGATATTAAAACCTAATAGAATTCTATATTATATATATTTATCTATACCTACTAATTAAAATTAAACCTTAAAGCTTTTTTTAAGAAGTATAGGGTATACTTTCTAATACTAGAAAAGGAAGAGTAGTCTTAAGTAGAATATCTAATTAATATTATTAAACCTTTTTATAGATATATCTAGGTTATTAATACTACTTAATAATTAATACTTTACTAGATATTTAAAATATATAATAAGCTCTTTAATTATTTAGATATTATAATAGAGTACTTTATATAGAAGAGAATATCTTAAAAGATATAGATAAAAAAAGTACTTAAAGTAACTTCTACTAAATTATTAAAGTATTATTAAAAAACTTAATTATTTATTAAATTTCTCTATAATAAAGTTATATTACTTAACCTTATTTATAAAGACTAAATTTTTAATAAACTCTTATAGATAGAAGAAGAAGATAAATAATTATAAGTTAAAATATATTAGAATATATTATAAAATAACTTTAATAATTATCTAATAATTAATTCTAATATATTTTTTTATAAACTATAGATATACTAAAAACTATATTTACTACTCTAAATAACTTAGATACTCTTCTTTATATAAAGGAGAAAGAACTTAAGAATAGGTTTAAATACTACTAAAATCTAAATAAATACTATCTTATTCTAATAATTAATCTAATAATTATCTTTTAATCTTCTATAGAATATAATATTAAAGATATTATTATAATAAATATATAGAAAAGTCTTTTAACTAAACTTTTATATATAATATTTTTTATTTATTCTATTCTTATATTATCTATAGTAGAAGTTAATTATAAGTAAGTTTTTAATATTATTAGTAATATATATAAAATAAATTAATATTTTAACCTAAAAATCTTTAAAATAATTATAGTCCTTAATTAATATAATTTTATAGAGAATATTAATATATATTATTATATAGATCTATTTAAAGATAATATAATTAGTAAGAAAAAACTTAACTTTAAGTTACTTTAATATAAGATAGTCTTAGAAAAGATAATAGAATATTAATATATTAATAATAAGGATAAGAAAGATAGTAATTCTTAAATTAATATAAGTAATTCTAGGCTTATAATTATAGATCTTAGGTATATTAAGTATTATTTAGGTATTTAATCTAAGAATTAATAAAAGAAGTTTAATAAAGAATTTATCTTAGAATAAGAGAGTTTATTTAGTATAAGTATTTATATATATCTCTAATAAATAATAAGTACTAAATAAAAAGACTAAGATTATTATATTTATTAAATAGAACTAATATATCTAGAACTTAGTTAAATAATTATATAGAACTCTAATAATTTAATAATTAATCTAATAAATAATATATATAGAATATAACTTATAAATTTTAGCGTACTAAAATTAATAAGCTATTAAGTTTTTAGGTTTAAACCTAAAAATCTATTACTAGATTAGATTTAAGTTAAATTCTTAGTTAAACTCTATAACTTAATTTAAAACTTAACTTAACCTAAATCTAACTTAAAATCTATTAAGTTAAACTTAACTTATTATATAGTATATTTATTAATAGTAGATAGTAATTATATAATAGTCTTAGTATCTATATAGCCTATAATATTATATAGATAGTCTAGTAAGATTTTAAATATTTTTAGTTAAGTTAAGATAAAAGTAGAAAAAGCTATTTCTAGAATTTTAATAGTATTTTATATATAAATTTATAGAGAAGAAGATAGAGGAATATTATCTATCTTTTATAAGTAAATTTCTAAATTTTCTAAAGTAATAGTTTTTAATATAATAGTTATTATATATACTATTAATATTATTAAAGGATTATTATATTTAATAATCTAATATCTTAAGATTATAGTAAATAGAAGTAATCTTATTATCTACTATCTTCTATATATAGAGTATTTTTTCTAGTATTCTAATAAATATCTATATATTTTACTTAATTAAATAAGATTAAATTAATAAAGAATCCTAGTATAAGAGTAATATAGCTAAGAGTTATTATCTTAGTTTTATTAGTAGATAAGCTAATAATAATATCTATAGTATTATATACTTTAATTAGATAAATTATAAATTTAAATATAAGATAATTATTAGATATAATAGTATAAGTCTTTTTAAAGTAACTCGAATTATTATAGATATAAATATTAGAGCTAGAGTCTAATATTTAATAATTAAAGATTTTATAGTTAATAATCTTATTAATAAAATAACTTAAAGGAATAATATTAATAGTATTATTCTTATATTAAATTATTATAAATATTTAATTAATCTAGAGTTAAGTTAAATACTTAGTAGATAAGGATATTAATTTTTTCTTTTCTTTAATATTTTTTTATCTTTATTTTTATCTTTTAATACTATTTTTAAGCTTTAAATTTTTTAATATCTCCTTAATCTTCTTTAAAATCTCTACGTTAGGCTTTTATCTAGATAATTAGATATCTTCTATAAGATAATAATAGTAGTAGATAAAGAGATATATTTTTCTATAGATATATTCCCTTAATATAGATAAAGCTAGTAATTAGTTATAAGATCTAGGAGATTTAGAGTCTAGTATATATTCTTATAATATAGTAGTAAATACTAGAGAAGGTTTAAAAGACTCTAGGTTATTTTATAAGATCTATAAATTTAGAATTTAGTAGATTATTAAGTTATTTATTTTATAGAGAGTAGAGTATTATTAATACCTAATATAGATTAATTTATTTAAGACTTTTTATAAAGTAAGTTAATATTAATCCTAACTTAATATTAGTATATTCTAGTATAGAAAGCTTAGTATAAACTCTTTCTTACTATTAATTAACTTTTATAAGTCTATTATTAAAGTTTAGAATAATTATCTTTTATAGAACTCTAAGAACTTAGTAAGAATTATTCTTACTAAAAATATATAGTATATAGTCTAATAAGATAGAATTTTATATAAAGCGGAGTATTATACTAAAAGCTTTTTCTCTTTTATTATATACTATCTTCTCTTCTTTATATATTTATAGTAGATTTTAATAAGTAATATTCTTTATTATATTTATCTTACTAGAGATAGTAGCTTTAAGTAGAAGGATTAGTATTAAATAAGTTAATTTATTCTTTTATAAGAGATCTATATAATTTTAAATCTTTATTTATTATATATTAACTTTAATAATTATAAGTTATCTATATTAATATAAGATATCTATAAGAATAACTATATTTTCTATAATTATTAGTAGGTTTATTTTATTACTTAATAAATATTTAGAATAAATTATTATTTAAAGATAAATAAGACTAGAAAATTAATATAGTAATTAGTTACTTAATAAGTAATTAAGTAAACTAATAAGTATAAATCTAGGCTTATAATTATTATAATACTAGGAGTAGTAAAATACTATATTACCTATCTTCCTAGATCTATAGAAGGTACTCTCTATATATATAAGGTCTTATAGCGTAATAGCTATTAGAATAGAGGTAGAAGGTATTAGAATAGTTAATATAGACTAGATAAGGAAAAATAGGGGAACTAGCTAAGCGAGCGATAGGAATAGGAATAGTAATATTGTAATAGAAACCTAGCCGTCGACTTAAAAGAAATAGGCTAACCTTAGTTTAGCATTAATATCCGAGTCTTGGTAACTCTAGAACCGTACTAAAATCGATATCGACCTGAACAACATCTTTTTTACAGCGGTCAAGTTCAAGAGAAATTACATGGAGGACCAAGCGACTATGTCTCTCATTGAAAGCACCTTAAAAACACTCCTTCAAGTGGCGCTCATTTCTACTTTACAGCAATATCTCGTGGCTACTATCACTCGTTCAGAGCAACATTTTTTGGCGAACGCTGCCTTTCGTTCGATATTTCGCGTTTCGCTTTGCACTTTCATGTTAGAATTATCTGTCATTACTACTCCTTAGGTCGATAGTATCATAATCGTTTTCCAATAAGACGTGTTTCCGCTTGCTTGACTTGATATATCGCAGACCTTGCTCAATCACCAACCGTAGTTGCAAACAATCATCGCAAGTCCACCATAATCGATTTAGATGCTGGGATAGAAAGCTGATTGGGACTCTGGCATGGCTGGGGAATCCAAAATTAGATAGTGAGCTATGGTAGGGAAGGGACGCCAGAAGTGGATGAGCCAGAAGTGGATGAGTTAAGAGTGGAGCTGGAGCCATAAGCAGTGAGGGTAGCATGCATATCTGAGCAAGGGAGAAGTTCAGGGAAACGGTCATTATTATGGTTGTAACCATCACCGAAAAGAGGAGCGGGAGGTATCTATTGGGGAACTACGTTGCTTGTAAATAATCATCGACCAAGCGTCGCAACCTCCCGTTTAATGCCGTTAGATTGTCTATAAGATTTGGGCGGCAAATTTTTGAACAAAAGGCGAGAAGAGTTTCCAGAATAACACGCAAACGTATTCTTATAGAAGACTTACAGGAAATAATACGTCTGAAATGTAGCTTTTAATGGGAAACGCAGATCTTCTTGGCTCACACTTGCCAGCGTAACAACGGGTGCTATCTGGGATGCTATTCGGTGCAGGTGCTAGGTAGCTCACACTTAACCTCCTCCAGTAATACAAAAACCTTGCTCATTTCTCTGCAGTATTTGACTGCCTTGCTCTTAGATTCCTCTACTATTGATTTCCACTCACTTACGCTAATCGAAATATCCGTCATGCAAGAACTAAGCTAAAGATTTGTCGTCTTTGGCTTATATAGCGTGATACAAGCAAGAAAATAGGATACACAATCACTACCATATGACTTTTCGAAAGTAGACTGTAGCAGAACACAACGAATTGGCATCTTACTCATCGATTATGGCAGCGTCAATAATAAATCTCGATGATCCTACATATTTCTGGCTGATACCAGGGGATATCCCGACCCAGCTCGTGACTCCGGGATAGGGTGAGCTTGACTCGATCCTTATTATTTCCAAGTGCACTTCGTGTTGCTCCCAAGACACTGCAGGTATGGCCAAAGTCCAAAACTTACATAGATGCTGACCTAATGTGATTCTACCAACAAACCCAAGATACGTCTATCAGTACGGAGATTGACACCATTAATCTTGATTTGTGCCAAGAGTCTTGGCGCGCCAAGATCTCAGCCCTGCAGAAGCCCCCCCTATCGCGAGTGCCTAGACAACTGCCTCTCGGGCGTCGATGATAGGGGGCCCCGAGCCCAATAGATGGGGCCTTTGGGGCCCGAGCCCCCTATTGGTGCCGCTAAAACATCTAGATTGGGGCCCCTTAGGGCTCCCGAGTCCCGGGCACGTTCTAGGGGACCAGTATTGCGCTAGGGTTAGGGCTTGCCACGAACGGCTTAGCGCAAATCAAGATTAATGGTGTCAATCTCTGTACTCCATATGTAAGCAGTCGTTTAGAATTATACGTTTGATCCAGACCAAACAACAGCTCTTGATCCATATTGGAGGAGACAGAACACAATGGATCGCGACCTTACTTGAGTCTGTAGTTTGAGAATACTGGCTTTAAGTGTTGCAATATTCGATCCCATTCTATCGCTCGCTTAGCTACCCTAGCTAGCTTCCCCCTATTACCCCATTTTGGCATCATTCTAGCACCTTCTGCCCCTATTCTGATGGCCATTGCGCTGCAGACCTCATGTATATATAGAGTATCTTCCATAGACCTTAGGAAGACAGGCAATGCAGTGTTTTACCACTCCTAGCATTGCGACATTAAGCTTCCCCTTCAGAAGACCCATGATGGGATGCGCTAAGGACTTTAGCGCGCCAAGAGCCGAATCGAATCCTTGATCAGGGTTAGGGCTGTGTTCAAAATTCTTGTAGAATTTTCACGCAATTCCACAAGACCTGACATGACGCTATTGTGAGTCCCGACTATCGTAAATTGTCTTTCTCGCTGTCAACGGTAATAATGCAAACGTTGGTCAATGATTATAGATCTTCAAGAATCTTTCGTGTATTCCTTTGTATCAAAGGGAGAAAAGACCGTAAATTTTATGAGCTTCGTTGGGGGCTAGCAGCTACCCTCATTCAGCATCAGCGTCTTAATGATTGTTTCATTAGTCCTTCTACCAACAACCAATAACCCTTATACCAATCTGTTTGTTCCGCGATCGAAAAGATATTGCCGTTCTAGTAAAGAGCCTACCAGATGGAGAAATCGGTGCACAGCCTTCCTGACTGGGCAGGAAGCGGACCCTTGTAATTAGTCTCCGGCGCCAGTAGCATCTTAAGGTAAGAGAATGGAGCATAATTAATGCATATATCAGGAATGTTTAAGCTAGGTTCAACACTTATCAAGCCCCTTTAAAGCAGTAGATTCTTTATCATCCACAAATTAAGTGCGAAAAAGATATAACGAAGGATTAGAGTATTATTAGGATCGACTTATCGGGCGTTAGCTCTATATACATGACTTATGCTCCATTCTCTTACTAGTACATACACCATACAATGTGATGGAACTCAAAATGAACCTCAATTCGCCGCATACGGGTAAGAACGAGACATCGACGCGCATGATTCCGGCTGAGGTGTAAGCCATCAGTCTAGAAGGTCAGTGGACGAATTCCTAACCCTCTTGAGAAAAGGTTGCGAAGCCGAGAACAGCTCCAAAAGGGATGCAGATGACTTCAAATCTGAGTTGTGCTAGACGATGTGAGATCCTCACATGAAGGTGCTACTTACCATGAGCCGTGCCACTGGAGGACTCATGCACGGAGGTGGAGCCATCAATCATGCCTGCAGCGTCCTTGTGAAATGTCATTGATCGATGATCCGCCTTCTAACTGGGGAATGTGGCACGCAAACCAATGCCCGCTGCCGCTAGAGGAACCAATCACAAGTAGATTACCCAGGCACCCGTACTCTTGACTACGGCCGAAGCAGTACCGAAATTGCTTGGATGGCCCTTTTGGAGGATGTGGCCCCTTTGTTGTTTACTACTCAACGCAACACAATGGCTGAAGGGGCTGTTCTTGTTATTGGAGGCTGCGGTTTTGTCGGTTTCCACGTTGTGAAAGCTCTGCTTGAAGTGAAATCATGGTCCTCCGTACATGTCATGAGTCGTAACCCCGCACGCAATCAACTTGCTGGTGCGTTCTACCATGTTGGAGATATGACCTCTGCGGCCCAGGTACGGACGCTCCTTGACGAGATTCGGCCCAGCGTCGTCATCCACAATGCCTCTCCTATCGCCCTTGGAAACGCAGAGGACTGGCAGTATTGGTACAGGACCAATGTTGGAGGGACCAAAAACGTTCTTGACTGCGCAGCCGCCGGCACCTACGTCAAAGCATTCGTATATACTTCTTCCGTGTCAATCATCGATAAAGCGTCATTCGATTATGTTGATGAAACTGCGCCGATGGCTACGATTACATCTAAGCTCAACTACTATTCAAAATCCAAGGCCCTGGCCGACCAGTATGTGTTAGATTCGAACAATAAAACAGGTCTCCGAACCACTTGTCTTCGCATCACAAGCGTTTACGGCACACGTGACAATCAAATGATACCAGGCGCAATCCAAGCGCTTCATGCCGGCCATCAACGGAAACAGATTGGAGATAACACCAATCTCTACGACGCCTGTTCTGTGCGGAATGCTGCAACAGCCCACGTCCTGGCTGCAAAAGCTCTCCTTCGCGATCAAGAAGACCCTCTGCTCAAGGTCGATGGAGAAGCATTCTTCATTACAGATGGCCACCCTATACCATATTGGGATTTTCTACGGATGATTTGGGCGGCTGCGGGCGATAAAACACCGTTGGAGGAGGTACAGGTCATACCAGCATGGTTCATACTAGGTTTGGCGAGCGCCGTGGAATGGGTATACTTTGTTTTCACGCTGGGGAAAAAAAGGCCCAAAATGCTGAGAAGATTTTTCATTGAACACACTTGCCTGCAGAGGACTTTCTCGATTGAGAAGGCGAGAAAAAGGCTGGGGTACACCCCTGTGGACGACAGGGATGGGATGATCAGAGCTGCTGTCGAGTGGGAACTCCAGAAGGAGGTAGAAGCGGGGAAACAGAAAACTTCCTGAAATTCCATTGGGGGCCGCTGGGTTTCTGGATAACAACACTAGTCACTGGCAAAGAGTTGAATATATGTATCCATAGGAGACGTCACATAACGCTCGCGTGCTGGATCCTGGGAGAGATTGCCCCTATATACCCATCATACTGGTTGCAAGAAGTAGGCAATCGATTTCACTCTGAATCGGCTTATCACATCACAGAAAACTTTATCATCTATCACTGTTGCTTGGATCCACTAACGCACTGGGAGCACCCACCTATCCTTCGGAAATAATGCTTATTTAGGTCTAGATCTTAGAATCAGCTCTGCGCACGTGCAACTCAGCCGTCGAGACGCCCCAAAATTCGTAGCATGACTGCATATGTCAACTACATTCATGCATTGCCCCTCTTCTGTATTAGTGTCTCCTTTCCGTCCACCCGCTTACTCATGCCCTATCAGTCTGTTCTACGAACCATGAGAAATGAAAGAATGGGACGGCTGAGGATTTTGAATTAGAAATACATACTACTGCCCTATTCGACGATCCATGCATCTATCCCCACTGATGGCGAATGAGGTCACCGCGGTCAACTTTTTACTTATAGTTGCCATGGCTGCCAGTATACAAGTCTCACTGCCATCCGAAGAGCCTTGCTGTTTTCCATATCTTCTGTGCATATATTTTCGCTAACTAGTTGCCTAAAACCTAGGAGAGTCTCCCGTAGAATCATCGGAGTAACCGCTAAGACACTGGAGAGTGGATAGCTATTTGTTCTATGGCCTCCTGTTGATGCTTTTGACCTTTCAAAGCTACTCTTTACTATCATCGCCTTCGCCCGGCAAACAGCGTAGGACCCAAAATTACACGAGCGAGCTGATACAATACAGAGATCTGTGGTAATCATAGGGTCTTCTACAATCCCCGGCCGATGTCTCACAGAATTTCGCTTCCTGGTTGTGGCACCTCAATTGCTGAAGAAAGGCCATACAAAGGTAGGTGATCCTGGCTGCCCCCGTTAGTGAGATCTCACTGGAATCAATAGACCGCCGGCAAAATTTTCGCTATTCCGAGGTGGAGAAACTACTATGTCTGCATTTCCGACAGATCACAGATCCATGAGATCAAAGGAGCTCCGTATTCTCGACTATGATGGCATGAGAATCTCAATGAAGTAGGAACGCTTCCCTTGTGCATTACATTTATAGAGGAAATACTGATTGTACCTCTCAGATACTATTTCCAGAACATACTTTGCACCACCCCAAATTCCATCCTTTCGACCATACAGACAAAGTGAAGAGCAGAGCTATGCCGATAGCGATACGCGCTCTGCAGATAGGATAACGCCCAAAGTTGCCAAACATGGGACCAGGGTTACAGCAGACTTTGCGTTCAGAGATAGATAACGAGATGCATGCTAAAAAGGTTGACAGCAATGGTTTCTTGCCCCTTTAGCTTGCGGATAGCTTTGTGTAGTGACTGTTACAGGTTGGATCGAAATCGCTGCAACACCAGTGATCAGTTGAATCGTGGGCCGTCTCAACTGTTATGTGATCCTGGGGCAGAGAATCTGTAAGATCTCCAGTTTGAAGCCCTCTGCATTATCATATCATTCATTCGGATCCAGCAAATGATCCACTAAATGTCGAAGCGGCTTCAAGATTTACCTCTGGTACAGGAATTACAGCTAGACTGTAAGCTATGACGCCTTCGGTGCCTATGGGTCAGTAAGCCTTCCGGTCTTTATCTTTACCACTAGCTACAAGAATGCTGCCAGCCCAAACATCCTTGCTTTACTGGTGAAGGGACGCGATAGCTGAGCGAAGTGTAACACGATTAGTTGAAGAGCGTTTAAGCAAAATCGATGAGCCCGCTGGAAACCGGGAAGAGTCTGTGAGCATGATTTCACCCCAAAGGCCTTAAATCAGATTAAGAGGCCATAGCTGGATTGTATCCAGTGGATCATCAATGCTTTGAAGGGCAGCCCGAGGATGAGTTCGAGAAATGTCGCCAACGAGACACTCTACTTGTTATTCGCAGGTGCATTCCAACCCCCCAGAGTCTGTATATGTTACTTCTTTGCGATAGGCACAACCAGCTCTCTAACACATTTCAGATCATCGTATTCGCGCTCTATGAACTTTGCAAGCAGTAGGAGTATTTGGAACGACTACGCGATGAAACCTCGAAAATGAGCGAAGACGAAATCTGCGGCTTCGGGGAGCATGGTACACCCCTGTTGGATAGTGTCCTGAAAGAGACTGCACGACCTTTCCCAAATCAAGCCAGTCATTACATATTGATACATGATCTCGATCTGTACTTATAATGCTCTTGATAGTCGTCATGCAGCGCAAATTCTTAGGTGCATTCACGTTCAGTGATTGAACTTATGTGTCTTACTTCATCGCGGCTTATCAAGAGTCGCAAGTCCCAGAGGACGAAGTATATGATGGCAAATGATAGTCCAAGAAGGAGAAACTCGAGCGAATTAAATTCTTTAGGGACTATTTCCCAGCCAATTTCATTTGTATTCTTAGTGGGTACATATCGAACCAACCCTCAACAATATCACACAGCCAAGAATCGTCTGACCATAGACCCCAATCTGGAGGCTATACCATCCAGAATGTTTCCGACCCGTATGTAGGCGTCGATGCTGTAGATGGCGAAAGCGTAGCTCCGAGAACAAGGGAGACTTCATCAAGCTCTGGCTAGCAAAGCACCGGTGGCTCAAATGCTGTTTCGAGGGAACGACACAGCACAATTGCCCATGACCAACGGCTTAAGATAATGTAGAAGGCCCTGAGGCGATGGAATCAGAACATCTAGACACGATAAGCCAGCAGAAATTGTGGATCAAATAGAAGGATATACCATTCTCACTGCGGACCAGAAATAGCAGGGACTTGACGATCCAGCCATCTGAGGACTATGATAGCGTATGCTATGATACAAGCCTCCGTTATGAGGATAATATGAAAGGAATATGGAGTCTCTACCAGCCGTGTGTCCTCCATAGTATGAAAAACGGTGGATAATTTGGTTATAAAGATCGACCACGTAGAACAGTAGCTTCCTATGTAAGTTGGATGATGAGAACAGATATCTCATTCATGTGAGTGGTATGTAACTGGGGGACCCGAGATTCTGTCATCTGTTACACCCAAATTAGCATCACGCGGGGCCCCATCCACATCCCATCAATGTAGCGTGACGATACAACGCCATCGCGTGGTTTATGCAATGCACTACCCTGCCACATGGATTCCTACCAGTCTTAGGCCGCACCAGAGCAAGGAAAGTTTAAATCAGGGCCATATCCTCTGAAAAACGATCCCTACTGTGCATTAATTAGTCCGGTTCGCTCGCATACCGTACATTTAAGGCTCGTACCAAAGAACAATTGTGATACTATTGCATGATACAACGTGCTAATAGCGACTAATTACCTTATTACCCCGAGCACGTTTCAGCTTAAACCTATTGTGCCAATAGCCTTATTGCAGTAAGATACGATAATTATCTGTACGCAGTCGGGGAATTTTTAAGCGACATTTAACAATACAGAAAATCCCGGGGTCATGGACAGATCATCGCACTACCTGTTCATGCAGTAAGATATTCAACATCTATATTGCTTTAAAATTAGTAGTAATCCCACTGCATCATCATCCATGGGATACCGATGGCCGGCACCAGCCCCACGCGCCATAATCCAATGCCAGGGGACATAGTCCGAAACCCCAACCACTCCATCCCAGAATGCGTTAACGCAACGAGATAGGTCCAGAAAGCCAGCTTATATCTATACTATAGGCCCCATAGAAGCAGACGATGCGGGATAACGCAGACCAGGTACTAAACAATTCGGCTCCGTAGTCAGTCAGATGGGCATCTGCATAGGGCCCGGCGTAGGTGCGAAGGGCATGCTCTCTGCTTCGGTAGCGTTGAGTAAAATCATCCTAATGGTGTAAGAGAATGGAGCATGAGCCATGTGTAATGGGAATATTTAAGCCGGGTTCAACACTTAGTAAGCTCCTCTAAAGCAGCAAATTTCTTTATCACCCACTTAATAAGTACGAAAATAGTATAATAAAGGATTAGAAACCTTTAGAATTATAAATTTTTAAGGTATTATTAGAATTAACTTATTAGGTATTAGCTCTTTATATATAACTTATGCTCTATTCTCTTACATAAAACTTAGAATCCATATCAATTCTTACTTCGTTACCGTCAGTGATGGTCTTAAAGTGAGACAATCGAGCGTAGTAATCATGTCCTCGATGCCGTAATATAGGCAATGATCTCCTATTGGGCAGTGGTTCATTGGGATCTTCTGTCAGAGTCTCTTAAGAGAGCGGTCCCGATTGGTCTTGTAAAGCTCCCAACACATGTGCCAGGCCACGGGATTTGGATATGCATTGTGTATCAATGTGTGTTTAGGACTGCCGGATGCCGGGGCTCGGGCCAGACCTGGGCTGATTATCGGTGCTTTGGTGAATAATCTAAGCGACTGTATGTGTTATGGTCGGTTTGACGTCGACTGCAATTGTTTTCTGATGATATATGCTTTTGAGTGTAGTTCATGGTTTTACCGATAGGCTGTAGACCTCCGTACTACAATAGAAATGAGGCGTAATAGATACTTTCGTTGGCTCGCAACGAGTAAAGCTGTCAACTTCCAGGACGACATCAAAACAGAGGCGTCTTCCGTGGTGACTTCCTTGCGATAAAGGACTCATTTTGGTCACGGCACTCTCCAAGGGCTCACCATTTTGTAACCCCTCTTTGGACGAATGATCACATGATTCTTCCAACGGGCCAGCAATTTCTCACTCTTCGAGTGGAAGGAGCGGATGCAACCGCACTATCCGAGACCAGCCCTGGTGGTCTTCTTGATGATCGCTTGAATGGACACCCTGATCGTGATATGATCTTTGGCATATAGATGGTTTCAGCAGGCCTTCGTAGATTCTGAAGGCGTCCTCTTGGCCATTCAAGCAGCTAGAGCTCCCCGAACGATTGCCCTCAAACAGCAGCACCAGGCTTCCATACCTCCCCAATCCTCTTCACTTCTCCAATAAATCCCTTACTAGTAATCTTTCCCCCTTTCCCTTTCCCACTGGCAACAGCCATGGGCGTATGCTCATCCGGGACATAGAATGGATTTTGCAACAACCGTATATAAGCTGTCTGCAGCGCCTTGAATGCCTGCTGCCCCATCAAAACCCGTTGCGCTCAATCAAGCATGTAGCTCCACTACTTACACCTTTGACGTCGCCATCGGCTACAGCTCTTCTTGATCCAGTTGTTTCTGAGCCGCTGCCCCGCTCACCGCTCCTGCCCCACGCGTCGACCACAATCGCAAACCTGGTGCCTGTACCCGTCTGCCATCCCCATATGCTGAGCCGTTCATCAACTGCTTGTAGCATGCCTAGGTCTTGATCAACGCGGTTCCGGTCACGGGAGCGGGCATCGAAAATGTCTAGAGAGGCATTGAGGAGAAAGGAAAACTCGAGGTGGGTGGAGGGGTGGGTGTCGTGCGGCGGAAAGAGAGCGATGTGGAGGGGATTGTCCTGCAGCTGTCAGTTTCTGGAGAGTGTAAAGGATCAATCAGTCCAAGTTCAGCTGGAAGAACTTTACATGTTTGCCAATTATACCTATACAGGCTATGGAAGGGGTGGACATGGTTGTTGGGTCTGGCAAATCCCGACTACAGCGGCAACGCTACGTTGTTAGGAAACGATACCTTAGATCAAGGTATTCCCGTTACGGCTAGCCCTTGGGCTATTAGGCAAGTCCTATAGGTTTCTCTAGCCACATATATTATTCTCAGACTACTAATATGTACATTATATTTCAATCACAATGTCCGTACTCTTTTATCGCAACCATCTCCCGATGTGATCCTTCGACAGTCTACATAGACCTTTTCATCACACAAGCAATGTAGAGCGAAACAGGCACCAAGTCTCTCCCAAGGCCAGCAGCCGTATTGTCATGACCCTCCTGAAGTCATCAGAGAGGTTTCCATCCCCGCAAGAATGCTTTCTGAGGGTTCTGCAGAAGTCCCTTGTATGACACACGCCCTGGTACGTCTGTGCCAACATCGATCCCACCTCGAAATGTAGCCTTTGGCTTGACCCCCTTCACCAAATAAAAAGTGGAGACGACGGAAAACCCATGCCGCTCGGTACCAATCGCGTCATGTCTCGATGATGCTCCTGCGTCCAGAAGGTATGTCGGTGACCTGCATTCGCTAATCCCTCTGGGTGGTGATGTGGGATGGATGGGCCCAAGGACGCGGGCAGCAATAATCTTAGCGAGAGGCGTTAGGTGAATCAGCGATGCGCAGATCAGAAAACTGCAATATTCTACCGCCTCCCAATTTTGCAGAGACACAACCATCGACGTGGGATCTAATCTCCCGGGAGCAAATGTCAGTTCACCGTTGTGGATATTGATAAGTCGAGCAATGAGGGAGCCACATGGACTGTGTTTATGTCAGTCGATCCAGGCTGAGTCGAAAATCATGTGCTATGCTTACATCGCACCAGTCGCGAATATGCCAATCAGCAGTAGCTTCCGTCGCAAGGCCATCTGCAAATGCCATACCATAGGCATTGGCAGGAGTAGAATCACCACGTTGGTCACCAGATTAAAGATAGTCTCGGCTCGGAAAAAGCCAAGGGTATTTATGCAATGCCCTGGAATCTCAAAGTTCCAAACCCTTCCCACAGGGGTGCACTGAAAGAGCGCCATCGATATGAACAGGACTCCTTCAATGCTACACGCTACCATTGCTGCCATGACCCATGTGCGGAACGTAGGAAACGGCGAGAGTCTAAGGTAGAAGAGAAGTACTGAAGATTTAATAGCCGTTGTGATCAACAGGTAGGTGACGCGAGTCACATAGATGACCTTCACGAGTATCAGATAAGAAGGAGACGGTCATAGGAATCGAAATTGCGTACCTTCATGACATACAATGCTTCAGTAGGCTGTAGATCCGAGTAATGAACCCCAGCGCCATGGCTTAGACAGGATAAGACAAGAGGCGCTTGGATGATAGCCAGGATCTAGGGCGTATCAGCAATTACCAAAGCCAGGCGCCAAGATGAGGGCTACCATAGCCGCCGTAGTTGCGTAGTCATCCCATCCTGGGCTCTTTAAGATCATGTATCGACTGATTAAACGCAGAGCAACAATCAGGAGCGCTGTGGCTGTCATCGAGACTTGGACAGCAATGAGCACCGTTCTCGTGCTTGGAGAAGGTTTATCCATCGACGCGTCTGTTGACATGACTGGATAAGTGAAGCACTAGATCTGCAATATCAGGGCTGATGAGGAGCAATCTGAGGCAAAGAGTGGGGACAAGTTCCAGCTGCAAGCATAGTAGTGAAAGCACGGAAGACAATAAACGCGGACTGCCGGCCAGATAAGTTGGGTGGAGCAATGACGGAGTTTGCGAACCTCCTGACGGAAAGAGCAATCCGAGGGCCCGACTACAGGACCCTGCACTTCACAACAGGCTTGCTTTTGACTCTTTTCTTGTGCTATGACTTGGAGACACCAGAAAAGTATATCTACTACGGCCATATCATTTTTGGAATTTGGATTTTGCTGAACGCTCAGGACATTCTTGGGGTTCCGGCCTCCGGCCAGGCCTTTCCTGTGGAACCTGATCCCCTGTAAACAAAACAGAGAGTGACATGATCACGCCCAACGACCACCCAAAAGTGATGAAAACCGGAGATTTTCTCGAAACTTCCGAGAGTACTCCCCCAAATTCACCCAATTCCAAAGTCCAGACTGCTTGGAATACGGTCAAGACGAACTTCAAAGACAGATCTTCGGTGCCTGATTTGCGGCGTTGGATGTCATTCACACGAACCTCTGAGCCAGAACCCCTGGAGGATCTTCCAGCAACACTCGGACGTCGGTCAGAAGATGAAATGGAAAGTCTCTTCTGCGACTCGCTGCTAGGCTTGATGGAAAGGACCCATAGATTCGACTATCTGGATTTCACTAGAGAGCCCGTGAAGCGAAGAAGTTCTGAACGCAGCGAGAACAACCCCGGCCAAACTCCGCGCGCTAAACGGTTCAGCTGGACACGCTAGTCTCAGTAAAGCATCGCGTCATTGATCTCAAGACGACAAGCATCAACATTTCTTCTACTATTGCCCCATTACTGCAATTCCTCCTTCTTCAAAGAAACCACAACCACGGTCTCTGTCTCATTTCCTTATGTCCGCTATGTTGTCTACTACCAGAACGACAGCTTCTTTAGCATTGCGAGGTACGATGCTTCTCTAGAACCACTATTGCCACCAGTATCTAACTTACATTCTCTCATAGCCAAACCCACGGCCGCCCTTCTTCCTTTACGTGCAGGTCTATCAGCCTTTATTTCATCAACATCCTCAAAGTCCGCCACAGAAGTCACGCCTGCACAAGATGCGAGGGGTCCCCCACTTAGTGTAACTGGCAAGCCACGACGAGAAGTCCCATTACCTAGTCAAGAGAAAAAGGAAGGTGCTATGCAATATGCTCTGTAAGGTGTCCCACAGGGGTTTCTCGTAAACATACTGAACCGTGCCACTAGGACTACCCTCGACCAAGTCGCCAATTGGGCCCGCCAAGGCTCCCTTTGGCCCATGACCTTTGGACTCGCCTGCTGTGCTGTTGAAATGATGCATCTTTCTACGCCTCGTTATGACCAAGATAGACTCGGTATAATCTTTCGCGCATCACCCCGTCAATCAGATGTCATGATTGTGGCTGGAACCCTGACCAATAAAATGGCACCTGCACTTCGCCAAGTGTACGATCAGATGCCCGACCCAAGATGGGTGATCAGTATGGGCTCTTGTGCGAATGGAGGAGGTTATTATCATTATAGTTACAGTGTTACAAGGGGTTGTGACCGGATTGTACCTGTGGATATTTACGTTCCTGGTTGCCCACCCACATCAGAGGCACTGATGTACGGCATCTTTCAGCTGCAGAAGAAGATGCGGCATACGAGGATAACGCGCATGTGGTACCGAAAGTGAAAATTACGATGGATGGAGCATGGGCGTTCTTTTCCACTGTACAAATTTGATGAGAAACTGCATTTTAAAATTTGCCGTCCCACATTGGCGGCATCTGGTCCTGACATATAGCATAGGAGGCTAGTCATAGAATAAAGAATTCTCTAGATGAAGTAGCCAGAATCTCCAACGATTAGCCTGTATCAAGCCTTCCTTTTGCGTGATTTCACGAAACTCTATAAAAAGCTTGGCAAGGCCTTTGCTCCGCACTTAGCCTCGGTCTAACGCTACCTCATGTTCCAACCTCAACATGGCATTCTGATGGCAACTACAACACCATGACCAGGGCGATGCGTAATTTGATTCTGCCAAGCAGGCTTGGTACTATAGTCCCTCAATATGAAGCCCATAACGAGGAACTACATGCGCCATCGATTCGGCGGTAGTCATTTGTGCCCTTCCCAGCCTCATAGCCTACGCCAGCAACACGCTGTTCGTGCGCGAAACAATTCAAGATTCATATCCAACGGTTTAGGACCTGCAAGATGGACATCTACGTCTACAGCATGCCATCCCAAAACCGCCCTCTTCTTTCCCGGTACACACCAAGTATATCCCCAACTTGCAATGACTCAATCCACTGATTTCATATTACAGGCCAAGGTGTCCAGCGAATTGGCATGGCCACTGCCTGGCTCGAAGCTTTTCCGAAGACGTGCAAGCCATTTCTTGAAGAAATGGACTCCCTCCTCGGCTACTCCCTCTCCAAGATCATTGCCGAAGGCCCCAATTCCACCCTCACAGCAACCGAAAACGCGCAACCAGCTATCATGGCCACATCGATTATGATTCAACGCGTGCTTGAGATTGATTATGGATTTAAGACGGGAGAGAGGGTTGATATTTGCCTCGGACATAGCTTGGGGGAGTTCGCAGCGCTGGTCAGCTCCCATCATCTACGTTACGAGGATGCTTTACGCATGGTTCGACGAAGAGCAGAAGTCATGGCACGATGTAGCCGCGAGGCATCAAAATTGGAAGGTGGCGAATACGGCATGGTTGCCCTCGTTTGTGAACCGGACAGACTGTCCAGTCTCATTGAGACTATCCATGAGTTCTTGGGCTACGGGGCTAGTGAAGGCGGGCGAGACGATTCGTCATTTCAAACTCCGGCCTTTGAGCAAGTACTTATCGCGAATATCAACAGTAAGAACCAGATTGTGCTAAGTGGGAGCATTGAGAAGATCCGGACTTTGTTGGTACAGTTACGGCAGTTTGGCGGCCACGATCCTAGAGCTGTCAGGCTAGCGACAGACTCACCGTTTCATTCGCCAATCATGGCTCCCGCAGCGAAAGTCATGCGGGGCATACTTGATGATACCGACATAAATTTCGACTCCGCGTTATTTCCCTGTGTGAGTAATGTTAGTGCAAGGCCTTTTGGCAGTGCGGAACAATTGAGAGAGTTATTGAGTCGCCAATGCGTTGAAACTGTCAGATGGTGGGACAGTATAAGATGGTTGGATCAGGAAGAAGGCGTAAGGAGGTGGATAGGAGTTGGGCCAGGCAAGGTGGGAAGAAACTTGGTTGGCAAGGAAGTTGGTATGAGGGGAAGAGACGATGTAAGAGGCGGTGGAGTATGGGGTATCACTGATCCAAAGGAAGTAGAGGACGTTCTAAAGGCCTTGGACGAGACAGAGGGGGCGGGCTGACTTGGTTACTGCCAATTGACGAGGATTTACTCATTTATGCAGTAGCGAAGGACTTGAAGCCGATGTCACTCGTATGGAAAATCTTTCAACTTCATAGACAAAACGGCCTGCACCATGAGTCCATCCGGGCACTTTCCAGGCGTTATAGTTACGACTAGAGCCGACACTTGACATGTCGGACCCATGGTATTGCTTACGGATCGACTGCCGTTGCCTTCTTAGGAGAGGATAGGAAGGTGTTCATGCAAAGGGCGAATCTGCGGCAGAGCGAGTCATGGTTTCCAAGCGTCAAGGCTGTAAAATATTAATTATGCTTTGGGTACATATCAGGTACTTAGGACATCAGATCAAGGCATGTTGACAGCTGAATGACAGTCTTTCAACCCTTCCAGTGCTGAGAACCGGCCAACCCAAGTCTCATACGAATGACCACGCCTTTCTTGCTAAGTATACCTAGATATCATAGATTTGGCGCTAGAAATCCAGGGGTGCTCACGACCAATATGACCGTCTCGGACTAGAGACTCGCAGACTTTGGCATGGTTGGAGCACACGAAGCAGATCGTAGCACAATACCAATCGCAATAATAGAATAATAGACAACAAGCAACAAATCGAGGTAACGAATCACGGCTACCTTAGGGTTACAGTCTTGGCACGCTAACCTCTCGGTTGAGAACCCGGTCGAACACCAAGATCGACGACCTGCAATGCAATGCACTACAGCGGGGCCCCTTTACGCACATAAGGCAGCCCTGTAGACCCGTAGACCTGGTTTGGTGGATGCATATGTACGTTCGTGCTGATCAGACCCACTTGGAATCTCTGCCCTACGGTAAGTTGTTCGCTTCCTACGTGCTATGTTTCCCGAACCCTGCGCTGTTAGTCTGTCCATCGAGTCATGGGGCATGTTTCTTTATTGCACATAAATGCTTCAATGGCATGGTAGGATGGTTTGTGCTGATTTAATGTTCGATGGAATTAAGTCTAGTTAGGAATTTTTGGTTTGGGTTTAATATTTCTTAAGCTACTTTGCGCTGTTAGTTTGTCTGTTGAATCAGGATGCAAGTTTCTTTGTTGCACACAGCTGCTTGAATGGTACGGTAGGATGACTTGTGGTGACTCAATGTCGACTGGAATCAAGTCCAGTAGTAAGAGAGTGGAGCACAAGTCATGCCCATAACAAAAATATTCAAGTTGTGTTCAATATTTTCCAAGCTCCTCCAGAGCAGCAAAAATCTTTATCATACATTTATTAAGTGCGAACAAGAAATAATAAGAGGTTAGAAACCCCTAGAGTCGCGGTTTCTAAAGGTATTATTAGGATCGACTTGTCAAGTGTGAGCTTAATATGCTTGACACATGTTTCATTCTCTAGCTGTGTCTCCCTAATCAAGAGCCAATTTAGGATTGCGCACTGACTCGTTCCCTAGTATGACATGATAAAAACCGAAAATCCTGAACCGTTGCTGCACAACCGAACCCCTGGTTGTGCATCAAATTACTCTTCCGTCTCTATCCAATTTGAGCTTTTGCCAGTTATTGAGAAGCTTCGTTGGATTTCTCCTCAAGTATGACACCTTACGATTGCACGCTTCTTTTGGGTGACGCTTGAGGAAAAGAGGATACTCTTCCTCCATTGGTTTCATACTGACGGTCTTGTCCGGGCCCAGGTAAAAAACAATATATGCCTCAAAAAAGTCCATGTGCTCAGGAATCCACGAACTCGTTTGTGGAGTTCTGGTCATACGCAAGTAAAGTTTATTCACATGTTCTTGAGACGATTAGCTATATACTTTGTATATCATTTGTCTTACGACCAAAGTGGGGCGCACCTTTGCTTGGTATGGGTGCGCTTGGTTCGGCTGTGGACGCATGTCCCTCTTGAGAGGCCTTCTGTTTCCCCTGTTGGACTGAAGCCATGGAAGTACTGTTACTAACGTGTCCTTTCTTGAATAAGGTGTTCTTACCAGGCGTTAGTTTGGGTTGACCTTGTCCAACCAAGTCATTACCTCCCAGCGTGTCTGCAGGCGTTTCCTGAGCCTGGGAACCCAATGTATACTGTTGACGATCATCTGGCATAGTTCTCCCTTTCAACTTTGAGACTAAAGTCATGGAAGTAGTGTTAGTCACTTATTCTGCTCTTGATTAAGGTGTTCTTACGAGCGTGCGTAGATGGTAGGCCCATGCTTTCAATCAGATCCCCAGTACCAAAGTCCAAATCGGCTGGGCCAGATGCATTACTCGAGCGCTGGCCAATATACTCAGGATGACGTGGATCATGAAATAATTTCTTATCACGTGCGGACGCGGACGTGGATGACTCGGTGCCCTGACCACGGGAGAGTTGGGGATGTGTACGATCACTCATGGTAATCTAAAGAATATTGGGGATGAATGATTGAGATGTGGAAGAAATGTTAGGCAGTGTCCATGCTTCTATAGATATTTGGGGCACAAGCGACAGAGGATCTCTGGGGGGCATGTATCCGGTCCCGAAGTGGAGGCAGCAGTTTCGCTGGCATGCTTATGGTTGCCTAAGCTGCAGCTGAACCAAGCCAGCTAAGACTCGGAAGCAATTGCATGAGACAACGAAGATCATCCTGTTTATGGCTGAGCTGAAGTGCTGCTACGTAACAATGATAGGAAGGGAACGAACAAAATATGCAGTTAGACCCTGTGATTGAAGATCTAAAAAGCACTTCTGGGTGGCGATTGCCTAAGTGTGGGTCACGCATGCCCATACCAGGCAAATACGAGATACAAATAGAACTTTGGGGTGACCCTGGGCCAACACCTACATGTATGAAGCTGCATACGGGAATGTAAAGCTGACTCGAAGCTCCGAAGTGTCTGGGAAAATGTTTCCGATCACCTAAGCACTTAATGCCCTTTCAAATGAGTGGTGGAGAAGACAGATCTAAAAGGATGGTCGGGATTTGTCGGTACAATGAGCCACCGGGCGTCACATGCACCAATCTATTTTATTTGGGGTTGGGGTGGAGTGAAACGCGGAAGCTGGTAAGGCCCGAAGCCTTATCCCACATCTTTTCAATGATCGGCCAGTCATGGCAGATCAATGCGAGATTAGAATCAGAATTAACCTAAGATATCCGCGATGAAACTATTCCTCGTACGAAGTTTCGTTTGGGGTTGCTGGAGTGAAACACGGAGTCCACAGCGTAAAGGCCGAAGCCTTATCCCACATCTTTTAAAAACAACTATTTGACAGATTGATACGATTCGATACCGACTAAACTTAAGATCTATGCGATTAGAATCAGACTTAACCTAAGATCTATACGATCAGAACCAGACTTAATCTAAGAAATCTATGCGATCAAAATAATCCGTTCGTTCTACAACGGTCCATCACTGAAACATAACAATAACCCAAAATTTCACATCTTCAATCAGAATATAAATCCAACATGGTTGCCTTAAATACTATCTTACAACCAAAAAATATCCATGCAACCAAAAAACCCCGTAATCATCACTCACTTACAATTTAATGTCGCCAGCTACCATTATTTTCTCTCTTTACCATACTTTGTACAAAACACAGCTTAATCGCGACGTTGCTCTACTCCTTTCAACTTCTATATATCATAACATTACACGTCCGATGAGAATTTACATGACGATATTAGAAAAGGATTACGCAAGATTTATCGCAAAAACGGGAATTCGTGTCGTGCTTTAGTGTTTTAGATAGGGAATATGGAAAAAATTTTTGGTTGCATGTTGATGAAAATTTGTGATAGGCGATGTAACGACGATTTATGTATTCCGGATAAGGAAATGCGTTGAAAAAGTGTAATGATTTTGCGCATACAGGTTTCAAATGGGGGAATTTTTTCACGATTGCGATGGGACAGAGGTTGTTTGAGCTGTAATGGATCGTAAGTCTCGAAATATTCTTTTGAGTTGTTATTTGAAAGCTTGATGATAAGGGTGCGATGTGGGGGTTGGGCATGTCATGGAGGCTGTTAGTACTCGAGGTGTGTTTTATTGACTGAAAATTTTGTTGATTTGGACTCTTATTGTCAGTGGTCTTGCCCCCTGGTTACCTAGTCAAATCAAAACCCTTTAATTCCAATACGCATGCAGACTGCTCCATTCCCTTCCTCCCTCATTTCCGAAACTGCTCCCTTCATGCAGGACTATGATGATGCATGAGGAGGGTGGTCCCGCTAATAAGTTCGCCAAGGGTTGTATCTGACGCCTTCCGCTTCAGGCTTATGGCGCAGCTTATTTGTCCAGTGGATTTGACAGCTTGTCACAGTGCGATCCAGTTGTTCAGCCATGTAAACATAATCATGTCCGTCTTTAACGAGATTGAGCAGTTTTTTCTCTTCATCAGGCATCCAATCTATAACAACAAAGACATTAGTTATCTATCAGGCGAATTCTTGGAGATACCTACACTTTGCCGCACGTGCCGTGGGGACAATTGTCCTACGCTGCCTAGTTCGTGCCGGCTCGTGGTATGCAGGCTCGATTGCTTAAATCAAAGGTCAGTAAGGGGAAAATCCATTCTATGATTCCTTACAGGCTTCTTACGTCTTCTGCCAAAAGGCTCAGAGCCTGTTGCTAGTCCTCGACGGAGTTCACTACGCGCTAATCCCTCATGGGGATACGTCGCACCGGAGTTCTTCGAAAAGTGGTTCCACTGATCAGTTGGGACCCACTTGTTGAGGTCTCGAGAGCCAATATTCCAACGATCGTAGTCTTCTATGTGTTTTGAGTGTTGGTTTGAATGATGGTCTCGAGGGTCATCATAGTCTGCGTCGATTTTGTATCTGGGTGTTCCTCGTGGATCTCGGAGGTCTCGAGACAAGGATTGAATATGATGGTCTCGAGGGTCATAACGAGGGTCTCGTTGGTCACTACGGTCTGCTTTGTATTTGTTTCCGTGTATTTCTGGATCTGGGAGGTATCGAGACGAGGGGTCAAGACGTTGGTTTCGAGGGTCATCATAGCCTGCATCGTAGTCCCCTCCATAGCTTGAGTATCGGTTTGAATGACGAGACATGATTGAGGTACGGTCCAAGTCTTGTGATAGGAAAAATCGTTGACAGATGGCTATTGCAAGATGGAGAGAGAAGGAAAACAAGAGGATTTATACCTAGAGATGAGGCTCTTGTGTGATACGGGGCGTTGAGTGTCGTGATACGAACCAAGCAAGAAACACGCCCGAAGATGACGTGGTTGAGTAACACCAGGTATTGAGTCTTGCCACATATTTGAAGCAAGAAAATGTGTTTGCGGTTCAAAAATTTTGAGTAACATCGTGTGTCTGGTTTTGTGATACAGATAAGGCAAAGAGGCTGATTCGAAGAGCGGGGTTGTTGAGGAGTCGTGGGTATTTAACATTGCGATAGACTGTGATACAGATATCATATTGATCAGAATCTCTGTCTCCAGTCCACGGATCCCTTTGCGTCAAGTAGAGGCTACTACTGTAATATGCAGCGTATTAAAGCTTAACGCCCCACGAATAGCACAACTTTAGCGTTTTGTCGCGCGCTAAACTTTATCATGCTTGTGTCGCAGTAATCGCCCACAGGCCGGTACCAATTATTGTCCATATGTTTAAATGCGATGCCTCGATTTACACAGTACTAATTGACATATTCGTGCCAGTGGCCTTCAGCACTACCGTAATGGATGAAACTTCAATCGTATGAGGCTAATTCTAAATGAAACATGCACATAAATACTCACCAAACCGAGGTTTTGATCTCTTCGAATCCTTAAATGTCACGCACATGATTTCCGGCTCTCTTTATAACGGCGCAAGATCCATTTCCAGATCTCAGCTGTGTGTGAAGGCGTATTCTACGCCCTTTGCTCGATCATCAAATCTTAATCTTCGATTCCAGTGCTGCTTGACACTTTGTTTGGTGTGATCCAACTTCAAGGCGATCTGCTGCCAATTTTTGCCTTCTTTGACGTAATTGATTATTGCCTGATCATCCTCTCTCGAGTAAGGTTTGGGCGTTTGGGTTGGTTTCTTGACTGTATTGAAGAATTGAGTTAGCTAACAAGTCTCCGGAATGCTTGTTTGTTGAAGGATACTTACCTCCCTCGCCAGAATTCCGCAAGCTTCTACCCTCTGATCTTCCTGTTTCTCGAGATTCGTAGGCTGGTGGTCTGGGAGGGGGTCTGGGGTAATAATTACGAGCGGGTTCTAGCGTATGGGGCCCTGAATGTTGGCGTTGATCTTTGTCTCCATAAGGTAGTGAACCATCAAAAGGACGTTGCCCACGCCAGCCATCGCTATGCGCAGTTCTGGAGTCATAGCAAGTTGGATCGGTTCTGAAACGGTGACCGTTTGGCTCGCAGGGTTTGGGTAGGCGTCTCGTTTCATGGTAGCGTTGTTGTTCTTGTGGATTGCGAGACATGACTGAAGAAGAATCCAACGCTAATGGTTGCGTTCCGAGAAAAGCGGTTGAAGATATTAGCACTCCAGGTTAACGTAGGTCTTAGAGTAGTGATGATGTGGAGATGAGGTAGGAAGCAAAGATAGAAATGGGTAAGCCCAAGTACTTAAAGAGGGGGACGGTCAAGTAACACTGTGTGATTTGTATGTTGTGGCAACGGCTGACACTTCCAGATTTGTGACACAAATAAAACACCGCGGGGAAAGCTGGAGACAATACTTGGTGGGTGACACTTACCTGAGTGTCGATGGCTGGCATAGCTGCGTTCGTACTTTCTTTGGGTTCTCCTTTGTGATATGGTCGGGATGTAGATGAGGAAGCCTGAGTTTGAGTTTGCTTTGTAAATTTGAGTTGGCTGTCTTTCGTTCGATGGCTGAATTCGTGGCATACTGATCTTCTCTATTGCGTCGAAAATGCTTCGAAGAGGAGAGCTGAGACTGTTTTCATGCTTATTGATATTATGTGATACTTCGAAATGGACTTAAGCGAGTTGCATGCACGAAGTGTGTAGTTTACGAGAGGTCCTAGTACTTCTCGATACTATCATGAATCTTCAAGATAGAAATTGCATGAAGCGGCGAAATCTATGCCGAACTCTCGTCAACTTCTGAAAGTCTAACGCGAATACAGTCTAGAATAAGCCTGAAAATGATTTGCATACCAAGTTTTGCCCTCCCCCCAATCCAGTACGTCTTGGAATCTCGCGTTCTTTGTCTAGGTTCTTAAAAGCTCATGGACGTGGGCCAGGTCGCTGCAAGGTTTTAAACAAAGGCCTGTAGCTTACACCTTGCGCCCGAGGATCGCTTTTCAGGTTACCATAATACCAGTGTCCCTTTACGGATTCCTCAGAACGGCCCATTTTAACGGCGATCTCTGACCAGTTGTATCCATCTCTAACGTTATCGATCAGATAATCGTCCTCGTCATCACTCCAGAATCGGTTTCTGCTGCCTATGAACACACAAATCAGATTTGGGAATCCTTGAACGACTGGGTTCTTACCTTGAGTATCCCGCTCTGCACGCGCATCTATGTTTCTAGATCCGCTTGTATTACTCAAACGACCAGAATGCGGAGACAGTGATTCTCTTTTTATGTAGACATGGTCAGAACTTCGGTTGCTCCTATGTTCTGCTCTCGGAGCTTGGCCACTGTGAGGAGTCCTTCCTGGGAGTGCAGCGAAATTTCTCCCTGTTACTAAGAGCGTCAGCATATGTTCTTGAATTTTCGCTTTGGGCATCCATACAATAAGAGTTTTGGTTCTCAGGAACTCTGGCAGGTGCATAGCTGCTAATCGCGAGGCGCTCGTTGTCTTGGCGAAGTTGTTCGTGTAAAGCCCCAATTCCTGGAAGTCGTACATTACTGCGGCCTAGACGGGGCTCTGGGACGTCGAATTCATTGTGATACTGGGAGGGATTGATATTTCTATCACGGTGATCTGAGAGGCCGTAGCCTCCACGGTGGGCATAACCGGCCCCATGCTCGTAACTGCTATCGCCCTCTATCTTGATGTCATAGCCTCGCGGAGAGGAAGGATAACCGTTCGAGGGCATGTTTAAGGGTGGAGGTGACTTTCTATGACTTCGTGCACCCCTCTGCATGTTCAGATATTCTCCACAACCAGGATCGTCAAATTATGATAAGTCCAATGCAAAACACGAGCTGTGCTGATTTGTAAAGGTTAAATAGACAATGGGGAAAAGCTTGGAAGTATTGCACTACCAAGTGACATTGTAACAGCTACCCTGGCTAGTGACGTATTGGTCACATAAAAGTGTCGCTGCAGATAGAATGGGGGTTCCGCCGGCCGTAAGATGGTATATTACGGCTCAGTAACACGATAACAGTTGCCTCATGGGGCAACGTGTTTACGTATGGAACATGCAATTGGTTTGAAAGGCTTTCGATTTGGTACACAATGTAAAAGTGTTGCTGCCGACATTATGCCGAGTTCCAGTCGGAGATTTCCTTTGTCTTGTGATATCTTTGTTACTTGACGACTTACACAAGCATTTCGAACAATAAAACTGGCATCTTCGTGACTGCACGTGGAGGCAAGCCCGATCCCTATTTGCTGCTAATCCCTGTGTAGGCCATCAGCTGCTTCCGCTTGCCCTCCGTCGTAGTACTCTTTGTGATAATGCACTGTAACGGCTCTCCACGTCTCGAGGTAAAAGACTTGTATGCAGAACCTGATCATGTCTTGTTTATGAGCCAAATAATGCACCTTATCTGTACAGCATGCCTGCATGACACACAAGACTCCAGAAGTAAGCTCGTGGGGGCCATAAATATTGGCACGCCTACAGCTTAAAGCCAATCTTCATAAACATAAATCCTCCTTCACAACAGAAATCAATTCATGAATCAACTTCAACTTATCAAGAATTATGGAATTTAAAAGTTATCAGGTGGAAATCATTAGATGAATTACCCTTTGCGGGTCTATTCTATGCTGAAAGGACTTGTTTTTGCAAGGGGTGCCAATATTTTCGGCCCCCACGAGGCAAGCAATGACCGAACCTCTGGGAGGATAAGCTAGCTATCAGCCACTTCTGCGACGACGAGAACCAATGTCCCCATCCAAATGTGGCTGGGAAAGTTTTGGATTTACGTAGTGAACATCCGGGTATTCGGACTTGATTTTGTGCCAGCGCTTCCGAACGCAATCTTCGTCGTGATGTTCGAATTGCATGCTGATTTCAGCCCACGTATACCTCTCTTCACTGATGAGTGAAACGAGCCGCTCTTCTTCCTCAAGTTTCCAGCTGCTGTAGCTGCTGTAGCGTTGGTTTCGTTCGAGCGCTGAACCAGGACCTGTTAGCACTCCTACTTATATGAAGTGCGTCTCGAGTTCAATAGACACTTACTCTCTGTATAGGGCGACACGGTACGAGGTCTCCTGTTACTCCCTAGTTCACGTATAGGCAGACTATTGCTCCAATGTGCGGATGATCCCTCTGGGCTCTTGGAGCGATAGCGTCCATACTCATCGGATGGGTACACATTTTCATTTTCATCGGGGGTGAAGTGGTGTCCGTAGCTGTCAGAGAAGGGTTTGCGGCCGTTGAAGGGAAGGCGGTCTGGTAGTAAGGCGTCATGTCGGCTAGGAGGGTATATCCCATTACAACCGTCATAGGTCCATTGGCGTGCCCCATCATCCCAGGTGTAGCCTCCCCAGTGATCTACGAAAGGCGAATCGGCATGTTTGTTAGATGAGCGAGATCGTCCACTCCCTGCAGAAGAATATCCGTCCCTAGATCCCATAATGACAATGCTCTTCAAAACTGTAGAGAGTGTTGCAGAGAGGATGTTGTGGAGGAAAATTGTTGTAGGAAGAGTGCTGTAGAGGAGAAGTTGAAAACATTGGGGTTTCAGGAATTTATACGTTCTTTTAAGTGCTTGAGGGATGTGTTGGACGAGGAGTTGTGACACCAAGTTGCAGGACGATAGTCTTGCTTTACTGGTCGGCCTCGTCCATGTATGTGTCGAGCAAAGTTACCTTGATCGGCCATCTTTGACATAGTATTACAGAAACTCGCATTTGGTGTGACGAATTCCACTCATTGCAGCAATTGTGATATTGTATTGCGGCGCCACTATCCTTCCTTCGCGAGTCCAAAATCGGTCACAAGTGAGACCAGCACAGGAGTTAAGAGAACAAGTTGCACAGGTCTCAGAACATAAACTTTCCCTCGCATGTCAATCGACTGAGCAGATAGCTTACTCTTGAGCAAGTTCGTCTTGGGATCATTAGTGTGCGGAACCATCCATGGCTTTGACCTGTCCCCGGTGAACAGAGTCATTTTGGCCCCAGCGGTCAGTGGCGACAATGCATACGCAATATATGTTGTGTCATCAGAGGGTGTAACAAACCGTGTCAGGTAGATTTCGTAGACTTGCTCCTCCTTGTGTGTTTTTGAGGCAAATACTGAAAGTCCCACCCGAGCAAAATGCTTTCGATTTCCACACAGGATTTGAGGACGAGTCGAATAAGTGAATGTACTCTGACTTGACGATGTATAGCCAATCTCAATCATAGCCGCAAGTATGATAGGTTTAAAAGTATCAAAGCAACAGATACAGCATTTCGAGAAGAACCGTAGATTTCGAAAACCTTCTGCGGACCATGATACCGAGAAGTAAGGGTAGATAAGGCTAGGCAGGGCGATCGATAGGGATGACGTATCAGCGAACGTGCCAGATACTCACAACCACGGAGTAACACCGGGAGTGACAAAAGGCTATTAATGAGGAATTACAAAGTAGTCTCGTTACCCGCCTCGCCGGACCGCGTTCGAGACTCTCCTGAGACTCTTCTGAAACTCTGCCTGCGAACGTTAGCAGCCAGTACTTCAGGTGAACAGCATCTCGGCAAAACAGCCTCAGTTGCACCCACGAAACCTTAATACTGGTGGCAAGCACACAGCAGATCGTCCACACCGCAACATACTACTACTCCTATGAAGGGATTCCAAATACGGGTGGCTTGGCTGAAGGATGTATTGGTGGGACCAGAGGCTTGGTGTTCATGCCCGATTTAGGTTGGTGTTGATCCCGAGCTCGGAATCCTCCTGGATCTGCCGAATCAGACCGATGGGTGATGAACAAGCAAGTACCACAATGTGCGGGGTAACTTCTTCGTCCCCCACTAACGTGCGAAGTGTGCCTGTCCAGGCTGCGCGATAAGATCTAGAGGTAGACGAAGGATCGAATGCGCGCCGGTGCTGCAACCATGATTAATTGCTGCATCTATGATTAATCTCATCACAAACCAGTTGCGAGAGATCATGCGGCTCTAGTTGATCCCATGCTTGCTGTCTTTGTCGATGGAGGTTTCCTGGACGTGGAGGTGTGCAGTAAGGTCGTCAGTCGTCAGTCAGTCGTCGTCAGCTTGAGGTAATGGGCCATGAGGCATGACGGTGGGTCGGGTTTGGCTTTAGGAGCGCGTCAGAGCAAGCTTGGGCCGTTCGGGAATGCCACTAGAATAGCGACAGTTTACACACCCTGCGGTAAAAAAAAACCGAAATTGCGACACCGCAGCAAGCGCCATTTCTTCCAATCTGTGCAAACTGTACAACTCCACAATGCAGCACACACTGCACCCTGCACCCTGCGGAATGATCTGAGCTTTGCATGACACCATAAAGTCCACATCTATAATAGCGCCCGTCCAAAGTGCGATGCCAAACAGTGCGCAAACAGAGATACCTGCATTTTCGTTTGCGGGGCGCATTCAGAATTCTCCCGTCCAGCACTGGCCGTGATTATTGCGATGGGTGACTTATGTGATTGGTGGCGCGCTTCCTTGGACCAGTCGTTTTCTGTACTGGGGCAGTGCTAGGTACCTTTATTATTATTCTATTATTATTATTACCGTCCTCTCCCTAGTATGCTTACCTGGCACAATAGTGATGCTTGTTGGCCTTGCTGGCCTGTTCCCTCCCTTCTGCTTTACCCGAGCCTGTGAGGTCGGCAAGCGAGGCTGATTAAGAACCGATTGAGGCAAACAAACGCGGCGTGGTTTGCATGCAGGATTGCGGGGTTGTCTCAAGTGTGTTTCCATGCAGCGTGATGCCCAAACCTTATCCTTAGAGTGCCTACTTCGTACAAGCTGTTGGCGTAGCTGGATCCGGAACGGGAGAGGGTCAGTCTAAACAAGTAGCTTAGCAACAAGCCTGTGCCACCTTTCCGCCCTGCTTCATCGATTGGAAGAAGCGAAAAAAAAGATCGTGAGACGCAGTTGTCATTGTCAGCTTGGTAAGCTGTTGGTGATATAGAAAATGGTTCCTTTACTAAGCACTTGGGTAATCCTAATCATGGACTGAGTCCAAAGGAAGATGTTCCTCAAAATACCCGAGGAAGTCCTGCGCTTGAAACACGGGCCCGGTTTGAAGGTTGTGTGGCAGTCTGCAGTCCCGCGCTTCCCCATCTTAGCTCCACCGGTAGCATGGTAAAACGGTGGAAGCCGAAACGATGTCATCGGACGTTTGTTGTAGCCACGAACACAACCTTGACAACCTTGTCTGTGGTTCAGACTACCGCAGTTACTGTCAGTGAGTAGCGTCAAAGCTATTGTCATCTAGTACACCTAGGAACTTTAGTAGGTGGTAGGTGTACTTAAGTAACAGATCACGAGGCGCTAATCTTAGCTTCACGACTTGTGCCGGAGTCGTAGTGTGGTCCTTTCGGTGGGTCAAAGCTTTGGACCATACAGAGTAGTCCTCCATGAATCGTCTGTGCCCTCATGCTGTTTGCCGCCCTTCGGGGCCGCTCATAAACACTTATACGCTGCCTGCGCAGGCAGGTTGGCCTCAGCTTCAAGGGTGGCCGGCTCGGAGGCCAGGAGGGCGTCTGCCATGCATCTCGGACCCTTGCATCCCTGTCGCAAGTGTAGGAAGCCTGAAGAATGGTAAGCGCCCTGCCAGAATCTTTGGAAGGAATTTTACTTGGGGCTTGTCTCGAGGTCGCGGAGCCAATCGTAGCCCCAGGCGTGTCTGCTAGTATTTATGGACCGCCAACCATGTCCAATCGCCGCTCTGGCGCTGACCGAGGGGGCGGCCTAAGATTCTCGTGCCAAATTTTCGCTCAATCGACACAGCCGCCCTTCGCGAAGACATCATTTCACCCTTGCAACAGTTCAATAGTAGCCGTTGAACCACCGCACTGGGTTTCCTTCTGCGCATCATCTAAAGCTGCCTGAAGATTCTTCAAGGGCCCGAGTATCAACATAGCTTGAGAAAGGTGCCTATTCTTAGTGTTATTGTGGACCAAGTGAGCTCCGCGCGACAAGCACCTCACAGAAACGCTTTAGCCTTAATTTTAGCGCAGCAAGTGGGAAGCCCATCCGCCCACACCTACCTATATTCCCCTACACCCCCCCTCTTTTAAACACACTCTTTACTACATATCTGCGAGCTTTGCTCGCATTTTCGCACTTTCGGGAGGCTTCTTGGCACTTTCATTAAGACGGATGCTGGGTTGTAGCAAGCTTAAAATTTCAGTTCGCAGCATTTCAAGACTTGGTACCTGCGGTAGACGCCCTGACGCGCGCTCGAAAACGCTCACAGTGAAGGGTGACATCCTGTAATGTATGTTATGAGACTCACTCCTTCCCAAGAGTCAACATCTACAATACAAGATGGCAACAGCCGCTTACATCGCCAGCAGTTACCATAACGGTCCGCTCGCGTCTCCCATACGCTATAAGCGCAACGAGCTCAACTCGCGCCTGAAGTATGGCAGCTGTCTCTTCAAATCACGTTGGCGACAACGATCAATTAGCGGAGCCTACTCCATCGTTCACCGCTGTCAATGGCAGTGGCTCTCCAGCTCCTCCAAGCAAGTCGAGACCTGATCATGAACAACACAGAGAACCAGCCGAAGGTCCTAACCACCGCGCACTCCTTCCAAATAATCAACATGGGACACCACCAGCAACTACGGTACGCCAGGACCCAAAGTACAATGGTGAACGGCAAGAGCGAAGACCATCGCCACCTCCAGCTGCTGGCCAGGTCCCACCCCAAACTCAAAGCTCAAAACCGCCAACGCCAGCTCCTGTTCCGATAGCGCCAATGGAGCACCCCCCAGCAAGACCTAGTCAACAGCCCGACCCCAACGATCCCAGAGCACAATACTCGAACGGTCATTCCAGAACATCCAGCAATCAGCAACCTCCAGTCGCAGTAATGAGTCCACAGGCACAAAAGAGAAAGCGATCATATGATGGGGAGCCCGATCGGCGGCAGGATTACGATCATCAAGCCAACTCGGTATATCCAATGAGTGCTCCCATGAGCGGTCCTCCTCCTAGTCCAGGTGGGCAACGTATCCATGAAATGGAGAATGGTCATGCTAGAGACCGCCCGAGTTTCAGCCCACGGCAGACATATCCCCCTCCTCCAGGGTCGTATCCTCCACCTCCCCAAGAAACATATGCTGCACCTCCACGGATGCGGGATAGCCCTCCTGAGATTTATCCACGTCCAGAGCGCCATCAGCTTGTGAGAAATGAGTATGACCAGCCAGTGGATCCTTCTATCGCTCCCGCACCACCAAGGCCATATTATTCAGACCCCCAAGAGGCGCATTTAGCCAACGCATTACAGCGAGAAAATCGTGGTTATGATGCGCCTCCTCCACAAGTCGAGAATGCTTTTGGAACACCAGAAGAGGAAGAGGATCCACATGCCCAGTACGGCGCCTACGGTGACAATCGCAGCTCTCAAGACATGGACCGAAAGCGACGGAAGCGGGTCTTCAGCAACCGCACTAAGACTGGATGTATGACTTGTAGAAGGAGAAAGAAGAAATGCGATGAACAGCACCCTGAATGTACGTGCAACTATCATTTCCTTTTCAAGAGTTAGTTCGGGATTACCGATGACTCCTGGTCCAATAAGGGACGAATCTCCTTTATCATATTTGAATTAATCTCCCCCCCCCCGCCATAGTCAACTGAAGAAAACTTTCTCTAACAAATCTCAGGTAACAATTGCTTGCGAGGCGGATTTGTTTGTGAAGGATACACCATGCGTAACACTTGGCAGAAGCCTGCGAACGCCAAAGCACCGATCCCTCTCCAATCAAAGAATGGCTACCCTCCGCCTCAAGGGACACCTACTCGAGCTCCTTATCCACCTCCACCTCGTTACAACGAGGTCAGCCCTGAGTACCCGGGGCCTCCACCTCAGCAACCGCAGCATCGTCAATCATATGATCAAGGAGATCGAGGGAAGCCCATTAATGTTGAAGATGATCGCGATGGAGTTTATGGAAGGTCGAGTCCGCCGGACTCGACTCAAAAGTCTGCTTATGGTAAGGCAGTCCGCCCATATCCAAGCAACCCTCCCCACATGTCCAAGTATCAATCCGAAAATGGCCATCGTGGGTCAGTCTACGAGGTTCCCCCTGAAGCCCCCCCAGACCAGTCAATGCATCCGCCACCATCTGTACATCGAACTAATTCAACAGCGTCTCAATACTCAACAGCACCTCCACCGAATCACAATAATACGCCCACAACACACAACAACGTCCAAGCAATCGCTCAAGCAGCTGCTACGCATCCAGCTTCCCTTCGTCCATCACCACAACGCCGAGAAACATATACCGAACGTGAAAAAATGCTGAAAGGCCTCTATTACTATCCAACAAGCCCAGCCCTCACCCAAGACCGAGAGAACTGTATAGCAGCAATCTGGCGCTTCAACAATGCCACGAACCCATCCCACGGCGCCAGTCCTGAAGAACGCTGTCGACTTTTCCGCCAAATACTCAGCCTTCGTCCAACACCAGAGCCACCTGGTCAAAATGGCGAAGTCCCACGTCCCAATATGGAACTACCATTTGGCAGTGTGGGCGAACGTGTTGTTGTAGAGGCGCCATTTCACTGCGACTACGGGTACAACATTACCGTTGGTGACGATGTCTTGATCGGTGCAGATTGCCGCATCTCAGATACTTGCTCCGTGACCATCGGGGCGCGATGTATCTTCAGCCCTAATGTCAAGCTTGTTTGCGCTACGTATCCAATTGATCCACGACGTAGGATGGGAAGTGGGGGGCCTGCTCTTGGGAGGAACATTGTTATTGAAGAGGATTGCTGGATTGGTAGTAATGTCACTATTCTGGCTGGTGTGAGGGTTGGGAAGAGCAGCACCGTTGGTGCGGGGAGCTTGTTGCATCAGGTTAGCAAGCCTCTCCATTAAACAACCCAAAAGCAATTACTAAATTCCATTATAGGACGTCCCAAGATTCACAGTCGTGGCTGGTAATCCAGCCAAAGTTAGTCGCGGTATCTACGATGGTAATGCAGACGGCCAGTAAAGCTCGCTGCTCATGAAAATTTCACGCCCTTTCTATTTCCGGAAAACCATATCTTGCATCACTAGCATCCACCTACACCTACAATCATCTACCAACGAGCTCTCTTTTCACTGACTAATCCCTCGCGATTACTTTCGTGTTGCTGGTGCATTAAGGCGTTATAGGATTGGGGGGACACAGCGGAGCAGGATTCCACTTCGATTTTTCTTTATCATGCAGTACCAATAGGATTGCTTCCGCGGGGGTTTTCGGGGGGGCTCGGGGGGTGGGGTTTATGTAATAGAAATTATGTTGTATTTTTATTGGGGAGGGCTATGATAGGGATAGGGATGGATGTGATGTGATGGCGTTCATCTTGATATGTCATGTCATGTCTGGAATTGACTTATGGAAGGGAGGAGGGGGGTTGATTGATAGGTAGCTACCTCATAGTAGGGTGAGAGGATCAAAAGTGCATCGGGGTACTTACTGGAGAGGAATGAAGAATTTTGAAAGTGAGAATGATTGGTTGTGTAGTGATGAGGTGACTATGATTGAGTGATCGTAGAGGCATTGTAGGATTTACCGGCTATGTTTCCAAAGCCGTGGGATCATGCCAACTATTGGGCCTCAAGCAAACATACCCTTAATCCTACGCTTGTAGGATGCTGCGCTTAGATGTTGTTGAATTGTAGAAGTTATCCTCATTGGCGTATCAGAATTTGTTTTTCGTCTTCGTTGTTTGCTTCGTTACTATCTATGCTATCGTACCAAGCGCTAAGCAATGAAAGTAAACCGTGCACATGTCAGGCATAGTTCATTCGTATCCCCCGTTCATATAAGCCAATCTATGAATTAACCACCACCCCCCCATTAGGATGCAAGCTCTGCCCACTAATCATACTACTATCCTGACTCGCCAAAAACACAAAACAAGTCGCCATCTCACTCGGCTGGCCCGGTCTCCCCATCGGCGTAGCGCTAAACTGATCCATGGCATAAGATTTCATGGTGCTGGGGATCAGGGGGGTCCATACGGGGCCGGGGCAGACGGCGTTGACGCGGATGCCGTAGGGGATTTGTTGGTTGTGGAGACCGCGGGTGAAGGAGACGATGGCGCCTTTGGAGGAGGTGTAGTCGAGGAGGTCGGGGCGGCCGATGTAGGCGTTTACGGAGGCGCAGTTTATGATTGTGTCGCCGGATTTCATGTGGGCGAGGGAGTATTTGGAGAGGTAGAAGTAGGGGTGGATGTTGGTGTTGAAGGTTTTGAGCCATTGATCTCTGTGAAGGAGTGTTAGTACGTAGATCTCCGTGCTTCGGAGTAGTAGTAAGGGAAGAAGGCTCTTGGGGAATAGGGGTGAAAGGGGGAGAGGGGGGGGGTGGTGGAACATACTCTGAGAGCTCAGCAATACCGTTGATCATGTTTTGGTAGGCGGCGTTGTTGACGAGGATATTTATAGCGCCCATCTTTTCCAGGGCTTCGTCGACTAGCTTCTTGCAGTTCTCCATCTTGCTGATGTCGGTGGGGAAGAGGTAGCATTTTCCGTTGTACTTTTCGACTTGGGCTTTGGTGTCTTCGGCATCTTTCTGCTCTTCCGGGAGATAGGCGATAATGCTGTCTGCGCCTTCCATGGCGAACATGATTGCGACTGCGCGGCCAATGCCAGAATCTCCGCCTGTGATGATGGCCTAATTGAGGTTTTAAGGTCAGCCATGCTCTCTCATTTCATAGTATTCTACGAGGAAGAGCTTAGGGCAAACAGTGGTATGCTTCGCATAGCTTATGACACTTCCGACATTTGAGGTAAAGAGTACATGGGAATTGTTTGACTAGCTTACCTTCTTGCCCTTTAGCTTACCAGCTGCTTTGTAGGTTTGGTAACCGCCATCTTCGGTAGGAATCTCAGTGTCGACAGGTTTGGGTCCTTTCATGTCAGATTGTAAGGAGGGCTGATCCATGTGTTGGATGGGGACTTGGTGCCCTGAGAATATGGGTCAGCAATTACTCCTCGAGTGATTGATTCGAACATACCAGACTTGAACTGGGAGTCCTCGCTCTGGACGGACTTGGCTGCGTTCTTTGCTGTTTCCATGATGATTGAAGTTGTGGTAGTAAATTGTCTTCGAGTGGTGGTAGTGTAAAGGTCTTGTATCCTAGATGGAGGAAAGATGAATGTGAATAAAACTTCCAGGAAGGCGGCAACATTTTATGTATGGGCACCAAGCAGCTACGTCAATAATGTGCCATGACGTGCACAACGGCATTCTTAGAATGACCATCGCGATTCTGCATGCAATGACCCTGATCGTCGTCACGGTGGATCCTCCGTAATTCGTGCTGGAATTAATCTCTCCATCAGTGGTCGTCATGTACTACGTCCACATGACGATTGAATACCATCGTCATTGTCGTTGGGAAGCTTTTGAACACATCTCGTATGTTCGGGGGGATATAGCCACTACAGGAATCTGTTATTACCACTATTAATGTATAATGCCACCAGCCCGACGTTAGGACGACTCGCATAGATTTCCTGCACAGGCAGTTGCAACGAACCTCATCAACAACGATATGACCAGATCTGAAATAGCTAGGCCCGCAATAGTACATCAACTATCGTGCTACGTAATACTAGTGCCATGCCATCACACGCCTATTTTAATGGGAATTCGGCTACTTCGGTTCAATTTTGAAGAATAGTTCTTGGCAACAGACATCCAAAGAGTGAGTGCGAATGACATTGGTAAGGTTTCTCATGTTCACTAGAGGCATCCCTCATAGGACTCGTACTCTTCTGGCACGTCAGGGTGATTTGGTAGGTGTATCATCATATTTTAGGTTTGCAATATTGTAACGATGATTTTCAAGGAATAGTATTTTCACTTATTACTCAGTCTTTAGAGACGTTGGCCTCACAGGTAAGTGGATTGAAAGACCGACTATGTTTTGCCAGGCGGCCCAGAAGTTATGTAACCAATGATACCTCAAACCTCCGTAAATATTCGAACCTGACCCACCTTATTTCTTCTATACGGTCTCCTACATAACGGTGGTCTTGAAAACCCGGTCAGCATCCTACAGCATTTTCCAAGAGGATATAGCATCGTCTCTAAAATGCGTGCAAGTCAAGCTATCATTTGAAACCCTCCACGGGGAGTTGCTATAGGATTGCAGGGTCGGGGAATCCAGGAAGACAAGAAGCTGAACCATTCATCTCCTCTGCGATTGGTGTCCATACACACCTCAATGCAATATGGGCCCCAATTATTCAGTAGTGATCCTGGCTCAGATTCCAACTCCTGCAGAGCTTTATTCGCATCCCGTGGTTCCAGCACAACAGAATTCCTGTGTCGACATGGTGTCAATTTGCCATGAGTCTAGTTACTTCAAGGCTGCTTTCAATGGCTCTTTCGACGAGGCTTCAAACGGCATCATTAAGCCATCCAATTGACTTCTGGCTATGCCGACGCTTTGCAAAGTAGCAGTCGAGGCTACTATATAATAAAACGCTGAACCATGGGATGATGACCACATGTTCCAATCATGTTTACAAAATCATTGTTTCGGGCTTTCCACCACAAAGTCTCGTAGTCGCAATCTACGTTAATCAACCGAGCGTTAACGCCCCTTATTGAATATTTGGATAGCTTGTTGGCTTGCTGGGATTCCTGCCAGATCCCACAATAACCTTGCACGAGGATTTGGGCGAGCTAAAACGTTGGTCAGCGCGTCGTCAAACAGCGAAGGACCCTTGTTAGTACCATAATTATGCAGACGGAGCGACAAGGACCAGCTATTTAAGAGTTTCGTGTATCAGCACTAAGGCGTTTCAGCTTCGCACACGCGAAGACTTAGCGATGTCAAGGGAACTGGTGTCAGCGGTAATCTGTGCATGTGAGAAAGGATTCGTACAGCGATCGCAGCATCGGTTAAATTCTTGCATTACTATTTGCCCCACCGTTTGTGGAGCCTAATGATCAGAGAAGATTTTGTGACTACCTCTTTCTTACTCTTTCAAAAGGGGCCACTAGTGTGCAGCGAATAAAAGTCTTGAGAAATATTGAATTTCAACGACTTCGCTACTACGCACACACACAGGCTCTAAGTTCCTAAATTCATAGTCATGCTAACACATACAAGTCATTTCTTACAAGGCTCCTTGTCCACACGCCAAATCAAAATGCAGAATTCAGGCTCTGGTCCTATGTGTGAAATTTAAATCCATAGGAATGAGCCCAGTCGATCTCTCAGATAAGGAGGAAAGAAGCCATGATATCGAAATCATGGCCCCCACAAACCCAACGGTAACATCTTTATAAAAGTCACAGTCAGAAACACAGCTGTCCCCCTTCAGGGTATGAACTCGGACAGCAAAATTCCTAAAATAACAACAAACTTGCAAGAACTAACCACAACCCAGAGCTAGATACGAGGGCAGAGGAGCCCATGCTATCGTGGACGCGATCAAGCAGGTATTCACCGCCCACAAAGGCCAAATTGTGAAGCCTCACACTTCTTCCAGGCTGCCGTTAACAGAAACTTCAAAGAAGCATTAACATGCGTTGATGAGCTTCTAGAAATCGACCCAGCAAAATTTGAAATAGAATGCCTGTAGCTCTATCCACACAAACTCACATCCAACAAAGACGGCGAGGACGTTTCCTGCGCCACTACATAACTACTAAATCTTTGGTTATAAATATAGAATCCTCGGTCTTTGCACCAACACCATCGATGAGCCCATTGCAGCCTCTGAACCCCAAAACACAGTCATCACCACAGCTATCCCTCACCTCTATACAACCACACCACCAAACTCACCACAAAGACAACTCCTGCTCGCAACACATGCCCACCCTCTGCAACCCGAGGCATCTCTCACCAAGGAGCACAGAAAAGCGATAGGTTCGGTGGCGAACTACCACCTACAAACAAACATCTAAACCCCATTGCCTGCCAAACCCAGAGATCTTTGCCTAAATACACCAACCCGTCCCAACTGCGCTTTAATATCAAACAAGACAAAAGCTATATCTATATCTCATTGGCTGTTTTAAGAGTGAAATTCCTACAGGATCGAATAAGAGAATGATCCAAGGGCATGGTCATTGAAGCTAGGTAGAGAATTTGATCGTAAGTCATGCATGGACAGATCGTAACGGCCAGAATTTTTGTAAACAGCAAGCAAGGTCTCTTAGTATTTGATCTATATATCTACAAGCATTCAATAAATACTAAAATACCTTTGACCAGGTATTCCAATCCCGTGAGAATCCCGTTCCTTCGTAGGTAGTTCTCAAGCACCAATTTATAGCAAAACTCCAATGTTTAAAGTAGCAAAAGCATGAGATATCAAAATTCTCAAGTCATTGAATATTATAAGACGAAACGTGCACAGGGAAGCAGGCTGTCATAAATAGCTTTTATTCTATTTTGATGCAATAACACCTCCCATATCGCATGAGACATCGTCCATAAAGCATCCACTCTAAGCACAGCGCCAAGCTGGCGATAAATTCCACAAAACCTCTTTAAAATAACTCCCCTCAATCAGCTCTCCAACCAATCCAAAAACTGCGGCGTAAAATAAGACACCACAATACTCGCCCCCGCTCTCAAAATCCCCTCCGTACTCTCAAACGCCATAGTCTTAATATCGAAAACCCCTGCCGCAGCAGCCGCATGGATCATAGCAAACTCCCCACTAACCTGATACGCCGCAACCGGCATATCCTTTCCAATCTCCTTCGCATCGCTAATAATATCCAGGTACGAGCTAGCGGGCTTGACCATGATGATATCTGCGCCTTCGCCAATATCGCGGTGGATGGCACGGCGAGCTAATCCGCGGCCGCCGGGGGGGAGTTGGTAACATTTCCTGTCGCCGAAGGAGGGGCAGGAGCCGGCTGCGTCGCGGAAGGGGCCATATAGACAACCGGAGAATTTGGCGGAGTAGGACATTAAGACGACTTTATGGGCGATGCCTGATTCGATGAGCTTGAGTTTTATGGCTCGAATGCGGCCGTCGTTCATGTCTGAAGGAGCGACGCAGTGGGCGCCTGCTTCAGCGTAGGCCATGGCTACGTCGGATATGCGGTCTACGGAGAGGGTGTTGTTGAGGGAGCCGTCGTCGCGGAGGATCCCGCAATGGCCATGGGAGGTGTATTCGCAGAGGCAGACATCGGCGACGATGAAGAGGGAGGGGAAGCGGGACCGGAGCAGGCGGATAGCTTGGATGACGGGGCCTTGGGGGTCGTCAGCTGCGGTGCCGAGCGCGTCTTTAACGTTGGGAGCGATGGGAACGCCGAAGAGGATTACTGAGCGGAGGCCTTTGCGAACGAGAGGCTCGAGGTGCGAGGTCAGTCTATTGAGGCCGCGGCGGTGTTGGTTGGGGAGGGAGGCGATGAGAGTCTCTTCTTCAGGTTGGTCGGATATGAACAGGGGGTAGATGAGCATGGACTGGTGGTGCAATGTCAGCATATGGATCTACCAATTACTTCGACGTATATGACCTTTGTCAATTGCCTCTCTGCCTGCCACGACCTTGCCAATGGATGGCTGTAGCCCCCATGTAACTGGCTCGAGATGTCCCCCGATACGCTGACACTTGTTGCGGCTGTGCTTGCGTATGATCTGGCATATGAACCTGTTGTGGATCTTGCAGACGGTCTGGAGGCGTGTGATGCTCTGTCATTGGCATTGTCCCTGAAATGAAGGTCGGAAACTAATGTGGAGAAAGACATGGTACTTATGTCGAGATGGAGATGACAGGGTCAGTTCGAGGGGCAGTAGTCTCTTGGTGTAGGCTTTCAACAAGTTTGGGATTGTTCAGATGCTGCCGTCGTAGTCAGAGAGGGGAGGCAACATACGTTATAGTTGAATGTGTAGATATCGAGGTAGCTGTTATATGTACCACAGAGAATCCAGCATTGTCAATAATAGATCGATATTAAAGCGCAATGGATCGCAAATTGAAAGAATTCGACTGCATGAGGATACCGCGGTCAAATTCGTCATAGTTGTGGCTGACAATAGAGGGATTCTGATTGGCTCATCTCACTCAGCCTTATCTCGCTTCTTAGATGCTTTTTCTCTGTGCTGAACCTCACCTCTTCCTCCATCTTCGTCCTTTTCTTTGCGCACTAAACAGGTAGATCTCCGTCATATGAAAAGGGATGATGGTAATGACCTAGTACGAGGACTGACCTAAATTGCATTCTGAGAATGAACAGTGTCACGGCCGATTCAGTTGTATCCCTGGCAGAGGTTGTTTCCTCGGTCATACCATGTCTTTATCATCACATGTGCCACGATGTTGGGATGCTTCTGGATGTGATGATTATTTCTGTGAAAAGTAGCTGCTGGGGGAATCCCCTCTGACCGCCCCCATGGTCCTTACTTTTGGCGAACCTTCCGATTGAATGGAGGAAGGCGCCAGTTGCAAAATTTAAGACGTAGATGTATCCATTCCTCGCCTTTGCAGTGTCATACTACCTCTGAATTCGAAATGTGAATCGGAGTTGAAGTTTTGCCGGGTCAATTGAATACAAGTGACCTTCCTGCCTTATTCCCGTATGATACCTATCTTCGCAAGCAAATGTCATTTGACCACGTTGATCCGCTCATTGTGATCTGTTCCATCTTCCCTCGACAGAAGCTGCGATGTGAAGTAGGCTCTTGCCTTTCTATCTCCTTATGACGCGAGCGTCTCTTTGTGAAGACGGAACGGATACTGTTTCTGACTTGTGTTTGAATATTTTACGCTGAAGGGTGACAGCCATACCAATTTGAAGCCTGTGGCTAAAAAATCTCACGGTCAGTGGCATTATGCCAACCTACGGCAAGAGAAAGAAAGGCTTGCTGTCTTCCTTCTCCGTATTCCAAGATGACAGGCCCGAGCAGGATCCCAATCAGCAACGTTCCTGTGAGTAATCGCTTCTCTCGGCGTAACGTTCTGACAGGTCTCCATTCTTGCAGCCTATACACGCCTGGGCAAAGCGAGGTCGATATTGCAGAGATCACGCAGCCGTGGAAAGCTGGACGACGAGAGCAGCGATGAATTGACTACGAGCGCTTTACTCTATAATGTACCATCGATAACACCACATCAGCCAGTCCGACTGCCTTCCCTACAGAGCCTCGGTGCCATTGCCACAGAGGAGATCCTCCGTCCGAAGACATCACCAGACGAACTCGAGAAGTCCCTACCCCCTGCACCTCCCAAAGACGCTTTTGCAGAACAACGCCGACATTGGAAGTCAAGGGCTGCCCTAAGTATGAAGACAACCAATATGAAGACTTCATCTACTGCAGAGGCAAAGCGGCTATCTAAATCCAAGATCTCGTGCCCTGTCCCTTTAGATCCACCGAGCACAGCACCAGGACCGAATCAAATTAGACCAACCACAGGTCATACTACCGTCCCAGCTCCCTTGACTTCGAATCGAGATGCTGAAGAACTTTCGAGCAAGATAACCAACCTCATACAGGAAGCTGTGGCTCAGGAAGCGCAAACAAGGCAAAAAGCAGCGATCTACGCTTCGGAATCAGCCAAGCTATCTCCAATTGAGAGAGGCAGGCACGCATTCGTGAAAGCTACTCGCGCCATCAAGGATCGATTGACCAATAACAACACAAGCGGTAGTTCCCAAAGGCCACAAATATCGAAGAGACCAGCCTCAAGCCATCGCACTCCAACTCCTGACTCAGACCTTCCTCCAGAATACGAAACTCCCGAGGAGCTCCGTCGTACAAGACTAGAGCGTCGTATTGCCGAGGGGCAAAACCTTACCAATCCAAAGATCTGGCAACTGACCGGCAATGGGAATATCCCGCGCAAACCTTTGCCCGTTTACGAGAGCATGAAGTCCAGAAGTCGCCGTTCCAACTCGCTTGACGATCCATTCTCAGACGGCGAAGAGCTACAAAGCCGCCCGTCTCCAAACAATTTTTCAGGCTTTGAATTCGACTTCAGCAACCGCAAGAATAAAGGTAGGTCTATACCTCCTTCATTCCTAAGCAAAGCCCGTGTCGACAACCCTTCCCAAACTTCGAACACGCATTTAGCCGTACCTCCACATGCTTCACGATTCACAAATCTGATCTCCGGCTTGGCTCAGCATTCGGATACCGAGTACTTCTCAAGTAGCCCGGTCAGCTACTCAACGCCACGAATTCGGCTAGAACCTCAGCCTAATGCTAAGCCGGAAAAGTCTACGAAATGTGCACTGGTACGCAGCCCTTCGATTCTAGAGTTCAGCTTCGAGGCTCCAAGTGAGTGTGCATCATCGGCCCCTGCTTCTCCGCAACCCAGAGCTTCAGAAGGAAGCAGCATGAGCGTGAAGAGGAAGGGAGCTACGGATGATCTGCGCTCCCAAGTTGCGCCAGCGACTAAAAAGGTCAAGAGAGACTCTGTTGCCTCTATTGAAAGTCTTGGACTCGCGTCTGGGATCAGTAAAATGGAAACTCATGATGAACGAATTCCACTGTCGCCCAAAAGCGCCAATACTCACCTTTTGGCACCTCAACAAAACCAGAACAAACTACGGAGAGGCTTGAGCATATTTGATGTTGGGAAAGGGAGAGCTCGAGAGTCAAGGGAGGATGATGAGGCCGATAAACTCCGGCCTCGAATCAATGATCTTAGAAAGCCTTCAGTCCCACGACCAAGCAGTATGGCCTTTCATCGTGTTCTTAATGCTCGCCCTGAGATGCAAAGACTCTCGTCATTCGATCCCGGGGATATGGACGTTGATGAGTTACAGATGGACGACGCTGCGTATCAAGTGGGGAGCAAGAAGCATTGTTAGGGAGTCACGAATCGCTCCATGCCACTACATTCAATGAGCAGGACTCATATGTCAGAATCATGTTGCAGTTTTTCGCTTGTTCGAATGTACTGAATAGCTTTACAATGCTTCATTAGCCATCATATACCATAGCAAACAAGACTTATACAAATCTTCCCCAAAATTGGCACAGCCGACCCTGCCTGTATTCTTTCTAGCTATATCCAGAGGGCGAATGCTCTATAACAAGTGCAATTTCCGATGACTGACTACGGCCAATCACCATACGATGCATTCCTGTCCCATGCACAGCATGGCCTATAAACTGCCTGCACAACTCCTAAACATAGCCTTCCCATTCAAGTAAGCTTCTGCTTGATGAAAAACGCCCGGAGGTGCGAAAGCTGCCAAGCGCAAGTAACGCCCAATACAATCAACTGCAGCAATGTCCACCTCACCACCCTAGCATTCGTGCTCTCCGATTGATCTCTAAATTCCGCTTCTCGCTCCTATACCAGGCATATTAGTCAAAGCTCCAACAATCTTATCCCTTAGTCACTGACCCTCTGAAAAACCTGTTCCCGCCTAATATCCTGCAACCTCCCATTCAAATCTCTAACCTTCTGACTAATCTCGCTCATCTTTCCCTTATCCGTACTCTCAATCGCGCTCGTCTCCCCAATCGCCATATCCAGCGTCAACTTCACCGTGCCCGTCCCCTGACCGCCGCTAAACCAACCTCCGCCGGTATTGGAGGGCGTAAAGCAGATGCGATGGTCGCCGGCGTCGGCGGCGCTGAAGGTGAATTTGCCGGTGTGGGAGCCTTTGGTGTTGACGACGCGGTGGTCGTTGTCGAAGACTTCGTCGACGGTTACGAGGATGCTGAGGTCGGGGTTGGTGGTGAAGGAATTGGTTTGGGGATGGGATTGGAGGGCGGTGTAGTGGCCTGGGAGGAAGGGTCAGTATACAGATTCCCATGTTGAATAAGCTAGTGCTAGTAGAAAGCTGGGTTGAGGGGTTTTGTGAAGGCAATGCTCACCAACAACAAGGGTGTCTTTTGGGAGCTCTTCGTAGAAGCACTTGGGCGTTGAGCCGCCATCGAGGTAGAAGTAAAGTGCTTGGGTGGGCAAACTGAGGTTAAAAGCTAGAAGCAGAATCGCAAGGTATGAAAGGCCTAATGGCCTTCGTTGTGATGTTTCCATGGCTTGATGTGAGTCTATCATGAATTGGACACGAGACACTCCTTTGCCAAAAAGTTGAAGCCGGGAAATTTTGGCCGAAGTTTCTCCGCTGCTCACTTCACTGTTCACGCAAATACCAGGTTCATTTTATCAATAGATCATGCAAAACACCCTAAAGCCGCTATTATCTTTGCGGCTTCGCTTGATATCCCTATGATCTAAATAATCTCCCTGCTCGGAACCTTATAAGCCAAGATGATGGGCTCTGATGCGCGCGATGTGATGGGCCTGCCGAGCGCAGCGCCGAAAGCCACGCCCGCAAAAGTTCAGAAGCCAAAGGGCAGAGGACCAAGTAAGGATGTAAAGCAATTACAATGAGTTTTCGTCTCCTAACTATCTGCAGCTGGTATGATCAGAGAAGTTCTTGATCTCAAATATGAAGGAGCTCCACCAATATCAATTGTTGCGCCGAAGTTCAAAGAGAAGCCAAAACTGCCCTTCAAACCTCGCCCTTGGTACAGCTGGGAAATGTCACAATATTTGTAATAGAAATAACTGACAGATATAGGGAAGAAACGCCCTTTGGCAATTCAGCTCGGAAAGATGGACTTATATTACGACATTGGAGGAGGAAGGGCGACGTCGTCAATGGGGGTTCTGCTATGCCTGTCACTCCGGCAGATTCGAATGCCGCGTCGGAAATGGAGCAAGATGACAAGGCTACGCCTGCTGTTCCTGATTCTTACTGGGCAAAGTACAATGTCAAAGTCGAGAGACCTCAGTACACAGATGAGCAATACGAGACTCATCTAAAGAGCGAGAATTGGAGCAAGGAGGAAACGGACTATCTTGTTGATTTGGCTACCGAGTTTGATCTACGATGGATTGTCATTGCCGATAGATACGACTATATACCTAGCGAGAAGCCAAAGACAGACGAGGATTCTATGGCCGTCACTCTGCAAGCAAAGCCTCGGACTCAAGAGGACATGAAAGCTCGTTATTACGACGTTGCCGCTAAAACCATGGTTTTGCACAATCCTCTTTCGAGTATGTCATCCACCGAGTTTGACGCCCACGAAAAGATGACCAAATACGATCCCATCCGCGAGACTCAACGAAAACGCTACGCCGAACAACTCATGCACCGCACCAAGGAAGAAAAGGACGAAGAAGAGTATCTCCTCCGTGAACTCTCCCGCATCGTCTCCTCCCAAGAAAAACTTTCCCAAGAACGCAAAGCCCTCTACGACCGCCTTGAAGCCGCCCCTTCCTCCGCGCGCGCAGAATCCTACAGCACATCAATGCACTCAACCTCCCAAGGCCTCACCCAACTAATGCAAAACCTCCTCACCCAGAACAAAAACAAAGAACTCGAAAAGAAAGAAAAACGCCGCTCACTCCTCGAGGGCGGTGAAACGGCCGGCCCCTCCTCCTTCCACCCCATGGACCGCTCCCAGCGCCAATCCCTCAGCAGCGCCCCTCACGGTCAGCGTCTCTCCGACGCCACAGGCCGCCGACCCCTCACGCAACAAGAGCAGAGAAAATACGGCGTCTCGCACCCCAACGAACGTCTTACAGGCGGTATCCAGTTCCGCCACGAACGCATCACAAAAGCCGGGCAGGCAAAATCCGGCGTTCAAACCAGCCGTATCGGCGCCGCGTTAACGGAATTGAAAATACCCCCGAGACTGGTGATGCCGACGGCGAAGGTGGTGACGGAATATGAGAGATTGATTGAGAGTATCAAACACCTGCTGGAAGTGAGGAAAGTAAGCGAGAAAGTAGAAGGAGAGATTAAAGTCTTAGTAGCGCAGAAAGAGCAAGCCGAGGCGAAAGATAGAGGAGAAGAAATCAAGCAGGAAGAAGGGCAGTCTGGCGGGTTGGAGGAAGGAGAGACACAAAATGAAGGCGAGAGAGAAGGGGATGATAATGATGAAGATGAAGAGAAAGATGCCGAGGGAGAGAAGGAGGATAGTGATGACGAAGAAGGTGGGAGGGGGGAAAGTGAGAACGATGAGGATGAAGATGCGGAGGGGGAGGTCGATGATAATGTTGTTGCGGATGAGGTGAGAGATTTGCAGGGGGATGAGGATGCGGAGGGGGAGGAGCAGGAGGATGAGGATGGGGAAGGTGATGGGAATGAGAATATGGAGGAGGATGCTGAAGGGGAGAATGAGGATGAGGATGCAGCTTCGTCGAGGGAAAGTCCGGCTCCGACTACGAAGAGTGAGGGGATGCATAAGCGGAGTGCGAGCGTTATGAGTCTTGTGAGTAATAGGAGCTCGAAGAGGCAGAAGAAGTGAGTTTGTACGTATTTACTGAATGATTATTAATTTCCAATTGCTTACAGCAGAGCAAGTCTGCGAGGTTTACTGCTGAAACAGGCATCCCTGAAGTCAAACTTCGCTTCTGGGTCCACTTCCCCTGCCTGCGAACAGATGATGATCAATAATCATAGCCCCACTCTCAGACCCCTCATCAATCAAACCATATCCGATGGACGTCCACCGCAGACCCACTCATCTACAGCCACTCTCCCAGGACTCCCTGAATTCGGGGTGGCAGCAGGGGCCACGTCTTTCCCGGGAGAATCAAAATAACGGCTCATCGCAGCACTATTGGGTGGTCTCGGCGGTGTCGAGCATTCAGCAGCCTTTGTAGCTAGATTCATAGCAGTGACAATATCTCTCCCGGGAGAATCAAGAGAATGATTCGTCGCAGCACTATTTGGTGGTGCCCGCAGTGGCGAGTATCCAGCAGTCCTTGTGGCTGGAGTCATGACAGGTGGCCCATCTGTCATCGGGGAAATATTATCTCTACTCCTTATAGCATCGTTTGAACGTGCTCTCCTAACCGGGAACATAGACTGCCTCATTATCCCCTTCTTTACCGTCCGAGGAAGTCGACTGCGCCTCGATCGCCCAGATTTCCCATCTCCAGTACCATCCAATCCTACAGTGCCCGTTTCCTGGCCTCGGTCCCAGCCTTGAGTTTCCGGCCTTCTAGGCCAGGCAACGGCTGTTTTATGGCGATATTTACTCTTAAATCGGTAACCGGGCTTCGCATCTCGGGCTATTGGTACTGTTGGGGCTGTGAGATTGGTACTTCTGTGCAAGCTAGACCAGGGAAGGTAAAGGTGATTGGTATGATAGTTGAATATTGACACGTAGTGGGTGCGGTACGCTAGCAGGCCTACTAGAACCCCGATGGGTATAGAGAGCACGACGTCGTGAAAGTGATGATTCTGATGGAGAAGCGCCACGGTCAGCAGGTATCAAAGTTTCAAAGAAGGGTTGCAGTACTGGAAAAGCATAGAAGTGCACCTACATGGTCGACAGCCACACTGGCAGCAATGAACGCTGCTCCCACAATCGGACTCAGTACGACCATCAACTTCCACAAGCTCGTATGATAATCCGAACATGCCTTCAACTTGGCATTGAGATATAGTGCAAGGAAGGTTCCCACGCAGAAAGATTCTATAGTGTGTCCGCCTGTGATTTTCAAGTCAGTCCAGCGTTTAGAATATGTGAAGAGATGCTTTCCAGGCAAACATCGTATCAGGTTATCATGAGGATTAGAGTATATCTATGATGAATAGGAAAGATAAGACACATACTTGGGAATGATTGCATCGCGAACCTCAACATCTTATACTCGGCTGTCTTTCGAATCTTCAAAACAGGTATCGGGGGATGTGGTGGCCCATTGGGTCCTTGAGGGACTCGTTTGACATGCGATATGATGGCAGACCTCAGCGCAGGGCATTCAAATACAGAAGCGAATCGGATGGCTGATCGTGATCCGGCGAATCCAAATAGGCCCCCATAGGGATTGCAGACTGACATAAAATGAGGGCGGAATTCACCTGAAAGCATCAGCAAAAAGAGTCACCTCGGAGACGTTAGGCTTGAATTACCAATGAATGACTTCAGGATGACTTGTAAAAGCGTCCTAAAGTGCATATTAGCGGTGAAACCTATGTACAACTGTGGTTCTGATCCAAACGATAACTTCCTTCAATGCTCAATAAACTTTAAGACTGTGTGGGAAGCAACATACACAATTGCTATTCCTTTGAAGAGTCCGAAAATAGCGGCATTGAAGTCCCAGAAATTTCTCACCCAGATCTGCATAGCAAGTAGGACAAGTGTGGGTATCAGTGGGATAAGAATCTCCGCGGTCATGATAGGTACTATGAAATCTTGCTTTGGCCAGCTGATATCGATTGGTCCAATCCAAGTAATGGTGCGTGAATCCCATGTCATGGGGAATGTGCGATGCATCCAGCGAAAATTATCGAGAAACCTTTCCAGGCACACTGCAGCGATAAACGCAGAGATCAAGAGACAGAGATCAGGCAGTACAAGCCATAGCCAGCGGGAGCAGGGGTTTTTCTTGATGTTCTGATCCCACCTTGTCGATCTCTGAGGGACTCCGTGAGCTCTTCCAGAGTCATGCGGGCTTGGTGCCTCAGCGATCTCGGAAGTAACACCAGTGTCTTCGTGGCGATGTTCTATTGCAGGCTCCATGTCTTCGAAAGAGACGCGATGGTCCTGGCTATTACCAACAAACCCTCGAGATGGAACCTCAGGTGCTGGAGCATGGACCCTCGTCTGAACTGTTGCCCTGCTGCTACTCCTGGAACGGCGTCTATCACGTCTGTGGAGTGGAACAGTGTCACAAGGATGCGAACTACTACTGCCACCGGGCAATAATGCCACGCCGCCAAATGCCACGTCGCCATCATACATAGCCCCTTCCAAAGTTGAACGGACCAACAAGTCATCTTGATTGAGGACGAATGGGTGGCGAAAGGATTTGGGTGGAGCACGCAGTCTCCTCAACTCAGCCGCAAGCCGTTCCCGCGGCAGCTCCCATTCGGGATTGCTTGTACTTAATGTAGGTTCTGAAGAGGATTTTAGTGGCTGTTGGTATAACGACCGTGGGCTGGGGTTTTGCATCATCATATCATGCTCTCCGTTTGCTTCTACAGTCCCAGGGGAGACACCCTGCTCGCCTTCATCGATTTGACTTTGTGGCCCTGATGGACCTGCTGGAGGGGCATCGACTGGAATATTTGCATGGCTGTCATCAGGTGCTAGGGCTTGTGTGAAAACCCGGCGGACTTCGATTCGGGATACCTGGTGCATTGTCGTTGAATGGAATTGTTGGCTGTAAGCATAGTTTAATATAAGTCCCACAAAAAGCCACACACTGTTCTGCGCCTGGTTGCCGAAATGCACATACGATACTGCTCGTGAATGATTATACAGAGCAGGGTAGTGTGGCACTGTGAGTAGATGAGATTCAAGCTTTGCCAAAAGCTCCTGCTGGATATGTAAATATATGTAGATAGTGACTATAGGAAAGAACGACTTTGTGCCTTCCCGCTTAGAAAATGCCAATCGCCGATCGAGTATTGAATTGAAGGATTATCAAAAGCCAATTTGGCTAAAATAATTAAAGTAATAGTCGATGCCTTGAAAATCAACGCCTGCTTCCTAATCAATCTGGTTTCGTTATAGGGCTTAGGTGCTAGTAAGAGCCAACAAGCTGAAGGCCCCGCCAACGACTGGACGGGCCGTAAACTCAATGCCACTCGGGTAGCTATTTAATGGATATCAGCGGAGAGAATTATGGGGGTACGGAATGAGACGAACTCTCCACTAGTGGCGTCGTATAAATCTGTTAATGCCCGATTCGTCGGCGACTCGTTGATCCAGGTAGCAATGGCACTGATGAACATTGCGGTCGTATCTTCCGCAGCTATTGAGGCCGCAAAGAGTTGCCAATTGACTACGAGGATCAGGTCAGCAGGATCGGTCTGATCATGTGAAGGATATACCCACAGTCCGCATAGTCAGCGCTTGAGTCAAGAGGCACTCCATACTCCTCGAAAATGGTTGCATAGAAGTTACTTTGCATGTCATATACCGTTTGAGGGACCAGTCCAAGATTGAGTTCTCTATCGCCATAGAGATTGTACAAGATGCCTTCATTGACAACAACTCAGAAAATATTATGGGAAATCTACTTGGAGATAACTCACTATACGTATCATTCATTCCATAAGCAAGGGTCGTATGTGGTGGATCAGCGTCCATGGCAATACCGAGCGTCTGCCACTGCGTGATGTAATTATCGGCGATTGACGAGTAATTTGAGGCATCATCCGTATTTCCCGTCAAATTGGCAATTTGAGCCATAGCCGCAATGCCAATGATACCTTTAAGGGCCAGGTCAGTCCGATTCCTAATTGGCGTATCAGCTCCACTCGGTATTTCTGATCATGGAGATGACCTACGCTAAAGGACCCGTGAAATCATCGGTATCGAGCTGGTCACCTGGTATGAGCGCGTTTTCGATGAGGTACTGTGTCCACTGGTCCAGAAGTGCATAGTTCTGACTCAAGTAGGCGGTATTGCTTGCCTTCTGAGCGTACGCAAGTGTCATGATAAGCATGTTGCCGCATTCCTCAATAGGTTGCGCTTCGTCATTGCCAGCTGCGTGGCCTGTTGCATTGGGATAGCTACTTCCCAGGTCATGCATTGAGTATTGATTGGGATACTGGCCTGACTCCTGGTTGATGAACAATGGATCCAAGAGAAGCTTCAGCAGGGTCGGATTTGTGTATAGGAATATTGGGTGAGCAGGGAAAATGACGTCTACGGTCTGTATATTCCCGTCCGAACTGATCTCTTTGAGGAAAAGGTAAGGAGTGTCTGGAGTACCACACAACTGGGTCGCGCCGAAAGCTTGCCGAGCTGCGAGAGACGTGATCGTTACATAGTCCGCTCCACCAGCTGCATTGGCATCGCCAGCGACTTGGCTGTCAAAGGTGGTAGCCAAGCCAGCAGCATTAGCGTAGTCAGTGTGGAAAAATGTCAACTACGTGACAAGTCAGCTTAACCATCTCATATCTGTCAATAACGGAGCTGACCGCCTCGAGCTCAGTAGCAAAGTAGCTCGTCCACAGGGAAGGCACGCTAACATCCCCATTTGCCCCATCAAATTGGATTGCTTGCTCTTGAGTCAACCCAAGCGTGAAAAGCGTACTGACAGCCGTCGAATCGACGGACCCCAGATCTACGGCGAACCCGAATGTCGGATAATCGTCACTGATAGCTCGATAGTCCGTGTCATTAGTATTGCCAAGAGCACCGGACGTGATAAACGCCTCACGAACATCATCAGCAAAACCAGACTCAAATGTCAGGTTTGGTACGTTGTCAGTCGCCCAGTACCAGTTGCCATACTCAGTCTGCTGGTCATTCTCAGACCACAAAAGCTGAGTCTGTCTATAGATTTGGTGGTAAGCAATGCTGTCGTTCGGTGTAATACCGTAATCCCATTCGGCAATCGCAGAGCGATCACCCGAGACCCATTCTGTGAGGCATGATAGTCAGACACTCAACGCCAGGTTTTAGGCTTGGAGATTCTCACCAGCAGTGATGTCGGCGTACAATTGTACATCATGAGTACCTCCATCTGAAGAAGACACTACGACATCGAGATAAGAAAACAGTAATGATTGGCGCATCATGTCTGTGGGGTAAAGAGGTGACAGGAAGGTAATGTTCATTTCTACCACTCCATCAACATCCATGATGAAAGTGCTTCTGGTTGATGTATATTCGAAAGACGTCTGGTTGACAACAGTAGGAAAAGGTGCGGGAGCTCCCATCCAGGTGTATGAAGTGCCATCAACACGTATCAGACCAGCCCAGCCAAGAATCTGGCCACTAAAGAGCCCGTTACTAGGCATCCGTAAATGCAACATGTCTACTCACGCCCAAAAAGTTGGCCATTGCCCGGCAAGATAACCACCATTCCCAGGGCCGCCATTGTCAGAGTCACTTCCAGCTTGCTGCCAGCAATTGACATAGGGCGACTTCACTGCTAACGGAATCGCAGGAGGCCGAGCTGGCGAAAAAGTTGACGCGGCGTAACAATGAGAGAAGGTTGTAGCCGAGACAAGGAGGATATATTGAAGCAACATGACTGCAAAGGAAAGAGGATGCTACACTGGAAACAGGAGGCTGAGGAGATGCAAGGCCATGGGGTAGGCCTCTTATATGCTGCTCGCTGAAGATGACTCATGATTTCCACACGAGGCCGTTCCAGGCATGCATGAAAGAGAATGTGCAAAGTACCAATCCCATGTTTCTAATCCGGGCAACACGCAGCTTTGCCCCAAATAAGGTAATCAGGGGCCGTACGCAAGATTGCGGGCTGTGCCTAACGATACCTTCGTCGATATAGGGGCAAAATACCTCCCACATTGACTGGCTTTCAAAAAATCCGAGCGGTGCTGCACGCAATATGCATCAGGTGGCATAATGTAAACATGTTATCATTGCCACTTTCGCTGTGAAATTTCGACGTTGTGGGCGGCTCCAAAAGTCTTGGCAAGAATCGATTTGCTCGAGTCTAATATCTATTATGAGAATGTATATTATGATCTGCAAACTGCATCCTTAGTATAAGCACATCCATCGCAGCTAGAAAATCTAGTCGCAATGTGACCCCTTGCAAGGACATCGCAAGGGTAATGCGAGGAGTCAAGCCGAGGGGTATTTCTTCAGGAGCGGTCATGGGGCTGGCGGGTTAGACTTAGAACGCGGCTTCAGCGCGGCTGGAGGCCACCACCTATTGGCTCTGTTGAGTAACCCGAATTGTGAGCTTCCTTTTCAAGAGACAATGCCCTAGATGACAGTTTTCGAATGCGAATGCCACGACCGACTTCCGACTTGCTTTCCCCGCATTTTCTGCACTCCATACTTGTGCAGATGATCAGTAATTTTTCTTCTACTGCTAATCTCACGCGACCACCCCTATGTTACTGCATATCTTGAGATACTGATCTCGAAAAGCGACCACGGTCACTTCTGGGTGAAGTCAGCGTATCGCCTAGGTACCGCATCGCACAACTGATTGGAGGTATGAACGGGATTAGTCTTTCACGTTGGCGCCCACGCTGACCAGCTTGCGCATATGCATCGATAGACATTAGCAAAAACAATGTATCCAGGCTGTGTTGAGAATGGCAGGCGATATGATCACATTGCCGAACATGTATGGAATGGCAGGCGGCTGACCCCGGATGTCTGTGCCCTTCATATGACTTACTAAGCCCGTGAATGCTCGCCCTTTCGTCCAATTCCAAGTCTGCGCTGCAATCCACTTCACAGCCCAGCGCCCCATTGAGCTTTCAGGCGATCGTACTTTCGTCTGTCACCAACGCTAGGTCGCACTATTTGTCGAGCGGTGACAAAGTCTTCCAATTTGATGGTATCGTTGCGTTTGATGGCAGCATAACCAGCCCTTCGAAGCAGACTCTCCAAGTCTGCGCCGCTGAACCCTTCACAGCCTCGCGCAACATCCGCTATCTCGTCACTAAACGGGATGGACAGATTTCGACTGAGTGTTTGGAGTATTTCAACGCGTTCAGCTGCCTCCGGTAGGTCAACAAATAGAAGCGTTTCCAGCCGTCCGGGCCTCAGCATTGCTTCATCGATGATGTCTGGCCTATTAGTAGCTGCAATAACGTAAATTCCTTGTCTATTGCTCAAGCCATCGAGTTCTGTAAGGAGCGTATTGACCACTCGCGCCGATGATTCTGAAAGAGTGTCGTCACGCTTTGGTACTAAAGCATCCAATTCGTCGAAGAATATAACACAAGGTATTGAAGACCTGGCGCGCACAAATACCTGTCGGACGGCCCTTTCTGATTCTCCCACGTATTTATTGAGAAGCTCTGGTCCTTTCACACTGATGAAGTTTGCACGAGATTCGTTGGCCACTGCCTTTGCAAGCAATGTTTTACCACAACCTGGTGGACCCCAGAGCAGTACACCCGTTGGTGCAGTGATGCCTACTCGTTTATACTTTTCGGGGTTGCGAATGGGCTCAACGATAGCTGTCAATAATTCTTCCCGAACGGGCCTCAGAGCTCCAATGTCGGCCCAAGTCGTATCAGGAATTGTAGCAAATCCCTCCCGCTTGGAGGAAGGCTGTATTTTTGGGATTGCAGTAAGAAAATCATCGATAGTGATAGAAATTGTGGTCGTTTCAGCCTCCGTAGATCCTTTCGCCCGTTTGATCAGCCGCCGTAGCTCCGACACCGTAGCCGATGGTGGAACAGCATCCTCATCGATATCCATTTCGTTACTTTCCGTCTTCAGAGTGTCTAGGAATCGCTTTATTGCGGCTGAGCCAGCCGTGGACACTAGATCGCTCAGATCAGCACCCACGAAACCTGGCGTCAATCTTGCCAAAAGGCCGAAATTAAAATCCTCAGATAAAACCATTTGCCTTGTCAAGGCACGTAAAATTTGTTCCCGTACCGCCTCGTTCGGTACACCAAGATTAATTTCTTTATCAAACCGGCCCCCACGCCGCAGCGCGGGATCAAGAGCATCAGGCCGATTCGTGGCCGCGAGAACCACCACCGCCTTTCCCCCGGTCTTCTCCAGAGCCAAGTCATCCATACAAGTCAGCAGTTGCGCCACTATTCTTTTCTCCATTTCCCGCTGTGCACTTTCTCTCTTGGGTGTAATGGCATCAATCTCATCGAGAAAGACAAGACAGGGCGCCATCTTTTTTGCCTCCTCAAAATGTTCTCTGAGCGCTTTTTCAGATTCGCCTGACATGCCAGATACGATAGATGGTGCGGAAAGTGAGATAAACGGCACTCCAAGCTCTGCAGCAAAGGCGTTCGCAATCATAGTTTTGCCACAACCTGGGGGTCCATGCAGAAGCAAACCACGAGTTGGCTGTATTCTGGATGTAATGTAGATCTCAGGCTTGAAAAATGGGAGGACGATCAAGTCTTCCAGTTGCTTGATGACGTGATCAACTCCTCCCAGGTCGTCAAGGTTGACGTGCGTTGGTGGGGAATGGTCGATAGTTGAGGCTGCTTTGCGCCTCTTTGCAGGGGGTTCTCCATTAAGCGAACGTTTCTTTGAATTAGTTATCACAGGTTGCCCTCCAGGCTCTTCGGTGGATGGTGTCGTGGCTCCATTCGCCTTAGTCGCATTCTGTGCCCATAATCCAACAATACTTTTATTAATACCATTTGCAGACGGTACCTCCGCACTTTCAATACCGTCAAACTCGCCTTCCATAGAGCCCACTTCATCTCCATTAGCGGCATCCTGTTTCAAGACTTCCAAGACTCTGCTTATACTATCTTCCAATAGCTTTTTACTCCTTCTACTCAAGCTCGAATTAGACCTCTTAATCTTGTCATATACTGTAGATACAGAGAGCCTCGGCTGGGTTTCGTGCCCATATTGTGCTTGCTCATCGACAATCTTGCGGACAATTTGGTAGACCTGTGCATATCAACATCTTGTTCATGTACACTGTAATTCATCAACATACCTCCTTGTCTAGTCCTTGACCCAGAGTCACTCTGCTATTTGATTGTCTGGAAGGCATTGAGCGGAGAGCAATGTCAGTCCCCGCACTTATTGTTGCTGCTCTTTGTAGGTCTAACAGGTCTGAAGCTGAAGAACGAGTTAGAATTATTTGGTGGCTACCTTATCGATAAGCGGAGACTAGCCCGCACTAAGATCTCTATTCTCTACCGTACCTAAGTCTACCAACCTCTACAGATCGTTCAGCATTGTTTAGCCCATGTCGTAGAGGGTTTGATGAGATCATGTCGCGATGGGGAATACACCAAGCTCGCATAAGATCTCGGCGCAAGACAGGCAAGCGAGCTATTCTCGCTTCGAGACGAACACTAACCATGACGTAGGGCTATTCTTGACATGAAGAACCAGCGCGACAAGCTCCATCAATACCAACAGCGCATCACCATAGTCACAGATAGGGAGACAGAAATAGCTAGGGAATGTCTCGCCCGCGGTGATAAATCCAAAGCCTTACTCGCCCTGCGCCGCAAGAAATTTCAACAATCCCTTCTAGCGAAAACAGATGCCCAACTCCAGACGCTGGAAGAGCTGACAAGTAGCGTTGAGTTCGCTCAGGTTCAAAAAGATGTGATGTTTGGTCTGCAACAGGGTACCAAAGTCCTCAAGCAAATCAACGCTGAGATGGGTGGTATTGAGAATGTGGAGAAGCTAATGGGCGAGAACGAAGAGGCGAGGGCATATCAGAGGGAGATTAGTGAGATGTTGGGAGGTCAGATGTCAAACCAGGACGAGGATGAGGTGGAGGATGAGTTGGAGGCGTTAGAGGGAGAGATACTTGGGTCTAAAGCAGAGGAAGCTGTTGAATTTCCTGATGCACCACAAAAGGAGCCTGTCTTTGCCGGGGAGTTGAAGGCTGTGGGACAGCAGAAAGCAAGGGCGAGGGCGAGGGCGGCAGAGAGGGCCGCTGCGCAGGCTGCAGAGCCGATGTTTGCATAGCAGAAGCACTGTTGTATACGCAGGTGGTACGTTGTTGCATAGCGAAGGGCGTTGAGTATAGGCAGCTCATGGTGACTGGATTTGAGATATACATTCTCATGTTTGCATATGTTTTAGACTACATAAGCTGGAACCATCTTGGATGATGAATTTCACGCTTCCTGTCCACAATCCTCACCGGGTATCAAGGGTACCCTGGGCCATGCATTTTGTAGCAGCTCCCCAATTCTCATTCACATCCCCTGCCTTCCCCCACTCATAGCTCCTTTATCCCCAATACCAGCAATCAACTCGTGATCCTTTGGATTGGCAGCTTTTTCATAGAGCACCTCAACAGGCTCTCGGTTCAGCTCGGTGAATTCACCCTTGAAGCCAATCCAATAAACCCTCGAAACCTCGTCCCCATAGTTATCCTCTACGAATAGCGTAAGACTATACGTGTTGCCGAACTTCGCTCTTCTCACCGGCAGGTCTTGGATCTCGTTCGTCTGGGAGATCGTAAGGGTTTGCGTAGGCTCTAGGTCGCTTGCGGTAGAAAAGTCGAGGTCATCCCTGTTTTGGTAGATCTTGAAGTTTCGAGGACAGGAACCAGATGTAGAGGCGCGGACAAGGATGGAGTGAAGCTTTAGGACACCAGCGAAGCTATGTACCTGTCAACACCATCTATGTACAAGCATTCGGAGACGACAGAACGTACGGCACAATCATGAGCAACTGCTCATCAGCGTCACTGGTGAGCTCTGGTTCGGGGTTTAGCCGCTCCTGCCATGTCTTTTTGACGACATTTGCACCCGCGTCGGGCTCACTTTCATTGTATGTGCGGATCTTGTCGAACTCAATCTGTTTATATATCAGGCTCTGAAGTGCTGGCTCAATGTCATCGCTGTGATCATGGGCATGGTTGTGACCATGGTCACCCTGTCCGTGACCTGATTGATCGTGCCCGTCGTGGTGAGCCATGGTGGGGCATGGTGAAAATGCATAAAAAAAAACAGCGCCAATAGCCTTTTACACAAGGCTCTCCAAGCCATACTATATTCCACCGAATAATTAAGATTATGGGTATGGTCAAGTGATATTGGTAGAGAACAATTTAGTGCTTTGAATGATATCATATCTATTTATCCATTCAGAGCAGGTTATCGCTCTCTCTAAGATATCTAAAACCCCTCGCAGCTATTCCACCTCGCTTCGCAGGCCGCTTTCATTATGCCCGGACTTGATAGTAGGTAGACAAGGAACCATCAAGCAGCCAGCTCTTTTCAATTTTTGTAACATCTCGGATGAAGATCTTATCCCCAGTCTCAAGTATCTCATGGAAGATAACCCAATCAGCTTTCCTATTCTAATTACAGTACCGAATTAGCGATGCCTTAAAAGCGGCGAATCTTCAGCATACTCACAAACATTAATGAACTAGGATGAGCGTGCAATGTAACGCCACCATTGACTGTCTTGAAAGTACCATCGGGTTGCATTCGAGCCGCATGGGCGAAGTAACCCGTTGTTAGGCACTTTCGGATCTGCTCTCCTTTGCTGGACACATTTTCTAACTTCTTACTTACTGCGAGTGTTTCTTCAACGTCGATAGCAAAACGTTCTAGATATCTCTTGAGCTGGGCACGAATACTTACTGCCCGGCTCATCGACTTGTAATTAAGATAGTTGTCTCGGCACCATTTCGAGTCTTTCCGGCCTTTGGTCACAAAGCTTTCGTAGACATTCAACAGCGTGAGATGGTCTCCCTCTTCAGCCGCAAATTTTCGCCTTGCTGTATCCGTCGCCCTCTTCTCGCCATCGTGGTGAAACCATACGGCTCCTTGGAGACTTGTCATTGCAGCAATGGACAATATCTCGCTTAAGCATCCCATTGTAGAGGCTGATAAGAGTACCTTAGCCATCATTGGTTCCACGGAAAGCTCCGCCATGCGTACACCAAGTGGACGGGTGAGCTTCGCGTAATCGTCTACGGCTCCCAAAGAATACAAAATCTCCAAGGCACGGATAATCAATTCAGCTGGCGGTGGTGTGAGGAAGTTGAAGCGTAAAACATTGTCAATGCCCAATGCTTTCAGCTGAAGAATGGTAGGAGCAAGATTGGATCGCTGGATCTCTGGCACTGTATCTTCTGGAAGACTTTCATAGGCTGTTTGTGTGTATAATCGATAACACTTTCCGGGTTTCGTCCGTCCTGCTCGACCGGCTCGTTGTGTAGCCGAGGCTTTTGAGACTGGTGTGGCAGTTAAAGTTTCGATTCCAGTCTTGGGGTTGAAGGCACGTAGCTTGACAAATCCACAGTCTATCACGTATACCATACCATCAATGGTCACGGAAGCTTCGGCAATGTTGGTTGAGACGATTACTTTTCGGGTATGTTCCGGGGCAGGCTCGAACACGTAGAGTTGTTGCTCACTCGTTAGACCAGCATAAAGAGGGAGAGGGAGAATGCGTTGAGCGCGAGGATGTGATGATGCTGCCCGATCTTCAATCATCTGAATAGCGGCACTGATTTCTTCTCGACCCGTCATAAAAACCAATATGTCGCCATCGGGCTCGCCGGCATGTATGTCGAAAACCGTTTTCACTGCTCGTGCGACGTAGTCCTCGGCGGGCTCATCGAGAAAGAGAGTATCAACAGGATACATTCGTCCTTCTAAGCTGATGATTCTGCCTTCGGAACTTCCAGATCCATTGCCATTCTGGTCATCTTTCTCATCAGAGAAATATCGGAGGAAATCCTCTGCCTGCAAAGTTGCACTACTGACAATGATACGTAGATCTGGTCTCCTTTTCTTGATCTTTTTGAGAATACCGAGCAGAATATCAGTGCTCAGAGAGCGTTCGTGGGCTTCATCAACCATGATTACGGAGTATCTAGATAGTAATGGATCTGCTAGAGCCTCTCGAAGTAGTAGGCCATCAGTCAGAAATTTGATTCGTGTTTTGGCACTCGTCAAGTCTTCGAATCTGATGGAGTAGCCGACCTCCTCACCGAGCTTACAATCCATCTCCTCTGCTACTCTGGTGGCGACTGTAGTGGCGGCCACTCTCCTTGGCTGTCCATGGCTTAGCAGTCACATTTTTAGCTTGCCCACGCCTTGATTCACAACTCACCTACCTGCGTAACCGCGATAGCTTTGCCTTCCTCGCACCATCCTGCCTGTTCAAGAAACTGGGGTAATTGGGTTGTCTTACCACTCCCAGTCTGCCCCACCACAATGGTAATGGGAAAATTTTCGACAAGGTAGAGTAGGCTCTCGCGATGACGGGAAATAGGGAGTAGAGAAGAAGGTTTATGCAACGAGGGTATGAAGGAAGAAGATAGATCAAAGTCGGTAGCCATTTGCAGGCATGATCTATAAACCTTTCACTTCTGTTATACCTACAACGTGATAGGAGACAACTTAGAGGATATTAGAGCGTCCAGTATCTTTACAAGTAGCCCATATGCGTTGACTTGTGACTGATACGGGTATGTTAATACGTGCAGGACACAATTTCCGTGCTCAGTCCTCAGGTATCTTACTTGATAAAAGTTCGTCTGTAATTTGAATTCACGTCCCTCATCGGCTCCAATCTCCCTATCCTTCGGATGGCAACAACGGCCTGTCATGGCTGCTTGCAGCTACCTCCTCCATTCCCTATTCCTCGCGCAGCGTTCGGTCTCGTCTCAAAACGTGGCATCAAATCAATCTCCACCCCTCGACACACACGATTTACAAGAGGCGGCGAAGGTTTACCTGTATTACAAACTTCCATCACGGCTGCCCTAGAAAGGAAAGCATACACTACACCTTTGCGCACGGGGGCGCTAGGAACCAAGAAGGGGATGTCTGCTATTTATGACACGGAAACTGGTCGTCGGCGAGCATGCACAATTGTACAGATGGACCGAGTTCAAGTGGTCGCACATAAAACCAGACAGAAACATGGGTACTACGCAGTTCAGGTGGGATCTGGCTGGAAACATCCGAGCAATGTTACGCGCCCTTTGTTAGGACACTATGCTGAGCATGGCGTGAGTCCTAAAAGGCACTTGGTAGAGTTCAGGGTTAGGGATGAACGGGGCCTACTAGATATTGGAGAGATGATAGGGCCTGGCTGGTTCCAAGAAGGGCAATACGTGGATGCGAAAGCAAATTCGCGAGGAATGGGTTTTGCAGGCGGTATGAAGAGGCATGGATTCAAGGGTCAACCAGCTTCGCATGGTGTTTCTTTGACCCATCGATCAATGGGTTCTGCTGGACAAAGTCAGGGTGGTGGGTCGAGGGTATTGCCCGGGAAGAAGATGCCGGGACGTATGGGGGGGCATCAAGTCACAACGCAGAATGTGAAAGTTATGAAAGTGGACGAGGAGAAAGGGATAGTTGTATTGAACGGTCCGCTACCAAGCCCTCCCACCACTGTTTGGCCAAACTCACGAGTCTTATAGGTTGCATACCCGGTCCAGACGGATGCGTCGTCAAGCTCTCTGATGCCATAAAGAAACCATGGCCAGAGATACCTATGGTGACATCGGCTGCACAGGCCGTGGCGGAACCATTGAGAGAAACGGTGTGATATATCTAGCCTTCATCCCAGCCGCGGACAGATAACACCCCTCGCACTGGACCTAAGACTTGATTCTGCTCAAGGTTAAGACGGCAGATCTGAGGGTTCGTTAAGTAAAGCAGATCTTTGCTTTTCAACTTCATTGACAATGCGCTCGGAGCGGGAGTATAAGTCCATATGGGACGAGTTGTATTTAGACAAAGTCTCCATATTGTAAAGGCTCAAGACGTTCTGGGCCAAGTGTACCGTCGTCTACATCGGCGCTCTCCATGTGAGATTTAGGGGCGTGCACACCACACTCCAGGACAAATTTCTAGGTGCATGCAATATAGCTCAGCCAATTTCCAAAACTTGATTATTATTAACGAACATGTTCTTCATTCAAGGATGGCAAATTCCAATTACGCACATAGCCACATCCGAAGCAGTGGAGTAACACGAGGGCTATTTATGTCCGAGGCTCCGGCTAGGAGAGTTAGGGGCTCACAAATTAGGTTTAGTCGAGTAAGATTACCTTACCAGGGTACTATCCTACCGTAATTTCTTTGCGCTCGACCATCGCACCTTTTTCTCTTCTTCAAGGTCTCACCGTCTCACGCCACAATTCCGAAACACCATTGATTTGCAGATTGCCCTTCGACTGGATATACTCAGTCTACACTGTATCAGAGGTCTACTACGCCTTTGCCCCGGTAGGGGTTCCGGTGGGTGTTACGGGGGTGGAATGGGAAAAGGCTAGCCAATTGCACGAAACAAGGCCTCCCTGAGACAGCAATCGCGAAACTCCAACCTCAGGAGCCACCGCCATCAACAGACACCTTCAAATCCATACGTTCATCATTCGCGAGACGCATTGAGTTGTGGTCTCTTGGTCTCTTCAACATTTCGCTCATTCTTTGTTTCGGGGGTTTCTCCGCTCGCTTGACCAGATCGACAAACCACCGCACATCTCTTTCTGCTTAACATCTTCACTTCATGGCAGCCCCCCCGGGAGCCGGGCAAGGCAACGTGACAGGTACAGTATCTACTCATTACACTTCATCAAATCTATTAACACCGGCATCTAGTGGTCACCCAGTCAAACCCTGTTTTCTCCAGTTCAGCAGCACCGTCTGCTGTTGTTGTTGACACAACATCAACAATTGGGACAGCTTTATCGACGATATCTCCTTCAGACGTCACCACTACACCTCAAGTAGTCACAACTTCAGTCAACAATCCGGTATCATCGGCACCACCACCCACTACACAGGTTGTCACATCTATATTACCTGCCTCATCTGATTCGGCTGGGAGCGTCCAAGCCCAAACGATTCTCATCACATCCACCGCGCCGGCCCCAGAATTTCCCACCGTACCAATACCATCTACGAGCAGTTCGAAGTCATCGTCCACGAGTACAGGCACTGCTGTCCTTGCCACCTCGCCAACCAATGCCTCAACGAGCTCAGGTCTATCCGCAGGTGGCAAAATTGCCGTCGCTGTCGTCGTGCCAGTGGTCGCTGTTGCCTTAATTGTTATTGCCGCCCTTTTTCTTTGGCGAAAACGCAAGCAGCGAAAAGAGGCCGAGGAGCTTCGACGGAAAGAAGTAGAAGAATATGGGTTCAACCCGAACAATGATCCAACCCTGCCTGTCGTTGGAGGCGCAAGTAGTGCCGGTGACGATCCTTCTGAGATGCGTGAGACTGATGGCGTTGGCTATCGCGGCTGGGGAACTACCACTACTACCTCGGCCAGAAAGCCATCCACCACTCTCTCAAGCGGCGCAGGAGCTATTGGCGTAGCCAGGTCTACCAGCGGTAGCGACAATGGACGGTACACTAACAGCTCACCCACTGGTGGAACGAACAAGAGCTCCGATGTGCAGTCCGGCGATCCTCTTGTGGGAAGTCCTTCCAATGGTCGACCACTGAGCGATGACTCCGAAACCATTGGGGCTTTGGGTGCTGTTCCCTCCAACGGCAATCGTCAAGATATACACAGAGGACCCTCCAACGCTTCTTCAGCCTATTCAGGAGCTCATAGATCAGATACTTCAGGCGAAGGTGCCATCCCGGGAGGAGCTCCAGGCCAGCAGTACTACAACGACGGGCTGTACTACGATGAAGGCATGCCACAACACGGTCCTTATGGTGATGGAAGTTATGGTGGTGGACAACCAGTGATTCGAGATGTACAGGCCAGGCGGAACACGCGTATTGAGAACCCGTCAGTGATTCCTCAACAAGGGAACGCTGGCATCGCGCAGAATTTTTAGTTGCAACATATATTACGGCGGCGTTCTGGTTAGGGGAAATTTGGGCAGCTTTGGTCACATGGATACCAGTCATTTGCACTCACTACGGTCTCTTATCTGCACAGTATCATTCTTGCATCAGCTCCAGTCGCTTAGATGGACATTTCAAGATGCGAACGCCAATTCGCGACATTTATTCTGGGACATTTCAGGTCCCTCACATGCACACTGCAAAAGCCGTGTTTCATAGCAGGTTTCATTTTGTACCTTGACATTCCAACTTATTGACGGAAGGACAATAGGTAATGGCTACGTAGGGTCTGGACAGAGAGTGTCTTAGGAAACATGTATATATTAAAAGAGTAGTCGGCAGTCAGCCATAATTTATTTACATTACCATTCACACTCGCTTCTCAGTCCTAATAGAGCATACAAGGCATTTCAGGCCAGACAAGTTTTAGACAAATATTCCTGGATTTGTTATCTCGGCAGGTCGGATAAAAGGGGCTAAGGTACAGCTTGTGGCTTGTGGTTGATAAGTGGCACTTGCAAGGTTATTGGAGAATTACACGCGCATATTTTGCCCAAACATCGTCCATCTGCCAAAAAAGATAGAAGTGAAGTCTCAAGGATGTTTGTATAGGCTAAGGTATCTGTAGGTAAGAAGCAGGTTCGAGGCTCGTGAGAGTTCATGCTTTTGGCTTTGAGAGGGTTAAGGTAACTCCCGTGGAGCGTAAAGTCAGCCGGAAGCTTGAGGCACGTTTCGGTTTCTAGGAGATCAATTGGCCCTGGAGCCAGATAGATTTTGATTTATTTTAATCTCAGAAAAGGTCGATATGCATGTCAAGACAGCCATATTGCCCCACATTGGGGTGCAGGTGGGGTAAAGGAATTGCTCTCGGCTTCTCTTGTATGTTCACAGGCGGAGAGGAGAACTTGGAAGGGTTGGGGAAGCAAGTTAACACGATAAGCGCAAATACCACACCCACAAGAGATTCCACCTTACCTAGTCCTGCAATTACTCGCTCTAAAGCACGACCGTTGTATTGGAAATTTCCACTTATTCCCCTGCTTCATCTTGAGTATGGCGTGAATCGTGCTTGGGCTAGATTCCGCTTGTCCATTCTTGTCATTTACCTCCTTTCGACCTTCAATCCTCCTTCACCATTCTCTACGGCTTTTCGAGCCACCTTCAACAACTATGTACGTGCAGCAGTTCTCGTTCCTCTTGAACACCAGCAAGCTTCTGCATGTCTGTAGCTTCACAACCTACAATACCGCTACCAAAGCCTGACCCCGAGCCAATCTCCAGGAAGTTTGGCAAACACCTTCAGAAACGGCAACTCGACATTCCTGAATACGCCGCAAGCTTCGTCAACTACAAGGCTCTAAAAAAGGTGCCTGTGCCCATCCGAAAACGTCGACGACTATACTAATAACGCTACAGCTCATCAAGCAGCTGAGCGCTACACCAACCCTCCTTCCCCAGAATGCTACAAACATTGCCCCCGAGGCCCTTGACCCTCAAGCCTCCCTGCAGGCGAACAAAGCGACGTTCTTCTTTAGATTGGTACGACAATCGCTTGTAACCGGTATGCACTAGCTGAATGCTGACGGTCACTGGTAGGAACGAGAGCTCGAGAAAGTCAATGCATTCTACCTCCAGAAGGAGGCCGAGGTTTGCTTCACTATGATATGCTAAGCACCGACAGTTGCTGAAGACCTCGTAGCTCAAGCTCCGTCTCAAGACTCTTCTTGACAAGAAAAGGGTGATGCAGGCTAGGAGCGGAACAGCATCTAAGATTTCCGCAAGCTTCATAACTCTCGAGGAAGGATTTCAGCAATTTGGCAATGATTTGAACAAATTGCAGGTCGGTCTCTTCGTACGCTCTTTCGATAGCCACCACTGATGAGTCATCAGCAATTCATCGAGCTGAACGCTACGGCATTCTCTAAGATACTGAAGAAAGTGGGTAACATGCTATGTGTTGGAATATCGCGTATCCGCTAACTGCCATCAGTGGGACAAAACTTCAAAGGTCCGCTGTGCTCAGTTTTGCGTCGCTCAGCTTCGGCTGACACTCTTCTTAGTCGCGAACTAAAGAATTATACTTATCTCGTGCTGTTGAGAAGCAGCCGTGCTTCAATCGCGATGTCATTAGCGATCTTTCTGACCAGGCCACAACCAGTTTACTTGAGCTCGGTGCTTGGGCCGAGGGTGAGAAGGTCCAATACGACTCGAGCAGACCAGCAGAGCATACAGTGACCGGTCAATCCATTGGTACCGACAATAGCGACACAGACTCCCAAATATTACAGGCTGCAAACGCAGGAAATGGTGTCGTCCTTCATGACTGGATTTCTCGCCTTAGAGGATCATCTGATGCCAGAGAAAGATTTACGCGGATATTCTTAGCTGCTATTACGGATGCTCCCAATGAGGCTTTGGATGTTCTCTTACAAAGCGGACTTGTTGATCTGCACGCCGAGGATGAAATCAATGAGAGGAATTGTCTACATGAGGCCACTATTTCAGGGCGAAGTCTTGTGCTGGAGGTTGCATTACGGAATAATGTAGATGTCACAAGAGTGGATGTTTATGGGAGGACACCACTACACTACGCTTGCATGTATGGCCGCGTCGAACTAGCCAAAGCATTACTGGAACATGGACCGCAGACGATTGATAGTCTGGATCACGACAACTTCACGCCTCTGATCCATGCTATCGTTCATCACGAGCTCTCCTGCGCTCAGCAACTTCTTGCCTACGGTGCTCGTATAGACCCGGAAAGCGAATCGGATCACGTACCCCTGAATCTAGCCTGCCAGTATGGCTCGGTGGAAATTGCCAAATTGCTACTTGAAAAGCACGCACAACTGTTACCGGATGCCGAGGGACTCTATCCGCAGCACCTCGTAGCACGATCAGGTCAGAGCCCAGATACTCTCCTGATGTTGGAGCATTATGGTGCGGACCTAGATCAGCGTGACAAGCTCTACCAGTGGACACCGCTGTTCCATGCTGCGTCCGAAGGGCGTGTAGACTGCATCCGAACCTTGCTTGAAAGAGGTGTGAATGTGGAGATTCTAGATGAGAAAGGTTTCTCAGCAATGTACTACGCGACTTGGGAGGGACATATGCAATGTATGAAGCTCTTAAGTTCAACCGACACTGGCATCATGGACGTCCCGAGATCGACTTCACAGCACTCCCTTATCTCGCCCGTACCAGCGAGTTCAGCTCCCGCTCCTTTAGACGCAGATGGTATTCCAGACCTATCTCTACCACCACCCATCATTCCGCTCCGTCGCTACGGGCACAACTTCCTTGACAACAAGACTTTTATACAATTGAGTTTCGAAGCTGCTGGTTCCGAAGCCATAGTCTTTTATCATGACAGTAAATACCCAGCTGCTCGGCTTACAATTTCGTCTAAGTCCTCCGATGTGATACCCCGGAACATCATGCTTCCAATACAGGAAGACTTCAAGATCATTTCATTTCAAATAGACAATCTGGATTCTTTCGCCATTGATTTTGATATCTTTCCTACTTTCGGATCCAAAGTTATCGCCAAAAGCGTAGCCTTGCCCAATCTTTTCCGTGCCATAGCGAACAGTAGTGGTCAGTGTTGTCTACCATTATTCGATCCGCGACTCCGGGCTATTGGTCAAATCAGCTTCAATTTCCAGGTCATAAAACCTTTCCATGGCATCCCACTTGATATTACGCACTTCGCTACGTACTGGAGGGCTACCAGTCAGCTTGATTCACATCCCAGCGCCTTTATCACAGGCTCCAGTCTATCCGGAGATTATGTACAGCTCTTCGTTCAACTCACTAGCGACGGAGTACCGGTACTATACCCTCGATGGGCCATCAATCATCATGGCATCGATTTCCCAATTGCTAGGATGACCTATGAAAAGTACCTCGCTCTAGGATCCGAATATAGTAACGGCGAGGCGCTCTTGGCCAAATTTAATGAGGCAACCGTCGATGACATAACTTCAATCCATCAGATACTTGCCACATCTTTCGTTTCGCTAGAAGATGCCCTCGCCCACCTCCCTACTAGCATACACGTCGCTCTCCAAGTTCTCTTCCCCACAATCGCTCAGGAGAGAAATCTCGGGCTCAGCCCTAGTCCTAATATCAATAACTTTGCAGATGTGATCTTGAAAGTCGTCTTTCAACATGCCCGGGCAACAAAAGAGAAGGATCCAGATTTCATGAGGTCAATAGTCTTCACTTCATATAACCCAGATATCTGCACGGCTCTGAATTGGAAGCAGCCGAATTGTAAGTGCCCATGTCCCATATTATCTCAAACTTCTGACCAACCGGATTGCAGATCCAGTCTTATTATGCAACGACCTTGGAGCCAAGCGCGAAGCGGCAAAGCCAGGCTCCAATGTCACTGGAGCGGTAATCGTCAGCAATGGCCATCACTCCATGTCCGTCAAAGAAGCCGTAAGAATTGCTCAAAGCAACAACTTCATGGGCCTTGTCTGTAGCTCCAGACTACTAGTAAGCTACCACTCCGCTCCCCCAAACCCATTTCAACGCACTGACCACCACCACCACCAGAACATGGTCCCCTCCCTAATCGAATCCATCAAAGTTGCCGGTCTCGTCCTCGTCACCGACACGTCTGAAGAACATATGTCCAGTAGTGCAGATCGTGCGTATCGCATGCCTGAGGGTGTGGATGGCATGTTAAGGGGTAATGGTGTTCTGAGATTCAATGAGATGATTGATATGTAAGGTGTTCGTCGTGACACTTCAGCTTGGCGTTGGCGGTATTTTGTCGTTGCTAAGTAACAACATCGTTGGGCGGCATATTGGACTAGGTATGAAGGGCTTTATGGGAGAATGCATATATGACAGGGAGGGAAGAAATGAGGCGCGAATACTAATACATGCAAGATTCTCGACATTAGTAGGCCCTAAGGGGTTCACGCAAAGGTAGATCCGAAGTTGACTACTAACGATGTTACTCTTCTTCTCCTTAACAACGGCACGTTATCACCATATATCGCCCAGTGCAGACTTCCTTATCCGGTGGTGCCCACATTTGGATAGGCTTCCCCGTTGATTTCCCAAGACGAAAGACTGCAGCAGATACTCTACTCGCCTCTCTATACTACATCACCACAACACCACAACACCACATCACCAAATCATTGCCCAACCACAGTCCGCCAAAAGAAACCCCCAAATTAGAGCAACCAACACCATCCCATTACACCCCCCCTCCAATCCATCATCTCCACATCTTCCCACCTCTCATACCCACTTCCAACCCGAAACCCACCAACCCTTCTTTCTTATCTCCCTTTTTCGTCATCTCTCTCTTTGTCTCCAGGTGCTGCTGCTGTTTTACAATGTCTTTCGTGTCATTTCCAAAGATTCTACGGCATTGGGGGATGTTGGGTCTTGTGTGCTTGAAGGGGGGGAAGGGGGATGAGATGGTGGTGATGAGGTGGCGGTGGTAGGGGTTACGATGGGAAAGAGGAGGGGCGTGGATGGAAAGGGGCGTGGTTATGCAAGAGAGAGGAATTCAGGGAAAATAGTGACGGACATGGCATGGGTAGGGAAGAGTAGGCTGGATAGTGGTGGTTTGGAAGGACTGGATGTTATAGGTAGAGGGGAGGTTGTATATTTATAGGAAAGAAGGAAAGGTTTTGGCGGGGAGAAGTTTGGAAAGGAGTAGCGATTCAGAGGTGGGGAGGTCTTTTGTGCAAATAGTGGAGGAAATTGTGGTTAGTGCACTAGGCACTCCTGTCAAGGGAAGGGATGAGTAACGAGGCATGTATGTGAAGTCAAAATGACTTAAGAGGGGCTTGCTGAGGTATCAGGCTCAATTCTCAGTGATACTTACATGTACTTTGTAATAACGCTTTCGTTAGATTCGATACTTAACTAGCTGCTTGAGAAATGACTAGGTGCAAGAAGTATCAATGAAAGGACGAGGCCAGAGCATCCGATGAGTAGGACGCAAAGGATCGTATGTATGCGCTGAGGGATTCAAGAGAGGTGAGGGCGTACAGGACTTGGGAAGGTTGAGATTGTGGAGTAGTCGTTGAGAGCCTGGACAGAGAGGGAGACTTCGGCTGACCAGATTTATGAAGTTTAGAAAGTGCTATACTTTAGTCGTGTACCCCGCATATCTTGCTCTGTCTCAGCCAGGACACACTTTTGTCCCCAGAGTACGCGAGGACATCCGTTCGAAGCATTTACAGCGCAGATAATCGATTACAAAGTCGCGTTGAGGTCCTTGAGGCTTCTCGAACTCATAGTGAGAGTTTCCTAATTTCGGTTAGATAACGTCATCCCAAGGTATGCTCAGGCTCGAGAAACTAACGCATATTGCGACTGCTTTCTGGTGCCTGTTCACCATCACATCCCCACCATAGTGTAGTCCACGATAGTGTGGTTAGTATGGTATCCCGCACCTCAAGGTCACTGGGGAACGGTTCATCAACTGTTGGGCTAGCTGGTATTGGCTCAACAGCGGGAGCAGGGACTGCCAAATGCTTCTGGACGTGCATAAGGCTAGTTTCTGAGTCTCTCTCGACCATTGGGATAAGGGGTTTCACCAATTTGCACCAGCGGCAGCCTTGGATCTGAACCCAGTCTAATCCGCGGAAGTGACGTGCTAATTCCTCCAGCTGCCACATTTGTTCGAACGAGTACAGCCGGTCCATGGGGGTGCTGAGGCGCAGTCTTATCCGTTTGAGTTGAGGGAAGTTTATGCTTAAGTGTTTCCATACATGAGGCTTCTGGCGCGAAATTGCACAATTGAACCTGATCTCCTGGATTGAGCAAGCATACTTGCTAGTAATCCAGCGGAAATTATCCGCTGTGATTAGATCGCTAAAACAGAAACTATTGCATTTGTAGAGAATGGGCGCTGCTTCATCATGGATCAAGCGGCAGGTGCGAAGGATTGCAGGGTTCATATGCGGTAGATCAGGCAGCTCTGGACTTTTGGGCAGCTCTAGGCGCCTGTGATAGGGGATAGACCTTCTGTATATCGCTAGATTCGCGTCATTGGTGAAGAAGATGCCGGAATCTGTACAAATACAGGGTTGATTGCCGTCTCTTGGAGGTTTAATCCGCTTGGGTGCATCGTGTGCTATGGACACCCCGTAGTCTTGGACCAAGAGCAGCTTATAGATCATCCAGCGAATCTCTAGTGGAAGATCGAAGAGGGACCTTGCGGCCACGGCAGCCTCAGGAGACGGTCGTTGGCGCTGGCGACGAGGCATACCAGTGTTGTGAGTTTCAAGGTAAGAATTGCAGTACGATCTGAGTATCCAGAGTTCAGTCCTCTTGTATGCTAAGTGAGCAGGTCAATGACCGAATGTCCGAAGATCCTGCAAGTGCAGAATCTACCTCTCATTAATATGAGGAAGATGGTTCGCTAGGAGGGGGGTCCAAAGGGTTGAATATGTGTTGAAGTTGCTCGTGAGATGGAAGCCTGGAAAGCACCTAACCCTATAAGGCTGGACTTGAAGCTGGCGAAAGCCGCGGGTGACAGGGGTCTGTGGGCTATACAGTAGCCTTTTGCCTAGGTAGTTACCTTAAGGTACCTAGGCAGCCGGTTTTAGGGTACCTCTCGGGCCGTGCTAGCTCCTTCTTAGGCCTCAGCACTACCTTATCGCCCATACACATACAATTTAGTATCGTTAGATGTTTACGGAGTACTCCGTACATGACTTATGTTCTCCTTTTTCATCTTACTATATCGCTTTCATTTCCCTTTCCACAACGCCTACAGTCTTTTTGCTGCCCGAAGCGAAGATGCAGTTGAGGCTATTGGACGCAATCTTGGTGCGTTATAAATGATGAATGAAGCAGCGCTGGTCCACTATCAGTATCGCCTTCGCCGACCCGAAGGACAACTCCGCTAGCTAAGAGGGAGATGCAAATCACACGCTATACTTGATAATGATGGTGTTCCAAAGTTGGGAAATTTTTATAGAGTTATACGAGGAATGCGCAGTAATGTATGGCAAACACATTTCGTGAAATGCAGAAAAGACAGGAGCGTTTAAAAGAACGTTGGTGGCGTTATGGTATCTGGAAAGACTCCTTATGCCGTGAATGCAGATTCTTTTTAGTGTGTAATCCATTTTTGAGGCACTTTTACTGCAGATATGGAGGAAAGACCATACTGAGCAACTTTTTGAGTCGCCAGGTACGGGGCTCGGATTCCTTCAACATCTGCGGGTGTCATACCCACAGAAGCATGAACCTAGCTTAGTGATGTTCCGTTTTCCGTTGATTGTTATCCGCATTTAATGCTTTGGAAGCCCCCAACTTCTTCATAAACTCATTCAGATGGCGAACCGTTGACCCTAAAAGTGCTATGCCACAGTGACAATCCCTCCCTTTAGACAGCCTTCATCTTTTCCCACCTATATCGCTTCCATTGCAATGTCTGCAACCCGTTAGATCCGTGAAAGCCAGATGGGCAATCATACTCTCTTTTGTCAAGATCATTCCTCCGAGGTTGCTCGAATTTCTCAATGGCGGCGTAGCTGCTAGCTGGAGGAACAGTGAGAAAGCTTGGGATTTCAACTTAGAAAAAGGTCAAAAATTCGCATATACAACTCAATTGCGTGCTGGTGTTCGGATATACGATCACCTATGCTGACGCCACGTTAAGTCTATCCCGTCATAATCCATAATATAGAAGCCATCTACAGTCCAAGCTATTCAACGCTCCACCAACCTCGCCTCCGTCTTGTCCCGCTCCTGCTCCTTTATCTCTTTAATTTCATCCCTCGTACTATCAAACCTGGCATTGGCTTGATTGAACGGATTCTCAGGACTCCGCTCGAACTCCTTACGAATCAACTCTATCCTCTGATTCTTCCGTAATCCCTTATGCTCCTCTTCCACTTCCGGCATCCTTCTCGCTTCGTACGCAGCATAAGCTGCCTTAAACCTACGTTCCGGATGTCTGTCGACTTTCTCGGAGGGATTGTTGGAGGTGAGCGAGAGGGCGTCGAGAGCGTTGTCGATACCGGTAGCGTTAAGAGCGGGGTTGGCTTTTGAGGTCGAGGGTTCGTCGAGTTGGGACAGGTCTAGGCCTCGAGTCTTCTTGACGGCTGTCTTCGCATTTTTGGGTGCGGCACGAGCGTCTTTCTCTTCTTGTGCTAGTAATGCATCTTTCTCTGCCTTTTTGCGTGCAGCTTCGGCTTTTTTGGCTTCGGCTTCCTCCCTATAAATGCATTTAGGGACGGCACGGTCCTGGAAGCAGAGTAGAGGCGGACTTCTTAGCGTTGGACTTCGCGCCCTTGGACCATTCGCGGTCTTCCTCTACGGCCTTCTTTGCATTCTCAGAGGCTGCTTTTTGGTTGGCTGCTTCGGCTTTCTGTAAAGATGATTAGCACATGATAAGGCGGAGCGCCATCAGAAACCGTGTTGGACCTTTGCGTTGCCCGCAGCCTTCTTCGTGTTTTCGCCCGCAGGCTTCTTTCCCATTGCGAAGTATTAATACGCAAGAGCTGCTCTGATGAAGAGATGATTTGGCGGGCTTTTTTGCAATAGGTATGGAGAAGACTAGTAGAGGCAAAACCTAGAATCTCTGTTTTGAAATAGAGAAGGATGCGTCATGAAGCGCCAAGAGACTTCTGATATTCCATTGCTATTTCGGCCGATCTAGCCCTAATCTAAGCGCTAGCGTAACAACTCCTACCTACTTCTAGTACCTACCGCGTAGTACAAGAATATGCAGGTGAATGATGTGGAAGCTATAGACATGTTTGTTGACAACCAGTTAACCAATATTCCTAAACGCTCAGCAAGATTCACAAAACCATCTTCATCCTCTTTAATCCACATATACGGAATATACCCTCTTGCAACTCTGGGCTTTTTTCTTCCAACGGATATATTGTATAATCCGCACGCTTTGGCACCTTTCAAACCACTTAGATGCAGGGCCACAAGCCCACACTCCTCGAGTCTTACACCCATGTTCTCTGCCGCTCCGACATATGCGTTGGGATTCGGCTTGAAGGATTGGAACATATCGGCGGAGTAAATACGTGTAAAGGGGATGCTGCTATGCGCTACCAGGTGTTCCAGTAAGTCGTTGTAAGAGTTGCTGAGGATTACAGTAGAGAATTGCCTATTGAGCAAGTCCAAACCACAGCAGGTGTCGAGCCAGAGGGTCAGACGGCGCCACACGAGGCCGAGATATTTGAGCTGCGACTCGCCCCAGAGCGAACCCTCTCCAACTTGGAGCTCTGAGGTGCTGGCGTCTTCGCGTGGAACGATCAGGCCGCGATGTGCAAAGGCATGGTGTCTATTGTATCAGCCTGATCTTCAATCGCGTATCAACTGAATGCGCGAAGAGTGATGACAAAGTAAGGTATAATCAAAACTGGCTTTGAGCGCATGGGTCAGGCTGAGATGTCACCGGTAGAAATTGTCGACGGACTCAATGTTAGGATGCTGTCTTGACCAGGAATACACTCGGCGTACGGCAAGTAGCTCAGCATGGCAGCAATTGTCCTTGCTAGAGTTTAAGTCAGTCCCAGGCATGTTGAGTACAAATCCTTTCAATACTCTAGAGGATCAGCATCGCTGCTACAACATAATTGAGTGGTTCTCTTTTTGCAACGGTTTTGCAATACTTCATGTCAGAAGTAAGATATTATATTCATGATGTTCTAATTCACCGAGAACTAGCTACTAGTATGCAGGCGTCTGTATCGAACCGGGACTCCTCCTCAGTGACACTGACCCTTAATGGAACATTAAGCACATACACTCATCTAACCAGGTATTCCCAGACCACTTGGAACATCCTGAGTGGTGTAGAGAACAATTTATTCAGAAGGAGAGGTAACAACGACGTCTCTGGTGTTCAAATCTAAGCCACCGGCCACTCGTCCATTCCACGATTCCCATCACCTTCCTCGTCTTCATCACTTCTGCCATCATAATCCAACTTGTCATCCTCGGCCGAAGAATCATCACTCTGGTGTCCATATTTTTCCGCCCCTCCTACCTTGCACTGGCCAGGCATCACTACGCGTAGGGTTATCACAACTACGGAAGCGGAATGCCAAGTCCTCCCGAGATCTCTGCGTCACCGTATGAAGCAAAAGATTATCCAACATCGCCGTCAAAATAGAGTGATCCGACGCACGCGTCAGAGCCTCCTCGTAGATGACTTTTGAAAGTCCCAAGCGTTCCCAACTCTTTCGGCTAGCTTGCCGTTCTCGCCCATAACGATACTGGTGCAATTGGAGAAAGAATGCATTTCTTGAACTCGCAATGATCAGCGCGCCCGAAAGCATCGTTTGCGTGCGGTAAAGCTCGTACGTCGAGGCTGAGTGAGTCGAAGTTAGTTCTCTCCGACTTGGCACGGACCAGCCAGGACCTCAAAGAGCGGGCTTCTATTAGGTAATGTCATCCAGACGACCTCGTCTTGGCCCAATGATGTGGGATAGAAATATAAGATCTCAAAGTTCAGCTTAATAAGGCCGTGATTGTTTACACCGGAAAATTCCACGCCTATCCCTTGCCGTCTATGTAGGGGTGAATACCAGTCGAAACAAGCTGCACACATGGCAGCTCCACATCCTGTACAAAATAGCAAGAATCTGAACCAGGTACAAGATGGCGGAGTTTCTGATGTTAAAACTTCGGAGTCCAGGACAAAACTCAAGGCCAGCAGCACCGAGCATTTCAGAAAGAATTGCTTGAGACGGCAGAACGGTCCGAATGCTAGGATTAATGTAGCTCGGAACATTGACAGAGGCCTATGTGACTGAGGTTATCAAATCCATGATGGTGGAGGCTTGGAGAGACGGCATTATGACCGATTGCTGATGGCTTGCTCTGAAAAGAAGGCATCTGGGTCCGAAGACCCGTCATTTGCCTTTATTGTGTCATCCCCATCCCAATTCCAGTGAGGGAAAGAACCACCAGCCGAAGGAGGGAGGTACCATTTGCCGAAAGAGGGAAGGAACCATCCGAGGAAGAGTTCATGTAAACCAGAGGTGGAAACGTATCCTCTAAAAGAGGAACTAAAGGAGATGTAAGCGGTACTATTCTTCGGCACAGTAAGTCCCTTGATGGCGGCAAAATGTTCTAGCAAATGCTTACGCCACTCTTCTGAGTGGTTCTAGAAGTTCTCTCATTGCCAAATGCAAGTCTCAGATCTGCAGGAAGGGTTGCATCGTGGACGCAAAAAATGCAAAAGCGGGTCAGTACAGCCGCCAGGTACCAATGGACAGAATTGAGTGATAAAACTCGTACTTGTGACAGCGTTCAACTAAGTACTTCTCACACGTTAGCAGTATGTCGGAGGGTGCCACCTTAATGCCTTCTGATGATGGTAACGCAATGACTGGGAAAACCTGAAATGCTTCCTAATAAGACCCTTTGGCCACAAATCATGCTCTTCGTTCTGCCTGATCCTTAACAGGGCATTGGCCTCGCCTCCAAATCTGTTACGGCCTTGCTCGCAAACACATCAGTTGCAGCGTACGAAGAAGCATAGCACTTGGGGGAAAATGGTGGCTTGAGCCTTCCCCTGAAAGAACGTGGGCTCATCTTTGCTCTCATCCTTGTTCATTGAGTAGTCGATTTCCTTGTTCAGATCCTTGGCGATGTTGGCCATCGCATTGCCGCATCTGCGCGGGCTTGTATCCATGGACCTTGGTGGTTTTTGTGTTCATGTCCAGGACGTTGTCCCGCACCGCTAGTGAGCAGAAATCAGTTGTCCCTCTTTCAATACACTTCCTACTTCTCTGTGCTAGCATCTCTTGCACCGTTCGCTCTAGCAGTCCTGTGCACGAGGGGTGACTGACGGTTCCTGTGAAATCACTGACCTCATGTTCTAGCAGAACTGCTTGTGGATCGTTGTTGACAAAGTGAGAACCGTTGTCTGTGTAGAGTCCCCGGGGCCACCCAAAAACCGGTGTAATGTGTTATATCAGCCAGTCCGTGCAGTATCTGGATTGTTGCTCTGCGGATCCGTCTACGTGAGCTGTTTGCAGGAGCTTCATGGTCGACGCACTCGTCAATCACGGAGAGTTTCGGATGGCCAAGGATTCTTCTCAACGCTCGGTCAATTTTTAAGGTAAGCGATGGCTATAAGGAACAGCAGTTGAATATCGTCCTATCAACTTCCAAGATGGCTCTTGGGAGGGTTCGATTCAAGATATTGAGCATAGAAGGTACCGCTAGTGTAACGCCGCACAGTCACTGTACTGACCTAGAGTCTTTTAGACCTTCGATGAGAAAGTAACTGCTGTGGCGCCTTTGTGGGCATGATTGCCTTTGTTATCTCTCAGGTATACCTCCAGGAATCTCCTTCGTGTACAAAAATAACTCCAGGTAAATCCCCAATGCTCCAGAAAGGCTATCACAGCTTCTCTCAGCACAGCTAACGCATCATCCCAAGCGTGCCTACTCAGGAGGCCCTGTGCCATGATGAAATAAGCTCGTTGGTGTAGGCGATGTATGAAATACGTAGACTCAAAATCCGTATCTGGCTATTTTGCACAGGCATTCTCGATGGCCCAGGTCCTTGCTTAACCCTAACCCTCTGCAATGTTTCTGATAGCCTTGACCGACTTTGACCACCAACGGCAATGTCATACATCAATGTTCCGTGTTCATGCCACAGATGTATCGTATCGCTTGAACATACGTAATGGTATTGTAGCGTTCACAGAACACCTTTACGTCATGCAAACTTACAACTGCGATCTTGACCTTCTTCAATATTGCTACAGCAATCTTCACATCGTTTAATCATAGCACTGCTATCTTTTCTCCTTTCATTATTCTACCTTTGGGTTAGGGCTAGGTAGTAGACTTCTGATCGACTATCGGAAAGATTACTTCTGATAGAAACAACTAACTGTAGGTGCTTCTATCTTCGCTAGGTCGAAGGTGCTGAATGAGTTGTTTTGCGCGCCCCGTGCAAACCGGTAAACTAAAGGTCGAGTCCTCCTTTAACATTTACCAAGGTGTCTTAAGGCAGTAATTCTTTTTCGGCAAATCATTGAAACTTCGTCATTAACCACTTCCTCTCTATATCTATCGGGATCCGGAAGTTTGTCTTCTCCTGATCCCGCGAGCTTAATTTGTCTTGGCTCCTTACTACTCGTGCGCTTAGAGAACCTTAGCCATATGGTTCATGCAGTAATTCTTTTTTCGGCAAATCACGATGCTACCGATGACAAGACTGACGACGTTATTAGCGTCATTGAGGTAGATCTCGCAGAGGCTGTATAAGCCACTTGCTCCTCGTGATCAGCAAGAGCCATGATTAGAAATGCGCTCTCGGCATCAGGCTCTTCAGGCGCCTGTTTCTGAAGAGTTGGGGCGATCACTTCGGTATAACGTATCGGACGCTTGAAAATCATCTGGGTAGTGATATCTGATTCCACTGGCAATTGGGCTCTAATGACTTCACCAGGTCTGATACTGTGGTTACTACGGAGGCGGTTTTCGATTTATGTCCATTAGTTCAAACAAATACTGTAAATGGTGCAGCGGAGAGACTTGTAGTAGACAAGGATATGGGAAATAGCAGGAATAGGGCCATTGATGTTCATGGATTGCAAGTCTTCATGAGCTCCCAATCCTTTAGCCCACGAAGCAATTGCACCACGAGTAGCTGGCAGAGTGAATGTCAATCTGTAAAGAAGGAGTCAATGCTTTTGAGTAACTGAGCGGATGGCGTACCAAGATGAGATATGAAACGTTGGAGGCCATGGACGCTGGAGAAATCGTCTCATGCCGTCTGTATCTCCCATCATCTTCTCCCCTGCTGTAGCGTCTGCTCCGATCAACTTTTAAGAATCGTTGGGATCCGAAGTGATCATTGTTATGTGTCACTCAATCGGCATCGGCGAAGAGGTCCGCTTTCCTTGTCTAATCTCTCTGTAGATCTCTGTAGAAGAAATCCCAATCATTTGCGTTGCCTCTTCTGATTAGGTGGCCCCTGCCACTGTGGGTAATTAATAGGGTCTCTTTGAATTCACTGCCAGTCGATGCAAACAATTCTTGACTAGCTTTCCCTGTAAGCTGCAAGATACAATGGGCTTGTGTGTGAGATAGATTGTCTGTGGTGAACTTGTCCTTGAAAGCGTGCTTTAGCTCACTAGGAATGTCATCCTATAGAAGAGACTTTACAGCGCGCTTCGTCTGCGCCAACGCACCCATAAATCCCCTGATAAATGTAATGGTGCTTTCTTTATGGCCTCCCTCAAAGTAGAAAAAAAGCCACTAGTAAACTTATCAATTTTCTTTAGTCAAGTTCTTTTCGCGATCTAACAATCGTAGTCCACCAAGGGCAGCAGTAACATCTTCAAACTTGCTTCCGTGCGGTCCAAGTGTAATTGGGAAGACATTGCAGCGTCTAGATCTGTCCCGCTAGTATCGGTAATTGAATAGGTACAGACGTTTCAGAGGAGTTTCCCTGAGGTATCGGAGAAGATGTGAAATGTGATATGTGTTACAGAACCTGATGGATAACATCATTATGAAAAAGCTGCTATATCTCTTTTGGACAAGATTTTTGTGAGTGGTTTCGTGATGTAACCGATGCATCGACGTCGATGATCTCTACTTCGGCTGGTGTCGGTGGCTACATAGATGCCCTGCTAGCATGCAAGGCAATATTCGATCCATAGAAATGAAACTCACAAGGTGGCCTTTGGTACAGGATTCGCAGCGAGGGAGGTATCCGTGCCTGTGCCATAATTATGCCCTAAAAGTTGTTCAATAAATCGTAACAATATCTGTTCAATCTTATCCACGGCAGCTGGAAACTTGTCAATTCAAGATGAGGTAAACGGCCCAACACCTCAGGAAGCTTGAGTGCTTCTCCTCATATAGTTGGCTTGCGGGGCAGAGTGACTGAGTGGTTAGTACCACGAAGCTTCGCTCTCTCAGGAAGGCGTGCTGGTGCTGGTGCTGGTGCCGTGGTGGGTTGTGGGGGCCTCGAGCTGGAATGCGGTTGGAGTAGCCTTGCGAGAAAGAACATGTTTTGGTCCAAAGACAAGCTAAGCCATATTCGCGTGAAGTTATATGCATATACCACGTCGACGGTAGTGGTAGTAGAACGATGTTCATCGAGGAATTCACGAATGGGAAAGCAGCTCCAGAAGTCTCCTTCCGCGAATTCGAAGATTACCAATGGGAGAATTATAGCGAAGAAGCTCAGAATGTGAAGGCTAAGAAGAGAGTCCCACCAGAAGGCATTCCCAAAAATCCATTTGGTTCGCAAGCATGCCGATGGCTTAAGGTGTTTGTGCTAAAGAGTTGACGCTGCTTGTTATATCACTCCCGCTCGGACTTGATGTATATATCCTTGGTAAAGGGATACTGTACGTTGATCTAGTCGTGCTGTGCGCTGCGTTGTTCGCAAAGTTTTCGGTATAAGTTACCAATTTGAGCCTGTAGAACCAGCCCAAATAAGTCCTGCTGATCTACGGGGACTTCCCCATCCTCGTACTGGGTATGCCAGGCCGGCAAGTCGTCGCTTGTGAGGGTGATATTGGCTTGGGTTGTTAATTATCCCATTATTTTGCGGACGGAGCGTGCCCGTAATACCTGATTATGCGTGTGATAAAGTGTTAGGAGGTAGGCATAGACTTTATTCCTTTGGCCAAGGTGGTAGAGCCGGCCTATTCCTTCGACTTTGCTATTGTAACTCCAATTGTCACCACAACACCCATTGCAGAGTCTGATAGCTTGACTCTTTTGGGGAATATCTTTGTCGTTTCGCCGTCATTAATCATTTGAGGGGTGATGTTTTTTAGCAGCTTTTCGACTGCCTTCGGGGTTGGGTTGAAAAATTTGTAACCAGAGAAATCCGAGTTTTCTGCACCATCTGGCCTCCTGCATTTTTGAATAGTTGGGTAGTATATTAATAAAAACCATGTCGGAGTAGCTGCTATGTAAGTTGATAGAGGACAAACTGACCCGTATACTCGTGACGAGGACTTCACTAAGGTCGTCTGGATTATTGAACGTTTGTTTAGTACGATCCTGATCTTGCGAGGTGTGTAATGATCAAATAGACGGTACGTTAAACCCTAAATGTGTTAAGAAGGCCTCGACTTGTTGTTCGGTGAATAGCCACTGATAGAAGATCAGCACCTTGTGCCTATGCCGTATACAACGTTTAGCCAGGAACCCTGCAAGCCAACCCAGCTTGGGCGAATGATTGACTATGGTTTGCGCTATTGCAAGGCGGTCGCCGTGTATGGCATTGCCTGGCGGGGCCAAGCCCCTGAACAGCATTGATATGCCCAAGTCATCGGAGTGATTAGACCACTTCTAAGCTGCTTGACTGTCGTTTTCTCGGGCGCGGCATCCAAGGCGGGAGTCAGGGTCGCCATCCATAACCGAACACGGCGTGTTCGATCATGTGCTAGATGCTGGTCTGTCCAGCATTGCCAAAACGTGAAGCTCGCTGTGGCGACAGGTGCGTGAGGAGGAACCCTGTCTGTGCTGCTCAGTCCTATCAGGCGTTCGTCCTCCTTTCTTGCGAAAGGATCTTCCCTCTTTCCCTTCTGTCTTACCACGCCTCGAATGGTGTGCAGTACTCTTTCAAAGTAAAGATTGTCCTGGACTGTATGGGGTTATCCCGAATTGTAGGTACGTCTTCATGGAGCTCTCGTATGGGCCATTTCTACCTACGTGCCATTGTTCTTTGCCCCTTGCGATATTTAAAGCCTTGAACTTGGAAGAGTCATGAAGCCGTTCGGTAAAAGATGTGAACACATGAATACGTCAACGCCAGAGACAGATTTGCAGCATAAACCTTGTCAACTTCCTTTTTTGGTGGCGAAAGGAAAGAAAAGCTGCCAGAGGCACAGAGAAAATGAGAGCCTTCAAAGGAGAATTGAGAAAGAGAATAGAATGAATGTGGCCCGTATGCTACAGAAGTGAAGTCCTTCATTCACCAGTCCGGCAGGCGATTCCAATTCAGATAATGCTTAGATAATGCTTAGATGAGAAACCCTGTACCGAAAGAAGTTATCATAGTGTAGAAGAAGAGCCACATCGAAGCCACAAAGCAGCACTTTCGTGTTTGTCCAGGAGAATAACACTAGAGTGTTCGTCACAGATACAACGGCCTTGAGCGTTGACCATACTTCCCAATAGGCGTCAGTGAAATGAGGAAACCATTCAAGAATGCATTGTCATACCTGCGGCAGGGGATTCTAGTAGGCCTAAAACTCGCTTGACGGCCTTGAGGGTCGACCAGACTTCCCAGCGGGCGTCGTTTCCGCCATTGTGTAAGTGCATAGGTCGGTCATCATTGAAGCTTGTTCCTACAACAAAATCCAAAGCTAGGCGAGAAGTTAGTTACGTTAAGAATAAGATTTTTGAATTAATATGGTACGAGATTTTGCCTGTCCAGGGTTGGCGTCTTTGAACATTGTCTGGCCGTTTACACGAACGAAAAGATTGGCCTAGTTCGTGGGGGAATCGCCCATATCGTCCATAAATTCTTTCTCATAATCTGCGTCCCAGCCCAAGAACACGATGTTTCTGAATTCTCCAGTTGAAGGAGTATCACGTCGTGTTCTTGCCATCCCAAGGTACTTAGCAAAGTCGGCAACATATAGGAGATCGCTATGCAGTGGCATATTGAGTACAATGTTGCTCCAGGTAGCCGACTTGAGAACAGAGGATTTGGGCTTTCGTCTAACGGATAACTCTCGGGTACGTCCACGAGGTGCTTCTCCCGTCTTGACATTATGCCCTTCATCAGGGGCACGCTTATGGCGATCAGGCGCGCTTGCAGGCTTAGGGTGAGGTGATGCAGGCCTCTTCTCAGGGCGGGGTGACTGGGGCTGAGGCGGAGGTGGCCTGTCCGCGAGATTGTATTCTTCACAGACACTGATGCCGGCACTCGAATCCGCCGTGGCGACAGAGTCCATGTCAATAGCTCGCTTTCCCAGTTCGACGACCCCGAGGCTTTCAATGAAGTGAGTATACGTCGATAGCAGTGGCTTGTCGGTCCTCGTAATGGACTTCAGGTGAAATGGAGGAAGTGAAATCCGCTGTGGTTCCCTCCAAATATATATACTAAAAGAAAAATGTATAGTTTATAATGATCGAATTCTGATTTGTCTAATTGAAATGCGAACTTTTATGAAGGCTTGGTACCAAATTTTGCATTTACATGCGGACCCTTATCTGGATCGAGAAATGAGAGATCGTTAATTGAGGTGGAATGCCATCAGGGCACCAAGCGGCCGTCATTTCCTGCCTTATTGGGACTCGAGTCTGCAAGCGCAAAGAGAGAAGGGGATCCTGTAATTGTTTGAGGCCCTCTTTGTTTTCCATCCTTCACCCGGCACAGTCCCGTGGCCGGAGCAGGCGCCTCGGTCAAGCTTACAGCACAAATAAGCATCAAGGACGCCGGGACCGCTATCAAGCCTGTAAACGAAAGTTCCAATGAAGACGTGTAAACGAGATTCTGATGGAGATATTGTGGCTGGGTTCTGAAGATGCGAGCATGCGGACGACTTTTTTGATTTTCGTGGTAACGAACCGCTCACAGACCACCCACTAATCAATCTCCAGTCGTGGGTAGCTGCGAACAAACTATCCTCCAGTGAAAGGAGAGACTGAGAACGTCCATCTTCTTGACCCAGAACGCGTTGATGCATTTTCTTAAGATAACAGAAGTGGTTGGAATTGACTGATAGGGTAATGCCAACTCATTTGAAGGTATGCCTCGTATATTTCAATGGTCCTCTTCGACAGAAAGGATGCGATGGCGGGCACATTTGCTGAGCGTATAAAAGCGCGTGATGTTGCTCTGATGTGGCCATCTCTTTACGCTGAAACTCGTTGCTTCGGCTTGGAGGTAGCGGAGAGAGCCTCGACGCTGGTGGAGGTGGCACGGTCGGCCATAACGTTGATCGTGTTGAGGTATTGGCCCCTCTCGGCATTCATCACTGACCTCTCGTCACTCATCTCCGACAAGGTCCTCTCGAACAAACGTTCATTCCTCTCCACCATTCTCTCCGCAAAAGCGAAGGCATCAGTAGTCGCGGGAGTCGGGGGTGGCTGGGCTGGGCCGGAAGCATAAGGTGAGACGGCCAATGTCTGGCCGGGTGCGAGCGCAGCGAGTGATTGTTGTCTGGCTGGCCGAAGCACCAGCTCGTTATTTTCCACAACGACTTCGAGCCGTTGGGAGCCGATCCTATCGTTACGGATGTACCCACACAGTGCGGTTGTGAATTGTCCGATTCACCATTTGCTGAAAGTGCTCGATTCAATGATCGCTACCTGCAATACTCGGGGTGAATTTTGGAAGCCCCAAATGACGGGTAACCTCACATCAATCTTTGTAGATCTGCCGTAGATTCGTCGAGAAACCGTTGCTGATGGCAGCCGCTTCACCTAAGGTATTTGAAAACGGATCTCAGACTTGACCTGCCAGATGCCCAAAGGCATTCCAGCCTGATCTTTAGGTTTCCTGTTGTTTGCGATGTTGATAACCTCCTTGTCGCTTGGCTTTACGGTGGGAAGCTGGGTGACTGGAGGCCAACGAGTCTCTTTATCTTCTTCTGTCATATTCTTATTCTTAACTAACCCTTCATTTCTTGCTTTTGCACTCGACGTTGCCGGCGGGAAGGCAGAAGGCTTAGACTCTGATTGATCACTGTCATTATTCGCAAAGTCATTTATTTAGTGATGCCACTGTCTGAGTGTTAGCGTAAGGAAGAGGTAGGAATGTGTATATGTAAACAGAGAGAGATATATATATAGTTGATGGAGGGAAGTAGAAAGGGAGAGACTGGAAGGGTGGGTATAAATATATAGAGGGCCGAATGAAGATTCGGATCACACGTGAAATGCAAGCCAGTAAGTGAAAGAATCAAACATGCTCTCCAACAACGAAGGTGCGTTGACTTCACAGATCGGAGTGGAATGAAGAAAAAGATAACACAGGCAGTGCAGTGCGTGATGTCCATCTCATGTGTTATACGACGCACACACGTACAACTTCACTCTCGGCGTTATTCATAGTGGAGATCCATCACCCTTCTCCATCAATACCGCCTATACACAGCTCAATCTCGGCCCCAGCTTCACCATAGACAGAAAGACGCTGATTATCTCTATCTGGCTCCGACTTAGCCCGTGCTTCACTCCCTCATAATCCCCCAAAAAGATCCACATTCATCTCTGCAGGCCTATTTGGTGTAGTTTCGAGCTCCACGGTATTATTCACATCCATCTCGACTGGTATCGCTGTTCCAGGCTCACGCTTATATGCTTCTGTCGCATAGTCTGCCGCAGAATTTTTTGTTTCACTCTTCCTCCGTCGGTGAAAGTAAACAAGTGCAACCACCACAAGAAGAACGGCATTTAAAGCCGCACTGACTCCGATACCTACTTTTGATCCTGTAGAGAGGCGGCTGCTGCTGGGTGTCGTATCATTGGACTGGCTGCTTGGTGTGGGTGAAGGTACGGTAGATGACGTTGCAGCAGGGCTGGCCGTGAAAAGCCTCGCTGAACCTACCGCTGCAGTTTTCTCCGACTCGCGCATAAGATTCATGACGTCTGTATCCGTCGACTGCCACCGGATTTGGATAAGGTCGGCCCAGACTGTGTTGCTTCCAGGGGGTATGTCTGTCTGTGTCACAGTTTCGAGGGAAGGCGAGGTTGGTAGTGGGCCCGGAGATAGCATTGATGTTGAGAAGACATTTGCGAGATCCGTACCAATGAGACTAGCACAGGCAAAATCAACTAACGCCTCGCTGGTTGTGGAATATACGAAGTATGAACTAAAGGCCTCTTTAGCATGCCCACATTGTGGTGTGTTCTGTAAGGCCTTAACATGTTCACGGACTACCTACCTTGGACAACAGAAGGCAGCGGTTTCCAAAGGCTTGTTTGCATGGGGATATGTCGACGCACTCGTCCATGATTGGGGGCAGATGCCAGGTGAGTAGTAGCTGTTGTATATATTGTGGAAGCTTGCAGGATAGCAGTTGGAATCACCAGTCTGGCTGACTCCGTTCTGCCAGAACAATACACCATCGTATGTAATCACACCTAGACAGCTCGGTGGCGGAGTGAAGATGGTGGTTAGGGGAATCGTGACGGTCGAGGTCATGGCTGGTTGAAGAGCATTGCAAAGGCATACGCGTCTGTTCGACGTGCAAATTATAGCTGTTGGGATGCATTGGAAGCAACCTTGAGCTAGAGAATTTGTGTTTCATGTCTCAGTCGTACTTCAGCTGTCCCTCATTGCTACGAAATTCCATTTGTAAGCTCAGCTGACATTAGGATTATGCAGTTTTCGTGGTGATGTAACCTGGAATTCTCAGCGAATCGTGTAGTAGCTAAATTAGGTGGGGAGACTTTCGCGAGTTCTTCCCCTTTGGGCCATACCCTGCGGCGGTCAAAGATATGTAGACACCCGTAAATCTGCTCCGCAACTGATTGTGCTGAGAGCAGCTCCCAAGGCTTCGGGACGGTCTCTAGAATTGTTAAATCAAGCGATTGGTCCAAGAGCCAGCTGAAAGAAACTATCAGCCACCAACAAAGTAGCATGAGGCATATCTGACAAATTTCATAAGCCATTGAAAAATCGATACGCGTGGCCAACCAGCGAAGCAAGGCGTCAAGGTGCGGCACGCCAAGACTGGATATCACAAGGGCTGGGGTCGAATGTGAATGGTCATGTCTAAATGTGGGCTCACGAAGCGCTGTACCTGTTTTGACCGTTGCAAATTTGTGGCAGAGTCGGAAATATATACAAGAAGCCTGCATAATTGAGTTATCAAACCTCCGCTATTCGCTGAACGACCATTGCGGTCGCTGCTCCTCCGCCATTGCAGATTGCTGCTACTCCATACTGTCCAGCCTCCAATTGATGTAAGAGCGTGGTCAAGATTCGGGAGCCGGAGCTACCGAGTGCGTGTCCAAGGGAAATAGCACCTCCAAGAGGGTTGACATTTTCGGAACTGAGGCCTAGAATTTTCTGATTGGCTTTGATAACCGCTGCAAATGCCTCATTAAACTCCCATACTGATACTTGCTCTTTCGATATTCCAGCTCTTTCTAATGCGATTGGTACGGCCTTCGCCGGTGCGACGGGGAAGTCCACTGGATCGACCGCAGCATCTGCGGAAGAGACTATCCGAGCAAGGACTCGGCTATTGGAGCCATATTTTGAGGCGATAGCCTTGCTGCCCAGCACAAGGGCTGAAGCACCATCATTGAAGGTAGATGAATTGGCTGCGGTGACGGTTCCACCGTCTTTGACGAATGCCGGCTTCAGTGTCGAGACCTTCTCTTCCTTAAGGTTCTCATAGCCTTCATCTTTCGAGATCACTGTTTCGCCTTTCTTTCCTTTCACAGTGACCGGTGCAATCTCTTCCTGGAATTTACCCTCCTTCCAAGCCTTTTGTGCCCTGTGAAAACTCGCTATGGCGTACTCATCTTGCTCTTCTCTACTGATATTATGCTTTTTTGCCGTCTCTTCTGCGCAAACACCCATATGGAACTGGTTGTAGACGTCCCATAATCCATCCTTAATCAACCCGTCTTCCATACTGATGGCTCCGAAAGGCGGATGCTGATTTGCTCTGGGCATATAATAAGGGACTCGGCTCATGTTCTCCATTCCACCAGCCACTTGAGCCTCTGCCAGCCCCAATTGTATATTTTGTGCAGCAAAAACCACAGCCTTCAATCCTGAAGCGCATACTTTATTTATAGTAATTGCATCAACGGTTGGCGAGAGACCAGCAAGTATTGAAGCTTGTCGTGCAGGCGATTGTCCGACTGAGGCCTGGAGTACATTACCCATATAGACATCTGTGATTTCCGAAGCAGGAACGCCAGACTTTGACAGCGCAGACTTGATCGCTACAGCGCCTAGTTGAGGAGCTGGCACGGTAACGAATGAGCCATTGAACTGAATATAATTAGCAGAAGATCTTGAACTAGACTAAGAGCATTGTACTTTGCCGGTGGGTGTGCGAGCGGCGCTCAAAACGTAAGCATCTCGAATCTCGCCTCTCGATACAGAAGCAGAGCTAAGGTGACGCCTGACTTGTGCAACTCTCTGGGTTGGACGGCTCATTGCCGAGTATGATGTGAAACGTTTCGAAGCCTGTGATAATATGGTAGTCATATTCATTGATGAAGAGAATGAAGAAGGTGCTGCGGGCTCAATGATCATAAGGTAGACCCCACAAAAACACAAGGACCGAGGCCCTACGTCAGAACGTCCCGGGGACTATGGCGCGGAATTGAAAGCGCGGGAATGGTTTTCGCCCCCACCAACGTCCCGGGCAGCAATCTACTGGGCAGTATTTGAGACTGTAAAACACTTTTGGGTACAAAATCATCTGACCAGCTATCAAAGAGTAATAGTAATTGTTGTACACATACACACATACTGGTATACCTCGACGAAGCCCAGCTTAGGCATTCGCGCCGACGCCCCAGGCATTGATCATCACAATTCAATTGCTGTCGTCCTGTCTAATCTAAGACCTTAGAGAAAGCCTTGTGTGCCAATTCCACCCCTAAGAAAGTCGCCGCATTTGCTGGAACAGCCCTCGCCATCGCTGGTCCCATACCAGGAAAAAACGCTTTAAATCCTCCATTCGCATAAAGACCTCTTATGGTGCCCCCGATTGTGGGTCGTCCCTCAGCACTTTGTAGCCGGCTCTTAATTGTGTCCACGGGGAATACAGGTATCCACATTGCGACTCCAGCAGCTCCTCCTGCAACCATTACAGCTGTCAAGCTTAGTTCTCCGCTCGGATTTCCATCCTTATCCTTTGGCGTCATCTTCCTCTTTACGTACTCATAACTCGCAAAATATGCAGCGCTCCCTGGTCCATCTCTTGCTAATGTCATTGCTGACCCTCTAAAGACAGAACGTATGCCACCTTCTTTATAGAGCTGCCGGACTACATCGAGTCCACCCGAATATTTCGGCTTCTCGCCGGGCTTGAGCTCTTTCTGGCCTTGTATTTGTAGCAGGACTTTTACTCGTTCGAAAGGAGCCGTTATCAAAGTCATTGGTATGGCACTAAAGAAGCCGGCAGCAGATGTTTGGCCAATAGTAAATGGCGTCTTGTCATTCGTTTCCGGAGACGCTTTGCGGACAAGTTTCTGACCGACATCATATCCCTGTAGACTTCTTCAGTGCTTGCAGTCAGACAATTAGGCGTAGAATGTACCCAAAAGCTGACAGCGACTTTCGGACAGTGACGTCAGCGGTCGATGATTGAGGATGGGAGGAGTTGCTCACACATTGGGGTCACGCCGACCAAGGGCGCGGAAACACCAGCATAAAGTCCCTAACAACGCGTTCAGCAATGGCTTCTCTGGGCCTCCTGCATTATGACGTACTTTCCTCAATCCTTCCCTGGCTATGGTCTTTTTGACAACATCTATAGCTCCTGTGTATACCCCCTTCTCTGCAGTCTGCATTCGAACCTTAACCAGGTCAAATGGATGCCCCACCAACACCGCACATACTCCTCCCACGCCACCAGCAGCAAGCGAACGAAAGCTTGATACTGTTTGTTTCGAAGCCTCGACAATTTCTTCTTTTATTTGTACCACTGTCTGGGTCGTGGTAGAGTCTGAGGAGGACGAGGATGACGGCAAAGGTTTAGGCATCGTTGATGCCGCACCCTGAAAAGTGAAGAGTAGTAGCAGAGGATGCAAGTGCTAAAGGTTCCCCTCATGGTTATTATGGGATTGACTTTGGAGAACGATCGGCGCCGAGGCTACCTTTTCCCCGGTCCCGCCGTCATACTTCCGTTCCTCCTATCGTCGTCAACTCCAACTTTCCCATGTGTCACAGTACATATCGCATTTCTATATGCACCAGTAGGTAGCGATCCTCAGAGACACAGGCTTATCACGCAATCGCACAAATCGAATATTGAAATTCAGTAATAAGTAATGTTCAGTAATAAGTAATGCATGCTTAAACTGAGTGTACAAAACCTCAGCTTGTTCAACCTAAACACACTCGCCTCGAACTCCATCTTGACACGCCGCTTAAAGAACGGCAGCTGGCGTGTCCGCTAAGGGTATTTACAAGTGTGACAGCACCACAGCACGGGAGCACCCCAAACATATACAGCCTGGCCAGTTCGCCCACCAAATTGGCCCCCTTATGTGCCACTCGCACGCAATCTCACTATGCGGTCACCTTGGTTCCACTAGTCGGCTTTAATGCTTCCATCTTTCTAAGCTTCTGCTTCTCCGCCCACTCCCTACTAGCCACCCTGCCTCGCTCAGCTGCTTCTGCGCGGGCCTTCTTTGCTGCATCTTCTTTCTCCTTCCGTGCCTTCTCGCGTTCCATCATCTCGGCTCTGTTTCTGCCAAACACTTCCTTGCCTTTCACCTTCTGAAGAGCTAGGTCTTCAGCTGTGGGAGCTGAACGAAGTGAACCTGACGCATTCGGGTAATAATCCATTGCGAGTGATATTTTGCGTGTAACTCGAGCCGACGAGTTTGCTGTAGGTTGAACCGCCGAGACACGTTTGGCAACGGTGAGAGAGGAGACGCGCTTGTTCTCTTTAGTTGAAGCGGTCGGCATTACACATGGCGAAGTTGCGAGTTTCGGGGTCCCTTTAGCAAGTTTGGAACCATTGATATGCTCTCCCTTCGCTAAGCCAATCCTTGCTCTGGCAGCGGCAGTGAGCTTCACTTCAGGCGCGTGGCTAAGACGCACAGGTCGAGCTTTGAAGACGCGTGGCTTGCTCGTCTGTTCTTCTTCACGCTTCAAGCGCTGTTCTCGTTGTTCTTTCAGCTTGCGAGAGATGGCTTCGCCTGGTAGCTCAAACGTGGACTTGGTGGGTGGCTTCGCAGACTTTGTTGGCAGAAAAGGTGCCTTGTGGACAGAGCTGACACGCTTATGGGTGACAGACTGAGGTCCCACCTTCGTTGATTGTCGAGCAGGGCCTGGACTCCTTGACTCGATAGCGGGCTTTGTTGGGGAGCCTTTTGGTGGGGTAATGGCTTTCTTTGTGGCAAGTAGGATAGATGGTCTTTGTGCAATTGATCTAACACTTGAGTTTGGTTTGCCAGTCACTGGTCTAGTACGGACAGTTGTGTTGTCCTTAATCCGCACTGAGCCGTTTGATTTCTTTTCTGCCGTCTTTGGGTTGACTTTGGCCTGCTTCTTGGTCTTCGCTGTATCCGAGAGGTTGTCGGCAGTCGTAGGGATGAGCTTGTCTACTTTCTCGATCTCCTCCTCCAACGCATCCAGTGCTTCGACCGAATCTTCGATACGGGAGACACGCTTGCTAGGAGACCGTGTCTTGATCTGCTCGAGAAACAAATCTTCTTCAATCTTGTCAACACCGGACTCATCCTTAAGACTATCCCCATTAGTCATCTTCGCTGGCGTATACGACTTGATCTTTGCTACAAAGGAGTCGTCCTTATCTATGTTGGGGACAGATACAGGTCCGACTCCAGGCTTTTGTACTTCAATATCATCTTGAGGTGGTGTCACTTTTGGCGACGGCTGTTGGTCTGTAGTGTTGAAAACCTCGGAAGGCGGACTGCGCGCTTGTTCGTCATCAAGTACCACCTGATGCGTCTCTAAAATTCACATTTTCCGTTAGCAATACCCCAACATTCTCAACAAGAATGGTACAAACCAGAGTTCTCCTGCAAGAGATCCTGACAAGCTTCTTCGACTGCCGAGCTGGTTGAACTCTCATTGTCATCTTCCAGTACCTCAGGCTCTGCGTTCATAGCCTTCAACTTTCTTTGCTTGTTTGTTTTCTTTGCAACGTTCGCCTTCTTTCCTCTCACGGAGCCTTTCTTTGCAGGTACAAGTTTTTGCTCGAGTTCAGCTACTTGTGCTTCGGTAGCTACGTTTTCAGATATTTCGCCAAGGGGAACGCGTTTCTTGACAGGAGTTGGTGGTAGAGGGGTTGAGGCCGCGATTTCTGACTCTTCTTGCAGCTCCTGGGTGCGAAGCGCTGCTCGAGTGACACGTGGCATGGCTGCAGAGTATGCTGGCAATACAGCGACGGTCAAAGATGTATAATATCCAATACAAATGAAAGAGCTCACTGTGGTGCAAAGTTGAAGTCAATGCTGAGGAAGAATCTTGGTTTCGGTCCCGAGGTTCCGCGCTTCAGAATGATTTCAATGTTTACATGGGGCGCATGGCAACCGGCTAGACCCGAGCTTTTAGCGCGAAGCTTTAACGCGCGTTCGCGTTCGTGTTCGCCCTAGCAGTCGAGGTGAGCCTTATCCACCCAAATCTGGGTTGTGGAGGCTGTGGAGGCTGGCGATGCGGAATGAGTTGGTGCAGTGAGAAGCTGTGACACAACATCCAATTTGACACAAGGTTTCGGCACTATTTACCCAGAACCTGCTTCTGGAGGGTGCTTGGTGCCGAACTGTCAACTTCCTCATCACACGATCCCTGTGAAAGCTCATGTTGAGGGCTGAATGACGTTCACATTCTTTCCTTCATGCTTCGTTGCCTTTATCACCGCTGTCTTGCGGTTGTACGATGTCGGCCTGTTCCACTGGTATTCGGACCAACGTCTGTGGAAGAGGAACTTCGGTTTCAGGCTTGCTTTTCGCATTCGCATCCTCTTCCCCAGGGCTTGGTTTAGGCACTTTCACTTTAGTAATTTAGCATACAGTTCTATTTTTCCATTCGGAAAGTTGGGAGGCTCACACGAGGCCATATTGATTGCCCGGAGGACATTGTGCCAATTGGACAGCACTGCTGCTACAGCTGTACATGATTGACCATCAGACCCACTCCTTGATTTGTATATTGAATGGCCTACCTTCTGTTCCATCTGACAGTGTGGATAGCTTTTCTTCTAGCGCCTGCATCTGTGCGGCAAGTCCTCCACTGAGGTCGCGCAATTGCTTCAAGCTCTCTAGCTCGGCCTTCTTTTCGTTGATTCTCGCCACCAGCATGGGCGATTGTCCTGCTGAAGCTTGGGAGCCTCCCAGCGAAGGGTGCCGTAGGCTAGGGTTCACGGATCGATTCTGGTAAGACATGTTTCTGGAGACGGGTGTTTTACGTAGTATTTCGGAGCGAGATCTGGGAATTCTCGTCACTCGGTAGGAGATTTGCGTGCGGTGCACTGCCAATAGGATAGATGCTTCCGGAGCTGTAAGGGTGTTCAAAGTTCGTGGATAAAGGATGCTTTCTGAGCTCGCGTTTTAGGGCTGGGACCTAAATCTCGGGAACGGACCGAAAGACTTGGCGTCCGTCTTTGTTTACTTTTTTATCAAGGTCCAGAGCCCCATGACAACCCAGCTCTGAGTTGTTTTCCCCACCCTCAGAGACCCTAATGAGCTACAGCACTACGGTGAAAGCTCTGCTGCAGGAGTACCATTCTTCACAGTCGAAGTATAGCCTATGGCTCGACTGAATGAAGCTCCGCAGCCTGCTGTGGAGTCAATAGATGCCTGTGGGTTATCAGCAAGCGAGGCAGTTTCTGCTGAATGCTTACATTGGACAGTGAAGCGTCGATTTGTTCGGCAAAATCGAGAGATTGCAAGGTATGCACTTATCACAAGTTTAACAGATTATACTAATCCTTCGCAGGGCCAATTCTACGCAGTCCCTCCGCATACGTAACCTGGAAAGTGAAGTCTCAAGGCTCTTATCAGAGAATGTATCTCTTCGGGAACAAATAATAAAACTACAATATGAGATCGAGAAGAATAATAGCCAGTCGATTGAGGAAAACGTGACCAGCGTCAAAGCAAAACTTGAGGAGAAGCTGGCGGAACTGGGGGGTCTTGTTAAAGAGCTAGGTCAAGTGCAGAAGGTTACCAGTACTCGAAGAACATCCAAGAGGAAATCAGCTGGCCGGAGCTCGCCACAGCGATCGCCGGATCAGAGGAATTGGAAGAATGTTCTTACACTTTCAGAGGCCACAGGGGGCATGGACGGTCGACTGCCGCCAATTTTGGAGGACAAATATTATCCAAGACGTACCATGGAGTAGGTTTGTTTAATATGTCCGGCGTATTATATGCTAACATTCATATAGCGCTGAAGAATTGATCGGAGTTCTTACAGATTCCGCTAACGTCACTGAATCTCCGGACCTTGGACCACCTCCCGTGGCTCACTTCGAAGAAGGAGATCCAATCAAATTCGACCCCAAGCCTGAACGATCCTCAAGCAAGATAACATCTGGATCACGGGAGCAATCTCGACCTCTTCCCGCGAACCTCGAGACTCGGAAAAAGAGACGAGAGAGCTCACATCACCGGGACACGGGAGATAAGAGGTTGGATATGCAAGCCAGCGAAGAAACAGCACCAAAGGACTCGGATGCTGTCAAAGGCCAGCCTCTGAAGACTGGTGCGAAACGAAAGTTGAACGTGCGTGATGAAGAGGAAGAAGTAGGCAGATCTGATGATCAAGAGATGTTCCATTTCAAAAGCAAGACTGCAGACTCGCGGACGAGTGAGAGCATCGCTGCGAAGTCGACCATAATTCGGACGAGCAGACAGACCAAGGAAAGGGCGCACCAAGCTGCTGTTGTGAGTGCGCAAGCTCGCAAAGACAAGGCCACTGAAGTCCCAACCACAACCACAATAACCAACCGAAAGGCACTCGGTCCAAGTAAGTCGATACCAGTCGTTCTCGTACTGGACTGGGATTTAACAAGCCTGCAGAGAGTGTGAACATGGACCCAGCAAATTCCCCAGTAAAATCGAAGATAGACGGAAAAGACAGAATTGCAGATATCAAAGATGATCCAACCAACAGAGACCGAGAGCGAGCTCCGCAGAAGGAGAAGGCCCAGATCAGCAAGTCCACCTCCGTAGCCAAAATTCAAGGATCTGCCGCCATCGCCACATCAACATTAAAGAATGTAGAGCCGCCTCCTGAGACCCCAGCGCCTCCTAATGACCTATTCTCGCCCGTCTCATCCGAGCCTTCGGCAGCCCGTGCTGAATCGCGCGATACTCCGCCGCCACCAGATCTTGGACCGGACACCGGCACGGGATCATTCGGGCGGGCTTCCAGGCGTCCCAGAGGCAGCATCAATTATGCACAGCCCAATCTTCGAGATAAGATGCGTCGCCCAACGAGTGAGCTTGTTGATGCCGTTGGTGCCGAAGAACGGTTGCGACAGGCGAACCTAGCAAGAGCTGAGCGGGAGAACACCGCGTCAGTTGCAATCAAGCACGAGGACACAGATCCTTTGCCAGTCTGGAATACAATTGATGTCAAGGACAATCAGAGGAAAAGAGAAGAGCCAACAAGCCCGTTGAGTAACAAGACCAGTGGGTCAGCAATGGACTTGCCAGGCAGCGTCATTACTGAACGGCGAAGACGTAGCGTTGCACCTCCACGTGGCGAGGACACAAGTGAAACGAGCAAACCTTCTGGCGCCGCATCGGCAATTGCAGCTCTCGCTGCTGGGAATCACAGGTCCAAGAGAACAGGAGAAGAGAATTCCTATGTCATCAATGGGAAAGACAAATCACGGGAACCAGAAGAACGGCTCAGCATCTTCGATTTCACAGGCAGCTCTCCAGCTGATCCTGATGGCCACGCCAGTGACAAGGATGAGCAGACGACGAAAACAATGAGGTCAGCGTCACGACGACATTCTAGTGTAGCCGCCTCTTCTGACCAAGGTCCTGGTTCGCTTTCAATATCTCGCCGGGTGGAGAGACGAAGAGAGAGTGTTCTCAACACAAGACGTGAAGAGAATGCCGAGAAGGGTATAGATTCTCAGCTCTCACGAACAAAAAGCGTGCTAGAGCTGGGAACGGTAGATTCTGAGATTGCAGGTGAAGAAGCCTCATCAGGCCGAGGGGAAAGAGCAGCTAGTCGGCGAAGGAGCATGATGCTTTAGCCAACCATCTAACGAATTTGATTTTCTTGGGCGTCATAGATGTTCAGCGTTGGGTCTCATGAGCGTAGCTTTTGTTTCATTTTTGGATAGAGCGGTCATCGACCTCCGCTCAGGGGTGTGATCCCTCCCTCACAAGACAGCCAAGTACGAATACACTATACTTTCCCATACATCGGACAAGCCACGCAGCAAAATTCCCATATTCTTGACATCCTTTCTTCCGAGCCGGTGCCTTCTCCGTATGCGCATCAGGTCGGAAGTACCTCCTGACTGAAATGAAGCCGAAACCTAGTTGCATCCCTACCTCTACAGGAGAAGGCTGGGGGCCAAGCTGGGATGTAAGTACCTAGGCACAGCCTGTTACGCTTTTGGTATCTCCTATAAATCATACTTCAAGGCTTTCGAAACAGCTGTACAGAAAATGGTTTGGAAACCAAACTTTCGTAGTAGCGAGCTGACTAAGCAAATTTTCACCATAGGGAGCAACGACTGGACTTCGTACTACTCAACGATTCCCCCCATTGGCATGGAGGAAGAAGACTCAAAGCAACATGACACAATGTCCTGGTTGGGAGATCATTGCTATTGCTAATAGTGGGGCGGAACTATTTCAGAGCTTTACTCGAATGAGTCCTTAAGTTCCAGGAGCTCTTAGAGGTCTTCGAACTCTTCTTAACTCAGAGGGATATATGAGCGGTCTATTGAAGATGCAGATGTCATCCCCGTCATTTCTAAGCCCATGGACGGTGGTACGTATACTTTAGGATGTATGTATCCTAAGTTCTGTGGCTTACCTTTGTCCCCGGTGACCTTTCATGCTTATAAACATCTTCTATAAATCTTTTCTATGGTTGTCAACTACAACAGTGATGTTTGTAGATGGCTATGCCTTTTTCTGAGCTTCTTTGTTGTGCACTGATTGCGATAGAAAGGAAGAGTCGGCCAAAACTGCGGCGAACGCCCAGTCAACATGACTCAGAACGTCGGCTTTCCGAAAGAGAATGGCCTTCATGACCCTTTCACAATTACCCCTCTTGAGCTGGAGACTCTCTCCTAATGTTCCTGTGCAGGGTAAGAGCTCATTATAGGGACTCGCAATTTTCAGAACTTTGGACCTGGATCAGACTGAGTTGAGATTGAAGACATGTTTAGGTTGACTGAAGCGGATAATGAGCAGGACTTGGTGTATCGATGGGATCTTTCACATTACACAACCATAACTTGCATGACAGACATGCATCGTACGAAAGAAGGGCAACTTGCCCTCAACTACGCACGTTAAGGAAACAGAACAAATAAGGACGACCACCGTTAAGACCCCAAGAGATTCGAAAACCTCAACTAAACCTCGTACCATCCAAACTCTTACCAGCTATGTCCTCAAATATTCCACCGATACTGTATCCTAACGCCCTACCTAAAAATTGACCCTGGCCCCTGAACCTTACATCCACAAACTTCACACTATCATTCATGCGAAACTTACACAGTACACCTCCTCTCCGTTTCCAACAGTCACACTACACCACCTACGAGTAGCACAACCGCTCGTTCCGCTCCCTTCCCTCAAAGCAAAATAAAATGTCCTCGTCATTCTCTCCTGACCCTGGCACGATTATCACCACCCCTGAACAACACCACATGCCGAGATCTGTCCGCGGAACGAAGCGGAAACGGTGCCTTGCATATCAGGTACTCTAGTTTACATACGGTGTAGTATGAGCAAGGGTATGGAGTCTTGCGTGGCGCCTTCTTACCAATCCTGTTTTACTAATCCACCTACATCCATTTGATGATGACGATGATGGAGGAGGCTTACGTGATGACAGCTAGCTCTACCTACTCTATGAATGGCGAAGAGTGAGAAAGTGCGGTACATGTGATGAGCTTGCGTCCTCCAGAGGATTCGGCAGGCTTCTTCCGAAATTCCCTCAGAGGCTTGAGCGGGGCGTACGTACTCAGCTTTCGATGGATGAGGTATGGTTCTATGTATGTAAGCAGCCCAGTCCGTGGGGTTTTTACGTACTAAGTAGGAACTGAGGAAAGATGTAGCGAGGCAGGCAGACGGTTTGCCTTAGGTGTCTCTTCAATTCTCTGGTACTCTACTACAGTTAGGGTATCGCTCTACAATTAGGGTACCAAAGAATCGAGGGTCCAAATCCATCCAAAAGATAGAAGAGAGCTAATGAAGAGGCTTGGAATTAGGGTACCCAGGAATAGAGTAGGATGCGATGGTATCAAGGAGGAGAATGGAAAGATGGAAAGATGCCCTGTCCCTGTCCCAGTAACGGCAGATCTGTCTACCTTACTTTGTCTTGTCTCTCATCTGGTCGCAACTATCCATCCATCGAGATACGTATCCCCTCCACGTATCTATCTCATCCGTCTCCAGGAAAAGTGGGTCCAGTCCTAGTACCGCAAGCGTCGATACGCGAACTGAACCCCTACGAGATCTGAATCGAGCCCCACACCTTAGTCCCTTTTTTTCCCTCTTCCCTCCTAATAAATCAATCTATTCTTGCTTTTCTTCTTTTCCCTGCGCAATCTACTTGCTTTAACATGCCCAATCAACCCCCGTCCCTCCCCATAGATATCCTCATCCGGAGACGAGACGGGGACTGATTGGCCCATCGCGGCAGCCCCGGCCTCGATTGAGCGCATTAAGTAAGTCCCTTTCCCCTAGTGCGTCTCGATCGTGTGGGGTGAAGCCAACCGTTTGCGCCCGCCCATGGTAGATGGAACGGAGATGTCTCCTGTTTTCGTTAACGGGGTTTGGGTTGGGCTAGAAGGGGTATAAGGTGGAAGGGTCTAGGGAGGTTACACATGTGGAGATAGGGCATGCGATGAGATGAGATGGATCTCACACCAGGCGGGAGCGATAATTCTCGTTATTCGGTGGAGCGCTCGCGAGCGGGTCTAGGAGAATTTTATTGGGGGAAAGAGGGCTTGACCCCTGGGGATAGGGTAGGTAGGCAGGTAGGTGCTTATAATTGTGGGGATTACTGGGCATTGGGTGAATGCTGCTGCTGGGATTTGGGGATGACAGTTGACGGTTGACTGTTGACGGCGGATACGTACATACAGGGACGTTACTGCTTGCATTGCATTGCGTTTGCTTGTACATTGCGTTGCGTTTGCGTTTGCGTTGCGTTGCGTGCGTGCGTACGAGTATGATTAAGGATTGTGGGTACGGACTACGAAAAGTGTTTGTTTCGCTTCTGCTGTCCGTGGGGGGACGCAGCAGTCATGAGCGCGATCCGATACATACCCTACAGTGTGGTAGTTCTGATAGGAAACAGGAGACAGACAGGAAGGACAGGATGCAATGTACTACATCAAGACACCCATCCACACTCCTGCATTTGATTGACAGTACCTAGAATTACCTATTGCTGCCGTGTACTCGTAGAAGTAGGTAGGTTTATGCAAAACACCTACTCGAAACAGTAGAGCTGGGGCCGGACCCTTCTCCACTCCAGTTCGACTGCTCAAGACAGAAATGATCAACCCCACGCCATAAATGCCCCTATGCGCCCAAGCGCACCCTCTCCACTAAGGTAAACCTGCCTACCTGGCCTGGCGAAAAAACCAGGAAAAAGCTTGGAAAAGGGTCCAATCAGATGATAGCACCCCTCTCCACTACTGCAAAGCATGACGGCGAGGCCGTTTGTATAGGGTTAAAGTCAAAATCCCCATTCCCTTCCAAGACCTGGCAAAGGATAAAAGGTAAATTAATGACTGGGATGGGGCAGGTGAGATCACCTTCCTGTGCATGGAGGCCCAGATACACTTTCTACATCATCCGGTTCGACAGGTTGTGGGGGCATCGAGCGAAGGTTAAGGGGGAGGCTGATCCCGTGCTTACCGTGCTTTACCGTAGAAGTAAATGTGTAAATGTGTCTTAAGGTACTTGATGATTGAGTGGTAAGGTAAATACACTTATGTAGTACTAGTAGTCAAAGTCAATGTGGGAGCATGGATCGCCAGCTGGTTCGAGCGCCAAGGTAACTGAGTTGCCCAAACTTTTAGGAAGGTGGTGGTTGGTGCGTGTGATGGTGCCTGTGTGAGGCAGGGGGAGTCTAGGAGATTTCTCCGTTTGGCTGTGGTGCCACACTTACACTTGCCATTGATACAGGGCCGAGGGATTGTTTCGTTGAACATGCGACTGTCCAGTAGGATTGGGCAGCGGTTGTTTTTCGTGGGTGTGGGGGGGACTTGGACTCTTGCAGTTGTCGAGTGATGCTCGTTGGTACGGATGGGTGTGGTAGCGTGATCTCCACTGTACGTACACTCACTTCTGAGTTCTTTATGCAATGTTTGTGGGGTTAGGTTGGGGCGGATAAGGCACGTTGCAGGGAGGGATTGGTAGGGATTCGTTTGAAGATGTCATTGGTACAGTGGTACTTTTCTCTGACGGAACTATTTGGGTTTCATTGCGTGAGTGGGTTGTGTAATCATACATTTGGAAGCGAAACAGTTCATGTGAAATTGGAATTGTCTATTCCTCTCCCCTATGCGGAACTTGAACGTGCAAATCCTGATGACATCCGATGCTGACCGGATGTGGGTGTGGTGTGGTACCTCCCTTCCTTCCTAGAACTCCGGCCGTGGCTAGCACGGCTGCTGAAAAACTCCGACTGCCTATTTCCCATTTCGCTGTCTATCCCGTACAGATGTAAATGCATAGTGTGCTTTTGATGTACAGATGTCCGCCTGCTATGCTGCAAGGTTGCCTCATATCCGAGGATGTACCGCCGTAGAAAGGTGTGGGCGAAATCCACCACCGCCAAACGCTAATAGTGTGCTAGTTCGTGTAGGAAGGGCTCATGACCAAGTCATTCGTCTTCTCCAATTGCGTGTATTATCGAACGAATCTGTGTAGCCACGCAGTTCGGAACGAGTTTGCTCCGACAATGGGCCTGCTTGAGACGATGTGTTACTCTTGGTAGAGTTCAATGAGGATGAGGAAGATGAAGGCGTTAATGTTTTCGTAGCTGCAACTTGGCTTGAGGTGTGAGTCGGAAAATAAGATGCAGTGGGTGACGTGGTTTGTGATGAAGATTGTGACGAGGCCTTCGACGCCTTGTAGGCAGCGAAGTTGATGGCTGGTGTGAGGTAGAAGGCTGATCCCCGGTTGGAGTCAGAAGTTGGCCATGAAGAAGTGGTGGGTGTGGTAGGTCCCGACCAATTCGAGGAAGTCTCGAGGTCTGCGAGACGGCAGGATTGAGAGCAGTAGGTTTCACCATCGGTCTGCTTGTCACAAGCAAGACAGTAGTCGAGTGACCAAGTCAACTCCATGATGAGGGGCGTTTCCTGTTGAAGGCTGGGTGATGATGGCGACGGTAGAGAGTGTCCGTGAAGCAGGTGAACGGTCTGATTAAATGGTATAAGTCGTGGGAACGGTCAAGGATGATGTTGAAATGTTGGCTCTCGAGAGTTGATAGCTCGAGGAGAATCGAAGGCAAGGTTGAAGGCTTAAGTAGAAGTGAAGGTGGAAGGAAGGTATGTGAGTCAGATCATTTGGAGCCAGAGTGGTGTGATTATGACAACGTGGGGATATGAAGGATGGAAACAATAACAGGGGAATGAAGGTCAGGTATGAGGCCCATCGTATGGTTGGAAGATGACGAAGAAGTGGAGTAGGAAGAGGCAAGACGAGGCTTCTATACCATTCTCACGCATCCAGGTACCTGGAGATGGGGTCAATGCAAGAGTGCATTGGTGGCATGAGACCCCCCCGATTGCTAGCGAATGATCATACGGGCAGTATTTTGGTGTGCCGCGCTATTTTGGTGAAAAATTCATGGGCTTGCAGCTAAAAGCCCGAGAGTCGGCGGATGAACTAGGCAGTATGGGGGCAAGTACCTTATAAGCAGGCTCCTAACCGAGCTAAAGCCCTTAAGCACCCTAGGGCACCCTAGGGCACCCTTAGCACCCTTAGCACCCTTAGCACTCCTCTCGACCCCCAAGGAGCCAACAAGGGTGCGCGCAACAAGCCCCGAACACTTTTTGATGTTCGACCAATTCCCAAGCGGCTAACCGCACCTGTTCGATTATGCAACCATCAAGAGGGAACCGAAGGGAAGCCTACAAGTAGGTACGACTAGGCAGCGAGCCTGCAGCTGTCCTGCGTCCGCCCCCTCAAGCCATCATGCCCCTACTACCTTACCCAAATTGCCTGCCCCACCAGCCCATTGCTTTTGTGGGGTCAGGACCTGGAGAAAACGAAAAGCTGAAAATATCATCCATGCAAAGAGGCTTCTTACACGCCTCTCGCTGCGGCAAAAACAATATGAAGCCCCTCTGACTGGTCGCAATAATACAGACAGGCAAAAGAGATACTAACAACATTCTGCATCGGAGTGTTTTTGTGGAGCCTGCAGGACAGTCTCAGACACTCCCTTACAACCAAGGCGTTTCGAGAGCTGCATCATCCGCTTGCAAGTCCATGTCCAGTACTACTCGGTATTAGGCAGTGCAATTGCCGTAGTAATAAGGGTCAGCCTATCTACGCACTCCCATAGGTCCAAGCTCTTGCACTTCCAATAATCACCTTAGTGAAAGAATCAAGTCTCTAAAATAAGAGGAGAAGGAGATTGGCGTGAAGAAAAAGCGTGGGGAGGTGCGCTGAGCCATGATGCAATCCGTCGCTCCTAAGGTTGTCGCATCAATGCGTGTCTCGACCTGTCTTGCTCCTGTATGCTTGGAATGGCATCATTCCGCTGCACCAGCGTCGAATTTTTCCATGCAGGAGCTCCAAAGCGGATCCGATTGTCCTCTATCGTGCGTATAAGCGTTATCAGTGTTCAGGACTTTTGGAATTTGGTGAGATAGACAATTTTAATGCTCCCACTTTCAGGCTGCTTTCAGCGCAAAAGAGGCATCATCAGCCGCCCAATCCCCTGCCACCAGTGTCGATCTTGCCACTGGCAAATTTCGCAATATTCGCAATATTCGCAATTTGTCGATGCTATGATGGTATGAATGCTTTGAATAGGATGTAAGCCGCGTAACGAGCGCTTGGCTCTTGTGGTCAGCAAGCAAGCCTGTCTCAGGCTTTGAGCGGGAGATTCGATTTGGGGGCAGCTGAAGCCTACGAAGACCCCAGAATGAATTTTCCCTACCTTAGTGTGTACCTGAGACGAGTCTGCCGGACTGGACCCTGTAAGCTGTAAGCTGTAAGCTGTAAGCTGTAAGCGGTCGTAGTAAGTACATAGTCATAGTCATAGTCGCAAGTCCGTTGGCCTGTTAAAAAGCGGGGGGCCAGCTCCTTCAAGCCCAAAGGTGGCCAAAGCTGAAGATCATGGCTGGCTTCAGGGCGGGCCAGGATTGAGTCATTTAGAAGTAGGCGTGGGAATACAAGTAGAGGTATTAGAGGAGTAAAGGGTTCTGTTCGCCTCTTTCCAAGCGAGGGCGATCACCCGCTAAGGGACTGTCTTCCCGCCAACCGTGCCATGCCAGCAGTTTCCTACTTCTAATTTGCTGTCGCTTGTCAACAGTCAGCTTGCCCCATCATATTTCGTACTTCGTACACCTACTTCTACTTCTAGACCCCTATCAAGCCATGGGACTATATACGAGCTGGAACGATCTATCTTCCAGACTCCAGCTGCCATATTTGCTTCCCGGCTGCCCGGGCGGGCTTGCTGGCTGGCGGGCTGCAAGCCATCGCTAGACTGTAACAGCAGAAGATTGCGCAGAGATTACGCATTCAACCATCAGCCAAACAAGCCAAACCGCCAAGGAGAGTCTGGAATTTGCGTAGAACTGCCAACATCCTTCTTGATTCGTTGCCTAGGCGTACCCTCACCCTACGCCCAATACCAACCTGGTTCGACGCCAACAGATTCGGATTGGCAGGATGCTAAGCATACTTTAGTACCTCTACCTACTTCTACCTTAGGCTGGCCTAGACATAAGCTGATCGCGTCAACTCTTCACTCGTTCGGGTAATTTTCCCATTAGTGACGGCAACGCAGACTACTGATGTAGGAAAGGAACAGGCTCGCGACTGGCTGGAAGTTGATCCCAGTGGCAGCTTCCTCGTTCGTGCTTTCCCGCATTGCTAACGGCAACTGGCTACAGTGACGGCCTGTGGAACGGGCGCTAAGCCTGAGGTACCGTATCGAGATCCGTTTGACAGCTGGAGCTTGCACACTAACTGTACCTTAGACCCTTTCCTGTGTGCAGACTGAAATCTCTTCGCTGCTCCACCACTGCGTCTCCGAGGATATCCATATATTACAGCATCCCGCTTCCGAGTGCTCCATCGGCATTATTAGAGGACCAGCTATGTATGCGTGAACGGTCCTATTATCAACGCAAACTGAGCAAGCAAGCGGTTTCGGCAGCCCAACAGCAAATAGGTACCAAAGTCTTGCTACTTGTCCAGTTACTTCTTGCGCTTGGACCTTCTATTATCCGGCAGTTGTGTAGACGCTACGTATCACCATTCCTTTCACTGCCGGCAATAACACGGTCACGGCCCGATTGACTCTTCTCATCTTCGATGATTACTCCTTCATGTGCCTTATGACTATGGACAGCTTGCAGTCTGCACGCTTTCTTAGCATAGCATAGTCCTGCCTACCTTGCCTAGGCTTTACATTCCGTGGTCTTTTTTGGAAATCCCAAGGCTCCACCCCTGGCGCTATACCTTACTACAACACTTCGAAGCACAACTAATCGTTTTCATGGTTGTATTGCGAGCTGGCAGACCTTTCCGTGCAACCTGTGTATGAGTTGGCTATTGCCTACAACGCATTACTTTCTCAATCTATCTATGCCTCTCCCGTAAGTGCTGACGAAGCTCCTAAGTCTGGGTAGCTCTTTTGTTTGCTTGATGAGTTATTGAGGTGTCTTGTACTATGCCGGGGCTCGGGATAGATGTTCCGACGTTGAGGTCTGGGCCTGGAAGTACCGTCTCTGGCACCATCACGTTGTATGTCAACGAGGGCACTGACCTTCGATCCATCACCGTCAGATTGGTGGCAAATGCTCGACTAGGATTACCGCACAAAACAACAGTGGCTGTTCCAATCTCAATTCTATTAGCGTGGAAAAAGAGGCATTCTCCGGCCCTGATGTACTCCACAAAGGGCACAGTTTGCCCTTTGCCTTGACTCTCCTTGCGCGATGCAATAAGATATCCGATTTAGTCTAGTTGATTGTGAACCTTTTGCTGGACATAACCGAATGTATATGATTCTGTATGGATTCGAAGCCCCTCTTACACCTTGCCGAAGCCGTTGGTTTCTGTCCTACTGGCAATGTTCATGCACCTGACCACAAATCCACGTAAGATCAGGGCGGATCAGACCTCCTGCTTTCTAGGAAACCTTTCATGCAATGCGTAGGGAAAGACTCCCAAAGATCGACATTCTTACATCCCATGGTTGCATTATTTGATGAAATCGTGCCAATAGAAGTCCAGCTCGAACACGACATTGAAGGCCCTACAATTATATCGATACCGGCCGTTTACTTGAGGAGCTACAGGACTACGCTTGGTGTCCGGATGGGTCGTGGTTTCAAGCGGGACTGCGAAAGCCTTTGGGAATTTGCAAGATGACGGATAAAGGTCCTTCCATGACTGGGGAGCTGGATATATGAATATTACATTACCGCGATGGCAGGTCCCACCTCACTCACCATTCGCCGGTCTCATACGCTTGTGATTTACCCACATTGTCGTCTGTGCAGGGAAAACATTTGCGCAGCCCATCGACTGCAATGATATGGATCTAATGGCACCAGATTGAAGATCGACCATGCCATTACAACTGGATGAAACTTGCTGCTGCGATTTATGAAGACCCTATTCCAAGTCATGACAATAGTTGGGCTATTGCACTTCCGCAAAACGAGGTTGTAAACCATGATGATGTCTAACGACAAGGACCCTAATCCTGGATGCCAACCAAGAGAATCTCACCCTTCAGAATCCCAGACATGGTGCAGGCCTCCATTGTAAACGGTAGCGCTTGACACTCATTCCTCGCATAATCCAAAACTCTAGAACTGCGCAATGTCATTGCATAAATCCCTTCTCGAAACTCCCCTTGCACGTAGAATTAGACACATACTATCGACAAATCTAGTTTTAGATAATGAACACATCCGAATTGACGCTGCCCAACCGGAAGCTGGCAGGACATTAGACAACTCCTTCACAATTACTTCCCCTTCCCAATGCCCGCCCTTCCCCTCCTGACCCTTCTCAATCGCATAACAACAGAACTAACCCTCCCCAAACAGCAACCTCTCCCAACCTCATCCAGCACCACCAAAGACAACACCGACGACACCATCCTCCAATGCCCCCTCTCAACCCTCTCCATCCTCCCCACCCACCCCCTCGCCCTCATCAAATTAGCCCACGATAAAATCCACAGCTATCCCTTCAGCGAAGTGCCCGCCTGTTGGCGGAGACTATACACAGATGCGAGCATCAGGGAAGCCATACGTGTGATTCGAAAGGGAATAGAGCATAAGACCGATGATGGAAGAAATGGGGGCGGGGCAGGCGATGAAGGAGAGGAAGGATATTGGATCCAGCATGCAGTGAGATTGCTCGATATGGCGGTCATAATCACCGGCGCGCCAAGGAGGGAGGAGATGATTGAGGAGCTTCTCGAGGCTCTACAGAATTATGTGGAAGAGCAGGAGCAGGAGCAAGAGGACACCGGCCCACCCAGGAAGAAGAGGCGGAAGGGCGATACTGAGAGAGGCATATTCTCTACAGCTGTGATCAATTGTCCTGAGATCCGCCACCCCATCCCCACTGTCTTAAATATGTCTCTACAAGAATTCGAAACCCATCTGCAGACAGCAACACAGCCGCTAATTATTCGTGGAGCCTTGGAGCACTGGCCCGCATTACACGAGCGGCCGTGGAAGAATCCAGAATATATACTCAAGAAGACGTTTGGGGGCAGGAGATTGGTGCCTGTGGAAATAGGGCGCAGTTATACGGACGCTGGATGGGGCCAGAAGATTGTTACGGTTAGGGAGTTTATGGATAAATACATGTTTCGCTCTCATGTTTTTTCTTCGGATGAGAGTGAGGAGGGGGATGAAGGAATAGCCTATCTAGCGCAGCATGACCTCTTCGCTCAGATTCCCTCTCTTCGCAACGATATGTCTATCCCGGATTACTGCTACACATCTCCTCCGCCCCCCGCACCCGGTACACCACTTGCTTCCAAACCATCACAGGCTCGCCTCGACGAACCGATATTGAATACGTGGTTTGGGCCCGCGGGCACCGTGTCCCCACTACATACGGATCCGTATCATAATATACTGTGTCAGGTTGTGGGGAAGAAGTATGTAAGGCTATATGCGCCGGAGGAGAGTGGGAGGGTATATCCCAGGGGGAGGGAGGCGGGTGGGGTTGATATGAGTAATACGAGTGAGGTGGATGTGGAGGGGTGGGATGAAGAGAGGTGGCCGCTGTTTGGGGAAGCGAGGTTTGTGGAGGGGCTGGTGGGGGAGGGGGAGTGTTTGTATGTGCCGGTGGGGTGGTGGCATTATGTTAGGGCACTGACGGCGAGTTGGAGTGTTAGTTTTTGGTGGAATTAAGGGGAGGGGGGGTATTGATGGGGTTTGAGTAGGTATACTCACCACCAATTTAAGAGGTGAGGTTGCTACGACTTTCAAAGTGAAAGAGAAAAAACCCTTAGATAGGTATAGTGTCTGCTCATTGTGTTGTGATGACCTGAATTGCCGAGGGTTACCCACTAATCAATATCAGATTGTTATCGGGGCGATAAGGGAGTGGCGAATGGGTTGACACTGATGGATGATGAGGGGGGTTATGGCGGGAAGGGGCGAACGTACATAGGTAGAACGGTTTGGAGAGAAGGCTAAGTGGTACTTCTCTTCCATCCTCAGAGCGGAGTGCCGCTGGTTGCTGTTGCCGTTGGTGACGAAGAACATCTTATGCTCTCGCAGGCTATCTGAAGACAAGTCATTGCTCTGGATCATATCCGGAAAACGGCATTACTTCTTTGCCCAAGGTGGCTCGCCGTCATCATCGAATTCAGCCCATTGAAAGAAGGAACAGCTACTCAATTGCGTTAGACAATGATACGAAGCGATAGTATCCAGGCTCCTGCTCACCCTTCCTTTCCAGCTGTATAACCAGCATGGCACATCCACATGTACCTACCCCGATTCAACTTTGTCCTCTGGACACACCTGAGCACCGTCGCCACCCCGCATTTGCATCTTGGTGTATACTTCGGATGAAAGCTCTCGCGGTAGTACCGGTAAGTGACGTTAATCCGTTTGTTCTCAGCTATAGGATGCGGGTCAATTACTGGCGTTGGGTGTATACTGTGTTTCCACTCCTCCTGCATTTCCGCATGCATAACGAGAAGCGAATTGTGTGGCAGATGTATGGAGATTTGCCCTTCGGCATCTCCTCGTTGGCTTTTCGAGTCCGCAAGCTCGTCGTCATCTCGGGCAACGATCTTTCGCACTCGGAATTCTCTGGTTACTCCAAGACTCAAGCTGCCGATTACGGCTCGTGGTCCTAGGTAGGTGAGCTGGTCTGTATGATAGCCGACGCTTTCGCTTCCCCCTTGGTAGCAGTTCACAAAGGCCGCATTGGGTACCCAACCGTCCGGCGATTGGTACTTGAGTTTCTTGCCATTCGGGTAGAAGTGCTTGATTCTTTTGGCAATCTCTTGATTGACGGCTGATTTTACTATACCGGATACAAGGCGCATTTGCGGCGTGATTTGGCGGACGTCCTGTATTCACAGATATCAGCTGTCAGGTGTCCAACTAATAGTCTCAGACACATCTAGTGGTCTTCATACATCAAGAAAACTGCCATTATATGTATACTCTGTCCTCTGCTTCTTTTCCTCCTCCAGACTATCAACATAGAAACATGCCGAATGTGGAGACTGTACTACATTATCAAAGAGCTTGAATGTTTGTCTTTCAAAGGTTGAGGCTTCCACGAGCAACTCTTTCAAGAGATCGTCTGCCTGCTGTGGTGGCAGAAAATTGTGGGTTATGGAACAAGGCGTATGAGCTGCGATATCATCTGGTGTATAAAGATGCAAAGTCTGGCCTTTTCTAGTCAAGGCCCTACGTTTCACTAATGGCGAGTCTGGCGTTTCACTCTTAGGATTTCGGAAAGCGGTTAAGGAGCTTTGGTATCCAATACTACCTGAGGGTCTCTTCCGAGGCGAAGTATCCTTATTGGAGGTAGATATGTTCTTTGTGACTGCGTCTACAGAGCCATCTGCCGATATAAGTAACTCAAGTAGCGTTGCTTGATCTATATCCGGATATAAGGAAGCCAGAGTGACCAATTTGAGATCCGTATCATCTTCCTCGACTAAATCCTGATCCTTGGCTGGAAAGTGCTCAAATGCATCTGGAGGAGGTGGCGAGGCTCTTGGCCGTTTCTGGGAAATGAATGCCTTCATGTTGTCGTATGGACAAGACAACGTCGAAACTTATGGACTACAATGCAGGTTTCCCGGCTCCGCTGGCTTCTCAGGTTGATCTTAAAGCCCAAGATTTTAACGACTCCAAGAGTTTTGAAATCATACCGGATATCGTTCCATTTTCGATCCTTACAAGAACAGCCAGACATTGCTGCCAAAGTTGATGGCCTGAGTCATGTGAGTGGCAAAGTGACTTTCATATCCGCGCGGCAAATCTTAGGCTCTAGCGACTGTAACAATACAGTCTATGTAACCTTTCCACTGCTTTAATGAATATGAACGACTTTCACGCAAATACCTTCATCTGTCCTAGAATAATGACAAGGGGCGCCGAGGTGAAATAAGTGCAGGTAGCCGACCAATATCATGCATCCCAAAAGATCGTTGTCGTAGGAGAGAGTACTGGCACCCATTTCTGGCGTTTGTGGTCCGTCTTAAACGTTGTTTGTTCCAATTGCTACATACATGTGCAAGTTAACGACTCGACAAATGTATGGAGTCCTGCTTAAAATGCTGTGTGAAGATAGCTTATTTTTGGGTCTAATGAAGCTTTCATTCGGTCTCATCAAATGACCTATCTTGACTCGTTATTTCTCTTCCCCTCAGTTTCTTCCTTTCATGTTATCAAGACCGCCAATATATCATATACTTCCCATGAAATTCTATAGAAAAACTGACTCTCTAGAACCGTTCTGTCTGCTTATTGCTTCTCAGATCCATAGCAGCTCGACTTAGAGTCTGAACAATTTAATATTGTCTAAGCACAGTGGATTGAATGTCATTTCTTGTCTGAAATGAGTTACTTCATGAGTGTCATAGTCCATGACGGGCAATAGTCAGCATAGTATATTCTAGCCTTCGTGTCTGGATCTAAGCAGTGTCGCCTTACAAAAATTGGCGAGTGCACTTGCATGAAGCTTGCAGGTGAAAATACTAACACGCCCTCTTTTAGGACAATCAGGAATACCTCTTTTTCGACTCCTGCGGTGAAGAATTGACTGTAGGCACCTTCACTCTGTCCTGACTGACGCTTCCCCTGCTTCACAGCCCTAGTCCATAATGCTGCCTCCTCGTTATATTGAAGGCGCTTCCTCATCCACTTCTTCAGCTTCACTTCATTCTGCCAGTCGCCCCATTTCACACTTATGGGCGATGCCAACTCTGCACCCGTCGAGGACTGCAAAATGGAGAAGATGCGCTTCTCTGGTATGGTCCAATGAATACCTTGAGCTCTTGACAGATCCTCGTTGATGTTGCTCCTTCGATATACATCGTAAATCTTTCCAGGTGCTGCTGAGAGGAAGCTGGAGGAAACTTGGTATATGTGTGAAAACTGACATATCGCGCATTTATGTTATCATCGTTCCTGGTGTCATGATTGGGGACGAGCATAGGATTAAGAGCTTCGACAGAATGTACAACCCCAATACCATGTGCACAAGGAGCCGCGCATCTGTAGCAGTTGATCTATTTGAGTTGATACCAGATGTTATATCCGGGAGAGTAATCTTGCTCTGTGGACCGATTGGAGACAAGGCCAATGATTGTATCTACCACCCAATATTGCAACGGGTGTCGAATGCGTCCCTTCTGTGTGGTTCACGTTCTAAAATTTCGGGTCTTCTCTGGTCTAGTCATACCATGAAGTCTGCCAGAGGAGTGTGATGCGAACGAGCGGCTTGAGTACGTATTGAAACCGCTTTCGACTGCGATACAATTTGCTAAGAACCTCTAATTGAATATATGAGGTTTCCCCTTATGATATAGGCCACAAAGTCTCTCCGAGGACGACTCGACTTTTTCCAACAATCAGGCATAATTCTCTTCCGTAGACTGCGCTTCACCTACCCCGATTTATGACATCCATGGTTAGATTGCTAGACTTGGTAAAGAAGAATCCTACCGCAGGAGCATAATTCCCAAAAGCAACAATAGCAACAAAAGCAAAAAAGGAAAAAAGCCTCCTCTCGGAAGTTGACTGCCCAGCCATGCGGCGATAATGGTCCCTCCGTATAACGATACCCCGGTTTAGACCAATCGTCCCGACGCTGCTGAGGTAATCATTCGTGCAAGCGGAGCAGTCGACCAAGGCAGGTCGACCAAGGCGGCTTCATCACCAGTCGTCCGAATCGATGACGCTTTGATTGATCAGCACAACACGGTCATTCCTCGTGCAAACGTGAGCCTCGCTCGGCCGTCATTAACCCTCGCTCTCTGCTGAAATTTGTCATTGAAATGACGACTTTTCGAAAGCTCGAGCGCAAGAGGGTGTTATGTTCAGGAAATAGGGAGAGTTTGTGTGGCAGCTGCCTTTGCGTGGAAGTTCAAAAACGGTATACTGCATGAAATATTCCCCGAAAATTATGGATCCCGCAAGATGCGTGATATAAATAATATGTGTGCATTGACATTTTTGTAGTGAAGCGGCTGATATTCCACACCAGTAGGAAGTCCTGGCGCAAGCCCGCAGCCCTAGTACTGCATATTCGGCGAATAAAAAGAAGCATAAGTATTCCCATCTACTACGTACATGGATGACCCCACCCTCAGGGTCTTATCAGCCCCTCTTCTCCAGGCAACAGTTTGTCGACCCTCTTTCAGAATCCCCAACATTACAAAAAGCACGTTTAGGTTTCAGCCCATATAGCTGAATCAGTCAATCGGCCCATCAACCATGCGTCCGGTAAACAAGATCGTTTCACTAGTTGTGCCGTTGGTGAGAGCTTTCTGATGCCGGTGGGGATTGCAAAGTACTCACTAGCTCGCAGGTCTTGCTCGGACTGATTATCACGGCAGGGTAAGTCCACGGCATACACTTGGACTAGATAAACCTAATTGTTATGTAGGATCGCGTTGTATAGGATCAAAGCCTATGCAATCCCTCTGTCACGAGTCACTGCTACGGCAGCCATCATACTCCCGGTGATTACAGGCATTGGTATGCGAAGTGCTCAGACACTAGCTTCTCGCCCCAACGGTTTCCTCACTAAGGCCAAGTTTTCAATCTCTTGGACACCAATGGTGGTGCTCATACTGCTAGTCATCTACGACACTGCAATTGCGACCCTGGCTCTGACCCATATGGTCCCCCCAGCTAGTCTGAATTGCCCTCTCGAACGCCAATGGGAACTTTTATTTTCAAGCAAGAACGTTGAGGTGATCCGTAGGATTCAAGATCGACACAAATGTTGCGGACTCCGTAACAAGCACGACAAGGCGTGGCCTTTTCCCGACAAACGTCATACGGTTAACGCATGTACTGAGACGTTCAACCGTGAACGTGGCTGTTTCGGTGAATGGAGAAAAGACACACAGATCACTGCTGGGCTATTACTACTAGTAGCTGTGGTCGTGTTTTTGCTCAAGGTGAGTCAGATGGTATTAGTTCACAGTGAACTGGTCTCCCCGGATACACGGGACGTTGACTTTATGATTCTAGCTCCTCGTGCTTCTCTTCTACCGAACCCGCGACCCGTCCCCTGATTCCAGATGGACATCTGGCGAATCAGCTAGTACAGCCGATGAGCATGGCGTCGAAGCAAACGGAGAAGAGGTCCAAGCGACCAATATACGTAGAAGGATAGAGGGTGCTTATCACGATGATCCTCTACCCGAGATAGACGAACGAGACCATGGAGCCCTGCTGAGTGAGGCTGCCAATGATCGCAAGGACAACCAGGGTCGAGTTATGCAGCCTTCCAGCACTCACAATCAAGGCAATGAATGGCGGGATATCTAGAAGGGGGACGCTTATTCCAAGCTGCTGTTTCGAGGATCGAGCTGATGGCTAACAGCTGGACTTGAATGAGTGGAGCAGAGAGTCTCAAAGCACAGGACTCTGATGACGATTAATGATCCATGGGGTTTCCTTGCTTTGCGAGTAAGTCTCAGCTGTGCTTTGACACGGGTGTTTAGCTCTCAAGAATGACAACGACAAACAAGGTCAAGAATGTCGCAAACAGTACAACCATGAATATTGTGACATGCCAGCCTCCTGCGAGAGTCTTGTGCTGCGTAAGAAGTCGTTGTTGTCTAAAATATCTGATGCACCCAAGTACGCTCGTAACAATGGCTCCACAAGATAGTAGACCTCCGAGGATCTTGCCTTTGCCGGGATCCACGGCTTGGAGGATGAATAGTTGGGCAACAACCACACCAAAAGAGCCAACGGCAACCGATGTCCTGAACCAACCCAAATATGTCCTCTCAAGAGCTAGATAGTCTCGGGGATCTCCTCCAGATGGTCCGTGCACATCTTGATCTAGTACCAAATTGACATTGTCACTCCACCAATGCGTGAGCTTGTTTATATGGTTCGAATCGAGCTCAGCCTGGCGTCTGCCGATATGGAGAGCAGTAGCCCTTTCCTGCCATGCTTCCCGTCCCTGCTCGCGCCCCGTAGTGCTGGATGAGCCGTGTCTGAGTTCTTCTAGCTCCATCATGGCTTGTAGTCGTCTGACGTTCCCCACAAGGTCTTTGCTGTATGGGGCCTAATGTCGCTATAGGCTCTTGAAGGGACGCCCACGATTGGGCCGGTTCTATGATCCCGGAGGTTCATGGTGCGGTGTTGGGCAATGTGACAATGCGGTAACATGGCCCGGTCCTAAAGTCCTAAAGGATCTCTGAGCAACGACCATGGGTGACGGCGACTGTGCGTCAGCGAGGAGATCTGGGGTGCCTCTGCGCCGGTTTGGTTGCCCGCTGTCAAGATGGCGCTAGCGTGTTAGTTCTACATTATGCCGGTAATAAATATCTTCTCTCCCACGCAAAACCTCCGCTATTGGAGATCGCTGCATTAGTCCATCCATCACGACTATCGTGATTTGTCTTGCGAGCAAGTCCAGCCCGGATGCGTGACTATTTTGCAAGCACATCCCCTGGATTATTCGTCGAGAAGAAAGCTTCTTCAAAAGTTCGATGATCCAAAGCGAACCGTCCAAAGGTTGTACCACGGAACAAAAATGTCTACATCTGCGCGTCGACGCCTTATGCGTGATTTCAAGGTACTGTAGATCCGATCTGTGCTGTAACGCTGTTTCAACCCTTGGGCTTACAAATGAACCTTGACAGCGCATGCAGACGGATCCCCCAGCTGGCGTTTCGGCATCGCCCATTGCGGATAACGTGATGACCTGGTACGCACTACTACTATACACGGGCATTAAAATTCGAGTCATACTTGCTCACGCGTTCATTGCAGGAACGCCGTCATTATTGGTCCGGCAGATACGCCATTCGAAGACGGGACTTTTCGCTTGGTTATGCATTTCGAAGAGCAGTATCCCAACAAACCACCAGGTGTGAAATTTATAAGTCAAATGTTCCATCCCAACGTCTACGGAACGGGAGAGCTATGTCTGGATATTTTGCAAAACCGCTGGAGTCCAACGTACGATGTAGCAGCGATTTTGACCAGCATCCAAAGGTATGACTTGATTTCTACGCAAGCTGTTGCAACTATTGACAGCTTCCTAGTTTACTGAATGACCCAAACACTTCATCACCAGCCAACGTCGAAGCCTCGAACCTCTACAAAGATAATCGCCGCGAATACACGAAGCGAGTAAGGGAAACAGTGGAGAAGAGTTGGGAGGACTAGGATAGTCCGGCTGCGGAAAAGTCTCAAAGGTCTTTTTTTGGGGTAAACACAAAGGATGGGAGGCGAATTATTACACCTAGCGGCAGAGCTTTTGTGTATATAAAGGCTCCAGACATTGGTATTAAGCGCGGCGTCTGGGGTGAGAAAAGGCGTCGACGGATGGGAAAGAAAATCGCTTGAGGCTCAGGCCTCCTTTGTGTGCTGTAAAGCATGGGATGGGATTTTCTTTGCAGGGAACGCTTATCCAAATGCATGCATTCCTGCAATGCAACCTGCCGTTTGCGAATTGTGTGCCAGCGTTAGCATAATTACAACAATCAGATCAATTTACTCAACTTATTTGATTATTCCATCATGCGAACTGATGTTGGAACTGTCGTTGTGGTGATAGCTTCCCTTTCGCGATAAGCGATTCTGATTGGATGTTCATCAGCGCGTCACCCCTGCAGCTCCGACCATGCAACTGGTTCAAGCCCACCTACCCTCCAAGTTTTCGACGTCCACACCAGACTTACTCGTTATCGTCCAGCTACACCTTATCTTTTCCCCTAGATGATTCTCTCAAACTCTCCTGAGCTTCTCCAGCTTGCCTTCTAAGATAGTAAACATGGCGTAAGTGCACCGGAAAGACTCGACGCCGCTGTTTACTGACCTTATTTATGCAGGAGTGCCTCAGCAGGCAACACCATAAAAGGTGCTGCCATGTCTGAGTCAGTGTTATCTCTAAGGGAAGCTAACAGTTTCTGCGCAGTCGTTGCACGATTTCGGCCCCCCAACAAAACCGAGCTCGCAAGTGGAGGACAATCCATTGTGAACTTCGAGACTGAGGATACATGCAGCATCAACGTATGAAGAGCACACTAGTCCCAGACTTGCATAGATAAGAAATATCTGCGCAGGAACCGAGTTGCTGCAGAAGAGCATAGCTAATAGCGTCGTAGTCCAATGAAGCCGCTGGCGCTTTCACCTTTGATCGAGTCTTCGACACAAATTCTAGACAAACCGATGTCTTTGACTTCTCGATACGATCCACAGTTGACGACATTCTCAATGGCTACAATGGCACAGTCTTCGCCTATGGGCAGACGGGGGCGGGAAAATCATACACGATGATGGGCTCTGACATAGATGATGAAGAGCAAAAAGGAATCATACCGCGGATTGTGGAGCAAATGTTTGCAAGCATTTTACGGAGTCCTGGAAACATAGAATACACTGTGCGAGTTAGCTATATGGAGATATATATGGAGAAGATCAGAGATCTGCTCGTGCCACAGAATGACAATCTACCAGTGCATGAGGAGAAGAGTAGGGGCGTTTACGTCAAGGGTTTGCTAGAGATTTATGTTTCGAGTGTACAGGAGGTATACGAGGTCATGAGGAGAGGTGGAAGTGCAAGGGCTACGGCAGCTACCAACATGAATCAGGAATCTTCGCGATCACATTCAATATTCGTCATAACCATCACTCAGAAGAACGTTGAGACCGGTTCCGCTAAGAGTGGGCAACTGTTTCTTGTTGATCTTGCCGGTAGCGAGAAAGTTGGAAAAACGGGGGCAAGTGGTCAGACTCTTGAGGAGGCTAAAAAGATCAACAAAAGTTTGAGTGCTCTGGGAATGGTCATCAACTCACTCACTGATGGGAAATCAACACACATTCCATATCGGGACTCCAAGCTTACAAGAATACTGCAAGAGTCATTGGGTGGAAATTCGAGGACAACCCTGATCATAAATTGTTCCCCAAGTAGCTACAATGACCAAGAAACAATTAGCACTCTTCGATTCGGTGTCAGGGCGAAGGCGATCAAGAATAAGGCTAAGATCAATGCTGAGCTAAGCCCACTGGAACTGAAGCAACTCCTGAAGAAGGCACAGAATCAGGTGACAACATATCAGTCCTATCTGTCAAGCTTGGAGAACGAGGTGCAGTCGTGGCGAAGCGGAGAAACCGTACCAAAGGAGAAGTGGGCTCCACCATTGACAGCGCAGGGACTTCCTGGAGTAAGGGCAGATGCCGAAGCACCGCGACCTGGCACGCCATCCCGACTGCAAGAAATCGGGCGCTCAGAAACGCCAAGCAGGTCGGAGTCAAGAATTGGCGATAGATCTAGTACACCCAGTATAGTTCTAGAGAAGGACGAGCGAGAAGAGTTCCTCCGTCGCGAGAACGAGCTCCAGGACCAGCTCGCTGAGAAGGAAAGCCAGCTTTCTGCCAATGAGCGGAATCTCAAGGAGGCGAGGGAGGAGCTTCAATACCTTAAAGAGAATCATCAGCGGACTGGCAGAACCAATGAGAAGCTAGGCACCGAGATCAATGAGTTGAAGATGCAGCTTGAAAGAGTGGCGTTTGAAAGCAAGGAGGCTTCTATCACTATGGATGGTTTGAAAGAAGCTAACTCGGAACTCACAACGGAACTCGACGAAGTCAAGCAACAGCTTCTGGAAGCAAGGATGAGTGCTAAGGAAACAGGCGCCGTACTCGATGAGAAGGAGAAGAAGAAGGCAGAGCGAATGGCACAGATGATGGCCGGGTTCGATATGGGCCCAGATGCTTTCTCTGATAATGAGCATAAGATTCGACGTTGCATTGAGCAAGTAGAAACTTTGCACAACATCAGCGCCGCGGGGGACTTCGTTGCTCCAGACGAACTTGAGGGCTTGAAGACCAAGCTTGTTGAAGCTCAAGGTATTGTCAGACAAGCCGATGTAAGCTTGAACGCAACGGCTGAGCTAGATGCCGACCGAGATCGCAAGAAAGATGGCCTGGAACAGAGGTTGGCATCCATCGAGCATGATTATGAACAGCTCTTGGAGCGCAACCTTACGGAACGAGACATAGAAGAGGTGAAGAGCAGGCTCTCAGAGCTTTACACCAGCAGACGAGAAACACAGGTTCAGATGATCAAGGATATGCGAGACGATTTAGCACGAAAAGACGAAGAGAATCACCGTCTAAGGATGAACCTCGAAGACTCTCAACGGAGCTTAAAGACCGAAGCCACAAATGAAACAATGCCGTCATCGCCTGCGAGCAGGACAGTCCAACAACAGATTGCCGATTTCGACGTAATGAAGAAGTCTCTTATGCGGGATCTACAGAATCGTTGCGAACGCGTAGTAGAGCTCGAGATCTCCTTGGACGAAACCCGAGAGCAGTACAACAACGTCCTGAGATCCTCCAGCAACCGAGCACAACAGAAGAAGATGGCTTTCCTCGAGCGGAATTTAGAGCAGTTGACGCATGTGCAGAGACAGCTCGTTGAGCAGAACGGGAGCCTAAAGAAAGAAGTGGCGATTGCGGAAAGGAAACTAATGGCAAGGAATGAGCGTATCTTGAGTTTAGAAGCGTTACTCCAGGACAGCCAAGAAAAGTTGACGGCTGCGAATCACAGGCAAGTTTCCTTCCCTCCTACCATTGGTGATATACCTAACAATCATTACCAAAGGTTCGAAGCACAACTCACAGCCGTCAAAGAGCGCCTGGAAGCCGCTAAGCTAGGCTCAACACGTGGAATGATGTCTTCGTCCAACCCGATGGGCTTTAGTTTTGGGGGAGCCGGATCTCGAATAGCCAAACCACTCAGAGGTGGAGGAGCAACCGAATACGCAAACGGAAGCGGACCGAATATCCCCATTTTGAGCGGTTTGCAAGCGCAAGAAGCTAATGGTAGTCCGAGTGCAGCGAAGCGGAGTAGCTGGTTCGCACGTTCATAAATCTGGGCTGGTGTTAGGCATTGGGTACCAGCATGAGCTAGAGACTTGTACGATTGTACTCACGTATGACGTTCGGTATACCCCTGCATCGAAAGGGACTGGAGTTTTGGGCTGCGAGGGACTACCATCACGTATCTAGCTATCTCAGGGGTCTTTGTTGTAGTCCATTTGCATTGCGTTTGGCGTTTGATTTTAAACCCACTCTTTCTTTCTGAGTAAAGACTTTTGGCACCAAGCAATCGGCATTTGGGCCGTCCATGTCAGCACCCGATGGATCATGTTTACAAAGAGCTAGATATTCACTTTCATAGGCTACTTTGCCGAGTATAAAGACATTCTTGATCTGGATTATGCTACATAGGTTGACGCTGACTCGGCGAGAATGATTAAAAACGGCTATTAATGTCGAGGATATCAGACAATCTCAAAGCGTTATTGGTGGCTTTGAAGATTAATGGTAAGATTATGGCTAGTCAAATTTTCATAAAAGCAGTCTACGCTCTATTGTTGCCAACATATGATTAATCGGAGGACAGAATTGTGTATTATGTGGCTTTTTGTCTACCCGGAGCATCTGATGCTCGTGGTCTTTCACTCAAGAATCAAGACTTCATGTCATCATGCTGCATGTTCCCTCATGACAACCACGTCAGCATATTCTCACTTTTGCAACTCTAGCTTGTGGAAGACATCTATCATCGTGGTCTGATAGCTGCGCTCGCGTGATACGGATCAGCTTATGAGCTTTTGATAGCACTCCCCACTCAAAAGTTCTTCTCTCCCTCTGCTCTTATGCAGATTGAGATGGCTCACTCTTAGCTAATCCGGCAACGGCTGGCATGTCACAAGACGCAAATGGAGGTACCGTCCCAGTCGCTTCACCAGCCTCCCGCAATGCAGCCAGCTACACACCGCCGGTTGGAAACATTTCCACCAATCCGTGCCTTCCTCAATCCTAACGAAAGCTCGATCCATTGTTGCCTGTGAGGTGTATCTTGGCTCAACCCATGTTGATTCCAAAGCCCAAGCAATAGAACTCCCAGCGGGTACGATTGCGCTATAGGCGTACCTTAACTTTGGCAGCCTTTTAGCTCTGTACCGTCATAATAATTATGGGGCTTGGTGTTAGGTGATCAAGGCGTCAGATTTGGATGGCGGGAGAGGGAAACTAGTAGTGAGTGAGCAGAGTAGGCGGTGAGACGTAAGCTAGAGGGCCCAATCATGGTACGTGAATAACGTTGAATCCTCTGTTGGAGGCTTTTTGTAAAAAAAATTTGGTTGAAGAGGCGAATCAAGGCTGTTCTGGCGAATTACCTAATATCAATACACCAATCGCATCTGGCTTGTTGATGAGATCAACAAGAATTTCCAAGTGGCGGTCGAAACATTGCACGTTTGGTCGTTCCCCGATTACATACCTTATTCCACGCTATTGACATGGGCGCTTTTGTATCCTAGCACGTGTACATTTGTGCAGGCAGTGCTCGCTGATCTTGACCGTCCTTTTCTTCCATATCAGCAAATATCCCAGCATTGCCAGGTGATCATCGCCGATGGTTCAGACGCAGCATCAAGAGCACAAGAGCGGTGACCAGCTTTACGTATCGCCAAAAGGCTGGTGGGAGCGAGGAGGAAGAGCCCCCCGAACCTTCATTATTAGTGAAAGGAACATCACATGAGCATCGAGATGCTGGGTCTTTACGGACCGTCTAGTGCTGAGGTAGGCGAGACGCCCACGGCCTACGATTCGCCAGAGATCCTCAAATCGGATGAACGTGTATTTAAGACATTGATGAAGATGAGTAAGATGGTTCAGGAGTTGCACTCCATTATACTCCTATAGGAGCATGAAGTCGTGGATCGATCGTGCTTACTCATAGTATTTGGTGGGAGCTTATGCTCTGGATCGTTGGATCCACAGGAATGGATTTGTAGGTATTTGTATCTTTGTTAATATTGTTCTTTCTTTTTCGCGGATCTTGATACGGTCAGTATGCTAGGAAGGAAGGCGAGGGAAACTGGCAGAATATCCTGATCTTCTCTTAAAGAAGTTTCACAAACAGCTCGAGTACAATAAGATGTGAAGCATTATCTCCCCATATGCCTGGCTAGCGAATCAGAGAAGCACCCCATGATTTGAGCACATTCACCTGTCTGCAATCAGTAATTGATATCGGTGACAGCACCGAGCATCCAAACCGAGCGGATGTCTCGACTGACCTACAAGAATGCTCCCTTACCCCTCACCGTCTCCCACAACTCCACAAGGGCCTTTCCCATCTCCTCACCGCGACCTTCCAGCCTTCAATTCCCACTCGCACTCGAACCCATCCACATACCCCTCCTCTCAACCTGCACCATCAAACCATGGCAACACCACCCCTGGAAAGTAGATCCGCGAACACGATCGAGCTCTAACCCAACTTCTCAACACGTACACAATTGAATCCCACCCCTGTAAGATCGGGTCTTGTCTGCAGCTGCACCCCTCATCCTGAGTCCTTATGATTTTTATGGCATGCATAATCAATCCCTGCGCCGCCCATAAACACAAATTGAATGATCTCTCCACATACGATCCACTCTAACCAGCGCTTAATCCCAAGCCTATCTTTCCCTTTACCATTGGTGTATAAAACGAACCCAACGCGGAATAATGAGTCCAAGTCTCTATCAACAAGCTCATAGAGAACTTAAAGCGCCCGCTCGCGATTACCGGCGCCAATAGATCCAATATGAAAAAGGGAACTCGATGTTAGTTTGAAGCATTGGGGCGTGTCGATCGAGATGGACACTGGGATGACGACGAGTAAATGAATGGGTTGGGGAAATTAGATGGATAAAGGATTGGTGAATGGGGGAGTAGTGGGAGGCAGGGATGCGTGGGAGAGAGGGGCGGAGGAGGAAGCGCGGGGGTGCAAACGGAGAGGGAAATGAGCTTGAGTAAGGAACGTTGGAAGGACCATGGTGAGCGAGGTATGGCGTGGCGGAGAAGAAGCGGAAATATCTCAGGAAAAGCACATGCAGGAGTTGAGATGCACTTTATGTGACTATGCCTATATGTTTGTCATGCGCGTGTGGATATTTCAACAATATTGCGCGTAAAAGCCGAAACTAGATGTTCAATAGATCGCTCGCACACAAAGAAGCGTCCCACTCACCATACAAAGACGCCGTACCCAATGCTCAAGCCAGCGCACCCATCGGATCCCACAACGGCAGCATCTTCGGCTCCTTCTTAAGCACGTCTCTCACCTCCTGATCCACGAAGCTAGGATCGACAACTGCTTGATAGACGAATTGGTCCATCCACCGATCAGTCATGACAAACCACCCTTTACTCCCAGCCCCCTCTCCCCAGCTATTCTGCACGCGCCACCTCACTGGCCTACCTTCTGCATCCACGTGCACTGCTGTCAGCACCATCGCATGCGTCATTGCACTCTCACCAGTCATCAATCGCTGCGCCTTGGTCAGTCCAAGGCGAATGTTGAAGCCGAGTTCGTAATCGATGAGTCCAGTGTCCATAATGCCTGACTTTGAGTCTGACCATTTTCCAACGTCGCTGCCGAAGAAGATGGGCAATTCAGCTTTTAGCATGGCGATACAGGTAGATTTCATGGTCGACATAGAGACGTTGACGTAGCGGACGCCACGCATGCCAATTACGTTCCCTAGACGGCTGACGCTGAGGAGGGAGCCATACTCGTTGCGAGGATCGTTGACTAAGCTGAACAATTCATGGACGTCAGAACCGCGGTTGGCTTCAACGGTTTCTTTGGAGGAGAGTTCGGCGGCAAAATCCAGGGGCGTAGTTGTTAAGCTGCCGAACTTATCGTCTTTGCCGTAGTACTCCCACGTCATCTCCTTATTGGGAGGGGGCGGGGGACCAAGCATGAGGGTTAGCATGAGGTGGATTTCCCGCATCATTTTCTCTTTCATGCTACCGACAGAGGAGCGAGGATTAGGGGATTTGCTGGCGAGGTCGCGGAGTATGAGGGCATCTTCGCGAAGTTTCGTCGTTATAAGGCTGGCCATTGTGGAGGAGTTCATGGCGTTGAAGGAATCTGGGTAGAGATGTTGTGGTACGAGACCGTACTTCTCAACCAGGTTGGCAACCATATCCCATTGGCCTCCATCACCGACAGGGCTGGCCATCAACGCTTGAACTAACCTCCCATCCAAGTCTTCGTCGGTCGTGTCAAGTATTTGTTCCAAGAACCAGTTGGCTTTTTCCAATTTGTCCCAGAAGAACAAGTAGGATTGGCTAAGTTCGAATTCCTTTAGGTTGTATCTACGCATTATAGCCACCCGAAAGACGTTTGTCGCAGCAAAGAGCCAACATCGGCCAGACGAATGCTGGTTGGTTATGGGAGAGCCTTCAAGGGAGATCTTGATGTTGAAAGATTGGGTGTCGGCTATTGTGGCCGAGCGTTGTGTGAGGACGGTCTTGGGATCGGTACCAGCAAGAGCAGAGAGGGCGAGACGGTTCTGTTGGGGGTTAGTCACCTCTGGCAGATGTATAGGATTGTTTCAGGGACACAGCAAGCCTGCGTGTCGGTCAGACCTTCGGATCTTCCAACAGTTCTTTCTCCCATTTCTCTGCTGCACTGACAGAGACCGTTGCTTCGTATGGACCGTAGCCAGGCGCATCGTCGGCAGAATGTGGTGTGGAATCCATATTGCCGTCTATGTAGACGTAAGACTTCTCGGATTCGCTTTTACCGTCTCTGATGTCCAAATCTTCAATGTTTCCCTTAAGTTGTTCTGACCCTGGCATTGCTGACAGAGAAGCGCCGCCCATGTGCACAAGCGGTGAGTGGGAGTGGCGAACCGTCGTGGTAATAACAATCCTTTGTACCAGGCTCAAGGACTATGTTTATAGAGGCGGATGACTGTACAATGGGCCACGAGACGATGTTCGGTGCGTTTGGTGCGTTGGGTGGGGGGTAGATACGGGCAACCATTATGCAAAGATATGCAAAGATGTGCAGCCATATGCAACGATATGCATTGACCAGTAATGTATGTTTTGCAGCTGCCCAATCAGGACAATCGTCCTACCTGAATGGAGATACGCGATAGCGCTAAGTTTATCACTGATGCTTTGATCATCATGCGGCCCATGACTGAGAAGTACCAATTACACCTACTGTATGAGTACTGATGGATAACGTACTACAGACTATGACAGTCTAGGCAGTCATCCACACTATCAGAATACCTACTGGAATACGCTTCCGAGAGCCTCAATTTTCACAACGCTTACACTAACGCTTACGCTTACGCTTACGCTTACGGTTCACAAGCTTTATCAAGGCCAGAAGCACAGCAGGGCGTTTGGGCAGATCGCAGATCCACCTCAAATACAATCTTATAGATTTCTAAATATGTTCCAAGAAGTAATTTTGATAGTACACGTCTTTGTGAAGCAATCGCTGCTTTTAGCCCTGCTTCACCTATTCTGTGAACATTTGTCGTCGCTCTTAGTACTCCACCACAATTTCAGCGTATGTTTCCTCCCGTGACAAATGCCTCATTTCCGTGGCTAGCATTATCATCGTTCATGATCACGCTCTGTATAGTAATACTTTAATCTTCGTAATCCAGCGGAAATCTTTCAGGCACTCTGCTTGTCGTGGGGTGACTGGTAGACGAATACTATCCAGCATCCACGAGCGCAATCTCAATTGCTGCCTATGTAACCTCTTGCGCCCATCTTCTCAGTACTAATTGCTCTTGTGAACCTCACACCGGTCCGAGCTCGGATATCGACAGGGGCGACTTGGGTACCACCGGTAAAGCCTTGTCTCTCCGACCTCGGGGGTATCGCCCATATTTCGACCTCAATGTTCGGGCGTAGGGTGGCGGCGATCTTGCCTGTGCTACGCTCGGGTAGATATTGACCACTTGGGCATTCCCAATTGTCCAATTAGTTGAGATCTCTGACGAAGCGATTGTCAAAACCGACCGATTTGACATTACTGAAACGCCTCGCTGTGGAGGAGCGGGTCGGGAGTTATCGGAAGACGAGCCCGAGTCGAAGAACGAGCTTTCGCCAAATTCAGGAGTGGCAAGATGAGGTGGTGTATCACGCAGAGGTGGTGGTGTAGATATAATGGTGGTCGAGAGTATGTCAGTTGGAGGTGGCTTGTAGGGTTCGAGATCTAATTTTGAAGACAGTGTAGGGCATGTTGGAGATATTGGCGACAGTTGTGGAGATGTTGCGGTTGAGCTCATCGAATTTGATGTCGATAGGAAGGAAATGCGATTAACGTCCTCTTTCTGCGCAAACCGCACATGTGGACCGTAGCTGACGCCCGAGAACAAATGAGATGGTTTCTGAATCGCTTCAGAAATGGCTCTTGAGCTGGCGTTTGCACTGTCGAAAGTCTTCGCTGACATGCGCCGCTCGCTCGTCCTGCTACTATCTCCTGTGTATGTCGAACTGTTCCTTATTACAGCGCCAACAGGCATTGAGGGAAGCTCAGGCACGTCCTCGCCCAGCAACCCTGGTCCGCTGAAAGCCTTTTCGAGCGAATCACTAATCTCTCGTGAAGATCTCCGAGTTTGAGAATCTTGTCCTTTAGATGCAGTAGATCGACTACGCTTAGTTTCAACTGATTTCGAAGCCGAGGGTCTGCGCGATTCAATGTTTACTAGAGCCGGTCGGGGAATTGTCAATGAACCTTTCCTATCACTCACAATGCCCGGTGGTATGGACTGGGCACGGGCCTTTGTTATCTTTAAATGCTCTTTGCCACGTGGTGGTTCACTTGAAGTTTTCTCATGTTGGTCAACATTTTGATGCTGAGCTTCCAGATCCGCAAGAATCGGTGGCCGACCATGTTCATGAGCTGCGATCTTGGTTCCTGGTAGCGATATTCTTCTAGCCCCGGCTTCGCACGTGACCGTGTAAGTCGGCACCGGTTGCAAGCCTGGGCTCGGAAGGTCAACCGAAACAGGGTCGCGGGTGCTAGCCGTATCCTGCGCCTCAGACTTTGGGATGACCTGACCACTTCGCAGGGTAAGCTGACGGGGGGGTCGGTGGGTAGATCCTGTACTTTGTCGTCTTCTTCTGCGCCGTTCTCGAGCCTTGAGAAATTGCCAGGTGAAGAGTATTGTGGCCAGTGTGAGGAAAAAACCAAGCATTGATACGATGATTATTATAGGAAGGAGATCCATCTTTTCAGTTGGACCAAGCAATAGTCAAATCTCGTTAGCTTAGGGGAGCTCCGATAGATAGTCTGTCGCTGGGACAAGGTAGGAACCTGGGATCGATCATCGACAGCAAGTAAAAGGGTTGGTCGGATGGATGATCAGGTTGAGTATTTTATTAGTAGAGGAAAGCCTAAGTAGTGTTTTGGGAGATCATGAGAGTCTTAAGAGCGAGGGTAGGTAAAGAAAGTAAATAAAGACCAAGAAGGACTGGACTGGACAAGATCCAAAACATATGCTATGCAGACAGCGCGTAGAAACGTAGCGTGGTTATCTGGTTAGGAGTGAATGGAACAAGAAAACAGAGATCTCTGCTAGTACTGGTCAATGAATGTATGCATCGCCGCTAGAGAAGAAATAGAACAGTGTATGCAACATGAAGAGTCTTATATGGAAGGTACTTGCACTGGAAGCTCACTCAGCACCCGAAGGCGGGAACACGCATATGCAGGAAGAGGACAGTGCTTTGATACTGCAAAGTCAATGGTTCCCAGAAAGAAACAAAGTGTTAGCCATCAGGGTGCCAGGTTGTGCCTGCTGTCATTCACGCGATGAGCTTAACAGCAGCAAGGAGAGTGGTGGGTCGCAAGTCGGTCATAGCTTAAGCGTCAAGGCATCTAGAGCGCTTGACTGAAATGCTGAAGGTGACGCGGTGGCGAGGTCAGTGCCCTCTTTAGTAATCCTAGCTTCCATCAGGTCATAAAGCTGGATCTCAGCGTGCCTAAGCCAACGCATACATGCTCTACTACCGTACGGTATTCATTTGTCGAGAGGGACCGTTTCTGATCCTGCAGTGTTCAGTAAATGGCTCGTTCCCGATGATGACTGCAGAACCAATCCCGAACTATCCACAGTCAACGAATGAGAGTCCTTGAAGATATCATGGATGCAGAGCTTCTCCGATGGCATCATTAGACTTCGGTGTTTCAGGCTGATAAGGATTTTCAGAGGAGAAATCCGTAATCCCCTGACGTAGACTTTCTTCCTCTATTGTCACGGCGTCTGTGGCGGATATGAGGTCGCATAACGGGCAACCACCTTAGCGTGTAACACAAACCGATATAAGTCTGGATCCGATATGATCGCTTGAGCAAAACGAGATTTCGGCTTTTCCCGTTATGATTATCTTGCAGCTTGATCAAATCGCATATACCTCGACCTTCGTATAGTCAGCAAGTCGCGTCTGCAGCCACACCGCGAGTCGCAAGCAGCGCTGTCAGTCTACATGTGAAACACGATCTTCTTAGTCTAGACCCGGCCTCGGCGTGGACTTGACAAATATTTTGTATAAATATCAGTATGATAAAGGACGTGTATCCGGATGATCGACTTTGGTGTTTGGAAGTCAACGCCGCTCGCTAAAACCAAAGACATTTTGCATTACACCACCTACTGTACATACTGCCGGAAGTGCGTAAGATCGACTGAAGGCAATATCTGAAACGAAACCCGAAGCAACAGTTCTTCTAGTATAGACGAGCATCGGGATTAGAAGAGAATGAGTTATACCAGGCTTGGGACCAGAAAACATCGTCGACGTTACATTGAGCAGATCGGCCAAGTGATCTTGTACACGAGTCCGAAAGTGCTTTCTCTTCCACATTGGTCTTGATATGCGATGAAGAGCACGTGTAAAATGTGATTATACTTGTAAATATATCCTTTGTGGTGGGGCGATTTCTGTCGTACAGAACTCTCTAGAACAGAGATCATATCAGACGGCGCGCCCAGCAAGGCTGAATGAGACCCTGCAGGGAGGTAGAATAGTCCTCGAGGCCTCAGGTTCTCAACGCCTCGGGTTCCTGCCTACTGCACCGATCCTCTTCTCCTTTCACTAGCGGAGGGGTGGCATGTACAACAGTGCAGGACGTCTCGTTGGGAAGCTCTTCGGAAGATCTGACGTACGAACGTAAAGTGGAGATGAGATGTTGTGTGGTGGAGAATGGGTAATGACAGGGTACTGATAAGGGATAGAATGATTTCGTTACGGGTTGTGAAAATGGCTCGGGTGATCTCACGGGCCGGGTGGCGTCAGAAGCGTCGCGGGGCAGCACTGGTGCCTTACGGCGGTTCATGGGCATGACGGGGAGTACCCGCTTGGGAAAGCTCTATTTGGAGCTCAAACCCTTGCTCAGCGCCAGCAAAACTCAACATTCTACTCGGTACTGATAATTTCTGTCTTGTCATTCGCCTTGTAACCTCATAGCGTCTGTTCTTGAGGGCAAGCCACCCAACCTGTGCGGACCCGGTTGAATTTGACTGCTCACGAATGGGTCGTCCTCCAGCCGTTGTGATTGTAGTAAGGTACGTTCTCCAGACGCTAGAAATGCTTGACATTGCACGTACTCACTCCTACACAGGCATGGTGCTAGACTCGATGCCGCAGACACGCAATGGCATCTTACTTCTCCAACACCATACGATTCTCCTCTAACCTACGGCGGTTGGCGGCAGTCCCAAGCCTTGGGTGCAAAAATCGCCAGCATAATCGAGACTCGAGAAGCTGAGCCAGGCTGGCATACCGTCCATACCTCGAATGGGACTGTGCAGACTGAAGTGGATTGTGCGCAAAAAGAAAGATATCATGAATACCACCCGCCCCGAGCCAGGCGACGTAGACACAAGGTTGTCGTACATAGCTCTCCGTTTCTGCGATGCGTTCAGACGTCGATCGCGATAAGTGCTGGCATGGCGCAGTACCGAGGAGAGTCGAAAGCGTCTGATGATCACTCCCACTCGAAACCACACGGAATGCACTCTGGGTCGCCACGCTTACATGCAATGGACGATAAGAAATCTCGACGTCTTCCTGCCATTCCGGAACCCGAATCTGGCGGTATCTACAGGCGGCGAAATAGGTCGCATGGACCGCGGCAAATCCCTCGAGCGCTGTTAAGAGTGGATCCTTTCCTCGGAGAGTGGCTTTCTCCCGAGTATTTTGATAAAATAACGCCACCTCCAGAATCGAAGCTCATGGTAGCGAGTGCCAAGGGAGAGTTGCTCCGTGAGGGAGACCCCATAGATATGCTCCATATCGCCAAAAGAAGTGTCACGGGGCGGACCAGTCTTCTATGGGGAGACGGAGCTTCATCTTCGAAGTCTTATAGCTCCGATGAAGATACCCCACTCAACGATATGACTAGTCTAAGCAAGAACATGCCTAGATTAAGTCGAGCTAATAGTAAAAATGTTGGGAGCCCTTCAACCACAACAAGGTCCAGTACGAGGCTCACTACCGGAGGAGCTAGGAGTCCGAACCCAGAAAGGTCATACTATATGCCGCCAACCCCGTCGTACGCCGTCTCACCTTCGCAACCCATACCCCATGGCTATGTTGCCCATGCGCGTGATGCATGTGTCAATGTTGACTACCAATGGGATAGCTTACGGCCACCGCTTGAATGGGGTCATGGAGGCGAGTATGGAGAAGAATGGAGCCACATGCATAGAAGGTTTCGACGAGGGCTTCATGAGATGATCCTTTGGTATCGAAGTCACGAGTCTTCTGAGACATTAGAACCAATAAGTGATGGGTCTCCTCAGAGTCAAACTAATCATAGCAGTCCAGGCTCCCAAGATACTCAGAAATCTGCTAGCACTCCAGAGTCCCACGGGTCAGATGGCTCTGGGGATGATGATGTAGACACAGTCTTAGTGCTGGTAACCCACGGAGCTGGTTGCAATGCTCTCATTGGAGCTTTGACAAACCAGCCTGTCCTACTGGACGTGGGCATGGCTTCGCTAACAATGGCTGTGAGGAAAAGCATTGACTATAAACGAGTCCCTCCTCCAGCGAGTAACAAGCCAACATCGCCGTCACGGCGACGACAGTCGTCGATCGACCTTGGGTTAGCTGAAGACTACGAAGTGAAGATCGTTGCTTCAACAGATCATTTACGACCTGGCTCTCCGTTCCTCGCGGGACCAAGGGTACAGCTCAATCAGCCAGTCAGGGAGAAGTCTCCGTACAGATACGAGCGCCCCGGATTTACGGGAGGCAATATTTCTGCTTCCAGCGCCCTTGCTGGAGACTATCACAATGAGACTGATGGGTCGGACTCGACCCCAACAAGCAGCTATCTTGGAGGACTGCAACGAAGTGCTACCACTGCTGTGCACCCATCTGGCGGTTTATGGACCAAGCCTGAGCCGAAGAAAACCGACAGTGCTACTGGAAATGGCACCAAATCGTCCAACACTCCAGTGAAAGTCCGTGGCCTGGATGGTGCAACTGCAAACAAACCTCGGCTAGAGCAGGTGAAAAGTGATCCTACCAATGGAGATTTTGGAGACAAGAGGCTCCCCAATGGCGACTCTGTCAATGGTAACCAAGATCGCTCCATCATACCTAACGGCCTCTGGGGTGCTCCACCGCAAGCGCTCGCGACTGAGCGGGATACAGGGGCGAAGCGGCGATGGACACTCTCCCAAGCTTCTTGAGACAATTGGGGACGATGGGGCGTAATGTAGTCCGGTCCACGATATTTGTGAAAATATTGAGCGCTGCAGGAGACGAAGTAATGTTAGCGGTGGCGTTGGATTCGGGCTTGTGATAATATTCCTTTTTCTCTTCTGTCCTGCATTTGCTCTGAGTCTTGTTTTTCATCGCAAGGTGAACACGAAAAGCGTTTGGATTCAGTGTATGCTTCTCTGCTCTAATAGCTTGCGATATACCCAAATCCGCTCTTGATTCCGTAGCGCGTCAACTCCAGCTTATAGACTTGGTTTACATAGATGAATGCACAGGGGGAATCTTTATATAAAGACAATGCTCCGAAAATGCCCGATTGCTCTCCCATTGATCGTCACCGAGAAGCTTCAAGCCACGAAACCCCACCCCAGAGCAACGCACACCCAAGTAGCGCCCCGGCCCCTAACAGCCTTTGGCCCCAAGCCTCCCCGGCCTCAACCTTCGCAGCCCCTTCAACCCCCTTCTTTCCCGCACGTTCCACCTTCACCACAGCCTGCTCAGCCGGGGGCTCGCTCTTCCACCCCTCCGACACATTTCCCCTAGCCCTAGCTCTCGTGATAATTTCCTCCAGTCTTCTCATCTCCTCTCTCCATTGGGTCTCATTGCCCCCCTCAACTTCCACGCCCTGCACATTCCCAAAAAAATCCATCACCAATCTCTCCCTGCCTTTCTCCTCGCCCCCGGGGAACAAGTCCCACCTTAACCCCGGCTTTGAATGAATCTTGCTCTCATCATAGGAATCAAAAAGATTCCCTAATGTGAGTTTTGAGGAAGGAGAAGTGACTTGGGATTCAAGAAAGTCGAGAATGTAGTAGGTCCAGCGGTCTATGACAGCGACGCCGACGTCGTTATCAGCGTGGTGGGAGTAGGAGGACTGGTCGATTTCAGAGGAGCCAGTGGCGATAATGTTGGGGGAGTAGAAGTGTTTGTAAAGTGTATTCGCCTGGCAGGTGTCGATCATAAAGAGCATTTCGTTATACCTGTGCCAGTACCAACCGTCAGTTTCCTTGAATTAGTTAAGGCCTGAGGTAGGGTTCATAGATACCTCTTCTTCTCCCACATCTGCTCAAACGCATCCGCCAAATCCCAACTCCCAATCTCCTCACTATCCTGAAACTTCAGAAACTCATTCCCCCCATGCCCCGTCATATAAACCAGCACATTGCTTCCCGCATCACTCCCCAGCCTCTTCCCCCTCGGCACATCCTCCCCCAGCCGATCCGTCAACAATCGTATGAAATTCTCCACCGTAACCTCATATCCCCTATAGTCCACCTCGATATTATCGCCATACAAATCTAACGCGCGATCTGCATTGTTATACACGGTGCCGGGAAAGGCGTTGCGGGGGTTGCATGCCATGTCGTCGGGGAGCATGAGGATTATTTGCGAGTCGGGGATCCCGAGGCGTTTTACGGTGCGGTAGAGGGAGAGGACGTTGGCGAGGTGGCGGTAATTGAACCAGAAGCGGGAGGTGGATACTAGGACGGCCCAGTTGGAGGTATGGTGGGCGGGGGTGAGGAGGGGGAGGAGCGTTAGGGGGAGGAGGGTTAAGAGTTTCATTTTGGGAGTGGGGAGGAGGGCGTAGAAGATGGACGAGGGGTTAGGCAGGTCAGGTAGAGGAAGTCGGGGGGTTGAAGGGTTGCTTTAATGAAGAACGTAGTGCTAATTGCATTGCTCCTCTAAAGCTACGAGCTACTATGCGTATTATCCATCAGTAATTCGGCTAGACCCCTTTTGTAGAACTACGGCGCGCTATTAGTGATAAATCGCCATAATTTAAAAACCTAGAAATCGTGTAAATCGTTAAAATTATACATTTCAAATAATCTATCTACCAAATTCATGATCTTTATGATTTATATGATATCTAAGGTAGGTTTATAGGTTGTAGCAGTTTTTTACTAATAGCGCGCCGTATAATATTATCTCGCGGCTCCATTCGAGGTACCAAACTTCGCGCCTACCTCCGGGTACTACCACTCGGTCGTTCAGCCTTGTATACACATCATCAAGACTATGCGGACTTCAGACGCATAAGTTGTACCAGAAGAAATTCCGCCAGACACACAAGCAAGCATTCAGCATCAGTATATTCAAACCTCAAACCACCTCTTATAGCCTGTTGAACGATGGAAAAGCCATGGAGAAGTATGTAGGAATGCTTCTCTGCAGTACTTTCCGCCGGTACCTTCGTCCAGTAATTTACTACACACAATGGTCACGCCACTGTTCCCACCCTTGTGCCCTTTTGGGTGTAGTTTCTCTACATGTTTTGGTCTATGCCCTTTCGCTATAGGCTCGTCAGCTCGCTGCCTAACAAGAAACCCTGTTGAAGATAAGGTCCCTCATATCAGCCAGGCGCAATAAGCTAAGCGCCGGCTGTGTAGTCAAGCGGCTGAATGTCACCCCCACTTCAACCCCACTTATGATTCCTGCACGTGGCCTTGGACACTTTGACTTCGAGTGAACCAGATCAAATCATATCACCCATGCCACGGAGTAACAGCCAGCAGAAGAGCTCACAGGCAGTCATCAGGATCCCTCTGGCTAATTCAAAACGAATTAGTTCAGTCTCATCACAGAGAAAGTAATCATGGCAGATCCTCTCAGCCTCGTTTTAGGTGCACTTCCCTTGGCCATTCAAGCAGTTCAGGCGCCAAAGGCATTGCTTGGATTCATGGCCGATATCAGAGGTGCTCCTGGAAATATCAAAGCAGTCAGTAAGGAAGTGCACGCTTTCTACAATGTTCTTTCTTCTTTGAGTGTTGTCTTGAAAGATCAGGATGTGCAAACTGCTATCAGCGGGAACAATACTTTGCTAGAGACAGTGGAAACCTTGATCAAGCCTATCAACAATTGCCGAGCGATTTTGGGACAGCTAAGTGTGAAGCTGGAAAAGCTGCGCAGTTCTTATTCCGAAACTCATGACATCCGATCAAGCCTTGTGTGTGTCAAATGGTCTTTGTTTTCGAAGAATGAGATCAGCAAGTTGCAGCAAAATCTAGAAGCCGAGAAGCTTACTATTAGCATTGCTTTGAATGTCATAACCATGTGAATAAAGTTCTACTCTTGTATGTTACGTCGAGCTGACTCTTTGAGGATAACCAGCATGCAGGTGCTTACTATTACGGAAGAGAATCGTGCAATTTCAGAGGCGCCAACCAGGACAAACTTGGATTCCAGCACAGTCATGTCTCCTCTTGCTCACCTTTCACGCGAGACATCTCTATTGCAACTCGCGCCACCAAGAACATACAATCATTCGGATCTAGAAAGGACTGTCGATGAATTAGAAGCTACCTATATGTCGATGAACCATATATCAGAATCTCTTGAAGCGATTGTCCATGGTACTCAATGTGCCGTCATGTCAGCAGATCGCCTGCTGCACCGAAAAATTGCTCATGTATTTCAGGACCTGAGTAAATCAGGCATCCAGATTCAGCAGCTGAAGTCCTCGATGAGGCAATTCAAAGAACTCAGAAAAACCGTAAAGGCAGCAGCTTCAAGTGGCAATGTAAGTGTTCTAGTCGATAGATGAGTTTGGTCCATTTGTAAATCAACTGGACGAAATCCTCTATTGACTGACTGTATATATGGACCAGTCCATTTATAAATGGACTGGTCTGTATATGAAGTCCTAATTTGATTGGATCGGATGCGCGGATAGTTATCAACAGAATAGTCATCTAGCTTGCTGTCGCCCATCGTCGTCGTTATCACCATCGCCATCGCTGTTACCATCGCCATCACTATTACTATCGCTATCACTATCGTCATTACTGTCGCCATCACTGTCGCCTATTACCGTCACCTACAGTGAGGATCAGTAGGCGACAGTATCAGTGACCCCCTTATTCCGCAAGAAATTTTCATGCAGTTGAGTCGCTATTTTAGTCCATTCACAAATAGACCGTCTATTTGCAAATGGGCTGCATATTTGCGTATCAACTAGTCCATTTGCAAATGGACTAGTTGATTTGTAAATGGACTGGATAAATTCATGAATTTTCAAAAAATCACGCCTCAACTAGAACATAAGAACCTCAAAATTTGAAGACCTAGAGTCTCGGTGGGATGGGCTTCATAAAAGCAATTCGGCTGTCGTTGAGGTTTTCTTCGATTGCATTTCCAGGTTCTCCTCGCATGGCCCCGGCCCATCGATTGATGAACTTCAAGTAGACTTCTTCGGATCGCCTGAATATCGATTCGAGTCGCTTCCTTCATTTTACCCCGAGCAGTATGTTTCGGAAGGATCTATCAGCAAAGAGTTATTTGCAGTAGCTATGTTGCAATCGACTGATAGCCCACAGACACTCCGTTACTTCCTCGACTATGCAGAAACTGCTCGACGTTGGCAAAGGGTTGTTGTGTTTGCTACCTTCTATGGCGAACGCCAGCAAACAGACGCCTTAAGAGTTGCATCCTCTGACGACCATATATGGGGTGGCGCCCAAGCTCTGCCGTCCGCTGTTCATAGTCTTCTACGAACGCTATTGCCCGTCATCGAATTTCACTCGTCAATAACACGAATCTCCCTCGACTTGAAAGTGGGTGAAAGCGGTCAGATCATGGCCGAGTCAGAAAGGTTAGAGGTGGTCGAAGACCAATCAGAAGTGTCTAAATCTGATGAGATAGAATTCTTGCAATACATGAACAGTGTTTGTTGCAAACAGTATGTTGAATCCGATGTTGTTACGTACTCACGCAACGCCCCGAGCTCTTATAAAGTCTATGTCGATTCCGAGGCGTGTGTTGAATTTAAAGTAGTGTTCGCCAGTGGCAGGAAGCAAGGTACCAATGCATTTCTGGACTATCTTGACGATATTAAGCATTTTATCTCGCTGCGCCGCTGCGCGAATGTATCAGAGTTTAGAGGCGTTGTCCTTGATGATACTAGACGACATTTACGAAGTTACCTGAAAGAGCTGCCGGTGTTTACATCCCTGGAATTTCTCCTTGGACTTGCGATCTCCAGGTCTAAGACCATTCCCTTGCTGATCAGAGAACTTTGGGCACGGCAGTTGGTTCAAGCTGTTGTTGAGATACACACCCAAGGCCTAATTCTCGGCGCATTTAACCCACATTCCGTGGCCATCAGAGTAGATGGAACAGCAATATTCCACCTGTTCCGGCGCTCTGAAAAATATATCAGAGATTGCGATGGATGGGCGCCTCCGGAATTTCGGCACGCTATACGAGATGAACTGAACTTTCACACCGACATCTTTCAATTGGGCTTGGTTTTATGGCTAGTCACGGAGCATATACCCAAAACTACGGGCCAATTCTGCGCAAAGTATGCTTGTACTCATTGGCCACGTCGCACCTGCATGGCTTCTCATGCAAACCCGGTGGAGCTCCCGGCATGCAATGATGATACTCCTGCTTACCTTTGCGACATCATCAGAGATTGCCGTCTTCCACATCCTCGGTCTAGAATCTCAGCAAGCGAGCTGGCTAATATACTTTCGACCACCCCACAGCCTGACATTACTCCAGCCGAGATCCAGGAAGCATTGATGCCTTACCTCAACTTAGAGACTGAATTAGTCCATGCTGTATATTGTGATGAATGTGGTGAGATAACCACAGAAATACAATATCACTGCAATGTTTGCTTAAACAACGACTATGATATATGTCAAGCATGCTTTGAGAAAGGTCGCCACTGTCTCGTCCCTGAACATCGACTGATTAAAAGAGCGAGAGGCAAAAATGATTTTTATGAGATATCCTGATGATAGCGTTGCATTCGTGGCAGGTCGCCTGAGTGCTCTTCTATGTCCAGGTATTGAAGCGTTTGCGATTTGACCACATCGTTAATCATTTATTGTAATAGTGGTGGTAGGTGGGTCGCCATTGGAATGTATGGATTTTACGACTTCTAGGCTTTTAGGTTAATGGCCGTTTGTCACTAAATAGCGCGCCGTATCTTTGGGGGAAAGCTTGACATCTTTCAGCAGGACCTTATATGCATTGAAGTTCCTTACAGAGTAAAATTTGAATAACAACTATCTAGGATAGTCATATTACAGTTTCTTTTACTATTAATCTGAGTAGCCCCGTTCACGGTTTGCATCATCCTCAGTCTCAAGGTGAAGGGCGGCTTTTCAGATTTGATTATTCGCAAACCTTTACATGATCACTTCTGAAACATCAGATTAACGTCACCCTCCTATCTATCTACAAGTTCCACTCGCACCCAATCTCATTTTTGTGTACATGCTCGGTCAAATACTTCCAACGTATGCTCCCAGATCTTCTTGCCCATGTCTCTTTTGCGATACTCTTCCAACAACTTCGCATCTCCGGTCGTCTCACCATTCCAATTAAGTAGATAGAATCCACTTGCCTCATTCAAATCCCAGCCTCTCGCCACCTCAACCCCCTCTGGCAGCGCCACTCCGCCACCCGGCGGATCCTTCACCCCCTCTGGCGGATACCTAGCAGACGTAGCGGCAAACAGATGGCGCTCCCCAGTCTCCTGTAAACTGACATGATCTGGACTAACAAGCGACATCAAGGGGACCACGAGCCACAGAAAGAGGACCCTCAACGGCGCATACCAGTTCTCGGTCAACCTGTCAAAAGTACCCGTGAGTACCAGCCCTGGCCATGAATGAATGCAGCTAATGGTGGGGTGTAGCGATGCTATCTCTGCCAAGGCAAGAGTGTTCATGGTGGCGGTATGAATCACGGCGTTGCGAATTGAAAAGTGCTTATTTAGCTCGAGGTCATCTTCTTTGAGTTGACCTTCATAGCCGGCGCCGTGGATGCTTAGAATGCGGGCGGACGGGGAGGCTGTAAGTTGCGGAAGGAGATTGTGAATGAAGCGCATGCGTACGTAGTAGCGGAGCGAGATTGTCTCTTCTAGCCCATCTTCGTTGTTCGCTAGGTTCATATTAGACCAGATTATCCTTTGGTTCTTTGCTTCTTATCTGATTGGGGTCATGGAACAAAATTTCGAAGTGCGTACGCTGTCTCGATAGTTTAAGGTAGCCCGGACACATAATTAACAGATCTAAACTTTTTTCCCGCCTTTGAAATTCCTCACACGCCGCATCCACGTTCTTCAGCAGAGATATTTTCGATTCAATCGGTATGTATGTACCCTTCGAATTGATAGCTTTTAGGTCTTGTATGATCTCCGAGAGCCTCTCAGGGTTCCTTCCCACGATGTAGGCCTTCGGCCGATAGGACAGACGTACGAACTTGGTCAGCGTGTGAAAGGCGATGCCGCTCGTGGCACCGACGAATAGGGCAACTTGGCCTGAGGTGGTCGACCGTAATTTCGCATTAGATTCCTGCGTCGACCACAGCTCGAAATTCGACTTCCTCACATAGTGGAGATTCACCATGGTGACGTGACCGCAGTCCTGTTGGTTGCAATAGTGAGGGTACAGAGTACCTGGGTAAGGTGGGCCAGCCTTGAAAGTAGCTTTGTTTTATGCAAGAAGTGCAAGCTTTAGGTCAAGCCCTACAGGGCGATACAGTTAGGGTTAGGGTTCATGCTGGCGAAGCGGGCGCCAGGGCCCCTCCAGGGACTACTTGTACTTTGTATTTTCGCCGCCTGGGTGACAAACAATTCTTGGCATCCTTCCATACGAAGTAAACCTTGCTCTTGGTCCCTTGTAACACAGCTTCTTTGGTAATTGCCAACAACCTTCAGTCACGCAAATCCTACAAACAACGCACCCAAGGTCTGTTCCCTCATAGACAGCAAGCTGTACCTACAACAACGGCTAACAAGCTATCACTAGGTAGCTCAAGATCTCACTATGAGCGGCAAGTCCGAAGCCATGAACGCCGGTCATGACACTATGATAATGCTGGCGGGGCCGCGCCACCCGCAATGAAAACTATCGGCGCTCGGGCCACAAATGTCAAATATATCGACCGCCACGCAGTCCGACTTGTCATTAAGAACCCGTCGACGCAGGAAATCGTCATCATTTTTGTGCGCAAAGGGAGCTACTACAAGTTGCCTGGAGGAGGGGTCGAGGCAGGCGAGGACCACCGCGTCGCGGCCGTGAGGGAAGCGGAGGAAGAGACAGGATGTAGGGTAACTATTGTAGGGAATGGAGACTGCTTTGCCACTACGGAAGAATGGAGGAATGACCTGCATCAGATGTCGTACGGTTATTCTACTGCCATGGTGGAGGATACTGGGATCGTGGCGCTCACAGAGGATGAGGTCGCGGACGGCCTACAACACGAGTGGCTGTCGCTGTCAGCGGCGATTGAAAAGGTGGCAGCTTGCCAGCCCACGTCGGAGTTAGGACAATTCATCAAGGAGCGAGATCTCTTTTTGATGAGAGCCTTTGCAGATTCGTTGTGAGTCTAGATCGCTTGCGTCAGCTCTTTGCAGAAAGGAGCCAAGCTGAAGTAGGGCTGTCATCCCCCGTCCAATGCAGTAGAATGAACTCTAGGTAAGTTGTTGTCACTTAGGTATCCGCTGCTACACGTGCAGCATCTGCGTGGTATTGCATGGAAACCGCCTGCTGTGTCGCGCTTCAAGAAGCCAAGCCAAGATTTGTGGCCCTAACCCCACTATTGACATGTCGTCCATCCCGGTAGGCCATTTCTCACCTTGAGAATGGGTTGATCACGAAAGAGCAGTTGAGAGAAGCTAACCGGACATGCTATTTCACGCAGGTGGAGACAGCTCGTCCCTGTATCCACGCGCAAGTGCTAAAGATAACCTTGCATATCACTTGGCTCTACTTGCTCGTGCAAATAAATGTGTTCTGAACAAAGCTGGTCACACAGACATTTATGCTGCACTAGATCCGCTAATAATGTAATTAGCAGCAATATAACAAGGTGCAGGATTGTATGCAGGAGCGGCAGTCTTCTTTACAACAAAGCTCGTGCACTGTGTCAGCAGTACCATAAACCTTGATTTCTGCACTAAGTCTCAGTGTACTTGTAGTTCACTTGGGAGTGCGTTGGTGATATATAGAAATTGTTGCAATATAAACCCACATAGCACTGCCATGATTGGCGGCGCGCGTTGCCTTTTTAGTGCAACAGAAATCATCCTTTCTCCACAGCATCTAATATACAGCTGCCGCTCCCTCCCGCGAGTAGGTTCTCAAAGCCCTCTCAGCGGCCTCCCGAGCCTTGTCATTTACGTTATCAGGCGGCAGATCGTGCGGTAATGTATTGGTGTCACTGTAGACAGACGCTGCTTTGCGAAGACTTGGGAAATCGGGCAAGTCGGCCTGTGAGAAAAGCATCACGTCTGAGTGCGCCTGGGATTCCTTCCTTTTAGTTTCCCCGGTAGGATCGCCAAATGTGATAATTCCCTCCTCATCTTCCTCGATCAGTGGTTTAAATAGACGGCGTCCTTCGAGCGGAAAGGCTTCGTCTTCAGTATCCAGCGGCTGATATGTAGCTTCAGAGTCGGAGGTCCCGACTTGGGATGCTACATAGTCCTCCTCAAGGGAAATGCTGGAGTTCAAAAACCAATATTTGACAACCGTGCGACGGGACACCATCTCGCCGAAAACCTGACCAGAGGTGTCTATCTGCGCCTCAGCTGTATTCAATCGGGGGCGCTTCGCAAGTTCTCGACGGATTATGTCTTCCTGAAGCTCGAGGAGAAGCGGGGAGGCATAGTATACCCCAAGCATCCACTCTTGCGTACGTGTTAGACGATCTGTTCGCTGTTCGTCTGGATCTGAAAAGCGAAGAGCGCCCAATCGAAGCTTCTGATCTTTAAGCACGTCCGCAGTAATTTCCTCCCACTGCCTAATGTCATCTTCCGTAACGCCAGTCTTACTCGCCACTAGATCAAGGGTTTCCCCAAGGCTCTCTGCGAGACAGGCTTTTCTGATCGAAAGCAATTGGGAAGCGGCTATTCGCTTCATATTGTAGACGCTTCCGATTCTGGCTGTCTTGTCATTGCGGAAGCCCCAGGAACCAGTCGTGGGCTCTATATCCAAGCATCTAAGCTGGAATTGAAGCGTATCCCACGCATGCAAAGTCGATATATACTCAGCGATCAGAGGATGATAGAGTTCCTTGACCGCGTTGACGAGAGTATTAGTGGCGCGATAGAGTGTTTCAAACTCGGCATCCTGGTCCGAAATTGCGAGGGACTTTGTAGACTGGCGTGCGGGCGCTTCAAAACCATCGTCTTTCTGCGTCCTAGCATCTGCCTTATCGGGTGCTATTCGCAAACTAGGACTGTATGGACCTGCTGCTGCTATTTTGGGTATCAGATACTTAGAAGTTTATCTACTAAGGACTCGGACTTACAAGCGCTACTTGAGCGTGAAGAGGTGGAAGAAAGCACTTGCTGAAGCAGATCAGTCACACGATCCAGCTTATTCGACATGTCACTACTTTGAGCCGACAGGGAATTTGCGGAGCTTGACACTGAACTCGAAAGCAAGGATAGTTTCTTGTTCATTTGATCAGCTTCGTCAGATACACCTTGCGATATGGTCTGCACGGTTTCCTCGACCTTCCGTAACGTAACGGTATTCGCAAGATCGACATGTCTGAAAAAGTTAAAACAGGTCATGTATCGAGCCAGGTGGGCGAACCTTCCAAATATTGCTAGCGTTGTCCTAATGTTACCTTGATGCTCAAGCATGCGTTCTCGAGCGGAAGCACGCGATGACTTTGAAATAGCCGTCAAGAAGCTATTGAAAAATTGCAGCTTGACATTTAGCTTTTTACCACCACGTTCTTTCTTTAGACGCTTTGCAATTTTCATCCACACATCTAGCTCGCGTACGCAGTCATCAATTTGAATGTTCAGGGCGTCCGCGCGATAGTCTATCTGGAGAGCTGTGCCCATGCTTTTGGCTTTCTCCGATAGGATCCTAGCGTTGGTGAGGACCATGGCTGTAACCTCCAAATCATGGAGGAAATCCAGAGTCGCATCCACTGAGAATTCCGCACAGAATACCCTCAATTCGCGAATGGTCTTGATGCCTTGGCCTACAAACCCAATAATTCCAACAACGCTCCCCACTGCAGATACAGGGTCCATAGCGTCGTTCTCGAAGTTTCTTACCTTTATCTCCCAGAATCAGGCAGAGATATTGTTAGCTCTTATAGTCATGTAGAGAACTGTGCGATCACTAGCAGGTATCAAAGCAAGGACGCCATGCAGACTAACATGGCAACGACCCTGAACAACCAACAATGAGGTACAAATCAAAGTCCAGAACGGAAACAAAATAATCTTAAGTGCGTAGACAGATTGATTCTCAATGAATGACTTCGATTGTATCGTCAACAAGAAACCGTAATGAATAAGGCTAGAAGATATGCCAGCTGTAGAGGTGTAAAAATCCCAACTCGGATGGGTGGACGATATATTTATGCGAGATATAGTTATTTGGCCGATAGCGATGAAAGATCAAACTGTAATAAGGCGCCATAAGGGAATAGTTTTGTAATGATAGTCGGCGAGTCATTCGTGGTCGAAAGCGTGAAAGGCCATCATTCCGGTCCGGACTCCAACGCGCTAGGCTTGAACGTTTGGCCGGTTTAGAAGGGTTCACCCCCCAACTGTATGCACCTACCAACCGTGTGGCCATATAGGGCTGACCCCTAGGGAAAGCAAAAGTCCCCTAAAGCTGGTCCCCGAGAGAACAAGATAAGGGGAAAAGAAATTCAACCCGGGGACAACTTTTATCGCCTAGGCGATCAACTCTACCTAGGGTAGGAGGGCCTTTATCAGCCTTACAGGGCTATACGGTTGGTAGGTGAACCTTTCTTCCGGTAGAACTAAAGTACTTGAACACCCACTGCATAGCACTGTCATCATCCCACACAATTCGTCTGAGAGGCAAACAAATGGACCTATCAAGTTCTTCGTCACCATTATGCCCATCCCAGGCAAGCACATAGTCCACCATGCTCGAATACCGGACACAAGGCTTCAATGGCTACGCCGTCAAATATTCCCCATATTTTGATTCAAAGATAGCAGCAGCAACGTCCCAACACTACGGTCTCGTGGGCAATGGGAGACTCTACATTCTAAACCTAACGCCCAATGGCATAGTTGCCGAAAAATGGTCAGCCCACCAAACCCATCCACTTCCCTCAACATATGGCTCACGAATGGGCTAAGGTTCGACACCCAAGATTCGCTCTACGATCTTGCCTGGTCCGAACTGCATGGGAACCAATGTGTGGTAGCGACTGGCGATGGCTCGGTCAAGCTCTTCGACATCGGGCTCGACGAATTCCCAATTCGAAGCTGGAAAGAGCATAATAGAGAAGTCTTTGCGGTACATTGGAATCTGGTAGCGAAGGACACGTTCTGCTCCAGTTCCTGGGACGGCACTATCAAAGTTGTACGCACGCCCTTTTGAAACCTTCTCCGGGTCTCCACTAACTGCCTTTGCCACAGTGGTCTCCTACACGCGAAACCTCCCTATTTACCCTCCCAACCCACACGTGCACCTACTCCGCATCCTTCTCACCTCACCACCCCGCCCTCCTTTCTGCCGTCTCATCTGACTCCCACCTCCGTCTCTTCGATCTCCGTACCCCACCCTCTGCATCCAATCATCTCGTCCTCACGATTCCCCTCCACGCTGCCAGAACAGCCCCCTCAAATCCCACTAATTTCAACGTCAACACCCCCAGCGGGCCTTTTCCTCCTAACGAAGCTCTTACCCACGATTGGAATAAATATAGATCGAATATAGTTGCCGCTGCTGGTGTGGATAGATTGATCCGCACTTTCGACATACGATCCGGCGGCGGACCACTAGAGATACTAGCAGGCCACGACTACGCGGTTAGGAGGGTGGCATGGAGTCCACACCTTAGTGATACGTTGCTATCTGCAAGCTACGATATGACGTGTCGAGTATGGACCGATGGGAGTGCGAAGGCCGTACCAGAGGAGGGTGGGGCTAGAGAATTGGGAAGGATGGGCGTGCACACGGAGTTTGTGTGTGGGGTCGATTGGTGTCTCTTTGGGGCGGAGGGATGGGCTGCTAGTACGGGTTGGGACGAAAGGGTTTGTGTTTGGGATGTCAGGGAATTTATGCGGCCATGAGGGTGGTTATGAGATATCCAGTCACCGGGATCGAAGACATGAGGGGCCATGGCCATGCACATAAGCGGTGACAATGGCTCATAAGGCTAAAATGACCTCTTGTTGAACAATGTGCTCACTATCAGCTTTGATGCGGAAGCTTAATCGTGGGTAGCGAATAAGGCTCAAAAAAGTACGCCTCCACCCATAGCCAACAGCCACTATCGTGGAGCAGATACCCCCTCCTTGCCTGTGGTCTTCCAGGTCGAGCTAGTGCTCCTTGCAATATCTGAATCTATAATCATGTTGCCAAGGACAAGGTCCCTGACCCTTACCTTACGAGCGCTGCCACCTCTGATAGTGACTTCCTTCCGCCTTGGTTTTAGAACTTCTGAAGGCCTCCTTACATCGACACGAATAGCTTTTGCCTCATTTGCTTCTGCAATCGCCTTCCTGGCAGACCCAGTCTTCTTACTGGGGTCAAACAGAACGCTGGACTGGGGATCCTCGGTTTTCGAAACACCTTCATCAACGACATCAGTAATCCAATCCCGAGGCTTCTGGTTCTCTGGTTGGAAGGCCCCTATGTCGGAGTGTCCGGTAGAACTGTCCAAGGCAAAAGAATCAGAGCGCCTAGTAGGCTTCTTCGGCGACGCGGCAAGTTCCAAGCGATCTACAATCCGGACCTGGAATTCCAGCTCTTCCATGATGAGCTTAATGTAGCCTGGGCAGTAGGAGTGGGAACCTGTTTCACCAAACTCTCTGCGCAAGTTCGACAAAGCCAGTCTAGGCGATCCATGAGTGGCGGTGTAATATGCAAGGCGCTTTTGAACCAGGGTCGTACAGTCTTTGGGTTGAAAGGTAGAAAGCTGCGTTTGGCTTCTCCCTGGCTCTATGCTTCGTATCTGCGGCTTCAGACAACATTTCGCAATGATCGAGCATATTGTTCCCTTGGGAAGATCGGAATGTCTATATTTCAGTCTCGCTGTAAGTATCTGGACAGCAGATGGTTGGAGCATTTCATCTAGCGCATTCATGATAACGTTCGTGTCAAGTGGGGCCCCAGACTGAGTCAACGAACGCCCCTTGGCTCTAGCCCCATGAATTCTCAGTTTCACTAAAACCGTAGAGGATTCTCCGGGGTGAAGCGTGGAAAATTTGGTGCTGCCCATGACCTCCTCAATACTGCAGTCATGCCCAGGTCTGACGTCTAGAAATATGTCGCTCAATACGCCAGCTAATTTCCCACCACGAGCATGCATGATTAGTTCGCGCAATTTGTTTAGCATGCCACTTGGATCAGTATTCTTGTTGGCGCTTACTGCGTGTAGCTCATTGCCAGATAACGATTGCAGTTTCCATCCATTGCATCTGATGAGATTGTGATGCTCTATGGGCACGTTCGCGGGACAGATGACATGAAATTGAAGCTTGTCGTCTGTCAGCGGTTCAGGTGGTAGACCTGCGGCGTTCCCAGTCAGGAGGAAAACATGTCCAAACGTGTCTTGGAGTGGCTCAGTGTCCTCGTTTGGTATTGGAGACTGCTTGAGAATTTTCCTGGCAAAGATGATGGCTTGCTTCCAAAGGGCGGCTGTTGGCACTTGCCTAGTGGTAGTAATTGTGTCTAGTGACGTCTTAATCTTGTGTGTTTTAATCCCGCTCAAAGGCCAAATCAAGGTCGAGTCAGAGTCCTGAAGACTTGAAATACAAATGATTGCCATGCGGTCGGTAATAACGTTCAATGTTGAGGCAAGGAATCTTGCAGTCTCACAGCTACCCATGAGCGTGCCTGATGATGTATAATTCCTGTAGGGAGATCAGGAGCTATACTTTCGTGACAGCGCAAAGACTTACGAATTATCAATGATCACAACCACATCAAGTCCAGTATGCTGTGACCAGAGGTTCTGCCCACTGATTGTGGTATTCAAAACTCCTTGGACATCAATGGCTACTAATATAGTCTTTCCATCATCGAATTCCAACTCGTCATACTCAGAGGTCAGTGTCAGTTGGGCACCCATTACGGTAGCACGCTCTGGCTTGCGCAGGTTCCTATATCTTTGGGATGGCGGACGCGACGATCTTGTTGATGCGGCGCTCGTAGGGGCTGTATAGTAGGATCTTGGTGGCGTTGGGAAAGCGGAGAGAGCGTTGTCCCATTCACTGTTGGACCCTATCTCTGTTTCATCCGAGATACTTCGTTTCGCAATGTTCAGATCTTGACAAGGTTGCGACTCAGGAGATTGGACGTTTTGTGGTGGTAGCTGCATGCTCTGGCGTCTTTCTTTGCCTCCTAATTGGCTATCGTGGGCTCCAGGAGCCGATTTGCTCACCATCCGAGGCATCAACCGCTCCTTGAAAGAACGTTGTTTGCGTAATACATGGGTTCGGTCAATTTTGCCGCACTCTGAAATTCTATGACGTGCGTCGTTAGTGGTAACAACTCGTCGGCGCCCGGTATGGGTGATTAAGGGTGTGGATAAAGTTGATGGTATACCGTTGACAGGGCTTAGCCAATTGATCTTTTCGAATATTCCTGTGCTAAAAGCCCGTCTTGCTCGAGATCTTACAGCAGTGATGACACTCGTTTCTGCTTGGGTACCTCCAAGTCCACTCTCAGAAAGCGTAGGTGTACACTGAGAGTGGGGTCGTGCATACGTCGGGACTGATGCAGATGGAGCCGAAGGCTGATATTCAGCGCTGGGGGCGCGCCACCCTGTGTGGCTTGACCTACTTCGGCGTTGTTTATGCAAATCAATGGACGTTTCGGAAGTATTGCATTCAATTGTGGAGGAATTAGGGTCTTGCTGGGAAGGAAGTAGCTGCATCAAGCTTATCGAGGCCGAGGATCCCCTGGTCGGCACGTGACTGTGTTGGGAATGCAATGGTGAGGAACAATGCAGTGAACTGAGAGGGAGTTGTCGTGAAGATCGCAAACTTCCTCGCTTAGCGATTCGTAGTGGCTTTGGTGTCACTTCTGGGTCCCCAAATCCTCCATCTTTACTAACCTGTCTAGGAAGAGTATGAGAAATAGACATGTTCGAATGAGGCATGACCTGTCAGTCCAACGATTTACACAGCAAACTGCAAATGGGTCTCTCGTCTTTAATACACCTGCACTTAGCAATTTTCCACGTCGAGGGCTCGGAACGCACTCTCTCGGTCAGACTCTTGAATCGATTGGCGATGGATCGGACCTCGCCCTCTTTCGGCCACGATTCAAGGAGGGGTTCGGGTCTTGCTTCCAAAATGCCTTGCACTTGATGTACAGAGCCGGTCCCCAGGTGACGCACTTGATCGCGAGTACTACCACCAAGACCACTATTACGAGAGGAACAATAACCAGCGTAGCGATAGGAGCCGTCTCCCATGTGTCGGGGTCGATACCCTTCATGAGAGTGAAAATACGTGTAGAGACGAACGCTGCACCTAATACTGTTGTACGAATTTTCTGCTTTCGGATGTCTGCTAAGCTGTTGAGAAGAGAAAACATCGTCGAGTGTAAGGATGGATATGTCCTCGAGGCAATCTTGAGCAGGAGCGATCTACTATGCTGAGCTGGTAGAGTAGCACTTGCCCAAGATGGCAAGCTCATTGCGGACCGCTAATGGAAAGAAGAAGACTCCAATACTAACCATCAGTTCCATAAGGTATCATTCTGGATGAGCAATCGCTTCTACCAGCTACATAGTTCCGATAGAATCAGCTATCCCCTTTTTGACTTCTCCAAGCAAGTCATCATCCATATCAACGAAGCGTATCTGAACGATAGTATTAGCGGTCTCATTCCAGCTATAGACATGGGAGCTAACCAGATGATCACCACCTGTAACGCCACCATACAAGGTAGACTCAGCGATGCTTGCATCTATCCCCTTGCGTACCCTCATTTCCCAAACACCATCCCAACTCCATTCATCCTGCTGCTTCATCCCAGCTTCAAGGTTAAGCGTACTCGCGTCTGGATTGTTACTCCTCCTGTAAGCTCGCCAGGCTTTCCAAGCTCCTGAGTTGCCCGCAGCCTCCAATGGTAGTGTGTCCAGCGCACCTTCGTCATCAAATGAACGTTTCAGATACTGCAAAACTCCAACAATGCTGATGGGCTGTAGCTGCGATCCAAGGGTTTGCGGCAAAGATCGAGAAGGCCGAATTAAAGGAGAGCGGAGTCCTTGTGACGATCCTCTTGAGGACAGATCCTCTGGTGGAGGAACCATATATGCGTCCTCTCCGAATTTCCGAGTCTCGTCATGGGTAATACTCACATTTCTTGAAGACTCCGTGGAAGAAGTAGCGCTCTTGTGTGCGCGTCCAAACCAATGTGGGAACCCATGTCGTAGACTAAAGCCTCCGGGGGGTAGGCGTTCTTCATCCGTAGCACTGACGGTATCCGAGTTCGAAGAACCGGTCGTATAGGTGTAGGTCGTCAATGGGGCAACCAGAGGGTGGAAGATGTCACTGATAAAAGTGATAGAAGGAGGCAAGGTGGGGTAATCCGTAGGGAAAGAAATGTGGAATCGCAGTATAGCTGGAGCGTAGGGTCCTATCAAATAATCAGTATCTCAATTGAAGCCCCAAAACTACCAAACATAATGATACCGTACCTTTACGGACAAAGAGAACCCCAGACCATTGTGCCGGGCTTCCAGGCTTCAGGCTGAGATAGATACCCTCCGGACATGTCTCCTTTAGACTTGCGCTTTAGGGACGGCTTGCGTTAGCTAAGTATCCACAATAGAGATATACTCGTAAAGTGGTGGCTTACTATTCAAGAAGCGTATATTGCTGAGTACTGTGATGCCATGGGCGGGAACGTGGTGAGTTCATGACATCGCTGGTGGGTAGGTAAGACCTCGGAAAATCCTCGTACTAGAATAGTCTCACTTCTAACAGACCTATGTACTTAACACAACTCCTCCACCACAAATTTCAGCTTTGACCCGCCACGCCAGCAGTTAAATCTCCATGTTTTAAGCCGAATCGGTGTGCTGGTCAGGTGAGGGTTCGGTGGCTCGAAAAGAACCCAAATCCTTCGAATGACTCGCGTGCATGGGAGCTTTTTCTCTTATCTCTATTCCTACCTTGAGACATCTCCTCTCCCCTTCGGTAGACATGCAAGACACTACAACAGAGGGGTCTTCAAACGTCACCATTCCATTGGTCCACCAATACACGACACAGCTTCTGAAGATCATCCTCTGTCTTCCCATCTAAATCCTCTACCCACAGACTACGGCCGAACTCTATTTGCAGACAAAGCCACCTTAACACTCTCAGCCGGCTCTGGGGGTCACGGCTGTATCTCGTTTTTACGTGAGAAATACATCGATGCTGGGCCAGCCAACGGTGGCGACGGTGGCAGCGGAGGGAGCATTTACATTCAAGCAGTACGGGGAGAGACCAGTCTACACAAGCTAGCAAAGCGGTCATTACACCGGGCTGGGAGGGGTCAGAATGGTCAAGGTAAGGGTAAAGGTGGAGCGAGGGGAGAGGATGTACTGGTGCAAGTTCCGGTAGGAACAGTCGTGAGAGAAGTCAGCCGGCATGATCCTGTGGCCGAGGAAGAGGAAAAACGCAGAATTGAGGCAGGGGCCGAAGAGAAAACTGACGAGGAAACAAGGGGTACCTGGCGGAGAGATAAATGGATATTGTATCCTTCAGCTTCAATGTCAGAATATGCGACTGCAGAATTTCCGCCGCTGCCTAGGTTGAGGAAGTCCAACTTGGCTATTGCTCAACCTAAAGCACCAATATCACTGGACCTATCAGAGCCCATGGAAAGGCCAATGCTGCTTGTGGCTGGGGCTGTGGGCGGCCTGGGGAACCCACACTTTGTGAGTATGACGAACCGACGTCCCAAATTTGCTACGAAAGGCGAAGCTGGAGCCTCAATTACAGTAGAGCTCGAGCTCAAGCTTCTTGCAGACGTAGGTTTCGTGGGTATGCCCAATGCTGGGAAAAGCACACTGCTACGTGCGCTGAGTAGAAGCAAGGCCCGGGTTGGTGATTGGGCTTTCACAACGCTACAACCGAACATTGGGACCATGGTGCTAGACAACAATCACGGTAGACCTCAAGTTCAGGCGTATAAAGCGAGTGGAGAACCGAGGACACAAATATCCATCGCTGACATACCTGGACTGATAAAGGATGCACATAAGGATAAGGGGCTTGGGCTTGGATTCTTGCGTCATGTCGAGCGTGCACACGTACTTGCATTTGTCGTTGATCTTAGTGCTGGGAATGCCGTTAAATCATTGAACGCCCTTTGGAGCGAGCTAGGTCAATTTGAGACTCTGCAAAGTATGAAGACGAATATGGAGACCGAGAAAAGGGTCGTAGACTGGAAACCACTCGGGAGTTCGATACCATCTGCACCTGCTCATGATAGAGCCATGGCAGGACAGAATGAACATATTGAAGTCGGACACTCGAGATCAGGCTCATTGCCAGCATTGCCAATGGCGCCAATATCCACCAAACCTTGGTTTGTGGTAGCCACGAAGGCTGATATCGATGAAACGCAAGAGAACTTTGCAGAGCTCCAAGCTTATCTCAACGCTTTAATGAATGGGACGGTAGACCATCCAAGTAAAAGAAAGAACGCGTGGAAAGGTCCGTTGGCTGCAATACCAGTCAGCGCCATTCGTGGTGAAGGCGTGGAGCGCATACCTGAATGGACTGTCGGACTTCTGGACAGTTGATGTGTAGTGCGTCGACGAATCTCACACAACTCTCATATAGCACGAGGCCTTCCACAATATTATATTCAAGTGACGAAATTAAGTCCTTGCTCATGTGGGATACTAAGTTGTTTGCTCCTTACAATGTCAGAACGGGCCAAAGTTGTGGAAGCCATCACCAGCGAAAAGACCAAGAGAAGAGAAGGCACGCTCCGTTGGTCCAACTCATTAGCTATCACAGCCTTCGCAAACAAACATACATAGCATCAAACATACATAGCATCAAACATACATAGCATCAATAGCCAGAGCATCTAATTCGTTGATATCATTATTAGACAGGACTGACATCGCTCATATCGCCTCACAATCCGCTAAGTTTCTCAGACCCATCATGGGTGGCGCTGTGTCTGTCCCAACTGAGAATATTTGGTGCAGATGGGACGTGGTGTTTTCTAAGATGAAGAGCATTGGCACGACTAATTTGTACGTCTCTTGGGGGGGGTGCTGGCAGCGATGTGGGGTTTAGTGAAGATTGAAGACTTTCAAACGATGACTGGGGTGGCGTGGTGCGACGTAGAGGCTGGTATTATGGAGCCAGACGAGTTTAACGCCAGAGCGCAGCGGAAATCTCGTGCAGGCAAAGACGCCCAATCCCCGGATGAAATGGGAGAACGACCGAGCCCGAGGTCTAAGCATACTCAAAGCTACAAGAGGGATGCTCTGTCCGTGGACCCGATGACCTTGTAGTCGCTGGGTTGTCACTCTTTTCGAGAAACAATTCTGTAAGACGTTTGCAGACAAATTAGAGAAGGGATGGGACCTTAAAGAGATGGACGCGCCGCTTTTGGAACCGCTCGAACCCCGAAAGGCCATGGTGGAACTCGCGACTGAGTTTTATAACCTTATGATACAAAAGCCAGTAGGTGGGGCGGCTACTCTGATCATAAAAGCCACCGAAACGGAGAAACAATCCTGGGCACTCAATAGCGCTGAAGAATGTCAGGCCTTCCGGCAACGTCAGAGGGCGGAGAAAGTCTTGCAACGCAAGAAAGTCCACAGAGGCAAGAGACCCTCGGGTGACAAGTACCGCAAAGAGGGCGCCAGCGTACCAGTTGATGGCACTGATCCGGGATCCGATCCTGCTGAAGCTGGTCTGTGATGCGTCTTCAGGCTGGTTTGCGGCAGACTGAATGACCGAGCCACCCAAGTTGGCCGTCCTCGATGTCTTCTGACCATCGATCATCACCGTGTATATGTAAATAGAATTCAAGGAGTAGGAAGATAAAATCGGCCGGTGGTCTTCATTGGATCACTTGTGTAGCGTACCAGGATTAACTGATTGATTTGGGCTCGCGGAATCAGATGCCAGGTTAGAGGCCAGGTTAGATGCTGCATGTTGTGCGCTTTGCCCGCAATCTTGGGCCTGCTCCGTAGCTGCTACCTGGTGAATGGGATTTGAAACCAAGCTATGTGGTTTTCCCAAGAGAACTAAAGTTCTCCATATTGGGCTCGAGGCATTCAACTCAGTGTATACTATCAGATTCTCCCTCCAGCATACCCCGATCCCATTGGCCTTAAAGCATCTATTGCACCTCACTGCAGCCCCATTACCAAATCTGCAAGTTACCCTCGTCGCAAACCCTGTAGGTAGTCCAAATAAATAATCTTTGATCCACAACAGCCAGCAAAACCGAAAACCTTAGCCCTTTCCTATTCCCATATCAATCTCACCCACAACGAGCATAATTGGTACGCAGTGTTATCCCTTAAGTGGCCAACAAGGGCCCACCCCCTCAAATCCTCCACCATCAACCACATCCTATTGAATAGCGTCTAGATGCTTATTCCAACACCTTTTATGGTCGCATATATATATCTAGCATAGCCTACAACCATACCTAGTCCTTGGTATCCTTTTATATCGCTTGCGCTACTTTCTAACCACCCTAACCGTGTTCACCGATAGCTACTTTAATAGTTTTTAAATTAGTTAAGCGCGATTAGTCTTCCTACCAGCATTCCTATATAGGATGTAGTTACAAGGTATATTTCTAAGCTTTTAAAGATATCTATAGTCTCTTAGAACTACGCGATAAACTAATTCCTTTAGTAATTATAAGATATACGCGAATTACTAAAGACATTTAAATTAGTTAAATAGCTAATTTATAAGATAGATTTTAAAATCCTTATATATCTAAGTCTTATAAGGCTCTACCTATAGATATATAGAAATACTAGCTACTTATAGATAAAAGTTAATAATAATAATATCTAATAGGAAATACTATAAGGCCTTTTAACTTTTCTAATAAGATTTTTATATATTATAATAAAAGCGTAGCTAATTTATAATATTCACTCTATTTATAAAATAATTATATATATTAATATAATTAGGAATAGATAGATTCTTTACTATCTTATTATTAAATACTATTTAAGAGGTATAAGTATTTATAGTAATTCTTATAGAGTAATAATATTAATATACTATTCTTTTAATACTATTAGAAATAGTACTTATAAATAGAACTATAGTCTAATTCTTCTAGGTTATCTAAAAAACTTTATTATCTTCTAAAACTATAGTATATTTAATACTCTATAGAATTTATAAGAAATAATAAATTTTAAGCTCTAAAAAATAGTAATCTATACTTTAATTCTACTCCTTCTTAGCTTACTACCTCTACTTTATAGTTTTATTTTTTTCTTTATCTTCTTTATATATAATCTTTAAGATTTAAATAATACTAACTCTATTAAAATCTTTTTTTTTTTAACTTAATAAGTAGTAAGATAAATATAAAGAGATTATTAAACTAAATAATATAGAAATTATTATTATAAATATCTTCTTAGCTTATAAGATTTAATATTATTACTTATATTTTTAAAAAGCTATAATTTATTATCTAAAAATTATCTAAATTAATAGAGCTAGTCTTATTATCTTTTACGTAATATATTTAGTTTAGTATATAACCCTAATTAACTAGAACCTAGATCTTAAAGCCCTTAGATATTAGTTTACTTAAAATATTAATAATCTTATATACTTAGTCTATAAATTATTAAATAGTTTTATTAATAGCTAGATAAGTTCTTATCTTCTAATACTATTTAAATAAGAGGTAAAGGTAAGAGCTAAGGGATTCTAATTTATTAAACAATATCTCTTTTAAACTACTAAGATAAGATATTAAAATATAGAAGAACTAATTAATCTACTATTATTAATTTTTAGAAATATACTTAGAAACCTTACTATATACTAACTAATAATAAGGGTCCTAATTTTAGAAAGAATCTATTAGAATATCTTAATATAGTCTTATTTATATCTATATAGTAATATATACCTTAAGCTCTTTTAAAGTAGTAGGAATCCACGATCTATAATAAGGCCCCTATTCCTACTTTAATACTATATTAAGCTTAGTATATTTATTAGTATTATCTATTAGAATCTATAGATAAGAATTATTAAAATAGATACTAAAGATATTATAAGGTAAGGAGGTATTAATATAGCTTAGTAATTGCCCTACTCTAATATAGTAGGGTTTCTAGATTTGTAGAGGTATATATATAGGCTTTAGCTAGGGCTTCGGAGGTAGCTTTTTTGTAGGATTTAAGGGCCTAGGATCTAGGGTAATATGGTTAGTATCTGTAGAAACGCGATTGCGAGGTATCTAAGCTTATATAGCTATAATAGTAGAGCTCTATGGTTGAATAGGAAGGTAAGAAAACGAAGAAGCGCGTTGTTTTGCTAAGCGGCAATATTCCGCATTTTACCCCTGAAAGGTGGGCCATAGCCACTTAAGGGATAGTCCTGGAGATGTCCTCAATTTAAATCCCTACCTATGTAAACCTAATATATAAACGAAGTTACCCAAATATCCCCGGAATGACGCCCACCTAGCCGTCAGACTCAGAATTAGGATACTACATCCCCTCTACACAAAAAGAAACGCTGATCCTCTGCTGCTCGAAGAAGAAAAACAGTAGCCGCTAGTATTAGTAAATTGGCCCGGAGATGAATGGGATTCACGTCTCGGCTGATGTCGTGGAGTTTCATCAGGTGCTTCGTCTCTACCTTAGGTTGTTGTAAAGAGGAAAGAAATATGATGCGTGTGTATAAAGTGGGGGGAAGAGATGCTTTAGTGATTCAGATCGCGCCTTTTAGATGATTTGCAAAGGAGAGGGGTGTGTGTAGGAAGTTTGGAGTATGCGAAGAGGAAAAGGTTTGGGGGGGGGGGGGGGTAATGATCTTGGATGTATCGTGTGGAAGTGAACGTAGATATTATTTATGAAATCATGCGAGGAACTTAAGAAAAATTTAACCAGTGGTGGAAGCTAAAGGTTTGATTGTGTGATATAGCATGCACTGATCAATAGAAATGAACAGATCTCGAACATTTGTACTTGGTGTATCTCCTGATATATACCATAAACAGTCGTAGGACCACTGTTGCAAACACCGTCCAGTCCTCCTATCTAATTAGCCGGAATGAATACTTTGCGTACTAACGCTTTCGCAATAATCTCGTGACAATCTCATATCCACCGCCCAACGCCTCGCTCGCTCTTTGGATATCGTATCATGTGAAATCGACATATAAGACAACAGACAAACGGTCTACTACGAAACAATTACAACAAGAGAATGTGAGTGATTAGGACAACAACCCACCCACATCCTGCAGAGCGCGTGGCACACGCTGTCTTTGCGGACGAGGCACAGATGGTGCTGTAGCGCTGCTGGGAGGCGTGGTCTGCAACGCCTCTATAAGGTCTGCGGTTTGAGTTCTTGGTGTTGGACGATGAGAATTCATGGGTGAAGCCGCCGGCGACAGTAAGCCGCCGATATCCTGCAGTAAGGCATGACTACCTCTTCTTGCATCGGTGGCTGAGCCCCGAGATGGGGGAGGAAGAAGATTCGGTGAGGGGGAATTGTTTTGATAAGGTTGTGGGACGGCTGTTGACTGCCTTCGCGGAGAGTCTGTTGCTCCTAGCAGGCCACCAACATCGAAGAATGACATTCCCCGAGGCGTAGTTGGCAATTCGGAAGTTGGACTTGGTTGTAGATCGCGAATCGGTACTGGAGCCTTAAGATCCGTTCCCTCAGTATCCACTGATGCCCTGTTAGGGAAGGCCCAGTTCCTATCTACTGCGTCTCCTGATACTCCTCTGGCAGCCGATCCGTTTGGTAAAGCGATAGGCGCCGGTCGTGGGACACCTGCTTGTTTCTCGACCAACTCAGGGTCCAGTCTCATGCCTATATCCCCAACGAGATCCGCATCACTGCCCCAGTTCCTGGTCGTGAGTGCGCGGCGGGGTGCAGTAGTTGACCGATCCAAGCTACTGTGCCCACCCGTGCTACCAAATCGGAAGCGCTGTTTCTTCGTACCGCGGTCGCGAACAAAAGAGCCCAGAACGAGCGCATTGGCCACTGCTGCTGCTGCGAGGATTTCAAGCGAGGCTAGGAGAGAGCGAAATTGTTGGTCTGAATGCCGGACTATGACACCCTCTACACGGTAGATGGTTATACCAACCAAGATGAGTGAGAGCGCAAACAGAAGGACGAGGGAGATTTTCCTGGTATCCATTAGTTCAAAATCAGGCTTAGTCCGGGACATGAGCGCTCACCTTTGCGGAGGCATGGTGGATTTGAGGACGATGGGGATAGGAAAGCCAACAATTAGTAGGTCCGTGATCACATCGCTCGTTCCCATCGTAAAGAGCTGAGCCTTTCCTTGCCGACATTTGGCTCCAGGATCGGGTACTACTTGCCAGTAGTGATCAAAAGGCTGACATTCCGCAAGGGTCGCAACGACAACTGCAACAAACGTTACGACAAGGAACCACCGAATGAACTGTAGACCTCGCTCATAAGACGTTTTCCATACTTGGCGTGTAAGACGTTTGAGGAACTCGGATATGGTGAATTTGGCGATCCAAAGGCTATGCGTACACTTAGTCTTAGCTGCCTCGATTATCGAGGCCATCTACTCACAACATCGCATACATGATTCTCGAGGCCAGAACAAGCCGACTGCCAATCTCACGATGACTGATATCCACCGAAGTCAAGCCTGCTGTAGTCGTATTGTTGGTGCCCCAGAGCAAGACCAGATGTACAAGGCCCATTCTCAGTAGCAGCGGTATCAGGCTCAAAGCCATTATCTTGTCTTCCTTGAACAGCATTTCCGTCCGAACATATCGCCCAGCTAATCGCACCAAGATGATTGCAACGGCGAACCCAGTACACCACCATGAGACAAGCAGTGTTGGATTGTCTTGCACCTTATCCTTCGGAGGAGGCGGACTCGAGTACAGGTCGCGCGGGACTATCATTGTCGATGTATAAGGACGCCCACCAGCCTCCGAAGAGGGGTGAGCGTGGTTTTGAGACGTGAGCACAGATTACGGAGCCATTAATTATCAGGCTGCTGTCGGGTTTGGCCGTTGCGCAGGCGAGGACTCGAGAGAAGCTCGGACCATGTCCTCGAGTCTATCTCCGGAATTTGGGCCGAGGTCAAAGCCGAACAATGCGATTCTTCTTTGATGCGATAAGCACCACTGAGCAGTATGTCGAATTCTACGGTCGAAATCAAAGACTGCGAAAGTCTACAGATGATGGAGAGAGAGGTGCGAGAACACCCGGGTGGAACAAGCAGATACGAAGAGATGTCCAGCCAGATGTGGGCACACTGACAACCTAGGCCTCACTGAGGGCGCGAGATAAGTGCCACTGGGGCTAGTCGGCCGTAGGTCATGCCCCCATTTGCGGGCTGAGTTGGCGGTGGCATTTAACGGTGCCGCAGTAGACGAGGCGACTATGCCTGAGAGAGCCTGACGATAGGCTCTACTCGGGGGGCCATCTTCGCGTGCATTGCGTCCCTGCGTGGGGGGGACTCTAGCAACTACGAAGTATAGTAAACTATCTCACTTAGGATAGCTGTTATACAGGATAGGACCGACAAGAAAACAAGTGCAACATTGCTGAACATTCTTGTATTGTCGTATCTACTTCAACGCTTTTGCGGGAGTTCTCCTTCGGCCCTCGTACCGTCCCTCGCAACACTTTGTCGGCATATCGAATTGGCGGTCGAAATTCTCCGATAGTCTCGACCGGACGGCCCCATTGATTCGAGGAGTACGTACGACGTATTCTTAATGAAGTCAGCCGCAGTACGCGGCTTTGAGGCCATTCTACAGCACCAACACCAATGTACGGTGTATGGTCATCATCGACGGATATTGCTTATTACCTCACTGTCGCGTGACAGCTCTGAGGGCTCTGCAGGGATGGGCAGCAACCCTGGGCTCGTGACAGTGCCGATGCCCTTTAAAGCCGTTGGTTCGGTCCAGGCTCGAAGATGAATTTCCATATTCACATAGACTTGACCCAAATGGGCCCAAATGGGAAACTGACCTTTGTCAGTATGGAATACTGAATTTTCTAGCAATGTTTTGCAAGATGGTTGATGTAGCAAGTACAACAGCAGGCTACAAAGATCTTTATAATAGGGATATCCAGTGAAATCAGGCAAAAGCAAAACAACGCAGGCTCTACGGTTTTCCTCAGCTCAACTCTTGACCCCTTGATTCCCGGGCCGTATGATCTATGCATGAGACTTGCATCCTGTAATTATACCAGTAGCTGAGGAATCGAATTGAGCAACATAGAGGCTCTACGTAGTGATTTGCACCTAGAATGCTTTAGGGTCGAGCAGAGATACTAAAGTAGGTAGATGGGAGGCTCATGCCTAGCGTGGGGGACAAACGAAGTCACTTCCATCCATGTCTCAATCCACGCCATTAAATATAACACTCATAGGTGCAGGCACCATTGGCCTCTCGTTCGCAGCTCTTCACCTTGATCATGCATTCAAACCCGGATCCAATCCTCTCCACCTGACCATCTACGACACCCGGCCAGACATAGAATCCTATGTCACCCAGACTCTGCCAACCTATATCCCCTTCTCTTTCAAGAAGCTTCCAGGTCATGGCCCAACAAGCTACTCAGTTCATATCAACCACGATGACTCTCCCCACACAATCACCTTCAACGGTGACCTCAAATCTGCAGTCTCATCAGCCTCCATAATCCAAGAACAGGGTCCCGAATCCACCTCCTTCAAAATCGCCGTATGGCCTGAAATCGAATCCTACTGCCCCTCTGATACCCTCCTCTGGAGCTCCACCTCCGGCATCCCCGCCTCAACCCAATGCGTCGATATGAGAGACCCCTCCCGCCTGGTTGTCGTCCACCCCTATAATCCTCCCCACATAATGCCACTGCTCGAAATCGTGCCCTCGCCCGCCACCGACCCTCGCGTGATAGACCGGACCTTGGATTTCTGGAAGAATAAAGATCGAACTCCTATTGTTCTTAAAAAGGAAACGAAAGGCTTCGTCGCAAACCGCCTAGCATTCGCTTTGTTGCGCGAAGCTATCCACCTCGTGAAAGAAGGCGTCGCATCAGTCAAAGATATTGATGATCTGATGACTAGTAGTATGGGACCGCGGTGGGCTGTGGCTGGTATTTTCAAAAGTTATCATGCCGGTGGCGGGGCGGCGGGGTTGGAAGGGTTCTTTAAGAATATTGGGGGGACAGTGCAGGCTTGTTGGGACGATGGGGGAAAAGTGAACGTGGAGGAGGGTTGGGAGGATGATGTTTTCAGGCAGACGAGGCAGTTTTATGGGGAGGTGGATCTGACCGAAAGGGATACGTTGACGAGGAGGGTTTTGGAGGCTGTGAGACGGGATTAGGAGGCTTTTCACGCTTTCTGGCATGCTGTCTCCTTTTTCCAAGCTACGGCTGACGCAGGCCATCATAACTCGGTGGAGCCCATGAATGTGGGAAAATCCGACATACCGTCCATCTGAACACTATTTCCTCGACAATAGGAGACTCGAACAGACGCCTAAATAGAATCCTGAACCAAAGCTTCTGGACTGTTGGTCGAATCGATTACCGGGCTGCTCAGGCCTTGATTCATTACGTTTAGACAGATGCAAGATATACCTACTGAGGCCTGTCAAACCCCAATATAATCCACGAAATAAAAGCGTCGTTCGTTAAATCATGGCATTGATTATTGGCAAGAATTTTAGCTTCATACTAACACAAGACGCTCGAGATAATATGTCCACTCCTCTAGATATTGCTGTCTTTCCAAGCTAGAATGCAGAGATGTCCACGTTCACATACATGTATACCCAACCCAGTCACCAGTCCTTCAGACAACGCCCTTTGCTTGATCTAAGACGCGAACATATGAGGCACCAACTTTTCAATTCCATCAGAACCATAACAGTCGGAAGCGTTTGCATTGCAGCAACGAGGCTGGGACCCGAAAAAGGTTATGATAGCCAATGCCCCTTCTCAATCAAAAGATATTGATGGAGGTCCACGCGTAGTATCATCGATATTGGATTAATTTAGATGAAAGAAGGATATGATCAGTATGCAGAAGAAGAATACATTTGCGCTCAACGAAGTACTATCTGTGCTTTACATCACAATGATAGGCTATGTTAGGCGCTTGACCACTTCGTCAATGCTGCTGCGGATCCGGGGGTCGTTGAGAATGGCATCGACAGTCATACTTGCCGCATCAGAGTCATTCCGGACAGTGCCCTGGAGAGCATTGGCGGGAGCAAGACGGTAGTATAGCTGCGAACCTGAAGGGTAGAACCCGTCTAATTTTGACTTGATGTCTTGCTCCATCTCCTTCTCTCGCTCTTTCAATTTGGCGTCGCGTGAGCTACCCTTGATAGATCCAACAGTGCTTGTTCGACCAGTTGAGCCTTTGTTCTTGGTATCTGGAATAGGGGTCGAGGTTAAGTCCTGCTTCTCGGTGTTGTCCGGAAGTTCAAACGCGACTCTGTTGTCATCCTGCTTGACATCATCCGGCGGTGCAATAGAGCCTGACGCCTTGTTGCTTGACTTCTCATGGCTCGTTCCACTTAGCTCGATAGACATCGCTGTAAGGTATGCAGTTGTATCCAGCCCCCATGAATATCTTCTTGCCATTTGTTTTACATCGTCGTCATTAGGAAGTCCAGGTCCGATGTTGACGACAACAGAGAATTGCACGTCGGTACCGTAGATAGCCCACATCTCATCCAAAGCAAGTTCAGTAATGTTGTGAGGCTTTGGGAACTCTGTATCTCTGAATTTAACCATGCCGCTAGACTCCATTTGCTCTTTCCACTCAGGAGTGAAGTATTTTGAGGCGTCAGTCCCTCCGAAAGCGCTGGAGATCTTGAATTTGCTAGGATCCGCAGGACCCTCGCGCAGCCGCTCTGGAATCTTAGCTGAGTTGGGAACCTCGTATGACCTGAAGATGTTGTAACCTTTTGAGTCTGATTTTGAAGCTGCGATAATCACATGACGAGTACGTGCTCGTTCGGGGTTGGGCTCGAAGAGATATTCGCCTGTGCCACAGAGCTTCGTCAGCTTTTCAACCTCCTCGATAAGACGATCCGTGTCAAAATAGCAATGCTTTAGTCGTAGACGAAGCTCCTTTGGTATTGACTGCGGCTTAATGCGACCGATCTTGTACCATTTGAATAGGCAAAAAGAAATGTCCATCCGGAAGCGACCGAGTAGAATGGCCAGCCAGCCACCAGCACCAATACCAGCGATGGTATCAAACACATCGCATGGTCGTGGTTTTCGGCCCCCATTTTGTTTACCAATAGCTTCCAAGACTGCGTTCAGAATCAGAAGAGTCGAGATGCCTTGCAGTCCTGCACCATCGATAGTCAGAATTCTCATGGGCTGTGGCGGCTCCATTCGTTCGGATACGGGTTATATGCTGAAGTTCGAGTGATTTTGGAAGAATAGGGTCAAGTTTTCACAAAGAAGAAGGCTTTGTTTGCTGCAAAAGTGGACAAACGGTAGTATTAAGGACACCCATCGTTTTAGGCACCAAGGTTATGGTGTGTTACACAACCCTTTCTTTGGCGCCCGCAGTGGATGTGACATGGTCATTAAGCCCTAATAGGTGCCCCTTGACACTCCTTCCAGGCCAATTATCTTAGCGGAAAACTGCGAAATATGGTGAACATTTGTGTGATGCTCTTTGGTGTCTCTGGATTGTTTGCTGCATTCTCCTGCAGCATTTTTATACCATCTGCCTAAAGACAATCAAACGAGGCTAGTGCATTATAGTCTTCGCCATTTGCAAGCTAGCTACTCTCTGAAATGATGAGTTTAGACTACGAGACATGATTAAGTAGACAAGGAGATTTTGCCTACTGCCAAGATGGATTCTATACCGCTTTATTGTGGACATCCGTGGCTTAGACTGCCTTGTTTTGGCAGACTCGTTTGGGGAGCACAATCTTTGCGTGCGAGCCGCGCCACAATTCACAAATCAAAATCAAGTCTGACATTGGTGCCTTCTGGCTTCCTCCTTGACTGCATCTTCAGGCTCCAGTAGCGACGGTGGTACGCTGAAATCCTGTTCGAACGAGGGAATTTTGTAGGTGTCTTTGGCTTTGTTCCCGGGCAATACTTGTAGCTGCATGTCCCAGATTTAGAGATTGGAGAAGGGGTCAGATTCTATAAAAGGGCTGGCTACCTAACGTTTCGCATTGGATTCGGATAGGTATAATAGCTCAGCCCAACGATACCTTACCTACCTAGGTAAGGTACATTAAGATTTAGGCGCAAAGGAGCCATACCGCCGCTAGGACGTTCTTCCCCGCAAAAAAGTAATGACACGACCAGTCCTTATAACTAAAGAGGCTCGTTAAGGGTACGGAGCTCCTCTCAATTGGTAAATCACCTTCCTTACCTTACTTCAATGCCTGTTAGAAGAGACTCGGGGTTCTTTGCTGATCTGCATCATGCCTTTCAAGTCTAGACAGCCCGATATCGAACTACCCAGGAATATCAGCATCTGGGATTGGCTTTTCGACTCCCCATCCTCTGTCCTGAACAAATATTCAGGCTCTGCACTCGGTGGCTATTGTAATGCTCTTACAGGCGAACGTCTCGACTATGCCGCGGTTAAGGAGGTTACCTCCTACCTCTCGACGGCCCTGGTCAAGAATTATGGGCTAAGAGAAGGAGGAACGGTGGCTCTTTTCAGCCCTAATAATATCTGGTATCCTGTTGCAATGGTACCCAATCACTAGACCATTAGCCCGGGAAGAGGTGGCTGACTATACTTATCATGTAGTTAGGGACTCTACGAGCTGGTACGCACGAAGAAATTGTGTTTAGGGGTGGAATGGAGCAGTTTCTGATAGTGGCCCAAATATCTAGGTGGAATCGTTTCTGGTGCCTCCCCTGCTTATAATGTCGAAGAAATGACATATGCCCTCCAAAAAGCCGGTGCCAAATACCTCATGACTGTTCCTACCTCAATGGGCATTGCCGCAGCAGCCGCGAAGAATGCTGGTATCCCAAAAGAACGAGTCTTCCTCCTAGAGGGCGAATTGGACGGTTTCACAACCATGAAGCAACTCTTAGACATTGGGAAGTCATACAGAGACGTTGGGCAGGTCCCGAGCTTCAAGATCCCCAAGGGAAAGAAGAACAAGGATATGTGCGCTTTCTTGAGCTTCAGCTCAGGCACAACCGGATTACCCAAAGCTGTCATGATCTCCCACCAGAACGTCATTGCGCAGGTCTTGCAGGTACAATTGATCACACCTCCTGATCTGCGAAAGATACTGGCAGTACTTCCTGTCTTCCACAGTGAGCACTCATAACGTCAAGCACGATTCTACCGCAGCTGATTTATGGTTCTAGTCACTGGACTAGTCCACGCTCTACATCTTCCCGTCACTATCAACGCTGATGTCTACATGCTGCCGGCCTTTACCATGAAAGATCTTTTGGATACTGTTGTAAAATACCAACTCAAAGAGCTGCTAATTGTACCTCCCATTCTTATTAGGCTAGTACGAGATCCCTTGGTTGATAAATATGACCTCTCCTGTCTTCGCCGCTTTTCTACAGGGGCAGCACCCATATCTGAGGAGATCCTCCACCTTCTGGAGAAGAAGTTTCCGCAGACCAAGTTCAAGCAGGGTAAGAAGCCAAGTTCACGGTCCATTGATACTATATTGATCAAATCGAACAGCTTACGGCATGACTGAATCGTGCTCCTGCATTACTGCAAGCCCACCGGACAAGTACGATTATAAGTATGGCCACACAGTCGGAACCATCTGTGCCAGTACGGAGATCAAAGTTATTGATTTAGATGGAAAAGAGCTTGGTCTTAACGAGCCTGGAGAGGTATGCTGCGATCAAGGCGATGATATGTTTCCTGGTCTGATTCATTAATATTATAGATACTTACGAGAGGGCCACAAATTACCATGGGCTACCTCAACAATCCTAAAGCTACTGCGGATACGTTCGACAGGGATGGCTGGCTGCATACTGGCGATCAGGGGTTTATTGATGAAGAAGGCATGCTTACTATTACCGACCGGATCAAAGAGATGATCAAAGTCAAAGGTATCGGCGTTGCGCCAGCTGAGCTTGAAGATCTTCTGCTCGGCCACCCTAAGGTTGAGGACGTCGCTGTGATGGGTGTGAAGGACGACTATTCGGGGGAATTACCCAAAGCGTATGTGGTGCTGAAGGGTGGTGAGAAAGGTAGCAGACAAATAGAAGAAGAGCTGAAGCAGTACGTTAAGGAGAGGAAGGTGAGGCACAAGCACATTGATGGCGGAATTGAATTCGTATCGGAAATTCCAAAGAGTGCATCTGGAAAGATCCTAAGAAGAGTGCTTAGGGATCAGTCGAATAAAACAGATAAGGATACAAGAGTCAAACATGAGGTCAAAGAGAAGGCCAAGTTGTGAGGAGGTTTCGGAGAATGGTGAATTCAGATGTTAACAAATGATCTGTCGGCCTGGGATGTGTTCCTTTAGACCGGAAGCTGAAAGGCGACGCCTTCCTGGAGGATGGCGCAAAGATCTCAGAAGTCAGACATCTAAAGTAGTAAAAGCGTAAGCTTTAATCATTTGGTCAATGATAATTGGGGCTATATCGGGTGTCTAACACCCTAAGCACAACATAACCTATCAATTGCAATATGAAGCATGGAGGATATCAATGTTTTACATGTGGCATCACCAGAACGCCTCGCCTTCCCAATTATCTTAGCAAGTCCTTGGCCGTAACGATCATTCTCAGTCTCTTCATATCGCCCACCGATAGCTAGCATACCTCCCAGCTGTTTCACTCTTTCGGATGATTTTCACAACCTGCCCTCTCCTCAATCCCAAATACTTCGCCACCGGATCTGCCGTCTGGATCCTAGGCAATTGACTCTCTTTCAACCGATATCGCTCCAATAACTTCTTTTTCTCTTCTGCGCTCAATGGTATATGCTTAGGCACGAGCTCATGATGCGTGATATTGACCAACAGATCCTGCTCTTGGAATGTCTCGATGGTAGCTTCATGAGATACAGATGGAATGAGCTTTAGAGCTGTTGGGGTCACCGGGGCTTGTGTAACTAGAATGCCAGTGTAGAATTTATGATCGGTGATATGGTGTACAAAGAGCCTCATTGGCTTTACGCCGATGCCAGCTGTTTCGGTAGAGAATTCGATCCAGATGGTGCCGATTTGGGGAACAGGGTTTGGGTTTGAGGCGGTAGGAAGGGGCGTGTATTTTTTTAGCATATCATTTGTAGGTTTGAAGGATGTGGTCATCTTCTTGCGGCTGCACAACGGTTGTGTTAACAGTATATAAAACCTGTACAGGCGTGTGGGCAGGCCTACTCAGGGGCACCGCTGGCGTCGGCGAAACGGTCACGAAACGTATCAAGAGATATTCGTACTTCGTCTTCGGATAATTCGTAGCCCTACCAATGCAAATTAAGCAGGTGGACAGGCAGGCCGGGAAACAAGCACCTACTCTGTCTTGACACATCTCATGTATCGTTCGCCAAGCACGCCATAGCCTGACCAGTTCTCTCTCCGCATCTGCAGCTAGCTTTGCTCTTTCTTGGTCTATAGAGTCCATGATGCTGGAGTGTGGATTATTGGGATCTAGAGCCGTTTTTCTTCAAAATCGGCCAATGATGCCGCACCTAGCCGCTTTGGGCTTAGCTTATGGAGCAGATATCGGCCTACCTCAGAATCCGGGCCTGCATCAGACTCAAGCCAGGTTCTTTAATCAAAGGTCCCGCCCACCAGGCCCTGCACCAACAATTATGCTGGAGGGTCTTCACAAGCGCTTTGATCGGTAGCTCAGGATGGGCAATCATCGCTGTTGGACCATTAGGACAGGCTGCAGGCATGTCTTACAAGCGTCCTCCTACCATAGGCTCACTGTTATGGGACCTGTTGATCAGGCAGAAGCTGGCACAACCCCCTGCAGCTGTTGCCTGAAACACATGGATGTCGCTTAAAGTAAGAGACTTGCTAGGTAGAACAAATTTAGGCATGGCGAGTCATTCTAAAACGGTATAAAAAGTCTTTACCTTCTCGATCCAGAAGCCAATTCCAGACTTTGATCCATCAAACTCTGCTATACATCGCTGTTAGAATTCTAACTATTCACAAAATTGAAGACATTGTTACACTCTGACAATCTACAATGAGAAACGGCGCACTTTGCCAACCCAATAGCATGGACGAAAGCATTGCTGTCAACAGAGCTAGCGCAAATGTCTTTGAGGACTATCAGAAGCACAACTCTGCAACTCAAGCCTCTACCGAGATAGCAATCATTAGCTCACTACGCGGCCGTTACCCGGACTGGGAAGTCACAGTTACGCCGTCCTACCCTACCAGCCTGTTGGCATTCGCTAGGGCTGGTCAAGCCGAAGCCAAACTCGATACCAAGGCTGAGGATTTTTCTGCAAAGCGGATACATTCTCCAAGCAGCGATAGAACCTCGCAAAACCCGGGGGTCATGAGTGACCTTGTCCTATTCGGGAAGTATGACTATACCTGGAAGGATCAGGCATTCATCGTCTACTCAGCGACATTTCAGCAGGGCCATGGACAAGTCAAGAACCACTATGTCTTACACAAGCGGGGTCATGAGCTCGTTGATGGGCGCTGTAAGGTCACGGACGACCTCATTGCTGCCGCAACGCAGTGGAGCAATAATGTGCACAACGAGGTGCTGGTGTTTGACCAGGAGATGTGGACGAAAAGCACCGAGCTCTTCTCTTCTGTGCAGAGCTCTAGCTGGGACGACGTCATCATGAATGAGGACATGAAGGAGACTCTAGTCAAGGATGTAGAAGGCTTCTTCGATTCTAGAGAGGAATACAAAGAGTTTTTGGTGCCTTGGAAGAGAGGGATCATCTTCCACGGCTTGCCGGGAGTAAGTCAAGGATTCCAGGCCCAATGGTCATTTCTCTAGCTTCCCCGTCCTAGCTCCGCGTCCGATTGGAAAAAGCAATGCTAATTCAGAATCTGTCTAGAATGGCAAGACAATCTCTATCAAGGCACTCATGCACGCTCTTTACATGCGCGAAGAACCGGTTCCCACTCTCTACGTTAAATCGCTGGCTGGCTGTAAGTTCATCTCCCTTTGTCAAATGAATGCTCCAAGACTTTTCTGAACCTCCATATAGGTCATGGCCCCGAGTATGCAATCCGTCAAATCTTTGTCAAAGCGAGACAGTCCACACCTTGCCTCCTTGTCTTTGAGGATCTCGACAGCTTGATTACGGACCGAGTCAAGAGCTTTTTCCTTAACGAAGTTGACGGATTGGAGTCAAATGAAGGCCTCATGATGCTCGGAAGTACCAACTACCTTGAGAGACTTGACGCGGGTATTTCCAAACGTCCAGGACGATTTGACCGTAAATATCATTTCGCACTCCCGGCTACAGCCGAACGTGTAAAATACTGTGACTACTGGAGAACCAAGCTTACCAAGAATAACAAGATCGACTACCCACCCAAGCTTTCCGAAGCAATCGCTGAGGTCACCGAAGGCTTTAGTTTTGCGTATCTCAAGGAGACATTCATTACCTCGCTACTTATCATTGTTGGATCTCGCAAGACGGGCAGGGATATCGATGGTCTCGCAGGAAACTCAGAAGAGGTGGGAGAATTCGATAATCTCCTGCTATGGCGAGTATTGAGCAAGCAAGTGAATAACTTGCGAGCTGAAATGGAAGATGCTCGAAAGAGCACCGAGGATGCGGCAAAAAACAATGCCGCGAATGGTGCGTCAAATGCTTTTGGCATGCCCATATAAAGTTTGCTATTGACCGCGCATGAAGCAGCTACACCGGTTGTGGGCCGGAGAGTTCGATTAGGCCGGAGAGTTCGAGTGGGCCAGCCCCAATGCGCTGATGACGAATAATGATAGCAACACTTTTCACGAGATGCTGCAATGTGCATTGAATTTTCCAGCATCATTTCTACGGTCATCTGTAACAAGTTTAATACATTCGTGACTGTTCTTGCCTATTAGGGTTTGTTGTTTGACACAGAGGCCCGGGCGCGAAGCAGTTCAGGTAAATACAAACAAAAATTTCTAAAGCTCTGTGCTTGATACTGCTTGCGTTCTTAGACAAGACAAAGCAGCTTGCAAGCAATAAGTGTATAACAAGGTAGGCAGAGATCGTGACAATATGATGGTATACAAATTATGCATAGGTCAAAAATCTCGCATCAGATGGTTAGATCCTTGGACGGGGGGCTACGCTCCCAAGGAAAGCGTATATAGCGCCGCCCCTAGGTAGAGAAGGGCGCTTTGGAGGGGTTTACAGAGGTTGGGAGAATATAGAGAATGAGCGCGATGGGTGGCATGGTGATGTAGAAGGGTGAGGGGTATCTTCGGATTTATGGGTAAACTGAGTCGTGACTGGTTATCAAGATCATATGTAGTCATCGGACTATTTACGAGAGAGATAGATTGTCTGCAAGAAGAATGCGTACCCCGCCGCCTTTCGAATAGCTTCCCTGGAATGAAGCGATTTCCGCCACTATCGCATCTTCAGAAAATACCCAGCATACAGGCATACAGGAAATACATGTCCGTCAAAAATCATTCTAGATCAACCCCTCTCGTTAGTTATTCTACATCCTCTTCATAATTCCCTATACCACTACTCGCACATCCGCCCTACCTACGTCCCAAACTTCCACCCTACGAAATATCAACATTCTCATCCCCTTTCCAAACTCAGATCTTCCAGAGTCCTAGCAAACTCCTGCTTCAGAAACTACTATTGTAGTATTGTAGAATTGATATCTCGCCAGGGACAGTAGTTCTCTTGAAACACCCTACCCGGTGAAAGGGTTTCTAGAGTGCTTAGTGTTAGATAGTGGTGGCGGAAGGCGCAGTGGTAGGTAGGTACCTTACCGGGCATCGCTTAGTTGAATAATCGGTGATTTCACGGTGATTTTACCGTATTTAGTTTTTTTATAGTTACGACTAAAATTATAGCCTTTAAGCTACTAAGTTTCTATTATATAGAAAAATATTTATAATTATTTTTTTTTTTTATAAAATTTTAATAATAGTTAGCTTATAATTAGATTAAAATTATATAGTTTTCTAAAATATAGTTTATTTAGTTAAACTAGTTACTAGAATATTATTACTAAGTCTACTAAGCTTAGTATTTAGGTATTAAATATAATTAATATATTTAATACTCTACTAATTTTAATATTAAAATTAGGCGATTTAAATAATTTTCTCGTGAGGACGTCTTCTTAGAATACGCGGTGGTGGGGGATGGGGGTGGGGGTAAGGGTATTGCGACGGGGGCTATTAGGGGTGCCTAGGGTGCCTATAGAGCCGATAGGGGTGCCCGGAATACCTATAGAGCTATAGCTGTTTTGACGCTAATTTAAAAAATATAGCTAACTAAGTAGATAACTATAAATTCACCATTTTTAAAATCTTATAGAAATTTAAATTTTATAATTAAAAGAAAAATAATTATTAAATTCTATAAATATAATAGAAACTCGGTAGCGTAAAGGTAGTTTAGCTGCTTTTTTATATAAAATACAGATAACGGTAAAAATACGGTGAAACCACCGATTTTTCGACTGAGCAATGCCCGGTAAGGTAGGTTTCCTGCAGTGGTACCTGATACCCCACCTGACCTAAACCCCTACCAAGAACCCGACCAATCCCAATTCGATTTACCCAAGCACAGCCCCATTGCTAGGCGCTTTTCCTATCGTTATAACTTGGGCGAGGAATATTTGAGAGCCAGAAGGATCACCTTAACTGAAGTATTTGTCGCTACGGAAGGAGCTGCTCTCGGCCTAGAACATATTTGTTCTTCATTACACAAGTGCGTATAGCAGGCTCGTAGTAATTTAGATTGACCACCTTGGCCTCTTTTCTAAAGTCTTCCCAGCTCGATAAGGATGGCACAGGATTTACAACTAAATAAACGCTGCCATTTATGCCAAAATTTCAGCTTGGATAACGGTTCTTGGCCGCTGTTTGCCGATCGCCATCCTTTTTGGTTTCCATTTCACAATATCAATGAATTAATTCAGTCAGCCAAAGAGGGTTGTCACGTATGCAATCTCATAGTCACCGAGCTTTCAGAATCCCGGATACGTGATCTGCAACGGGAGCTTGAGGATAACCCACAACTTGGCTCTCAACAGCTTTCTATAAGTTCCTACAAAGAAGGCCTCGCACTGAAGTGCTTGACACCCGGAGGATTTGATCAGAGGCACGTGTATCTCGTTGAAATACATATCAGCCGGCTCTTTGGTGAGTAAAATGGATCCGTGGCAAAGGTATTATTGGAAGGTTAATTTGGACGCGATTAACGGACAAGGAGGTCAGACCTCCTACTTGGAATACTGGCTCACCCGAAGTCTCGCAGATAATTAAAGATTGGATCGAAGACTGTGTCTGTCATCATTCAGATTATTGTACACTTCACAGAGCAAGGACTTCTCGTCTACCGACTAGGCTCTTATATATTCAGAAATCTAGGAGAACCTTTCGTGCAAACGTATGCTTGGTATCTGAGATCAGCCTTTCAACTTCCTACGCAACCTTAAGTCATGTTTGGGGTTTAGCTTCTCCTATAAAGCTGCTCCGCCAAAACATGGCTGAATTTGAGCAGAGTATCCCCTTCGCAAGATTACCACTAACCTTTACCGATGCAATCCAATTAACAAATGCTCTTGGCTTAAGCTACCTTTGGATAGATTCTCTATGTATCATTCAAGATGATCCACCAGATTGGGAAGCGGAAAGTACGGCAATGTGTGACGTCTATCGTGGCTCAACCAACCATCAATATCGCTGCTAGTGCATCTGTTGATTGCAGAGGTGGGCTCTTCCGGCGGAGAAACCTTCTTTCAGTCACACCGTGCGTAGTTGGAACAATATCTGGTGATCATGCTTTGGTATGTGGAAATCATGAGACCGGTCCAGTTGCACGCGAACCTCTAAGCCGCCGTGCATGGGCCGTGCAAGAACGGCTTCTTGCACCGAGAACTGTCCACTTCACTGCAAAGAGCGTTTATTTCGAATGCTATACAAGGACTATTTCAGACATCGATCCATTCGGCTCATATGGAATCGACAAGCGTTACTACGATCAGGTGAATAACTGGAGAGGGGATAGTGCGTGGAATACCGATTTCTCGCTCCCCGATGGTAGGCCTAGTTTGTACCTTTGCTTGATACGATGGCAGAAAGTGGTCGAGACTTATACATATGCGCAGCTCACACACGAGTCAGACAAACTCATAGCTATCGCTGGGCTTGCCCAATTCTTTCAAGACTTATGGCCTGATCCTACCATCACCTATCTGGCTGGCTTGTGGAGTTCCGACCTCGGTTATTGGATGTTGTGGAGGAGAACCTCTTCAACAAGAGACTTGAGAAGCCCAAAAAACTTCTTTGCTCCTAGCTGGTCTTGGGCTTCTGTTAAAGGATCAATCGAGTGGCCATTTTATCATCATTATTTGCAGGACCCGTGGAAGACCCACGTCATTCAAGCCAGAACCTTTCCCCCAAACAACCCTTTTAGTAGTGTTCAAAGCGGATATATCCGGATTCGTGGCCGCATGTGCACTACAAAAGGAAACAAAAATATCGCTGGATATCTAAAAGACAATGATCTATGGCTGGACGATGGTGACCTAGGAGCCAACAGAATGGAAGATGGTGAAGGACTCTTCTTGTTGCTGACTTGGAAATCTTGGAAATATACGTTTAGAGCGACTGAGGCTTTGGTACTTGGATATGCAGATCAGATAGGCCAGTATCGGCGAGTTGGATACTTTTCCGTCCATGGAACTGAAGCTTTACATGACCTGCGGGGCATCTTCGGGCACTTCAAACCAGCCAAACACCTCTACCTGGATGTTAACGAATATAACGAATACACCATTGACATAACCTAAGCGCTTTCGGTATATTCCATTCCAAGTATGAGCAACCATCGAGCAACACAGCCAGGATATCTTGATAACCATGGGTGGATAGGATGCTAAACCACTTAACTATTCACGACATTTATAACATGATTCTAAGCCGTTTCTTACGTAGCCTAGGGTTTATACCATGGAGTTTAGGTATTAAAAATTAAATAGATGAATTATTTATATAAAACCCTACTACTAAACGTCTTTTTAATTCTATTACGATATAGCTTAAACTATCTACTTACTACTTACTTACTTAGCTTACGAATATTAACCTACTAATTATTTCGTAGACTCCTACTTTTCTAACCCTACTAGTATACTTACTATATTATACTTAGATACTATAGACTTCTATTAAAGCTAATGTAAAATAGTATTAGAATTTAATACTATATTACCTAAAGATTATACTATATAATAGATTAGATTAGATTAAGATTTTTTAATCTAATTTAAATTTAAATCTAATCTAAACTTATTACTAATAGATTTAGATTAAGTTAAGTTTTTCTTAGTAAGTTATTAGGTTAAATCTAATAATTTAATAATAATCTACGTTAATTTTTATAAGCTAAAATAATCTAATAATTATTCTAATAATTATTAGAGGATAAGTTTTCTTAGAATTTTATCTAAGATTCTATAAATAATACTTTTTTTTATCTAACTTTATATATCTAGTAATTAATACTAGCTATAGGAGTTTTCTATAATTTATTAGTTTTTAGAGAGTTTTCTTTTTATCTAATTAATATATCTTTATTTAACTATAGTATTCTTTATTATAATAATTAGATCTTAAATAAATACTATTAAAAGTATTAATTTTAGAAGTTTAAGATATTTAATTCCTATTTATAATATTTAGTTATTATTCTATATAAATATTCTATTATCTATATATTCTTAGTTTAAATTATAACTTATTTAGTATAAATAATTATAAAGTTTATTACTAATAATTAATTAATAACCCTAATTATAGATTAAGAATAAAGAAGATTATATTTTTAAACTCTATAATTAAGAAGTTTTTAATAGCTTTTTAAAGAATATTTAATATACTTAATTATTATTATAAAGACTAACTTTTATAGTAATTATAATTAGTAAAATCTTTATAGATCTTCTAAATAAACTTCTAAAAAGATCTCTTTAAAATAAGTAAACTAACTTCTCTTTAATAATATTATATTTAGCTTAAAGTTATTATTAAAGTAATTATTAGATTAAATATTAAATTAATAGATTTTAATAACTTATAGCCTAGTTTCTTATAATATTTATATTTTAACTTTATTAAGTTAAATTTAATTTTAATAGTTATAGAAATAGTAGTTCTATATAATATATTATCCCTAATATATTACTTAGACTTTAATTTTTTTATTAGTACTTTTTTAGAATCTTTTTATTAGGAATTATCTTTAAGCTAACTAAAGGCTTTAATAGGTACTCTACTAGGGGGCCTATAGTAATATAGGCCGTTTAAATAGAATTTCTTAGTAGTGATAAACTTAATATTCTTTCTAACTACCTAAGTATAGCTTTCTATAAGACTACTAAGCTAAATATATATTAATATACCTTCCTTTCTTCTAATTAAATACTATTATTCTAATTAAATATTATAATAACTTCCCCCACTTTAAAATAAAATATATTGTCCTAGTATATAGAGTTCTAATAAAAGGAAAAATAATTATATAATCTAGAGTTTCTTTAGATAAAAGGAAAATAATTTTATAATATACTTTTATAAATATATATCTTTTTAATAAACTAACTAACCTTCTAATATTCTATCTATATTACTATTACTCTAAACTAAAATCTATCTATATTAATTTAATTATTAAAGAACCCTTTAAATAACTCTTTATAAATAATATTCTCTATTCTATTAATCTATTAGTTATATTTTTTAAAAAGCTTTTCTAAGACTTTAAATATAGTAAGTTACTACTAATTAAATACCTTATTATTTCTAGTAACTTAGTCTAGGGCTAGAAAAAATATAGATAGTTTATTAAATATAGTGTTAATTTTCTTTAATAGCTTCCTATTAATTATCTTATTATCTAAAAGACTCTTTATTATATTATTTAAGTTTTTTTTTTCTTTTATCTTTTTCTAAGAATATATAAAGCCTATCTAATTCTTTATACGCTTATTATAATTATATAGTATAGTAAATACACTATATAGTATATCTATAAGGACTATTACTTTCCCCTAAGCCTATAAGAGTTATTTTTTATATAGATTATTTTTATATCTAAATATAGTAATTAGTTTACTAGTATTATTTATTAAAGAAAAAATTAAATTATCTATAATAAATCTCCTCCTATCTATCTTAGAGTTAATAATCTATATTAGTAAGGATATAGACTTTATTTTAATAAATATCTATTTTATAAAAGATATAGATTTAGAATAAATAGCTTACTTCTAAGTATTTTTAAAAAGTATAGGTTTTAAATAAGAAGATATAGGTTTAAGATAGATGATTAGCTTTTAAGTAGAGGATATAGGCTTAAAATAGACTAAGGGCGCCCTTTTAATAGGCGTTATAGATTTAGGCGCTATTTTAAACTTCCTTTTAATTTAATACTTTAGTAGTAGCTTTTTTAGCCCTTTAATAGTCTTTTAATATTTAGCCTAAGGCTTATTATTACTAGTATTATTATTTAAAAATAGAATGGCCTATAAACCACTTAATAAGAGTTTAGAGAATACTAGAAAAGGCGCCTAAAGAATATATAGCGTATCTTTAAGGATATTATATATTATATATATAGTTTTAGTTTATAGCTATTTACTTTAATTAATATTATATTTCTTCTTATTCTTTTTTCTATAAAGCTAGTACCTATTAAAGATAATAGGATAAACTTATTATCTACTAAATTTAGACTAAATCTTTAGCGCGTCTCCCTTATTAAGCTAGTTAGGTCTAATTAACTCCTTACTTAGAAAAACTATTAGCTAATATATATATCTTTCTTTTTAGTTAATAAATAGATAGTATATAACTTAATATACCTATATTAAGGATAGGTCTATAAAATATAGAGGGTAGGTACTCTTATTATTAAATACTATCTTATAAGGTAGCTTATTATAAAACTTTAAATTAGAGTTATTTTTACGCCCCTCACTATTAGCTTTTTTCTAAATAAATTTAGTAGATTTACGAGATATATTATAAAATTTTTATCTCTAGAGATTATACTTTTAATAAAGCTAAAGCTCTTTTTTAGTTTAAAGAACTTCTTTAGTTTAATAAAATAACTCCTTAAAATATAAATTATAGATTATAAGGGTAGTAATAATAATATATATTATTTAGAATATAGCGCGTAGAAAGAAGATATTTATTTTTTAGTAAATTAGTATAGTAACTACTATATTATTAAGTAACTAAACTAATATATAAAAATTAGGAAGACGCGCCTATACTATATTTTATATCTAGCTTAGCGAAGTACTAATAAATAGTAGACTATATTTATCTACTAGTATAGAGCTTAAAATCTATTATTTATATCCTCGCTTTCTTAGATAATCACGAGACTTCCTTAATAGTAATAAGACTTCTCTCTTAGAGGTTCTAAAAGATAAAGAGAACCCTAGAGGTAGTGGAGGAGATATAGATATAATAGGCTATAGCGATAATATAGGCGTAGTCTAGGAAGCTACTATTATAGTCTTATATATAATAACTAATTTATCTATATTATTAAGGTCCTTAATATTATACTAGCTATTATAAGTTAGACTATAATCTTTCTAATATACTAGGTACTTAGTAGTATATCTATAGCCCTTCCTTATAACTTATTTATTAAGAAGGCGTTCTACTTCCTATAATTTTATAATCTTAGTATTACCTTTAATAAATATTAAGTTAGAATAGTCTAATCTTAGTTATTAATATAAATCTAAGTTAGAATTTAATATAGGCTCTAGCTAGATAACTATAAATATTAGATAAATCTTTTAGTAATCTAGTATTTTAAGATAGTAAACTAAGTTCCCTACCTTCTCTAATACCTTAAATAGGCTAATATATTAATTAGTTAATTTTTTAGTAATACTAAATATAGAAAAAATCTTATAGCCTTTATAGAGGCGTACTATTATATACTCTCTAACTCTAAAAAATATTAGTTAATATTAGTGATTATAATAGCGTTTATTATTTATCTATATAAATAAAATTATATTTCTAGCTATAATCCTAGTAATTATTTTATTTACTTTTATAGTAGGAAGTAATAAATCTAATAATCTATTTAGCTAGAAACTATATATAATAATATTTAATAAGAGGGATATTCTAGTAGAGAAAGAGTTATTTAACTATATCTATAAATATAAAAGAACTATTAGCTATATAGTAGGCTTTTTAAGGGTATAAATATAATATTAAAGAGTAATTTTAGTTATTTAATTAGTTCTTTTACTAATACTATTAGTTTAAGGATAATATATAGTTAAATATAGTAGATTAATACTAAGTTTTTTAAATATTAATATCTATAAGTCTAATAAGAATTTTCGATCTTAGTTAGAGATAATAGCCTTTAATAGGCCTTAGTTAGCTATATCTAGATAGTTAATAAGTATAGAGGCCTATTATATAATAGAGTATATAGATTTATTTAAAATAAATATTATTTTTCCTAAAAACTTATCTATTATTAATAGAATTATATTAAACTAATTTAGTTTCTCTAAAATAGGTAGTACTAGTATAAAATCTAGCGTAATAATATAAAATAGTACTAGTAAAGAGAAAATAGGTTATAATACACTATAAGATTTATAGTATCTTATTTAGAGAATAAGATATTTAGGATAATATATAATATAGTCTCTTAAAGCTCTAGTTAGGCTATAGATATACTAGAATTTAGTAACTATTTTATAATAATATTAGAATCTAAGATACCCGTCTCTATAAGCTAAAGCTAGTATTTCCTTAATAAGGCTCTGCGAGATATATAGCTATTATAAGCTAGTAAGTTTATTAATATAATAGATTAGTTTATAATCTATATCTTAAGTAGTTATATTAGAGGTGCTTTTTATAATTATATTAGAGATATTTTCTAGTTAAAAGTTAAAATAAGGGTTAATATTAGTAGTAATTAATTAGTCTCTATAAATAAAAGGGAGTATCATAGTATTATTCTTACGCGAATTATTATTATTAATTAGCTTAATAATTTTATACTATTATAGATTATCTTAATAATCCTTAATTAGGCAGTCTTTAAACTTAAGACTTATTTCTATTAAGATAGTAGTAAATAAAATATCTAGCTCTAAATAATCCTCTTCCTTAGCTAAGACGACGTTATAATTTATACTAGGAAGATATAAAAGAGTATCTAGGATTATATACTTTTTACCTAGCTTATATTTAATATCTAGATAAAATTATTTTAAAAATTAGGACGCTTTAATAAGATAGATATTTATCTAGATAATAAATAATATTAAGGTAATAAATAACTATTTTATAATATTAAAAATAGCGAAGTAGTTAGTCTAAATAATAACTAAATTATAAGATAATTTAATTATATAATAAATCTTTTTTATTATCTATATAAATTTAGTAATTTCTAATTCTATAGACTAGTAATTTAATTTAGTAGATATAAGAAGTCTTAAAAGAAATAAGATTAATTTAATAGCTAATCTTAAAAATTACTTCTTATTAAGCTTAGTACCTTTCTTAATATAAAAGATAATAGCTCTAAAGCTAAACCTCTTAAATATATCTAAATTAATCTATAGTTTTTAATTAAGGTTAAAGTAAGTTAATAGTATAAACTTTAAAAAAGCTAATTAAAGGGAGTTAAAGAAAGCTTTTTTTAATAATATAGATTTTAATAGCTTAGTATAGGAGGTATAAATATAATATAGGTTACTTTAAATAAGGGTAAGCTTTAATATTAAAGTTTTTAGGTTTTATAGAGCCTAAGCCTTTTAGGCGTATATATAAATATAGTTATATAGGTACTCTATAAGTTCTAAATAGTATTCTAGGTCTTTAATAGTAGAGGGATACTTTAGGGAATTAATAGCTTTTAACTTATTTAAAGTAGTAGATAGCCTAAGGAAATTAATATATTATTTTAATAGATTTATATCTAGAAAGCTTAAAAAGGTTTTTATAGGACTAATTAAGATATTAAAATCTATAAATACTTAGAAAAGTTCCTTAAGATTATTAAGATACTTATAGAATAAATATATACTAGAAATAATATTATTAATATAAGCTCGAGCGTACTTAATAGACCTTAAGATCTTATTAATTTACCGCTAGATATAAGTAATAGAATTTATATATCCTATAATTAGTACCTTAAATATTTTTTAACTATAGTAACTTACTATAATAAGTATATATTAATTATTAGGATATACGCGCTACTAGTAGAAAAACGATAATACGTCTAGAATAATAATATATATATATCCTACTAAGCTACTAATAATTTCACTTTATAGGGGTACTAGGTAAGCGTTAGGAATAATAAGGTTATTAAGACCTCTAATATCTATAACTACGCGGCCCTTTCTTCCTCTATTTAAAAGGTTTTTCTAGATAATAAATATTAAATAATTAAATAGGGTTCTTTAAGTAGTCTAGTCTAAGCGGCCTTAATAATATAATTTATTAAATATCTTATTAATTACTTTTTTATCTTTAATATTAAGTAGATAAATTTTTATTTTATCTAAAATCTTAGACTACTAATTATCCTATAAAGATATCTTTATCTATTCCTTCTTAGGTACCTTAATAAAGCCTTAATCTATCTATAAAGTTAGAAACTTATAGATAAGATTTAAGAGGGCTTAATATTTCTTTAGATTTCTATAAACTATAATATTATTTAAAAGTTATATTTTATAGCGTTTAATATTTAGAATTTTAGAATTTAAACTAATTATAGTAGCTAAAGCTATAGCGTTAATAGTAGTAAGGCTAGCTACTTTCTTAATCTAGCTTATCATTTATTTAGGCGGTATTATAGTTATTTTAGTAGAGAGTTTAATTAAAAAGTAATTCTTATATTCTATTTTTATAACTAACTTAAGATAGAAGTATTTAGGAATTTAGATAGGATATTCTAACTTATTTCTAGCTAGTATACTAGTAATTTTATAATTAACTATATAGGTAAATAGATAGAGATTAGTAGCCTTAGTAGGCTTAAAAAGGAAGTCTCTATTATTAGAAAGAGACTTTAAAGAGACTAAAATAATTAATTTATTCTAAGAGGGGATAATAGTAGCTAATTTTATATAAATATTTCTTCTTATAAACTAACTATATTACTAAGCCTTAATAAGTACTTCTATCTTATAGTTTTTAATAGATATTTTATTATTAATAATATTTATAATAATATACTTAAAACTAATAATATTATTTCTAATTAGTATCTTTACTTATAAATTATTAATAATATAGAGTTCTTAGTAAATATATATAAGAGCTTTTTAGTTATTTTTATCTATACCTAAATAATAAAAAGGTATCTAAATATATTTATCTATCTAGTATCGAGAGGTATTAAGGCCTTAAATATTAATAGAGTAAGCTATCTTTAAAATCTTAATATTAGGGAGTTCTAAAAGAAACTATATTCTATTAATTAGTATTATACTAGTATTAATATCTAAATAAATATTAAAGTCTTTACTAGAAGAGCTAAGTTAGACTATAATTTATATATATATCTAATCCCTAAAAGTAATACTAGAGCTAATATTAGCATTTAAAGTATTAAATTTAATAACCTAAAATAATAGATTATTAACTATAACTAGATTAGCTAAATAAGCCTTAATAGGGCTTATAGATAGGGTAGTAAGCCTCTTAAAAGGAACTATTATTATAGAGTTCTTATTTTTCTTAAAGATATTATAACTAGCCTTAAGATATTTATAGAGGCGTATCTTAGATAGAAAAGATTTATTATATTTTTAATAGAAGGTTTCTATTCCTATAAAGCTAATAAATAGCTTCTTTAAGTACTTAACTAGATTACTATAATATAATTCATTCCCTATATTATCTTAGGCAGCGAATTAATAAGTATCTAGATCGTTTTCTTTTAAAAGACCTAGGGTATCTAATAATATACTCTTAGTATAGTAGGCTATATTTTTATTATCTATATCTTTAGGTAAATCTTAGGTAGAGATTTAATAGACTAATACTTTCGGCCTATATTATTATTACTAGAGTAGACGGCTATTAATATAACTATAAGGATTTTACTAGTAATCTTATTCTTAATTTTAATTTTAATTTAACTAGTAGCTTTAGCTAAGATTTTATTATTATTATTATTAATTTCCTAATATTAAAATAAACCTACTTAGAGATATAGTTAGCTATAATTATAGTTATAATAGAGATAACTATCTAGTTAATAGTGCTAAAGCTAGATACTATTAGAAGTTTAAGTATTAAGGGTACTAATTATATTATAGATAATAAATATTTTAATTATTAAATTAAGAAGAGAAAGCTTATTAACTATATAATTACTAGCTATAAGCTAGTAACTCTTAATACTAGTAAGAAGAATTCTAATACCTATTATTATATTATTAATTCTATATAGTTAGCTATAAATTAAGGAGTAGTTAATACTATTTAAATTAAGTATCCTTCTTAGCTTCTAAAAGCTTAATATAGTCTAAGATAGTAGTTATAGAGGTAGATAGATTAATAAATATATAAAGCTCTAGAACTATACCTTAGTGAATAAAAGTAAGCTAGTTAGTAATAGTATTAATATTCATCTCTTTTATATACTTAATAATAGTATATATATACTAAGCTAGCTCTCTTTAATTACGAGCATCTTATAGAGTATATTTTTTACTTATTAATTTTTCTAAAGTAATTCTAATAGATTTCTTCTATCTTAAAACTAAAGCGAAGTATTATATATTAATACTATTTTTATTAGCCTATAAACTAATTTATTTAAGATTTAAAAGCGTTTTAATATACTAGGTCTAAATATCTTCTTAAAGATATATATTAAGGTTTATCCTAATAATAATAGAACTCTTAATAGTTATTAGGTCTTTAACTTTTTTAATAAAAAGTATTATATTATAGTAATAGATATTACTATCCTATATAATAATATCTCCCTCTCTATAGGATTTATTAAGATAGGGATTGAAAAAACTAATATCTTTTATATTCTAGTTTAAATTCCTAGACCTAGACCTAGAAGAAAAAAGGCTATCAGCCCTTATAAAGCTAGAAGGGCTAGAAGGCCTAGAAGAGCTTAGAGGTTTTAGTAGAGATAATATAGTTATTATAGTAAGAAGCCGTTATAATATAGATAATTACTATTAACTAAAGTCTATATCTTACTAATTATCTCTATAATTATTATTAGGGCTAGTACTACCTAAATACTCCCTTATTAGGGGTGGTTATCCTAATATTTTATAGTCTTTAAGATATAGACTAAAAGAATCTTTCTAAATCCCTTTTTTAGTAAAGATTATATAAATTATAGTAGAAGAAACTACTAGCGAAGAGGTATTTTTAGTTAAAAATAAACTAGTAGAATTTTTATCTAAAAAGGGAGTACTATTTACTAATAATAGAGGGCTAATTATAATTTAGAAGTCTTTTAAGGTGGTACTTAAAGCTATATAATTAATAAACTAATTACTAGGGAATAGTAATAGTTTAATAGACTAAGATCTTATTCTCTAAGCTTTACTTATTAGTTTAGATTTATTAATTTAGACTAGTTTAAAGTTATATTTAATAATATACTTAATAGTCTAATAAATAGACTTCTTAATAAATCTAATATATTAGTAATTAGATTTTAGAAACTTATTAAAATAAAAGGCCTAAATAACTACATCTCTATTAATAGGATTTTCGAATATTAGAATAAATAATTTTCCTTAGATAGAAATAACTATACTAATAAGATAGTAATATAAAGTAGTATTAATTTATATTACTTTAGTAGTAATTATAAAAAAACTTTATAATATAGAAGTAAGAGATTTTATAGTTAAAAGTAGGTAGGTAATTTCTACTTAAAAGTAACTTTTCTCTATTCTACTAGTATAAAATAGGGTAGAAGTAACTACTACTATATTACTTCTAGTTAACTTCTAACTACTAATACTTAGTATTTATTATTATAAGATAAGATAAGAATTAAGATTAATTTAGTAATAATAAGATAAAATAGTACTAAATAGTATAGTATCCTAGCTTTTTTAATAGTATTAATAGCCTTATTATTAATATTAAGCGCCTAGTAGATTAGAGTAACTAAGATTACTATTAAGTAGTAATAAGGTTTATTAATAAGGTTTTACTATAAGTAAAAATACTAAATAAATATTAATTTTAATTTATAGGAAATAATATTAATTATATTAAATAAATAAAGGGTTTAATAAACCTATTAGAGCTATAAATTATAGTAAGGTAATAAGATAATAGAATTATAGTAGAAGTATAAGTAGTACTATTTAAATAAAGAATAGACTAGTAAGAGCTATAAATAATACCCTAGTAGAGGTACTCCTAGAAGAATCCTAATATAGTATAGTATTAGAATATCTATATAGCCGTTGCTACTAATTATAGTAATATAGACTATTTAAATAGAATTTCTTAGTAGTAGTAAACTTAATATTCTTTCTAACTACCTAAGTATAGCTTTCTATAAGACTACTAAGCTAAATATATACTAATATACCTTTCTTCCTTCTAATTAAATACTATTATTCTAACTAAATACTATAATAGGGCCCTAGGGTATACCCTTTAGTAGGTGCCTTCTAATGGAAGACACCCCCTATAGAGGTATATTCCCTATTTCTACTAGGTAGAATAGATAGAAGAATATTAATTATTACTATTCTAAAGAAGTATATACTAATACTAATATTTAATAGCAACGGCTATTAAATAGAAGCTTATAAGTACTATTTCTTACCTAGTAAGGTATTATTATTTAATCTACTAACTCTCTAAGTACTAGCTACCTAGTAATACTATATCCTCTACTAAGTCTAAATTAATTCTATACCTATTCTTTTACCTATAAATTAATTCTACCTCCCTAAAATCTACTATTCTACTTAGCTCGATTTTAATTTAGTTTAATTACTAAGAATTTAATTACTATAAAGTTACTTACTACGAATTTACCTAATCTATAATTCTACTACTTCGCCGCCCTTAATCTACTTATTACTATAGCTTAATAATAGTAAGCCGCGTAGCTAATTAGCTACCTAATATTAGAAAAGAAGACGAGGTTATTAAAGTATTAAAATCTATATCTATAATACCTAAAATAGTAATTATTTAGGCTATTATTTAGCCTAATTAATAGTTATTTACCTTACTTTCAACTAGTAATATAATACTAAGAGATTCTTTAGGAAGGAACTAAACTTTAGTAGGATTTAGTAGGTATCGCCTACCTTTTTAAAGGAAAATCCTTTACTTTATTTAGCTTTAATTCTTACTTCTATATTATTAATAGTAAGACTATATACTTTCTATAATACTTACTCTTTTAGCTATAAATCTATTTATATTTTAAGTTATTTATTTATTAGTCTTACTATAAAAATCTACTACTATCTTTTCTATTTTATAGAAAGAATCTATTACCCTAGCTTTAATAAATCTATTTAACTAAGATACTATAATATTTACTTTCTATCTTAAAGAATTTATTAATAGTAGTTATACTTTTACTAACTATATTTTAAATAAAATAAGATAAATTATTTATTATATTATATTAATAAATTTTAGACTACTAATAATAAACTTAAATCCTTAGTTAAGGAGATCTTAATCTATTAATTTATTAGGTCTACTTATATTTTCTTATTAGTAGATAATAGAGTAAAAGTCTTTTAAACTTACTTTAGTAAAATTTAAAACTACTACCTAAGATATCTTAATAATTCTAACTTAGCCTTTATCTTTATCTCTAAAGAAGAGATTATAGATATTTATACTAAATACTACTCTAGAAGATCCTCCCTTAATAAGGAATATACCTACTTTAATCTTTATATCTACTTAAGTTATATTAATAAAAGAAGCTATCTATAGCTACTCTATTAATCTAAATATAGCTAGTAATTTAGATAAAAGTTTATCTAATATTAGTAATACTAGTTTATAGTAATCTTAACCTTAGAGGCTAGACCCTAATAATTTCTAAGATATAGGTTTTATTAAAAAGTAATACTATATCTTATAAGCTATATTTAGGATTAGGCTTATAAACGCTCTACTAAATAGTCTAAATATAAATCCTCTAATGGATATTCCCTTCGGCTATCCCTAGGCCCTCTAGGCTAACGATATAGGGTTTTTTAACCCTAGGGTAGAAGGAGATAATCTTATTATTAAGAAAAAATATATTATCTTTTAGAATATATTTATATTTATTAACTAATTTAAAGAGATAAAATATTAATTCTTAAAGCTAGAAGTACTTTAACTTATTACTAGCTATCTAAAAGAAATAGTAATTACTTAGTATATTATTAAGCTATTTAATTTTAAATAAGATATCTTAGATATAATTATTCTAGATATATAGATAAAAGTTCTATAGTATCGCTTTAAAGAAGATACTAGGAATATAGTTAAAGTAATAACTTTAGAATAATTTATAATAGAAGACGCCTTATATAATATTATTAGTTTATAGAAATATATATAGAATATCTTTTATTACGCCCGCTCTATTAATATAAATAATACTTAATTAATTATTACTTAGAATAACTTACACCCTATATTCTATAGATAGATTATATAACCTATTTTATTAACTTTAGTATATTCTTTTCTATAAGAACTAGATATTAAGAGAACTATTTAGTATAAAATAGTTATTAAAGAAGATAAATTAACTTATTAAATTATTAATAAAGCTACTATTAAAGGAGGCTAGGCTAGTTAGTATATATTATCTTAAGGATTTTTTAAGCTCTAATCTTCCTTTTAATATAATAATTAGCGAGATAATTATAGTTATAGGAATAACTACTCTTTAAATAATACTAATAGATAACCCTAATATTAGTAAAGCTAGTAATTTCTAAAAGGAAATCTCTCTATTATATACTAACCGCTATAAATTACTAGCGGAAATATATTAAATTTAAAGAACTAGTTATCTAGTCTAAAAATATTTATTAATAGGAATACTAGATATAATACTAGCTAAAATAACTATTATAATTATTAATATAGGAAAGCTTATATTATTAAAGAAGAGGAAGAATAAAATAAGAATTCTAATAAGTTTATTAAAGGTAACTACTACGCTAATAAAGACCTTAATTATAAAGAACCCCCTTATAAGGAAATAAAAGATTATTTTAATACTATTTTAATTAGCTATCCCCCTACTATATACTATAAAAATTATATATAGTTATTTAAGTTAAAAAATTAATTATATATATATTTTAGTAACTCTAATAAGGGTTAAAAGATATTTAAATCCTTATATTAAGGCTTATAAAAGGCTTCTATAGAAAAGTAGCCTTCTACTACTAGTCTAGGGTCTAAGTTAAATAACCCTAGGTTTAGTAATACTTTTTCTACTATCACTATAGTTAAGCCCTATATAATTAAATTAACTTCTAATTTAATAAAAGAAGTTAGTACTAGCTATACTTTTTACTAGTATTATTATATTATAATTAATATTTAATTAATATCTAAAGTTAAACTAAAAAAAGATTATATTAACTCTAGTTATTCTATTACCTTAATTAATAGGGTATTTCTTAAGTTACTTCTACTAGATTATAAGATTTAAAAAATAGCTAGCCTTATTACTATTAGGGGCCTAGGCTCTAGTCTATACTAGATAATAGAATATACTATTATTCTACTATACTTTTAAGATACTAATTTAAAAGGTAAAAAGATTTTAGTAATAACTTTACCCTAAGAGATCTATATTATAGATTAATTAAAAGCTAATATTCTTATTAAAATAGATATTATAGTTTTAAAAGCTATTAATATTATTATTACTAAGTTAATTACTTCTATAGATAGTTATAAAGTTAAAGTCCCTATTAAAATTAAAAGTATTAATAAATCTATTTATCTTTTAGTATATACTAGGTAAACTACTATTATACCTTTATAATCTAAAGCTTAGATTTTAGTCTATTATACTACGTTATTAGATTAGGATTTCTTATTTAAATCTTCTAATAACTAGCTCTTACTTTATACTTATTTAGTAGACTCTTTCTTACTTACTATATTAATAAAAAATAATACTAACGCCGCTATTATAGTTTCTAGAAACTACTATCTTAATATAGTCTATAATACTAAATTTAATAACTATTATCTTATCTTACTAAAAGACTAAATTAATACTATTTATTTAGCTATCTATTTATCTTCTTTAAAGTATTATAATAGCTAGTTTAAATATATAGTTAATATCTTAAAACTTACTACTATCGCCCTATTAGTTATATCCTATATTACTACCTTCCTTATATCTAAGACTATAGTTTTTAAGAAAGATATATTAATTCTATCTACCCTAGTAAATATAATTATACTAAATAGAGTTATAATCTTTAAAAATACTAAATCCCTATAATTAGTTATAGATAGATTTTCTACCTTCTAAGAAGAAGGTAGATTTACTAATATACTATAAACAAAATAAATATAGATTCCTTTAAGAGTAGACTAGGAAACTAAAGTATCTAAAATATCTTAAGTCTACCCTTTAAGTAATAATACTAAAAATATAGTTAATAAGGTATTTAATAAGCTCTATAATTAGAAATATTTTAACTAAATTAGGGAATTAACTCTATTTAATTTTCTTGTTTTTATAGTCTAGAAGATATTATTAAATAGAAGTAGAAAAAGGTATTTTATTATTAATATTAGGGGTCTTAATACTATTATCTTATCTAATATCTACCCCTTACTATTATAATTAGATCTAATTATTTCTATTAAAGACTATAGATATATAAGTATAATTAATTATATAAGCTTCTTCTATTAATAAAGGGTATATTCTAAAGATAGATATAAACTTATAGTTATTAGTTATAGAGGATAAGAAATATTTAATATTACTATTATAAGTTTTAAAAACTTCCTAATATATATTTAGCGCTAAATAAATAGAGTTTTATAGTTATTATAAAATTTTACTAAAGTATATATTAATAATATTATTATCTTTTTATACTTCTTTAGAAAGTATATCTTATATTTAGTAAAAATATTTAATCTCTTTTAAATTAATAATATTTTAATTAATCTAATAAAAGTCTTTTTAAGCTACTCTTTTATTTATTTACTAGGATAAAAGATTAATAGCTTTAGCCTATCTATAGCTAAAGATAAATATCACGGATTAATAACCTAAATAGGGTAATGTCAATAGTGAAATAGTATTATAGCTATGAAGGAGAGAACTATCTAAGCTACCTATAGCTACTATATACGGTAGGCGGGAGCTAGGCTTAATAGGGACTAGTCCCTGTCTATCTAGGGCGCTAGGGCGCTAAGTCCCTAATAATAAACTAGAAGTTATTTTATAACTTTAATTCCCTTAAATACTATCTTAACTAGAAATTTATCTTAGTATAATAGAGTAGCTTTAAAATTACGTCCTATATTATATTACTATAATAAAGCCTCTATAGAATTATAAAATTATACTATTAGTTACTATTTTATATACTAGAAATAAATAAAAAAATTACGCTAATAAGATATAAGTTACTAACCTCTCCCTAGTAGAGTAAGCCATCTTTTCTAAGCTATAGAAGGCTTTATTAAAGCCTTTCTTCCTAATATATTTTAATTACTAAAGTACTCTTTATATTAATCTAGATACTAGTAAAGCTTTTAGTTTTAGTACTATAATATATTATATTTAGAAATAAGTTATAGAAGATAAATATCTAAAGTATAATTAGGTTAAGCTAGTTCTTTTTCTTAGCTATCTACTTAAAGACGCTAAAATTTAGTACTAGCTAACTAAATTAGAGCTAGTAGGGATTATATAATATCTTTCTAAGGTCTACTATATAGTAGAATTAGCTCTAAAGATAATTATCTTTATAGATTATAGTACTATCCTAGATATTTCTAAATAAATAACTCTTACTATATTATTAATAGTGAAATTAAATCTTTAACTAGTTAGAGCTTCTAAATATATTTAGTATTTCTATTATCTAAGCTTCTACTATAAATCTAGGAAGTAATATATTATCTTTAATATATTATCCTAGCTAAGTAATTCTTCTAAGTTATTATCTATAGAAGGCTTTAGTAAATAAGAAGAAGAATTAGATATACTTTATAGGTTCTATTATATAACTACTACCCTAGTTAAAATTTATAATAATATTAAGAAATAGCTATATAATAGCTATATAAAAGATCTATTATAGGAAAAGATTATTACTATACTAAATTCTAACTAAAATAATCCTAAAAATATAGCTTCCCTACTTTTCTTCTATAATAAAGAAGGTCTTATCTAGTAAGTAGATAGCTCTACTAAAGATTATATTTTTAATAGAACTAAGTTATATATCCCTAATAATAAAGCTTACCTAAAATTATTCCTTAATATAGTATATTTAGACTCCTATATTAGTTTTACTAAAATATTTAAAGTTATTTCTAGATAATAATATATTTAATTATTATCTTAGTAGTTATAAGACTACTTATATTATTATTCTAAATACTAATTATATTAAATATACTATTATATAGAATATAGTTCTCTATAGTCTATCTTATTATTATTAATACTATTTTATATATTAGCTATTAACTTTATTCTAGTTCTTCTAATATCTACTAAGGGCTATAATAGTCTTATATTAATAATATATAAGTTTTTAAGATAGATTTCGCTTATTTCTAGTAAATATACCTTTACTATTATAGACTAGGCTAGTTATTTACTATAATAACTTTAAAAAATTAATTAGGGCCTCCCTAAGATTATTATTTCCGACTATAACTAGAAATTTCTTAGCGAACTCTAGTTAGCTTTATTTAATATACTTAGAGTTAAGCTATTATATTTAACTACTTATTACCTATAAACTAATAATTCTTTAGAATAGACTAACTAAATAATTAAGATAGTATTAAGGTTTTAGATATCTACTTTTAAGTATCCTAGTTAATAGTTTATTATAATCCTTATAATTTAGTTAGTATATAATAATATTATATTTATATCTATAGGCTATACTCCTAATAAAGCTATCTATAGTTTTATACTAAACTTAACTCTAGATCTTATAAAGTATAAGAAAGACTCTATACCTTTTATTATTATAATATAACTATAGACTTCTAATATTATAGTATTTACTTAGATATCTACTAAGTTCTACTATAACTAATAATATTAACCTTAATTCTTCTAGAAAGAGAACTTTACTTTATTATATCTTTATAAGGGTTATAATATTCTCGCTAATAAGGTTATTAGATAGAAGTATAGCTAGTAATATATAGGTTCTTTTAAGATAATAGAGTATATAGGAAAACTTATATATTAACTTAATATCCTAGAATACTAAAAACTATACCTAGTTTTTATTATAGTTTAGTTAGAATCTTATCTAGATCTAAAAGATAATCTATATAAATAACCGCGATCTAACTACCTTCTTATAGTTATTATTAACGCTAATAGTAAGAGATAGAATATTAAGTATTTCCTAAATAAGTATATTACTCGCTATAAAAGAGATAGAAAGGGTATTTATACTAAGTACCTAATATAATAGAAAGGATACGGATTTAAATAGGATACTTAGGTAAATATTAGGAATATAAACGTACTAGAGCTAATTAAGGATTATAAGAGGTATACTAGTAGAGTACTTACTATAATTTTATTACTAACCCCTATTACTATTTTAAATATATCTTCTTGTCGCTACCTAGGTTATCCTTAGAAGAATTCTATTACTAATACTTTATTATTTACTACTTTATTATCTACCCGCCGTAGTTAATAAGGATGCTAACATTTTTTTTTAAAGGGGGGTATATTATTAGGAATTGCCTTTAGGCTAGTCGAAGGCTTCGGTAGGCACCCTACTAAGGAGCCCTAGGGCATGCCCCCTAGTAAGTGCCTTCTAATAGAAGGCACCCTCTATAGGGGTGTATCCCCTATTTCTACTAGGTAGAATAAATAGAAGAATATTAATTATTACTATTCTAAAGAAGTATATACTAATACTAACACTTTTCTAGATACTTATTTAAGTAGTTTTTTAGATATAATCTTAATAGTAAAAGATATTAATTTAATTCTATTTAGAACTTTAATCTTAGACTTCTTTAATTTTTTAGCTTTTATTTTTTTAATCTATCTATAATTATAATATAAGTTTATTATATACTATTAATATTATATAATAGAATTATTAAGAATTACTTAAAGATATAAAGTAATAGTAGTAGGTATTAGATTATATTAAAGAACTAATTCTTAAAGATTCTACTATTATAGAGTATACGCCCTTTAAGCTTATTAAGATAAGATAGAGTAATATAATATATTCTATTTATCTATATTAGTATAGTATTAATATAATACCTATACTAATTTACTATTAATACTAAGTTACTTTACTAATTACTAGTTATTATAGTTATTCTCCCTTCTAGATATTAGTCTACTAGTATAAAGCTTTTATTATATATAGTTATACTACTAATATAATTCTAGAAGAAAGTATTTTTATTAATATAGAATTTATTAAAAATCTTTAAAATCTAATAAAAAAAAAGGAAAAGAGTTTTCTACCTAAAAATCTATCTTAGTATTATCTACTATATAATTCTATTATATAATATATTTATAGATTATAGATTATTTATTATTATAATAATAACTATATTAAAGATAGATTATTATATAGTAACTATATAATATATTTATAATAAATATATTATTAATATTAATTTTATTTTATTTTCCTTTCTTTAATAATAAATATATTTTATAAGTACTCTTTATATTAAAGTATTATATTATTTTAAGTTAATATTAATAATTTTAAAGTCTTTTATTAATAATAAGTACTTTATTATTCTATATATTACTTATTACTAATATATAATAGTAAATAATTTATTATATATAAATTATCTTTAAGCTTATAAATTATATATTTATAATATTACGCTATTTTATTAATAATATAAAAAGATATATTATAAGCTCTAGGAATATTAAGAGATAAATTATTATTATAATCTATAATTATAATTTATTAATATTTTTAAATTTTTTTACTCTTTATTAAAAAGATAGTAGTATTAATTATTAAATTAACTAATCTTTATATATTATCTAAAGTAGCTTCGCGTATTAAGAGTCTTTATAAGAAGATTACTTAATAGTATAAAAATAAGTTTCTAACTTTAGGGATATTAGGTAGATAATTAGCTTAGTAGCTAGTATTATTATTAGGGAGAGTAGAAATATTAATAAATAGTATTTCTATTCTATATTATTATACTAACTTATTATAAAAAATAAGTTAAATTATTTCTATACTTTTATTTTTAAATCTATCTTTATCTTTTCTATTTTATCTATATATTTATATTATATTTACTACTAACTTCCTATAGAGAAAGATAGAGAGAGAAGAGAAGAAGAGAAAAAAAGAAAAAAATAAAAAAAATAAAAAAAAAAGAGGAGGAAGGGAAAGAGAAAGATAGGGAGAGACGCCTATATATATACCACTTATAATTTAATACTAATATAATTAGATTTATAGAGATTAGGTCTTAAAGAGAGTAGAGAAGATAAAAAGAGAGAGAGAGAAAAAAAAGAAAAAAGAGAAAGAAAAGGAAAAGAAAAGATAAAAAAAGAAAAGAGTAAAAAAGAGGAAAAGAGATACTAGCCTAATAATAAGTTATTCCTATATAATTACTATATATACTAATCGCTTATATATAGGCCTAATTATATTTTATTTTTTCTAGTATTTAGTATTTTAGTATTTAAAGTTTAGTATTAGTAATATTTATATTTTAAAGCTATCTTTTTAATAATAAGAGTCTTTTATTTATAATATTAAATACTTTTATAACTATAACTTATTAACTACTTACTATATATATAATATTAATATATTAGCTATAATATTATAAATTCTCTATATACTTCTTTAATATTACTAATTTTTTTATTCTTTATTAATATTAATATTCTATAATAGGCGTATAGTATTTATATCTTAGTAAGTATATAACGTTTATATTTTAATATATTTATATTATTCTTTTATCTCTATAATACTACTATATTTATAATTACTTATTACTTTAAATTTCTATAATTATCTTTTTATCTTAATTAGATATAATAGTAATATAGTTTTATTATATTAGATAGCTTATAAAATAACTTAATATATTATATAATTTAAGTTAATTTCTTTTTTAGCTTTTATTATTATTATATTTACTTATTATAAATATACTTTAATATTAATATAATATTAAATTCTACTTCTAATATCTATTAATTATAGATATTACTTTATCTAGTCTACTTAACCTTATATTAAATATCTTTTTTATTTTATATTTTATTAATAATTTCTTTTATCTTTTATTATTTCTTATTATTAATAAGTTTAAAAGACTATATAAATTTTATTAACTCTATACTCTTATATAATTAATAGGGCTTAAATAATAATATATAAAAAGTATTATAGATTTAATAATTTATAAATAATATTAAATAGTATACTTATATTTTAATCTTATTCTTTATTCTAAATAAGTTAATAAATTAATAAGATAACTTCTTATTAAGTTATCTTTATTTAAGGTTTCTAGTTAATAGTATTATTAATTTATCTATTTTATATTCTTTTAATAAGTAGTTTTTATTATAATACTTCGCTTATATTTTAATAGCGCGTTATTAATATATTTTTATCTTATTTTAGTAGCTCTATAACTATTCTATTTATTTCTTTATTATAGGTACTTTCTCTTTTAAGAAGTTATCCCTAATTTCTTAATAAATTTTAAGATTATAATTATATATTATAAAGAATAGTAAGTAGTTAATACTATTATAATAATTATTACTATATATAAATTTAGTAATTAATAATAATTTAGTCTAATTAATTTACTTTAAATTTATAAATATTTATAAGAAATATTCTAATATTTAATTTTATCTTTTTATCTAACTATCTATCTATAAATAAAAGATAATATTTATATAGTACTTAATCTTAGTATAATAATAAATATTTAACTAGAAAATACTAGTAAATATAGTACTTTAATTATTTACTACTCTTATTAGTATATTAAACTTATAAAATATTTTAAAGAAAAAGAGCTCTATTAATTCTTTAATTATTATTATTTTCTTAATAATAAGATAATAAACTATCTTAGTAAATCTATTAATTATTATTAAAATAGAATTATAGATAATATTATTATATTTACTTAGAGATAGTTTTATTATAAAATCTATAATTAACTCTTATTATAACTCTTTTAATAAGGATAAAAATTATAATTTTTTATAAGAATAATATTAAGAAATCTTTATCTTTTAATAGATATTATAAGTCTTAATATAGCTTTATATTTACTTTATAATATTAACCTAATAATATTTATATTATAAGAACTCTAATATTTTTATAATATTAAAATATTCTACTAAGAAATTATTATAGTACCTATTAATTAACTCTTATTATAAAGTACTATTTTTTAGTATATATAGTTATTCTTTATATCTAAGAAAGTCTTCTTTATTAAAAGATTAATTTATATAAACTATATAATATCGCATTATAATAGTATCTTTATCTTTTTAGAACTTTATAATCTATTTATTAAGATCTTATAGTTTATAAATAATCTATTTTAGTAGTCTCTAAGACTCTTTATAAAGATTTTTAGAAAGCTTCTTTATAATTCTTCTTAATATTATTACTTAAATATCTATAACTATAAAAGTTATCTATAATATATTATTATTAGTATATATATATAGCTTAAATTCCTCCTCTAATTATAGTAATAACTTAGTTTATAAGGTTAGTAGAAGAGTTATATTATAGAGAGAAGTATCTTTATAATTAGATTATCTTAATAAAGGATTAATAGGATTAGTTTTCCCTATATAATATATTATCTTAAAGTTATATATTATAAGCTTAAATATCTAGCGCGCTTACTATAATATTAGCTCTTTTAGCTTTATAAATTTTTATAGATTATTATAATTTATTAATATCTTAATTAAATATAAGCTTCTTTTTAAATAATAATACTATTATTTAAAAATATCTACTATTATTAATAGTTTTTAGTTATATATTTTATAATTTTACTTTATTAATATTATTTTATATAATTAAAAGACTATAAATTATTAGTAGTCTATATTATTAGATTAAGATAGAATATTTATAATTATAAAAATTAATATATTAGTTTTAACTTTAATTTTCTATATTAAATTAAAATATTATAATAATAATACTTCTATAAACCTTTAATATAATTATTAGAATATTTACTCTATATTATTTAGCTATTTAAATAGCTTTATTTTTTTATTTTTCTTATTATCTTTTAAAAGATTAATAAGAGATATAATAATAGTAGAGTACTAGTAAATAAAATAATAATAGAAGTTTATAAACTTTAAGAAGACTTAGATTTTTTAATAAGTTTTTAGTCTTAGTTATTTCTTAATAATAGTAACTCTATATAAATCTATCTTTATATCTATAGTTAATATAATAAATTCTAAGAATTTAACTTTAGTAATATTAAATATATACTTCTTTAAGTTTATATATAATTAATATTATTAAAGTTATTATAATACTTATTTAATATATTATTAATAGTTTACTAACTTTTCTAAAAAGACTAGTATATTATCTAAATATACTATATATATTATATTTACTAGTTTAGCTAAGGCTTAATTAATATATACTTAAAAAGTAGTAGAGATATTTATAAGTCTAAATAGTATAATAAGATATTTAAAGTAACTATAATATATATAGAATATTATTTTCTATTTATTATTACACTTAATATAAATATAATAATATATATCTTTTAGATCTAACTTTAAGAATCTCTTAATATTATATAAATAGTTTAATATCTTAGTAATAAGGGGTAATAAGTACCTATTTTTTATAGTTACTATATTTAATCCCTAATAATTTATATAGAAATATAGCTCTCTATTCTTCTTTAATATAAAAAGAATAGATATTTTTATAGATAAAATAGAATATCTTATCTATCTCTTTATAAAAATATTATTAAGATAGTAATATAACTTTACTAACTCTACTCTTAATAAATTATAAAGAGGACTATATAGTAGTTTCTTACTATTTAACTTAATAGTATAATTTTTCTATTTCTATTTAGGTAAAATCCTTATCTTCTTATTTAAGAAGATATTTTTAAACTCTTTTAATTAATAAAAAATACTTACTATATTAAACTTATTAGTTTAGAGTTATTTTATTATTATAATATAAGTATAAATTATAGTAAATACCTCTTATTCCTATTATAGAATTTATATAAACTTAGCTAGCTTATTAATCTATAGCTATTTAGTATTAACTTAGTATTATTATTAGCGCGCTAGTATATTAATTATAATATTTAATTTATAGAGTATAGATATTTTAATAATTAAATTAGAACCCTTCTAATCTATAGTATAGAATAAGGAGCTATACTTCTTTTCTTAGCTCTAATTATTAGTAATCTTATAACTTAATTAATATACTCTATAATAATAAGTACTTTATTTATTTAGTTATACTAGTGTTAATAAAACTACGCGTTTTAGCTATAAATTATATTATATTATAAATTATTAAGTAACTAGGTTAATCTTAGCTCTAGGATTAATTAGCCCTTTAAAGGAATAAGATATATCTTAAGCTATTATTTAACTCTTAAGATATAAAGAATTAAAAACTTTTATTAGTCTTTCTCTTTTTTACTTTATTATTACTCTAATAATAGGGTATTAATATTTTTTAATTATATTAAATTAATTAGAATAAAATTTAGATTATCTCTTTATAAGTAATTCTTTTTTTAATATTCTTTTCCTCTATATATAAAATAGGTATTAGCCTTATTTTCTAACTTATTTAAGAGATTTATAATAGATTTAGGTTTTTAGTAGTTCTTATCTTTATTTTTATCTTTATTTTTTTTAAAGCGCTTTAATAATAACTTCTTACTATTACTATTAGGGTATTTTAAGATATATTCCTCTAAGAATTTATCTTTATAATTAGGCTTAGTAGATTTCTATTAAAATTATTTAAGGGTTCTCTCTTATATAATTATAAGAGCTAAGATATTCTTTTATATAGATAGTATATTATTAGTACTTAAGATCTTTTTTTTTATATCTAGATATAATTTATTAAGAAATATATTTATTATAAAAATCTTTAGTAAAGGCTCTAAATAAATTTTTAACTCTTTTAAATAAGTCTTAAAAATAAAAACCTTTTACTCCTTATCTTATTTTATACTATTTTAACGCTTATATATAAAAAGCCTATAATTTATTAGATCTACTATTAAGTCTAATAGAAAATTATAGAAATATTTAAAGATATATTTATTAATATTCTTTAGCTTAAACTAACTTTATTATTATAATAGCGTGTTATCTTTAAATAACTATATATAGTAGAGAATCTTATTTTTATTAATAGTAAAATACTTATAATTTAAAAAAAAACTTAATCTTAATATTAATAAACTAGTAGATATATTCCCCTTCTAATACTCTATAATATAGATATATTTTTTTAGGGTAAATTATTTTTAATATTAATATAAATATATTATTTAAGTTATTAAATAGAGTTTCCCTCCTTAAAAGTTTACCTAGCTCGTTTATACGACCTCTACTTAGCTTATTATTAGGATTTCTTAGTATTTCTTTAATAGTCTACTTAGTTATAATAACTTAAAGCTCTTTTATTTATAACTCTAGCTATTAAATTCTTTATTATTATATATTTATACTAATAATTAATTCTAATAAGTCTATTTATAATCTATTTATAAGCTTCTATATACCTCTATAAATAGAACTTTATATAGATACTATCTTACTTTACTTTAAACCTTTAATTTTAAAGATTAGAAAGATTAGAACTATAATATAAGCCTATTATATACTATTAGTACCGCGTAATAGAATTACTAAGGATTACTTAAAGATAGAAAGTAATAATAGTAGGTATTAGATTATACTAGAGAACTAATCCCTAAAGATTCTACTATTATAGGGTATACGCCCTTTAAGCTTATTAGGATAAGATAGAGTAGTATAATATATTTTACTTATCCGCGCTAGTATAGCGTTAATATAATACCTATACTAGCTTACTACTAATACTAAGCTACTTTACTAGCTACTAGTTATTATAATAATCTATAATTTTATTATTTTAAAGTATATTCTTAAATATAATTAATATTCTTAGACTATAGTTCTTATCTTTATAAATATAATACTCTTTCTTTTTAATAGATTAATTATTAAAAAGATTATTTTTATTATTAATTTTAATTTTATTAATATATATCTTAATATCTTTAAGCTATTTATACTTCTAATTATAATTATAAATTAAAGATTATTTAAAGATAAAATTAATATAAAGTATAATTTACTTATTCTTAATATTTTTAGTTTATTTAATAAGAATTTTATCTTTTTTATATTTAGTTCTAATAAAAGATAAATTAATTTAATATTTTAATTATTTAGTATTATTTAAAAGAATATTACTTAGTTATTATAATAAAGCTATTAGGCTTAAATTAATTAGAATTATATAATAAGTTAGAAATTCTATTTATTACTCTAGAGAATTATAATTATTAGATTAATTATTAAATTATAGATTAGAATTAACTAGCTTATATAGTAGTTAGAATAGCTTTATTAGTTCTATATTCTTTATAATTAAAATCCTTATATAATAGATTATATTTTTAGTAAAGAAATCTAATATTTATTAATATAGTCTTTTAATTCTAGATTATAAAGAATATATAATTTTATAATAAAAGTACTCTCTTTATAATTAAGATTAGAGTTATAGTTTATACTTATATTTATCTTTTAAATAGTATTAGAACTATTAGTTTAAAAATATAATATTATATTATATAAGAATAGATTATAAACCCTTTAAAAGTTTTAATTTAAAAGTTATATTTAATTATATATAATTTATCTAAGTATTTTTAGTTAAGAAAGAAGAAGTTAATAGCTTAGATAAAGATATTAAAGATATATTTATAGGTTAATTAAATATTAATTAGTTTAATATAATATCTTTAATTAAGAAAACTTAGTATTTAATTAATACTATATAAATAAAATAAAATAAAGAGAGATTAAAATTTTTTTACTATAATAATAAATTTAATAATTAATTTAATAATTATATATAGAAGTAAATATTAATATTTTACTAAATAAAATTTAAGAAAATTTAATATATAGATTTTTTTTAGAAAACTCTTATTTTAAATTTACTTATTTATAATCTTAATAAACTATAATATATATAGATAAGTAATATTAGTATAAAATTAGAAAGATATTATTAAAAATAGAAGAAGAGATACTTATTAACTAAGAATAAGATTTTATATATACTTTATAAAAGAAAAAATAGATTTAGAAATTAAAATAAGGATATAAAGTAAGAAGTAAATTATAGATACCTAAATAGTACTAGCGTCGCGCTAGTATACTAGTATATTATTATTTAGATTTTCCTTACTTTAATATTTATAATCTTTTATCTTTATTATTTTCTTTATCTTAATATTTATAAATTTTTAATACTTATTTTAATATTTACTTTTAATATTTCTAGATTATTAATTTACTTAGATATAAATCTTAATAACTTCCTTATAAAGAAAAAAAAGCTAGAGATATTAATATAAGTAGAATTAAATAAGAAGAGGCTAAAGATATTATTATAGGTAATTTAAATATAAGATTACTATATATAAGTAAGCTTTCTAATAAGGTAGTTATTAGATTAATTATTAGATTACTAATTAGTTATAGAGAGCTATAAAACTATATTTTTAGGGTATAATCTAGGATAGTTAATAGATATAAGAATTTAGTCTAACTATTAATAAATCTTTATATAAAGTAAGCTTAAGACTAAGTATCTAAGTTAATAAGTAATAAATAATTACTCTTTAAAGCTAAAGTAAGAGATATTAATACTATATTAAATTTAAAGAAAAAGCTTTTAATATTAATCTAATATTAATTAATAATAAATAAATAAAAATAGTAGATAATAGATAATAATAAGTAATTAGTTCTTTATAAAAGATAAATATTATTAATTTAAATCTAATAATTAATCTAATAATTAATCTAATAACTATTTTAATAAGTAAAATTATAAGAGAGTAATATATAAATATAATAGCCTTATAGCTTTTAATAATCTATAATACTAGCTTAATATTATAAACTAATATTATAGGGTCTTCTAAAAATAAGTAGTTAAAGAGTAAAGAGAAAGGGGTAAGCTAGATATAAGTCTATATTACTTAGTAATATAAGATTAAGTCTTTAAAGACTAGAAGTAATTATTAGTTTAATTATAAAGTTAAATATAAAGAGATTTATTTAAGATAGATAAAAGTCTTAATTATATAGATATAAGGAAGTTTACTAAGACTATTATATTTAATAAAATTAATCTATAAACTATTTAAACTCCTTATTATTTATATACTTTAATTTCTAAATTATTTAAACTTCTTAGTTTATATATCTTAATTAATAAATTATTTAAATTATTATATAACTTATTACTAAGCTATTTTCTAATATATACTTACTTAAGTATTCCTTATATTATATTTATATTAAATTAGAATATTATTTCTCTTCTCTAATATTTTTATCTTAAAGATAATTATCTATTCTTTATATTATATTATATATTAAATCCTCTATTAAGATTTATCTTATATTACTAATAAGTTTTAAAAAGTACTTATTTAAATAAAATTATATATTACTATAATAACTATATTTATTACTATAAGAATTATAAAATTAAATTAAACTTAAACTCTTATATTAAATATAATAAATCTAGGTTATTATATAAGCTTACTTTTTTAGAAGCTAAGCTATATTATATATAAAAAAAAGGTATAAAAAACTAAAGGCTATTTACTTAGTAGTAATCTAAATTTAAAAATTAATAATTTATTAATCTTAATTATATATTAAGATTAATAGTTTAGAAAGGTAAAAAAAAAAGTTAGTCTATTAAAAACTCTAAAATATTAAAGAGCTAAAGGTTAATAAAGTTATTATAAATAATATAGATTCTCTTTTTAATCTTAGTCTTAAAGAGATTAAAATCTTTCTTAATTTTAATTAATCTATTCTTACCTTTATTAAAACTATTATAGAAGAGTCTAATAATTCTTAAAATTTCTAAATAATTCTTATATATTCTTAGTATTATTATAGTTTTTCTATTTAATAAGGTATTTCTAACTATATTAATTTAGAATTTTTTCTATTTTATATTTATCTTCCTCCTTTATTTTATAATAAAAACTTTCTTATATTAATATACTTAGATTAGCTAGTTTAAGAAGTAATATATAAAAAATAAGATATTATTTAGATTCTTTTAGTAATTCTAATTTATAGTTAATTAATCTCCTTTATTTTATAATTAAAAATAGTCTAATCTTTATATAATCTAGTTTCTTACTAGATCTCTTTATTTTTATATTTTTTATTAGAAAATATACTTTATCCCTCTTTTTTAGTTAAGAACTATTTTTTTACTTTTTATTAGCTTATTTTTTAACTTTTTTATTAGAGTTAATAATAGATTCTTTTAATTTTTTATAAATCTTTTTTAGTTCTTTAACTTTAATTAATATCTTATTTATACTTAATCTTATTCTTAATATTAAGAAGTTATTTAAATATTTTCTATAATTTATAAAGAATAATATAATTCCTATTATTTATAATATCTTATAATTATATATAAGTTATATTATTAGTAGTAATTATACTTAATTATTTTATTTCTTATTTATATAGTATTTTAAATATATTTCTAAGATCTAGTTTATTTACTCTATCTATTTATTTATTTATAGATAGTAAATTATTAATATCTATAACTTTATTCTAATTATATCTAATAATATTTTCTAGTAATTAAAGGTAAAGAGTTTATTTTTATTTAATATTATTAGTTTAAATATATTATAGTTTTTAATAAGTCTATCTAATAGTATAAATACTAATTATTTAACTTTATATTTTTCTTTAAATAGTATTATAATAATATACTTTATTAACTTATCTATAATAACTATAATAATATTATATACCTTTATTATTATTAGGTCTTTAGACTTTAATAACTTAGTAATAAAGTTTATTATTATATTATTTTATAGTATATTAAATATAGATATAAATTATATTTCCTTATATAGTTTATATTTTAATACTTTATTCTACTAATAACTAATATATTCTTTAATATATTATATTATATACTACTTAAGTTTTAGTATATTATAGTTTCTATTAATAAGTTCTATAATTTTAGTAACTTCTAGATATTTATTTTATAAATTATTATAATAATTACTAATTACTTCTTTAATATATTTTTTAGATAGATATATCTTCTCTTATAAATTAATATTATTATATCTTTCTATTCCTTATATAATTCCTTTATCTTATTATTACTTTTATAGGCCTAGATTATTTTATTAATTATATTTAGTCCTTTAACTTTTATAGTTATTATAAATATTTATATATTTAATCCTAATAATCTATTATTATTTTTTTATAAAATTATTTATTTATCTAAATCTTTTATATTTATATAGTTTAATTATTTACTTAAAATATTAACTTATCTATTTTTTTTATCTAGAGTATAATAAATTTTAAATTTATATTATCTTAAAAGTTTAGCTTATCTAACTTATTTTTAATTAAGTATTTTTATTATTATAAAATTTAAAAGATTTTTATAATTAATAAAGATATTAAATTTTAAATAGCTTTCTATATAAACTCTTTAATATTTAAGTACTTCTACTACTATAAATAACTTTTTATTATAGATATTATAATTTTATTTTAATATTATTATTTTTCTTAAATAATATATAATTAGATACTACTTACTATTCTTCTTTTAATATAGATATACTTCTATAACTAAATTTAATATATTAGTTTTAATTCTTATTAATTAATTAACCTAAAATATATATAATACTAATAGTTTTATATATACTTCTTTTAGTTATTTAATTATATTATTTTATTATTCTCTTTATTTAAATTTTATATTCTTAGTAACTAATTTTATAAGAAATAAAGCCTTTTTTAAGAATTCTTTAATAAACTATTTATTAAAATTTAGAAATTCTAAGAATATTTATACTTCTTTAACTATTATAGATATTAATTATTTTTATATATCTTTAATTTTATTTTAGTTTATCTAAATATCTTATATACTAATATTATATTCTAGGAAGTTAACTTTCTTTTTATAGAATTTATATTTTTTTAATTTAAAAAGTAATCTAGCTTTATATAAATATTTAAGTACTTCTTATATATATTAGATATATTCTTTCTTATTTTTTAAATAAACTAGAATATTATTAAGATAGACTATTATTATCTTATTTAAATAATATCTTAATATATTATTAATTAATACTTAATAGGTTATTAATATATTAGTTAAGCTAAATAATATTATTAGATATTTATAATATTTATATTAAGTTCTAAATACTATCTTCTATTCCTTATCTTCCTTTATATAAATTAAGTCATAAGCCTCTCTAAGGTTTAGCTTTATAAAGATCTTTATTTTTTTAAATTAATTCTAAAATTTACTAATATTTAGTAATAGGTACCTATTCTTAATTATAATATTATTTAGTTTTTAATAGTTAATATATAGTTATAAGCTCCTATTTTTTTTAATATAAAGAATATTAAATAGTTTACTAATAATTTAAATTCTTAAATAAATTCTTTTTTTAAGTTTTCTATAATATATTTATAAAATACTTAAAGTTTCTTTTCTAATAATATATATATTAGTTTAAATATTAGTTCTTTATTTAATTTAAGTTTAATCTTATAATTCTAAGGCTAGTATTTAAGTAATATTTTTATATCTATTTTTTTCTAAAAAAGCTATATATATTTAAGATATTTTTTAAGGATATTAAAAAGTATATCTTTTCTTTTATTTCTTTTATACTATTTAACTAGTTAATTTATTCTTATATTTATAAAGTTAGATTCTTTTTTAAAATTATCTTTATTTAAAATTATAATATTATATTCTATAGTAGTTCTTCTACTTAACTTTTTATATATTATTATTTATTATTAATATATATATTTAAAATTAATAATATTATTAAGCTCTTATAATATAAATATTTCTATTTTCTAATTAATTATTAGATTTTACTTCTTTAACTAAGATATATCTAATATAATATAATAATTAGCTATTTAAACTATATTAAAGATAGCTTTTTTATAATATTATTAAAAAGTAATATTTAATAAGATTATTTTCTTATTAATATTTCCTAATAAAAATTCTAATCTATTAATTATCTAAAGCTTATAGAGTTCCTTTTTACCTATTATTAGTAAGTTTTAGATATATATTAATATTTTTAATATAAAGTTTTTTATTACTCCTAAATCTATTATTATAATAGCCTCTTAGCTATTAATCTTAACTAGTTTTTTTATAAATTAACTATATTTTATTAAATTTAGCTCTCTTATAAAGATTATAATATTTATTTTTTTATAACTACCTTTATTATAAGAAAATAATCTTTTTCTACTTCTTTTATTTTTAAATTAAAATATTTTATAAAATAGAATCTAGCTTTAATTTTTTTATTTATATATATATAATAGTTTAGAAGTAAATATACTTTTTAAAAAATATAGCTATACTTTTTCTTTTAGTAGTTTTTCCCTAGTTCTTATTTAAGTTTAATATATTATTTTTCTAGCTACTCTAGAAATATTACTACTTTTCTTTTCTATATTAAGTACTAGATATATATATTTAGATTATAATAATAATATATATATAAGTAATATTAAGATATATATATAATTCCCTTAATTTTTTATCTTATATTATAATACTTTAAATAAAATATATCTATATATTTATTTTAATATATTTTATTATATTAATAATAATAAAAGTTATATTAGTAGTCTTAAGATCTTTTAATTAAAGAGTTCTATTCTTATTATTTTTATTATTCTTTTAATTAATTTATAAATAATCTAAGTTTCTTTTCCTCTTCTTAGTTTACTTACTCCTAATTAAAGTTATTTTCTTAATTATATTTTTATTTATTTTAAGCCTTCTTATCTTATTTTAATCTAAATTATTTATTTTTTATTTCTTAGAACCTATTATAATACTTATTATACTATTCTAAATTTTTAAGTTCTATTATTATTAGTAAGAGTATATTATTTTATATTTTATATAAAAATTCTTAAAGGTAATATTCTTATTATTTAGATATAGTTATTAGATTATTCTAAGCTTTATTATCTATTATTTCTAGTTCTTTAATATATTAAATAATTATTTATTTATTATTATTCTCTTAATTTACTAGTATTATTATAAGTTCTAGATTATTCTACTTTAATAATAATTTATTTATTTCTTTTACTTTATCCTTTATAATAATAGTTTATATTATATTAATTTATAGTCTAGATACTATATTTTTTAACTTATAGTCCCTAATAAAATAACTTAGTTTATAATAACTATAGTACTTTAGTACTTTTTTATTTCCCCTTTTTATTAGCTTTCTATATATATTTCTCTTTATTATATTAATCTCTATAGATATTAGCTTATATAAGTTAACTAGTTATTTATTATAATTAGAGTTAAAGTCTTATTTATACTAGTATTATATTATACTAGCTTTAGAGACTTCTTTATTATATCTTTTTTCTATAGCTTTTTTAAAGAGATTATTATTAATTTAGATAGCTTCTTTTTAAAGCTTATTAAATATATTTATACTTACTTCTATTTTTATTAACTTATTCTTAATATTTTCTTTTAACCCCCTTCTATATATTATTATAAGTATATTATTATTCTATTTAATCTTAACTATATATTACTAGAACTATATTATATACTCTACTATAGATCTTTTTTATTTAATATATTAGATAATCTATATTACTTAATTTATTTTATTAGATAGTATAAATACCTTATAAAGCTTCACCTTAAAGTAGGCGAATCCTTCTATTTATCTTATTATTTCTAATATATCTAATAGATTATCTAAATACTTCTATAAATAAGGTTATATCTATTTCTATATATCTCTATATATAAATATAATAGTAACTATTATATATTATTTAACTAATATATTATTATAGAAGTAAAGATAGAGTTATATTTATATTAATTACTTTTTAAGCTTCTTCCTATTAAAATTTAGTACTAAGGCTAAAGTACTAACTTAGCTATATCTTAGTATCTAAATATTAATTATATATACTCACTCTTTCTTCTATAACTAATTAATTAAGAATAATTTAATCCTATTTTAATAGATTATAAGTCTAGATTTATAAGATATTATAAATATCTTTAATAATTTAATACTCTATATTCTACTTATCCTTTAGATTACTAATATAATTTATAGAGCTACTAAATTATTAATCTTCTACTTCTAAGTATATTTACTAACTAAATAATTAATTTAATAATAGATTACTATCTACTATAATATATAGCTATAGTAAAAGGAAGTACTATTAGAATTTAGTATTAAGGTAGAGCTAAGTTAGCGAAGCTAACTAAGTAAGACCTTAGTATCTAAATATTAATTATATATACTTTACTCTTACTTCTATAACTAATTAATTAAGGATAATTTAATCCTATTTTAATAGATTATAAACTTAAATTTATAGGATATTATAAATACCTTTAATAATTTAATATTCTATATTCTATTTATTCTCTAGGCTACTAATATAGTTTATAGAGCTATTAAACTATTAATCTTCTACTCCTAAGTATATTTATTAACTAAATAATTAATTTAATAATAGATCGCTATCTACTATAGTATATAGTTATAGTAAAAGGAAGTACTTAACTATTTAAGTATAAGGGGCTGCTTAGTATTTAGATTAATATTATTTACTATCTTACTATTATTAGCGCGGCTTAAGTATAAATAAATATCTAAGTTTTTTACTACTAAGTACCCTTATTTATATAATATCCGCTTTCTAATATAAGTAAATAGAGATTTTTCTTTATTTAGATAGGCTATATTATTTACTTAGACTATTTAAATTACCTCTTATTAAGATTAAGACTACTTAGACTACCTTTATTTAGATAAGTATTAAAAACTCTATAAAATCTTTATAAAAATCTCTATAATTTATTAAATATTATTCTATTTTTAGTTAGCTACTACTTTAACTAAATAACTATTATATTTCTAGCTTATTAATTAATAGCCTTATTTTATTAAGCTAAAATACTAGCTTATTAATTAATAGCCTTTTATTTTATTATATAAATTTTTCTATCTATTTATTAATAGTATTATTTTATTAATTAGATTTTTTATCTATTAATTAATAGTATTATCTTATTAAGTAGTTTTTTATTATTAAAAAGAGGTAGGATAGATAGATATAAAAAGATTACTAAGCTTTTAAATAGGAGTTTATTTAAGTAACTATCTATTTATTATTAAGATTTATAACTATTACTAGGTATTAATATATTTTATAAGTAGACTATAAACCCTTTTATTATTATTTATTATTACTTTAAATAATAGTACTTCTTTTATCTTATTAAAGAAGCTAAATATTAAAAGAATAAAAAAAAGGTTACTAAAGTTTTTAGAGAAGATATTAAAGGTAATAACTATCTATTTTTATTCTACTTATCTTTATTTTATAATATAGGCTTAGAAGCTAATAAATCTACCTTTTTAGAAGTAAGTATAATTAATATCTTTAATTTAACTACTTAATATTCTTTTATATCTTCGCCTTTACTAATACTTTATAATATATTAATTAGGTTACTTATAATAGTTATTTTAGATTAGAAATATTATTAAACTAATTTATCTTTATTTTTATTTTTATCTATAAATATTTCTATCTTAATACTATTATTTAGTATAGTTATTATTTTAGAAGATTAAAATAGCTATAAATAATTAATAAAGAAGAGGATTTTACCTACTCTATATAATTAATAAGCTTAAAGGAAAGAGTAATTATATTAAATAAGCTTATAAGATAAAAATATAGCTTATATTTAATAATTTTAAACTATTTATTTTAGTTACCTATCTTAAGTTAATAACTATTATTAAGGATTAGATAGAATTAAAGCTTTTTTATATAATAAAGAATAAAATTAATCTTTAAAAGACTTTAAATACTTTTATAAAGAAGTTTAAATCTAAAAAAATAAATATATATACTAAACTAGTCTACTAATTATATAATATAATACTAGAAATTTTAAAGGATATTAATAATTATATCTAAAAGTTTTAGGAAATTATTAATAAGCTAACTAACTTATATAATATCTATAGTCTATTAAAGCCTTACTTCTATTATTTATTTTTTATAAATTTAGATAAAATCTATTATATCTTTTTTATTATTTATATTTAATAATATAATCTCTTTAACTATAAGACTATCTCTCTCTCTAATATTTTAAATATTATAAGTAATAAAGAAGTTTATTTATAAGCCTTTTAAGAATCTTTTAGAATTATTATATTTATAAAATAAAGTATTAATATTAGCTAGATCTCTAACTAAGACTATAATAATAATTAGGTTAATAAGTCTACTTAAGAAGAAAGAAAGGGCCCTTACTCTTATTATAAAGATAAGAATTTATCTTTTAAATATAATAATATTATTTATTAATAATTATATTTCTAGCTAAAATTTATAAAATTTAAATTAGAGGAGGAATATAAGAAGTATTTAATAACTAACCCTCTAATAATAATATCTAAAAATAAGTTAGTCTTTATTAACTTAATAGCTAATAACTTATTCTATAATTATAATAATATATCTATCTTCTCTCTTATCTTCTTTATATATAATAAGTTAGCTAGCCTAATTATTATTAACTTAGCTTATAGTTAATATATATTTAATAATTATAATATCTTTTTTAAATTTTAGCTAGTATCTATAATAGCTAAATCTATTACTAAAATTAATAAGAAACTAGTCTAGCTAATAAATATAAAAACTATCTAAATCTCTTTTTTAAATAGAAATTTATAGCTTTAAAATATTATATTTATACCTAATATAGGGGCGAACCTTCTATTAGTCTCCTAGCTAATAGATAATAATATTAGGGTAGATTTTAAAATAAATAAATATATCTTAACTTATAGTTCTCTTAATATAATTAAAGCTAAATAATACTATAAAATCTTTATCTTTAAGTTAAAGATAATATCCTTAGAATTAAATATATATAATATTCTAAATAATCTTATTTAATAACTTTAATATACTTAAATAAGGTACCTTAGCTAATAAAATATTATTTACCTACTTTAAATAGCTACTAAAGTTAACTTCTCTAAAAAAATTAAGAAGAAACTAATTTATAAATATTATATATAAAGCTACTAAAAGTTAGCCCTATATAAAGATATTATTATACCTAGCTAATACTTAATAGAGTTAATTTATAGTAATATTTATAGCCTTATTAAGCTAATAGGCTTTAATAGAAGCTACTATTTTATTATCTTTAAATATAATTATACTAATTTTTTAAAAGTCTTTTATATTAAAAATAAAAATATAGTTTTTTTTTCTTTTTAACGCTTTAAGAGCTATTATAAATAAGATAGTTATTATATTTAATATTTCTAGATTAATAATAAAGGTAAATATAAGAGGTATAAATTCTAATAGTTTCTTATTAATAATAGTATTTTTTATAAGTTAATAGTACTTAGAAACCCCTAATAAAATAGTAAATTAAAATATCTAGGCTTAATATTAATATCTAAAATATATTCTATATTACTAAGCTTAAGTCTTAATAAAGATCTATAACCTAAAATCTTAAGAGTAATTGATTATATTATAGTATATAGTCTTATTACTAAGATAACTAATAAATTATTTTATAAAGTCTAAATAAATAATACTTTATCTCTTAACTATCTCTAAATCTTAGAATTTTTTATTTAAGCTAGAAATTATTTATAAAAGAAATTAATTAATAAAAATAAATAGTACTTACTAATTAGTTATAAAAATAATAGGTATATCTACTAATTATATTATTCTTAGATTAGAAAGATTCTTTAGATATCTAATATCTATATTAAAGAATAGAAGCCTATTTTTATTAGTAATATTACTTTATTAAATATTACTACTATATTTATATTATTATTATTAGTTCTACTATAACTATCTCTATCTATAGAGCCTTTATTTATTAAATATTTATAAATCTTTACTTTAAAAGAGGAGAGTATATAAAAATAAAAGGTCCTTAGCTATAATACTAACCTAATTTATATTAAGCTACTATCTAAATAATAAGTAAATATATTATTTAAATTTAATAATATCTATCTTACCTAATTTAAATAAATCTTAATAGATTATCTAAATCTTATAGTCCTAGTATTAGATAATAAGGACTTATTAAGCCTTAATTACTCCCTAATTACTATATTTTTATATATAAATATAGCTAAACTATTTAAGTTAAAGACTTATAATAAAGTTATATTAAAAAGTATATAATAAATCTAATAAGAGTTAATAATAAATAATAAATATAAGTTACTAATAAATAATAAGATATAGTCCCTAATAATATTATTTTAGGGAAGGACTATTTTTAGAGATAAATAGATCTATATATTAAAATAGGGCCTTAATAAAGAGATTATTTATTATAAGATATACTAAGTAGTCTAAGGATTTAAATAATATAAAGGACTTAATTATAATAAAACTTTTATCTTAATAGTTAAATTTATAAGCTATAAGGCTATCCTTATTATTATAGCTACTATAGATTAGAATATTAAGTAGATAGATATTAAAATAGCTTTTCTTTATAAATAAGTTAAGGAGAAATTTTTTATTAAGTAGCTTAAGAGTTATTATAAAAATAATAAGGTCTATTATCTTAATAAAGTTTTATATAGGCTTAAGTAGTTACTCTAAATATAATATAATACCTTTATTAGCTTTATTAAAATCTTAGGTTTTAATACCTTAAATATTAACTTAAATATATTTATTACCCTTTTAAATATAATAGTTACTCTTTATATAAATAATTTATTTATTATAAGTTTTAATAAGTAGAATATTCTTAGAATTAAGAAGGCTCTTAATTTTTATTTTTATATAATTAATCTTAGGCTATATTATTACTAGCTAGGTATATTAATTACCTAAAATTATTAATAATAAATTTTATATCTTAGTTAATAAGTATATCTTAAAAAGATTATCTAAGATTTTAAATAATAGGAGTATAAATTAACTAATATCTTAATAGAAGCTAGCTTTAAGCTAGAAAAGGCCTTAAAGAATTATTAAGCTAATATCTATAATAAGTAATATTACTAATAGGCTATTAATTCTCTTATATATACTATATTAAGTACTTAGCCTAATATTATTTTTTCTATCTTAGTAGTTAGTTACTATACCTTAAATTCTATTTAAACTTATTAGGGTGCTATTAAATAAATCCTCTAATATCTATAAAGTATATTTAACTACTAACTTATATTTTAAAGTATTATTAATAATTTTATAAGCTATACTAACTCTAATTAAGTAAGTAACTATAATATATACTAATTAACCTCTAGCTTTATCTTTTATATTAGGAGTAATATTATTAGCTAGTAATCTAAGTAATAACTAATTATTACCCTATTAATATATAAAGCTAAGTATATTAAGTAGATATAAATAACTAAAAAAGCTATATAGCTTAAGAACCTTTTATATAAACTTAAACCCTAAGATAAAAAATTAGCTACTAAAGCTATTATTATTTTTAGTAATAATTAGGATACTATTACCTTTATAAAGAACCTAGAGTTTTATACTTATAGTAAGTATATTATTATATACTACTATTTTATCTATAAAAAAGTTACTAAAGATATAATTAATCTTTAGTATATATTAACTAAATACTAGATAGTTAATAAACTAATAAAGCCCTTATTAAAGAATAAATTCATCGAGTTTTAAAATATCTTAGGCCTTAAATATATATCTAATAGCTAATATATTTATAGCCGGATATATAGAAATAGGGCTCTAAGGGAGGTACTTAGAAATAGGGTCTCTATAAGAGTTATTTAGATATTACTATTCGAGTCTTATATAATAATAGCGACTTATAATTAGGTATAGTATATAATAATTAGGTATTACTATTTAGGCCTTAAGGGATAGTAATAATAATAATTAGGCCTTACGCGTGAAATACTACTCTATATAAGATATCTAACTATATTTTAATATAAAAATAGTATATATAAGTTAAATATTAAAAATAAATTTTAAATAATAGTAAAATATTAAAAAATAGAATTTTTAATATAGTTATTTTAAAATTTTTTTTAGATAGTTAAATATAATTATTTTAGAGTTTTAAAATTTAGATAATAATTTAACTTAGCTATTTAGATAAGTTACTTATTATATATCTTAGAGCCTTATATAAGCTATTTATTATATACCTTAAGGGCCTTATATACCTTATATAGGCTATATCTTATATATAGGATAGATAGAGCTTATAGAGTATATAAATTAAGTAGGAGTATTAGAATTTAGTATTAAGATAGAGCTAAGTTAGCGAAGCTAACTAAGCGAGGTCTTAGCATCTAAATATTAATTACGTATACTCTACTCTTACTTCTATAACTAATTAATCAAGGATAATTTAATCCTATTTTAATAAGTACTTAACTATTTAAGTATAAGAGGCTACTTAATACTTAAATTAATATTATTTACTATCTTACTATTATTAGCACGACCTAAGTATAAGTAAATATCTAAGTTTTTTTATTATTAAGTACCTTTATCTATATAATATCTATTTCTTAATATAAATAAATAGAGATTTTCTTTATCTAGATAGGTTATATTAACTATTTAAATTATTTAAATTACCCCCTATTAAGATTAAGACTACTAAGACTATCTTTATTTAGATAAGTATTAAAAACTCTATAAAATCTTTATAAAAATCTTTATAACTTATTAAATATTATCCTATTTTTAATTAGCTACTACTTTAACTAAATAACTATTATATTTCTAGTTTATTAATTAATAGCCTTATTTTATTAAGCTAGAATACTAGCTTATTAATTAATAATCTTTTATTTTATTATATAAATTTTTTTATCTATCTATTAATAGTATTATCTTATTAATTAATAGTATTATCTTATTAAGTAGTTCTTTACTATTAAAAAAGAGTAGGATAAATAGATATAAAAAGATTATTAAGCTTTTAAGTAAAAGCTTATCTAAATAACTATCTACCTATTATTAAGATCTATAATTATTACTAGATATTAATATATTTTATAAATAAACTATAAATTTTTTTATTATTATTTATTATTATTTTAAATAATAATACTTTTTTTATTTTATTAAAAAAGCTAAATACTAAAAAAATAAAAAAAAGGTTACTAAAGTCTTTAAAGAAGATATTAAAGGTAATAACTATTTATCTTTATTTTACTTATCTTTATCTTATAATATAGGCTTAGAAGCTAGTAAATCTATTTTTTTAGAGATAAGTATAATTAATATCTTTAGTCTAACTACTTAATATTCTTTTATATCTCTACCCCTATTAATACTTTATAATATATTAATTAGGTTATTTATAATAGTTACTTTAAATTAAAAATATTACTAAACTAATTTATTTTTATTCTTATTTTTATCTATAAATATTCTTATCTTAATATTATTATTTAATATAGTTATTATTTTAAAAAATTAAGATAACTATAAATAATTAATAAAAAGAAGGATTTTATCTATTCTATATAATTAATAAATTTAAAGGAAAGAGTATTTATATTAAATAAGCCTATAAAATAAAAATATAGCTTATATTTAATAATCTTAAACTATTTATTTTAACTACTTATTTTAAGTTAATAATTATTATTAAGAACTAAATAAAATTAAAGTCTTTTTATATAATAAAGAATAAAACTAATTTCTAAAAGACTTTAGATATTTTTATAAAAAAGTTTAAGCCTAAAAAAATAGATATATATACTAAACTAGTTTATTAATTATATAATATAATATTAAAAATCTTAAAGAATATTAATAATTATATTTAAAAGTTTTAAGAGATTATTAATAAGCTAACTAATTTATATAATACTTATAGCTTACTAAAGCCTTACCTTTATTATTTATTTCTTATAAATTTAAATAAAGCTTATTATATCTTTTTTACTATCTATATTTAATTATATAACCTCTTTAATTATAAAGCTATCTTTCTTTCTAATATTTTAAATACTATAAATAATAAAGAAATTTATTTATAAACTTCTTAAGAACTCTTTAAAATTATTATATTTATAAGATAAAATACTAATATTAATTAAAGCTCTAGCTAAAATTATAATAATAATTAAGTTAATAAGTCTATCTAAAAAGAGAGAAAGAGCTTTTACTTTTATTATAAAGATAAGAATTTATCCTCTAAATATAATAATATTACTTATTAGTAGCTATATCTTTAACTAAAGCCTATAAAATTTAAATTAAAAAAAATATAAGAAGTATTTAATAACTAACCCTTTAATAATAATATCTAAACTAAATAATAAACTAGTCTTTACTAACTTAATAGCTAATAACTTATTCTATAAATATAGTAATACGCTTATCTACTTCTTTATCTCCTCTATATATAAGAATTTAGCTAGCCTAATTATTATTAACTTAGTTTATAGTTAGTATATATTTAGTAATTATAATATTTTTATTAACTACTACTTTCTATTTATAATATATAACTCTATTATTAAGATTAGTAGAAAACTAATTTAATTAATAAATATAAGAATTATCTAAATCTTACTTCTAAATAGAAAAATATAATTTTAAGAGATTATATTTATATTTAATATAGAAGTAAACCTTTTATTAGTTTTTTAGCTAATAAATAATAAAATTAAAATAAACTTTAAAGTAAATAGATATATTTTAACTTATAGTTTTTTTAATATAATTAAAGCTAAATAATATTATAAAATCTTTATCTTTAAATTAAAGATAATATCCTTAGGATTAAATATATATAGTATTCTAAATAACCCTATTTAATAACTTTAATATATCTAAATAAAATATCTTAGCTAATAGAATATTATCTATCTACTTTAAATAGCTACTAAAATTAACTTCTCTAAAAAAATTAAGGAGGAACTAACTTATAAATATTATATATAAGGCCGCTAAAAGTTAGCCTTATATAAAGATATTATTATATCTAGCTAATATTTAATAAAGTTAATTTATAATAATATTTATAGCTTTATTAAGCTAATAGACTTTAATAAAAGTTACTATTTTATTACTTAAATATAATTATATTAATTTTTTAAAAATCTTTTATATTAAGAATAAAAATATAGTTTTTTTTTTCTTTTTAATACTTTAAGAGCTATTATAAATAAGATAATTACTATATTTAATACTTCTAAACTAATAATAGAGGTAAATATATAAAATATAAGTTCTAATAATTCCTTATTAATAATAGTATTTTCTATAAGCTAATAATATTTAAGAATCCTTAATAAAATAATAAATTAAAATGCCTAGGCCTAATATTAATATCTAAAATATATTCTATATTATTAAGCTTAGATCTTAATAAAAACTTATAGCTTAAAGTCTTAAGAGTAGTTAACTATATTATAGTATATAGCCCTATTACTAAGATAGATAATAAGTTACCTTATAAAGCTTAGATAGATAATACTTTATCCTTTAACTATTTCTAAACCTTAGGATTCTTTACTTAGGCTAGAAACTATTTATAAAAGAAATTAATTAATAAAAGTAAATAGTATCTATTAGTTAATTATAAAGGTAATAAATATATCTATTAGCTATACTACTCTTAGATTAAGAAGATTCTTTAGGTATTTAGTATTTATATTAAAAATTAGAAGTTTACTTTTATTAATAATATCACCTTATTAAATATTACTACTATATCTATATTACTACTACTAATTCTATTATAATTACCTCTACCTATAAAGTCTCTATCTATTAAATATCTATAAATCTCTACTTTAAAAGAGAAGAGTATATAAAAGTAAAAGATCCTTAGCTATAATACTAACTTAATTTATACTAAGCTACTACTTAAATAATAAGTAAATATACTATCTAAACTCCCCTTAATTAATAATATCTATCTTATCTAATTTAAATAAATTCTAGTAAATTATCTAGATCTTATAGTTTTAATATTAGATAATAAAGATCTATTAGGCCTTAATTACTCCCTAATTACTATACTTTTATATATAAATATAGCTAAACTATTTAAGCTAAAGACTTATAATAAAGCTATATTAAGAAATATATAATAAATATAATAAAAGTTAATAATAAATAATAAATATAAGTTACTAATAAATAATAAGATATAGTCTTTAATAATATTATCTTAGGGAAGAACTACTTTTAAAAGTAAATAGGTTTATATATTAGAATAGAGCTCTAATAAAGAGGTTATTTATTATAAAATATACTAAGTAGTCTAAAGATTTAAATAGTATAAAGATCTTAATTATAATAAAACTTTTATCTTAATAATTAAATCTATAAGCTATAAAGCTATTTTTACTATTATAGCTACTATAAATTAAAATATTAAGTAGATAAATATTAAAATAGCTTTTCTTTATAAATAAGTTAAGGAGGAAATTTTTATTAAATAGTTTAAAAACTATTATAAGAGTAATAATATCTATTATCTTAATAAAGTCTTATATAAGCTTAAGTAATTACCCTAAGTATAGTATAATATCTTTATTAACTTTATTAAAATCTTAGATTTTAATACCTTAAATATTAATTTAAGTATATTTATTACCTCTTTAAATATAATAATTACTCTTTATATAGATAATTTACTTATTATAAGTTCTAATAAATAAAATATTTTTAAGATTAAAAAGGCCCTTAATTCTTATTTTTATATAACTAATCTTAGGCTTTATTATTATTAACTAAGTATATTAATTATATAAAACTATTAATAATAAGTTTTATATTTTAGATAAAGAGTATACCTTAAAAAAGTTATCTAGAATTTTAGATAGTAGAAGTATAAAATAACTATAATCTTAATAAACGCGAGTTCTAAGCTTAAAAAAACCTTAGATAGTTACTAAGCTAATACTTATAATAGATAATAATATTAATAGACTATTAGATCCCTTATATATATTATACTAAGTATCTATCCTAATATTACTTTTTTTATTTTAGTAATTAATTATTATATCTTAAATTTTACTTAAGCTTATTAGATTACTATTAAATAAATCCTCTAATATTTATAGAGTATACTTAATTACTAACTTATATTCTAAGGTACTATTAATAATCTTATAAACTATACTAACTCTAATTAGGTAAATAACTATAATATATACTAATTAATCTCTAGCTTTATCTTTTATATTAGGAGTAATACTATTAGCTAGTAATCTAAATAATAATTAATTATTACCCTATTAATATATAAAGCTAAGTATATTAGGTAGATATAAATAGCTAAAAAAGCTATATAACTTAATAACCTTTTATATAAGCTTAAGTTTTAAGATAAAGAATTAGCTATAAAAGCTATTATTATTTTTAGTAATAATTAGAGTATTATTACCTTTATAAAAAACCTAAAGTTCTATATTTATAATAAGTATATTATTATATACTACTTATTATAAGAAACGCCTAAGTAAATATATATTAAGGAATAGCTTAGTAATAAGTTACGTAATAGTTTAAATAGTTTATTAATTAAATTATATAAATTAGGAAGTTTAAATAGTTTATAGACTAAATTATATAAATAGTAAGAAATTTAAATAGTTTATAGATTAAATCTATTAAATATAATAATCTTAGTAGACTTTTCTATATCTATATAGTTAGGGCTCTTACCTATCTTAGATAGATCTTTTTATATTTAATTTTATAGTTAAATTAATAGTTACTTTTAGCTTTTAAAGACTTAATCTTATATTATTAAATAATATAAAGTTATATCTAGTTTACCTTATTCCCCTTTACTCTTTAATTACTTATTTTTAGAAGACCTATAATATTAGTTTATAATATTTTAAATACCTTTAATATAAGTATATTAAATTAAAGGAGTATAGCTTAATCTACTTTAAATAAGATTACTTAGTCTAGGCGTTATAATAATATTAATAATAGATCTAGGGGAAGTATTAAAATTATCTAACTAAATCTCTATTATAAAGAAAAAAAGAAGCTTAAAGAATAGTTAATATAAGTCTAACTTTATCTTCGCTTCTATAATAATATATTAGTTAAATAATATATAGTAGTCGCTATTATATTTATACATAGAAATATATAGAAATAGATATAATCTTATTTATAGAAGTACTTAGATAATCTATTAGATATACTAGAAATAATAAGATAGATAAAAGGGTTTACCTACTTTAAAATAGAACTTTATAAAGTATTTATACTATCTAATAAAATAAATTAAGTAGTATAGGTTATATAATATATTAAATAAAAAAGGTTTATAGTAGAGTATATAATATAGTTCTAATAATATATAGTTAAAACTAAATAAGATAATAATATATTTATAATAATATATAGGAGAGAGTTAAAAGAAAATATTAAAAATAAGCTAATAAAAATAGAAATAAGTATAAATATATTTAATAAACTTTAGAAAGAAGCTATCTAAATTAATAATAATCTTTTTAAAAAGGCTATAAAGAAAAGATATAATAAAAGAGTTTTTAGAGCTAGTATAATATAATATTAATATAGATAAGGCTTTAACTCTAACTATAATAAATAATTAGTTAATCTATATAAACTAATATCTATAGAGATTAATATAATAAAGAGGAATATATATAGAAAGCTAATAAAGAGAGGGAATAAGAAAGTACTAAAGTACTATAACTATAGTAAACTAAGCTACTTTACTAAGGACTATAAATTAAAGAATATAATATTAAGATTATAGATTAATATAATATAAGCTATTATTATAAAGGATAAAGTAAAAAGAAATAAACTATTACTAAAGTAGAATAATTTTAAACTTATAATAATACTAGTAAATTAAGAAAATAGTAATAAATAAATAATTATTTAATATATTAAAGAACTAGAAATAATAGATAATAAAGTTTAGAATAATCTAATAATTATATCTAAATAATAAGAATAGTATCTTTAAGAATTCTTATATAAAATATAGAATAATATAATTCTACTAATAATAATAGGACTTAAAAGTCTAGAATAGTATAATAGATATTATAATAGATTCTAGAAAATTAAAAATAAATAACTTAAACTAGAATAAAATAAAAAGGCTTAAAATAAATAAGAGTATAATTAAAAAAATAACTCTAATTAAGAGTAAATAAACTAAAAAGAGAAAAAAGAATTTAGATTATTTATAAATTAAATAAAATAATAATAAAAATAATAAGAATAAGACTTTTTAGTTAGAAGATCTTAAAATTATTAATATAACTTTTATTACTAATAATATAATAAAATATACTAAAATAAATATATAGATATATTCTACTTAAAATACTATAATATAAGATAAGAGATTAAAGAAATTATATATATATCTTAATATTACTTATATATATATTATTATTATAATCTAGATATATATACTTAGTACTTAATATAAAAGAGAGAAGTAATAATATTCCTAGAGTAACTAGAAAAATAATATATTTAACTTAAGTAAGAACTAAGAATAGAATATTAGAAGGAAAAATATAATTATATTTTATAGAAAGTATATCTACTTTTAAATTACTATATATATATAAATAAAAAAATTAAAGCTAGATTTTATTTTATAGAATATTTTAATTTAAAGATAAAGAAAATAAAAAAAGATTATTCTCTTATAATAGGGGTAGTTATAAGAAAATAAATATTATAACTTCTATAAAAGAGTTAAATTTAATAGAATATAGCTAATTTATAAAAAAACTAGTTAAGATTAATAGCTAAGAGATTATTATAATAATAGATTTAGGAATAATAAAAAATTTTATATTAAAAATATTAATATATATTTAAAATCTACTAATAATAAATAAGAAGGAACCCTATAAACTTTAAATAATTAATAAGTTAAAGTCTTTATTAGGAAATATTAATAAGGAAATAATTCTATTAGATATTACTTTTTAATAATATTATAAGGAAGTTACCTTTAATATAATTTAGATAGCTAATTATTATATTATATTAGATATATCTTAATTAAAAAAATAAAACCTAATAATTAATTAGAAAATAGGAATATTTATATTATAGAAGCCTAATAATATTACTAGCTTTAGATATATATATTAATAATAGATAATAATATATAAAAAGTTAAGTAGAAGAACTACTATAAAATATAATATTATAACTTTAAATAAGGATAATCTTAAAAAAGAATCTAACTCTATAAATATAAGAATAAATTAACTAGTTAAGTAATATAAGAGGAATAAAAAAAAAGATATACCTTTTAATATCTCTAAAGAGTACCTTAAATATATATAGCTTTTTTAGAAAAAAATAGATATAAAAGTACTATTTAAATACTAGCCTTAGAATTATAAGATTAAATTTAAACTAGATAAGAAACTAATATTTAGACTAATATATATATTATTAGAAAAGGAATTCTAAGTATTTTATAAGTATATTATAGAGAACCTAAAAAAGGGATTTATTTAAGAATTTAAATTATTAGTAGATTATCTAATACTCTTTATACTAAAAAAGAATAGGAGTTTATAGCTATATATTAACTATTAAAAATTAAATAATATTATAATTAAGAATAAATATTTATTACTAAATATTAATAAACTTTAAAACTAATTTAAAAAGATAAAGATCTTTATAAAGCTAGACTTTAAAGGGGCTTATAACTTAATTTATATAAAAGAAAATAAAAAATAGAAAATAGTATTTAGGACTTAATATAGATATTATAAATATCTAGTAATATTATTTAGCCTAACTAATATACTAATAACCTATTAAATATTAATTAATAATATATTAAGATATTATCTAGATAAAATAGTAGTAGCCTATCTTAATAATATTCTAATCTATTTAGAAAGGGAGAAAGAATATATCTAATATATATAAGAGGTACTTAAATACTTATATAAAGCTAGACTACTTCTTAAACTAAAGAAATATAAATTCTATAAAAAGAAAGTTAACTTTCTAAAATATAATATTAGTATATAAAATATTTAGATAAATTAAAATAAAATTAAAAATATATAAGAATAGCTAATATCTATAATAGTTAAAGAAGTATAAGTATTCTTAGAATTCCTAAATTTTAATAAATAATTTATTAAAGAATTTTTAAAAAAGCTTTATCTTTTATAAAATTAATTATTAAAGATATAAGATTTAAATAGAAAAAATAATAAGATAATATAGTTAGATAACTAAAGGAAGTATATATAAAACTACTAATATTATATATATTTTAGGTTAATTAATTAACGCGAATTAAAACTAATATATTAGACTTAATTATAGGAGTATATTTATATTAATAGAAGGATAATAAATAGTATTTAATTATATATTATTTAAGAAAAATAATAGTACTAAAATAGAACTATAATATTTATAATAAGGAATTATTTATAATAGTAGAAGTACTTAAATATTAGAGAGTTTATATAGAAAGCTATTTAAAATTTAATATTTTTATTAATTATAAGAACCTCTTAAATTTTATAATAATAAAAGTACTTAACTAGAAATAAGTTAGATAGGCTAAACTTTTAAGATAATATAAGTTTAAGATCTACTATACTTTAAATAAAAAAAATAGATAAGCTAATACTTTAAGTAGATAATTAGACTATATAAATATAAAAGACTTAAATAAATAAGTAATCTTATAGAAAAATAGTAATAGATTATTAGAATTAAATATATAGATATTTATAATAACTATAAAAATTAGAAAACTAAATATAATTAATAAAATAATCTAGACTTATAAAAATAATAATAAGGTAAAGGAATTATATAAGGAATAAAAAGATATAATAATATTAATTTATAAGGAAAAGATATACTTATTAAGAGAATATATTAAAAAGATAATTAATAATTATTATAATAATCTATAAAATAGATATCTAGAAGTTACTAGAACTATAGAACTTATTAATAGGAATTATAATATACTAGAACTTAAATAGTATATAATATAATATATTAGAGAATATATTAGTTATTAATAAAATAAAGTATTAAAATATAAACTATATAGAGAAATATAGTTTATATCTATATTTAGTATACTATAGAATAATATAATAATAGACTTTATTACTAAGTTACTAAAGTCTAAAGACTTAATAATAATAGAAGTATATAATACTATTATAGTTATTATAGATTAATTAACTAAGTATATTATTATAGTACTATTCAAGGAAAAATATAAAGCTAAATAGTTAGTATTTATACTACTAGATAGGCTTATTAAAGACTATAGTATATTAAAGTTAATAATATTAGATAAAGATAAACTCTTTATCTTAAATTATTAGAAAATACTACTAAGTATAATTAGAATAAAACTATAAATATTAATAGCTTACTATCTATAGATAAATAGATAAATAAAGTAAGTAAATTAGATATTAAAAATATATCTAAGATATTATATAAATAAAAAATAAAATAACTAGGTATAGTTACTATTAATAGTATAACTTATATATAATAATAAGATATTATAAATAATAGAAGTTATATTATTTTTTATAAATTATAGAAAATATCTAAATAATTTCCTAATACTATAGATAAGACTAAATATAGATAAAGTATTAATTAAAGTTAAAGAACTAAAAAAGATTTATTAATAATTAAAGGAAACTATTACTAATTCTAATAAGAAAGTTAAAAAATAAGCTAATAAAAAATAGAAGGATAGTCCTTAGCTAAAAAAAGGAGATAAAATATATTTTCTAATAAAAAATATAAGAATAAAGAGACTTAGTAAGAAATTAGACTATATAAAAGTTAGACTATTTTTAATTATAGAATAGAGGGGATTAATTAATTATAAACTAAAACTATTAATAGAATCTAAATAATATTCTATCTTCTATATATTATTACTTAAACTAGTTAGTTTAAGTATACTAGTATAGAAAAGTTTTTATTATAAAATAAAAGAAGAAGATAAATATAAGATAGAGAAGATTCTAGATTAATAAGGTTAGAAATATCTTATTAAGTAGAAAGGATATAATAATATTAAAGATATTTAGAAATTATTTAAGAACTTTAAAAATTATTAGATCTTTTTATAATAGTTTTAATAGAAGTAAGGATAGATTAATTAAAGTTAAGAAAAATTTTAATCTCTTTAGAATTAAAATTAAAGAAAGAATCTATATTATTTATAATAGCTTTATTAGCTTTTAGTTTTTTAATATTTTAAAATTCTTAATAAACTAGCTCTTTCTCTTACTTTTTTAAGTTATTAGCTTTAGTATATAATTAAGATTAATAGATTACTAGCTTTTAAATTTAAGTTATTACTAGTTAAGTAACCTCTAACTTTTTATACCTCTTCTTTTATATATAATATAGCTTAGCTTTAGAAAAGGTAAGCTTATATAATAACCTAGCTTTATTATATTTAATATAAGAATTTAAATTTAATCTAACCTTATAATCCTTATAATAATAGATATAGTTATTATAATAACGTATAATCTTATCTAAATAGATACTCTCTAAAACTTACTAATAATATAGGGTAAACCTTAATAGAGGATTTAATATATAGCGTAGTATAAAGAAAGAATAGTTATCTTTAGAATAAAGATATTAAAAAAGGGGGGTAATATTATAACCTAATAAGTATAATATAAGGAATATCTAAGTAAGTATATATTATTAAAATAGGATTAAATTATCCTTAATTAATTAGTTATAGAAGAAAGAGTAAGTATACGCGATTAATATTTAGATACTAAGATATAGCTAAGTTAGTACTTTAGCCTTAGCACCGAATTCTAATACTTCTACTTAATCTATATACTCTATAAGCTCTTATCTATCTATATATAAGATATAGCCTATATAAGGCCTCTAAGGTATATAAATAATAGCTTATATAAAGCTCTAAGGTATATAATAAGTAGTTTATCTAAATAACTAAGTTAAACTATTATCTAAATTTTAAAACTTTAAAATAATTATATTTAACTATCTAAAAATTTTTTAAAATAACTATATTAAAAATTCTATTTTTTAATATTTTACTATTATTTAAAATTTATTTTTAATATCTAACTCGTATATATTATTTTTATACTAAAATATAGTTAGACGTCTTATATAGGGTAGTGTTTCGCGTATAAGGCCTAATTATTATCGTCGCTATCTCTTAAGGCTTAAATGATAATATCTAATTATCGTATACTATACTTAATTATAAGTCGCCGTCGTTATATAAGGCCTAAATAGTAATATCTAATTATTATATATTATATCTAATAGTAATACCTAAATAGCTCCTATAGGGATCCTACTTCTAAATATCTTCCCTAGGGCCCTACTCCTATATATCCTCTAAGCTATAGATATATTAGCTCTTAGGTATATATTTAAGGCCTAAAATATTCTAAAACTTAATAAACTTATTCTTTAATAAGGGCTTTATTAGCTTATTAACTATCTAATATTTAGTTAATATATATTAAAGATTAATTATATCTTTAGTAACCTTTTTATATATAAAGTAGTAATATATAATAATATACTTATTATAAGTATAGAACTCTAAGTTCTTTATAAGGGTAATAGTACCTTAATTATTACTAAAAATAATAATAGTTTTAGTAGCTAATTCTTTATTTTAGAACTTAAGCTTATATAAAAGGTTCTTAAGTTATATAGTTTCTTTAATTATTTATATTTACTTAATATACTTAGCTTTATATATTAATAGAGTAATAATTAATTATTACTTAGATTATTAGTTAATAGTATTATTCTTAATATAAAAGATAAAGCTAAAGATTAACTAATATATATTATAGTTATCTATTTAATTAGAGTTAATATAATTTATAAGGTTATTAATAGTATCTTAAAATATAAGTTAGTAGTTAAGTATACTCTATAGATATTAGAGGATTTATTTAATAGTACCTTAATAAACTTAAATAGAATTTAAGATATAGTAATTAACTACTAAGATAGAAAAGATAATATTAGGCTAAATACTTAATATAATATATATAAGGGAACTAATAGCTTATTAGTAATATTACTTATTATAGATATTAACTTAATAACTTTCTAAAGCCTTTTCTAACTTAAAGCTAGCTTTTATTAAGATATTAGTTAACTTATACTTTTATTATCTAAAATCCTAAATAACTTTCTTAAGATATACTTATTAGTTAAGATATAAAACTTATTATTAATAATTTTAAGTAATTAATATACTTAGCTAATAATAATATAACTTAAGATTAGTTATATAAAAATAAGAATTAAGAGCCTTCTTAACTTTAAGAATATTCTACTTATTAGAATCTATAATAAATAAGTTATTTATATAAAGAGTAACTATTATATTTAAAGGGATAATAAATATATTTAAGTTAATATCTAAGGTATTAAAACCTAAGATTTTAATAAAGCTAATAAAGATATTATATTATACTTAGAGTAACTACTTAAGTCTATATAAGGCTTTATTAAGATAGTAAACCTTATTATCTTTATAATAGCTTTTAGGCTACTTAATAAAAATTTCCTCCTTAACTTACTTATAAAGAAAAACTATTTTAATATTTATCTATTTAATATTTTAATCTATAGTAGTTATAATAATAAGAATAGCCTTATAATTTATAAGTTTAATTATTAAGATAAAAGTTTTATTATAATTAAGTCCTTTATATTATTTAAATTCTTAGACTATTTAATATATCTTATAATAGATAACCTCTTTATTAGGGCCCTATTTTAATATATAGATTTATTTATCTTTAAAGATAGTTTTTTCTTAAAATAATATTATTAAAAACTATATCTTATTATCTATTAATAACTTATATTTATTATCTATTACTAACTTCTATTATATCTATTATATATTTTTTAATATAGTCTTATTATAGGTCTTTAGCTTAAATAGTTTAGCTATATTTATATATAAAAGTATAGTAATTAGGGAGTAGTTAAGGCTTAATAAGTCCTTATTATCTAATATTAGAACTATAAGGTTTAGATAATCTACTAGAATTTATTTAAATTAGGTAAGATAGGTATTATTAAGTTTATATAATATATTTACTTATTATTTAGGTGGTAGCTTAGTATAAATTAGGTTAGTATTATAGCTAAGGATCTTTTACTTTTATATATTCTTTTTTCTTAGAATAGAGATTTATAGATATTTAGTAAATAGAGGCTCTATAGATAGAGGTAGTTATAATAGAATTAGTAGAGGTAGTATAGATATAGTAGTAATATTTAGTAGAGTAATATTATTAATAAAAGTAAGCTTTTATTCTTTAATATAGATATTAGATATTTAAAGAATCTTCTTAATCTAGGGATAATATAATTAGTAGATATATCTATTACCTTTATAACTAATTAATAGGTACTATTTATTTTTATTAACTAATTTCTTTTATAAATAGTTTCTAGCTTAAGTAAAGAATTTTAAGATTTAAAGATAATTAAAAAATAGAATATTACCTATCTAAGCTTTATAAAATAACTTATTATCTATTTTAATAATAAGGCTATATACTATAATATAGTTAACTACCCTTAAGACTTTAGATTATAGATTTTTATTAAGACCTAAGCTTAATAATATAAAATATATTTTAGATATTAATATTAGGCTTAGATATTCTAATTTACTATTTTATTAAAGGTTTCTAGATATTATTAACTTATAGAAAATATTATTATTAATAAGGAACTATTAAAATTTATACCCTTTATATTCGCCTTTATTATTAGTTTAGAAGTATTAAATATAATAATTATCTTACTTATAATAACCCTTAAAGCGTTAAAAAGAAAAAAAAACTATATTTTTATTTTTAATATAAAAAACTTCTAAAAAATTAGTATAATTATACTTAAAGGTAATAAAATAGCGGCTTTTATTAAAGCTTATTAGTTTAATAAAGCTATAAATATTACTATAAATTAGCTCTATTAAGTATTAGCTAGGCATAATAATATCTTTATATAAGGCTAACTTTTAATAGCCTTATATATAATATTTATAAATTAGTTCCTTCTTAATTTTCTTAGAGAAGTTAACTTTAATAGCTATTTAGGGTAGGTAAGTAATATTTTATTAATTAAGGTACTCTATTTAAACGTATTAGAGTTATTAAATAGAGTTATTTAGAATATTATATATATTTAACTAGTTTTCTACTAATTCTAGTAATAGGTTTAACTATTATAGGTACTAGTTAAAATTTAAAAAAGATATTATAATTACTAAATATATATTAGCTATAGACTAAGTTAATAATAATTAGGCTAGCTAACTTATTATATATAGAGAAGATAAGAGAGAAGATAGATATATTATTATAATTATAGAATAAGTTATTAATTATTAAGTTAGTAAAAACTAGCTTATCTTTAAATATTATTATTAAAGGGTTAGTTATTAGATATTTCTTATATTCCTCCTCTAATTTAAATTTTATAGACTTTAGCTAAAAGTATAACTATTAATAAATAATATTATTATACTTAGAGAATAAATTTTTATCTTTATAATAAGAGTAAGAACCTTTTTTTTCTTCTTAGATAGACTTATTAACTTAATTATTATTATAGCCTTAGCTAAAGATTTAATTAGTATTAGTACCTTATCTTATAAATATAGTAATTTTAGAGGGTTTTTAGAGGGCTTATAAGTAAACTTCTTTATTATTTATAATATTTAAAATATTAAAGAGAGAGACGGCCTTATAATTAAAGAGATTATATAATTAAATATAGATAATAAAGAAGATATAATAGGCCTTATCTAGACTTATAAAAAATAGATAGTAGAAGTAAGACTTTAATAGACTATAGGTATTATATAAGTTAATTAGCTTATTAATACCCTTCTAAAACTTTTAGATATAATTATTAATATCCTTTAAAAATTTTAATATTATATTATATAATTAGTAGACTAGTTTAATATATATATTTATTTTTTTAGGCTTAAATTTCTTTATAAAAATATCTAAAGTTTTTTAGAGATTAATTTTATTCTTTATTATATAAAAAGGCTTTAATTTTATCTAGTTCTTAATAGTAATTATTAACTTAAGATAAGTAACTAGAATAAATAATTTAAGATTATTAAATATAAGTTATATTTTTATTTTATAGGCTTATTTAATATAGTTAGTTATTTATAACTATCTTAATTTTTTAAAATAATAACTATATTAGATAATAATATTAAGATAGAAGTATTTATAAATAAGAATAAGAATAAAAATAAATTAGTTTAATAATATTTCTAATCTAAAGTAATTATTATAGGTAACCTAACTAATATATTATAAGATATTAGTAGGGGCGGAGGTATAAAAGAATATTAAGTAGTTAAATTAAAGATATTAGTTATATTTACTTCTAAAAGAGTAAATTTACTAGCTTCTAAATCTATATTATAAGGTAAAGATAAGTAAGATAGAGATAGATAGTTATTATCTTTAATATCTTTTCTAAAAACTTTAATAACCTTTTTTTTATTTTTTTAATATTTAGCTTCTTTAATAAGATAAGAGAAGTATTATTATTTAAAGTAATAATAGATAATAATAAAAGGGTTTATAATCTATTTATAGAATATATTAATACTTAGTAATAATTATAGGTCTTAATAATAAGTAGATAATTATTTAAATAAGCTTTTATTTAAGGGCTTAGTAATCTCTTTATATCTATCTATTCTACCTTTTTTTAGTAGTAGAGAATTACTTAATAAGATAATACTATTAATTAATAAATAAAAGATCTAATTAGTAAAATAATATTATTAATAAATAGATAGAAAAATTTATATAATAAAATAAAAGGCTATTAATTAATAGGCTAGTATTCTAGCTTAATAAGATAAGGTTATTAATTAATAGGCTAGAAATATAGTAGTTATTTAGCTAAAGTAGTAGCTAACTAAAAATAGGATAATATTTAATAAGTTATAGAGATTTTTATAAAGATTTTATAAAGTTTTTAATATTTATTTAAATAAAAATAGTTTTAGTAATCTTAATCTTAATAGGGGGTAATATAAATAGTCTAAGTAAGTAATATAGCCTATTTAAATAAAGAAAATCTCTATTTACTTATATTAGGAAGTAGATATTATATAAATAAGGGTGCTTAGTAGTAAAAAACTTAGATAGAAGATTAATAGTTTAGTAGCTTTATAAACTATATTAATAGTCTAGAGAATAAGTAGAATATAGAATATTAGATTATTAAAGGTATTTATAATACTCTATAAATCTAGGCTTATAATCTATTAAAATAGGATTAAATTATCCTTAATTAATTAGTTATAGAAGAAAGAGTGAGTATACGTGATTAATATTTAGATACTAAGATATAGCTAAGTTAGTACTTTAGCCTTAGCATTAAATTTTAATATATATTAAGGAATAGCTTAGTAATAAGTTATATAATAATTTAAATAGTTTATTAATTAAATTATATAAACGAGAAGATTTAAATAGTTTATAGACTAAATTATATAAATAATAAGAAGTTTAAATAGTTTATAGATTAAATCTATTAAATATAATAGTCTTAGTAAACTTTTCTATATTTATATAATTAGGGCTCTTATCTATCTTAGATAGATCTTCTTATATTTAATTTTATAGTTAAATTAATAATTACTTCTAATCTTTAAAGACTTAATCTTATATTACTAAGTAATATAGAGTTATATCTAACTTACCCTATTCCCCTTTACTCTTTAATTACTTATTTTTAGAAGACCTATAATATTAGTTTATAATACTACTACTTTATATATAAAAAGGTTATTAAAGGTATAGTTAATCTTTAGTATATACTAATTAAATACTAGGTAATTAATAGACTAATAAAGCCTCTACTAAAAGATAAATTTATTAAGTTTTAGAATATCTTAGGCCTTAAATATATATTTAATAGCTAATATATTTATAGCTAGATATATAGAAGTAGAGCCCTAGGGAAGATATTTAGAAGTAGGGTTCTTATAGGAGCTAGTTAAGTATTACTATTTAGTATCTTATATAATAATTAGATACTATTATTTAGGCCTTAAGAGATAATAATAATAATAATTAGGCCTTATATATAAAATACTACTCTATATAGAATATTCGACTATATTTTAGTGCGAAAATAGTATATATAGATTAGATATTAAAAATAAATTTTAAATAATAATAAAATATTAAAAAATAGAATTTTTAATATAGTCGTTTTAAAATTTTTTTAAATGGTTAGATATAGTTATTTTAGAGTTTTAAAATTTAGGTAGTAATTTAACTTAGCTATTTAGATAAGCTACTTATCGTATACCTTAGAGCTTTATATAAGCTATTATTTATATGCCTTAGAGACCTTATATAGGCTATATCTTATATATAGATAGATAGAGCTTATAGAGTATATAAATTATTGGAATTTAGTGTTAAGGCAGAGCTAAGTTAGTAAAGCTAACTAAGTAAGGCCTTAGCATCTAAATATTAATCGTGTATACTTACTCTTTCTTCTATAACTAATTAATTAAAGATAATTTAATCCTATTTTAATAGGTTATAAGCCTAGATTTATAGAGTATTATAAATACCTTTAATAATTTAATACTCTATATTCTATCTATCCTCTAGGCTATTAATATAATCTATAGAGCTATTAAACTATTAATCTTCTACTCCTAAGTATATTTACTAACTAAATAATTAATTTAATAATAGATTATTATTTACTATAATATATAACTATAGTAAAAGAAAGTGCTTAACTATTTAAATATAAGGGGCTACTTAGTACTTAGATTAATATTATTTACTATCTTACTACTATTAATATAGCTTAAGTATAAATAAATATCTAAGTTTTTTACTACTAAGTACCCTTATCTATATAATATCCGCTTTCTAATATAAGTAAATAGAGATTTTCTTTATCTAGATAGGCTATATTATTTATTTAGACTATTTAAATTACCCCTTATTAAAATTAAGACTACTAAGACTATCTTTATTTAGATAAGTACTAAAAACTCTATAAAATCTTTATAAAAATCTCTATAACTTATTAAATATTATTCTATTTTTAATTAACTACTACTTTAACTAAATTAATTATTATATTTTTAGCTTATTAATTAATAGCCTTATCTTATTAAGCTAGGGTACTAGCCTATTAATTAATAGCCTTTTATCTTATTATATAAATTTTTCTACTTATCTATTAATAATATTATTTTATTAATTAAATCTTCTACCTATTAATTAATAATATTATTTTATTAAGTAATTCCTTACTACTAAAAAAAAGTAGAATAAATAGATATAAAGAGGTTACTAAGCCTTTAAATAGAAATTTATTTAAGTAACTATCTATCTATTATTAAAATCTATAACTATTACTAGATATTAATATATTTTATAAATAAACTATAAACCCTTTTATTACTACTTATTATTATTTTAAATAATAATACTTCTCTTATCTTATTAAAGAAGCTAAATACTAAAAAAATAAAAAAGAGGTTACTAAAGTTTTTAGAGAAGATATTAAAAGTAATAACTATCTATTTCTATTCTATTTATCTTTATCTTATAATATAGGCTTAAAAGCTAGTAAATCTACTCTTTTAGAAGTAAATATAACTAATATCTTTAATCTAACTATTTAATATTCTTTTATATTTTTATCTCTACTAATATCTTATAATATATTAGTTAAGTTATCTATAATAGTTACTTTAAATTAAAAATATTATTAAATAAATTTATTTTTATCCTTATTTTTATTTATAAATACTCTAATCTTAATATTATTATCTAGTATAGTTATTATCCTAAAAAATTAAGATAGCTATAAATAACTAATAGAGAAAAAGATTCTATCTATTTTATATAATTAATAAGCTTAAAGAAAAGAGTAATTATATTAAATAAGCTTATAAAATAGAAATATAACTTATATTTAATAATCTTAAACTATTTATTCTAGTTATCTATCTTAAGTTAATAACTACTATTAAGGACTAGATAAAGTTAAAGTCTTTTTATATAATAAAAAATAAAACTAACCTCTAAAAAACTTTAGATATCTTTATAAAGAAGTTTAAGCCTAAAGAAATAAATATATATACTAAATTAGTCTACTAATTATATAATATAATATTAGAAATCTTAAAAAATATTAATAATTATATTTAAAAGTTTTAGGAGGTTACTAATAAGCTAACTAATTTATATAATATCTATAACTTACTAAAGTTTTATCTCTACTATCTATTTCTTATAAATTTAAGTAAGACTTATTATACCTTTTTTATTATCTATATTTAATTATATAATCTCTTTAGCTATAAAACTATCTCTCTCTCTAATATTTTAAATATTATAAGTAATAAAGAAGTTTATTTATAAGCCTCTTAAGAACTCTTTAGAATTACTATATTTATAAGATAAGATATTAATATTAACTAGATCTTTAGCTAAAGCTATAATAATAATTAGATTAATAAGTCTACCTAAAAAGAAAGAAAGAGCTCTTACTTTTATTATAAAAATAAAAACTTATTCTTTAAATATAATAGTATTATTTATTAATAGCTATATTTCTAGCTAAAACCTATAAAATTTAAATTAAAAGAGGAATATAAAAAGTATCTAATAATTAACTCTCTAATAATAATATTTAAAAATAAGCTAGTCTTTACTAACTTAGTAGTTAATAATCTATTCTATAATTATAATAATATACCTATCTTCTCCCTTATCTCCTCTATATATAATAAGTTAGCTAGTCTAATTATTATTAACTTAGTTTATAGCTAATATATATTTAGTAATTATAATATCTTTTTTAAATTTTAGCTAGTACCTATAATAACTAAATCTATTACTAGAATTAATAGGAAACTAGTCTAGCTAATAAATATAAAAACTATCTAAATCTCTTTTCTAAATAGAAATTTATAGCTCTAAAATATTATATTTATATCTAATATAGGGGCGAACCTTCTATTAGTCTCCTAGCTAATAGATAATAATATTAGGGTAGACTTTAAAATAAATAAGTATATCTTAACTTATAATTCTCTTAATATAATTAAAGCTAAATAATATTATAAAATCTTTATCTTTAAGTTAAAGATAATATCTTTAAAATTAAATATATATAATATTTTAGATAACCTTATTTAATAACTTTAATATACTTAAATAAGATATCTTAGCTAATAGAATATTATTTACCTACTTTAAATAGCTACTAAAGTTAACTTCTCTAAAAAAATTAAGAAGGAACTAATTTATAAATATTATATATAAAGCTACTAAAAGTTAGCCTTATATAAAGATATTATTATACCTAGCTAATACTTAATAAAGCTAATTTATAGTAATATTTATAGTCTTATTAAGCTAATAAGCTTTAATAGAAGCTACTATTTTATTACCTTTAAATATAATTATACTAATTTTTTAAAAATCTTTTATATTAAGAATAAAAATATAGGTTTTTCTTCTTTTTAATACTTTAAGAGCTATTATAAATAAGATAGTTACTATATTTAATACTTCTAAACTAATAATAGAAGCGAATATAAAGGATATAAGTTCTAATAATTCCTTATTAATAATAGTATTTTCTATAAGCTAATAATATTTAGAAACCCCTAATAAAATAGTAAATTAAAATACCTAGGCCTAATATTAATATCTAAAATATATTTTATATTACTAAGCTTAGGTCTTAATAAAGACCTATAGTCTAAAGTCTTAAGGGTAGTTAACTATATTATAGTATATAGTTTTATTATTAAAATAAGTAATAAATTACTTTATAAAGTTTAGATAAATAATACTTTATCTTTTAACTATCTCTAAATTTTAGAATCTTTTATTTAGGCTAGAAATTATTTATAAAAGAAATTAGTTAATAAAAGTAAATAGTACCTACTAGTTAGTTATAAAGGTAATAGATATATCTACTAATTATACTACCCCTAAATTAGAAAGATTCTTTAGATATCTAATATCTATATTAAAGAATAAAAGCCTATTTTTATTAATAATATTATTTTACTAAATATTACTATTATATCTATACTACTATTACTAGTCCTATTATAACTACCTTTATCTATAAAGTCTCTATCTACTAAATATCTATAAATCTCTATTTTAAAGAAGGAAAATATATAGAAATAAAAGATCCTTAGTTATAATATTAACCTAATTTATACTAAGCTACTATTTAAATAATAAGTAAATATATTATCTAAACTTAATAATATCTATTTTACCTAATTTAAATAAATTCTAGTAGATTATTTAAATCTTATAGTCTTAATATTAGATAATAAGAATCTATTAGATCTTAATTACTCTCTAATTACTATACTTTTATATATAAATATAGCTAAACTATTTAAGCTAAAGACCTATAATAAAGCTATATTAAGAAGTATATAATAAATATAATAGGAGTTAATAATAGATAATAAATATAAGTTACTAATAAATAATAAGATATAGTCCCTAATAATATTATCTTAAAAAAGGACTATTCTTAGAGGTAAATAGGTCTATATATTAAAATAAGGCCTTAATAAAGAGGTTATCTACTATAAGATATATTAAATAGTCTAAGAATTTAAATAGTATAAAAGACTTAATTATAATAAAACTTTTACCTTAATAATTAAATTTATAAGCTATAAGGCTATTCTTATTATTATAACTATTATAGATTAAAATATTAAATAAATAGATATTAAAATAACTTTTCTTTATAAATAAGTTAAGGAGAAAATTTTTATTAAGTAGCCTAAGGGCTATTATAAGGATAATAAGGTCTACTATCTTAATAAAGCCTTATATAGACTTAAATAATTACCTTAAGTATAGTATAATATCTTTACTAACTTTATTAAAATCTTAGGTTTTAATATCTTAAATACTAACTTAAATATATTTATTACCTCTTTAGATATAATAGTTATTCTTTATATAGATAACTTACTTATTATAGATCCTAATAAGTAGGATATTCTTAGGGTTAAAAAGGCCCTTAATTCTTATTTTTATATAACTAATCTTAGGCTATATTATTACTAGCTAGGTATATTAATTACTTAAAATTACTAATAATAAGTTCTATACCTTAGCTAATAAATATATCTTAAGAAGGTTATCTAGGATTTTAGATAGTAAGAGTATAAGTTAACTAATATCTTAATAAAAGCTAGCTCTAAGCTAAAAAAGGCTTTAGAAAGTTATTAAGCTAACGCCTATAATAAGTAATATTACTAATAGGCTATTAGTTCCTTTATATATACTATATTAAGTACTTAATTTAATATTACCTTTCCTATCTTAGTAGTTAATTACTATACCTTAAATCCTACTTAAGCTTATTAAGGTACTATTAAATAAATCCTCTAATATTTATAAAATATACTTAACTACTAACTTATATTTTAAGGTACTATTAATAACCTTATAAACTATACTAACTCTAATTAGGTAGATAACTATAATATATACTAGTTAATCTTTAGCTTTATCTTTTATATTAAGAGTAGTATTATTAGTTAATAATTTAAGTAATAACTAATTATTACCCTATTAATATATAAAGCTAAGTATATTAGGTAGATATAAGTAGCTAAAGAAGCTATATAGCTTAATAACCTTTTATATAAGCTTAAGCCCTAAGATAAAAAATCAGCTACTAAAGCTATTATTATTTTTAGTAATAATTAGGGTACTATCGCCCTTATAAAGAACCTAGAGTTCTATATTTATAATAAGTATATTGCTATATACTACTACTTTATATATAAAAAGGTTACTAAAGATATAGTTAATCTTTAGTATATATTAACTAAATACTAAGTAGTTAATAGGCTAATAAAGCCCCTATTAAAAGATAAGTTTATTAAGTTTTAGAATACTTTAGGCCTTAAATATATACTTAAGAGTTAATATATCTATAGCCTAAAGAATATATAGAAGTAGGGCCCTAGGGAAGGTATTTAAAAGTAGGGTTCTTATAGGAGCTATTTAGGTATTACTATTTAAGCCTTATATAATAATAGTAACTTATAATTAGGTATAGTATATAATAATTAGGTATTACTATTTAAGCCTTAAGAGATAGTAATAATAATAATTAGGCCTTATATATAAAATATTACCCTATATAAGATATCTAACTATAGTTTAATATAAAAATAGTATATATAAGTTAAATATTAAAAATAAATTTTAAATAATAATAAAATATTAAAAAATAGAATTTTTAATATAGTTATTTTAAAAAAATTTTTAGATAGTTAGATATAGTTATTTTAGAGTTTTAAAATTTAGATAGCAATTTAATTTAATTATTTAGATAAGTTACTTATTATATATCTTAGAGCTTTATATAAGCTATCTATTATATACCTTAAAGGCCTTATATACCTTATATAGGCTATGTCTTATATATAGGATAGATAGAGCTTATAGAGTATATAGATTAAGTAGGAGTATTAGAATTTAGTATTAAGGTAGAGCTAAGTTAGTAAAGCTAACTAAGTAAGGCCTTAGCATCTAAATGTTAATCATGTATACTTACTCTTTCTTCTATAACTAATTAATTAAGGATAATTCAATCCTATTTCAATATAAATTAAGTAGGAGTATTAGAATTCGGTGCTAAGACTAAAGTACTAACTTAGCTATATCTTAGTATCTAAATATTAATCACGTATACTCACTCTTTCTTCTATAACTAATTAATTAAGGATAATTCAATCCTATTTTAACACTTCCTTTTTTTATAATAAAGATCTAGTTAGATAATCTTAATACTTTCCCTAGATTTATTATTAACGCTATTATAATGTCTAGACTAGGTAATCTTATTTAAGGTAAGTTAAATTATACTTCTTTAGTTTAATATACTTATATTAAGAGTATTTAAAGTATTATAAACTAATATTATAAATCTTCTAAAAATAAATACTTAAAGAGTAAAGAGTGTTAAAAGATATAGGGTATAGAATACTTATTAATTATACTAGCTAAGGTAGGATATATTCTATCATAGTAAGATCTTTATCTAGGTACTAAGAGGCGCTTATTACTTAGGCTAAGCGCTCTCGTACCCCAAATTTTAATACTCCTACTTAAATACTATAAGGCTACTTTACTACCTATAAAGCTATCTAAGATATAAGTATTTTATTAATATAAAATCTAAAGCTAAATAGAAATTATAATATTAGATAGAAAGTATAAAAATAAACTTACTTTTATAAAATTAAAAAGAAAGATTAGTAATAAGCTTTTATTAAATAAGCTTCTATAGGATTATTATCCCCTCTATTTTAACTTTTAAATAGATAGCTCTTTTAACCTAAGAAGCTTCTAAAAGGCCTTAAATTTATTATATAGTAGGGGCTTTATAAGGCTATTAGCTACCTATTACTTTATTAGGATATATTTTAGGTTTATAAACCTATCTAAGATCTTTTCCTATATAAAATAATAGGTAATATTAATATACTTTATCTAGCTATAAAATTATAGATTTTTAGTTAGTATAATAGCTCTTTAATTATCTTTATAGATAATAACTAGCTTAGATAGCTTATTATAAGTAATTTAGCTTAGAAAGATATTAAGTTAGATAGCTTCCTTAGTAGTTTATATCTTACCTATATATTTAGCCTTATAGGTAGAGAGGGTGATTATTAGTTATTATTTTAATTACTAACTAATAATAGCGCTTTCTATATAGAAGATATACTTAGTAGTAGAATAATAGGTTATTTAGTCCCTCGTCTAATTAGAATTAGTATAGTTTATAAGGTTATTTAAGGGGCCTTAGTAGATTAGTTACTAATAGATAGTAGCTTAAAGATATTAAAAAATTTATTTTATAGCTTCTATATAGGCCTTAATAAGATTAGATAAGAAATAGGAGATAACTAAGATAATATATATAATATTAGGTTAGATACCTAGTATAGTATATATTAGTAATTCTATAATAGATTAATACTTCTTTTAGTAGTCTATAAAAGCTTTATAGTCTCTTTTTATAGATATAAGCTTTAATATAATTTCTATTAGAGTAGATACTAAATTATAATCCTATATATTATATTACTTAAGGAAGCGCTTAATATAAGCTTTCTAGCCTAGATAAATAATATAATTCTAGTAGTTTTAGATAATAATTATACCTAAATAGTAATTATATAAGCCTAAGTTAGTTATATAAAAGTATTAGTTAAGGGTATTTTTTATCTATTAGATTTTAATTTTAGAGAGGCTAGTAATAAGGATATTATTTATATATAGAGTAACTAAAATTCTTATATTATAGTAAATAAAGATATTATAGTTTATATTAATTAGTTCTAAATCTAACTTATCTATATAATTAGTAAAAGCTATATATTAAATATAAAGTAATTATTTTAGGCTATAAAGTATCTTTAAGAGCTTATAAATATCTTTCTTTTTTTAAAAGTTCTAAAAGAGTTTTATATAAATCTCTTCCTTTATTACTTTATAAAGAAAGGTAATTTTAATATCTATTTATTCTAAGTTCTAATTATTTATAGTAGTAATAATAAAGATAGTTTTATAATTTATTAGCTTAACTATTAAAGTAAAGATCTTATTATAATTAACCTCTTTATATTATTTAAAGCCTTTTACTACCTATTATACTTTATAATAAGTAATTTTACTTATTAAACCTTATTTTAGGATATATATCTACTTATCTTATAATACTCTTTAGCTAAAAGAGTAGCCTATAACTAGTATTTATATCTTATTTTTTATTAGGAATTAGTACTTATCTTATATAATATCTTATTATTTCTTTATATTAGAGTTCTTATTAATAGCTTTCTTATAGATCTTTAATTTATAGATTTCTAAGTTAGTTATATTAGTAAGGTAGATATAATAAGAAAGAGGATTAAGTAAAAGATTATATTATTTAAGCTTTAGATAGTTATTAAGTATAAGTAAAAATAATATAGTTTTAGGCGTGTTAGTATTATTATTAGAGTTATCTACTATATTAATAGTTAATAGTAGAATTAATTTTAATAGTAGAGGCTTAATAATAGATCTTAAGTATTAAGGTAAGGGCCTAGTATTAGCTTATAATATTTAGATTTAAGGTAGTATTAGTGATATAGATTAGATTAATAGCTTATCTATATTATTAATATTTATTAGTATAAGATAAGAGTATAAGGATTTTATAAAGTATAAGGATTCTATTATAGAATTAGGCTTTACCCTTAAATTCTTCCTTTTTAAGGTAGAATTTAAACTCTTTATCTTTTTTTCTTAAAGCTATTTAACCTTATAAACTCGCTAGACCTTATTATTAATAAATATCTAGTAGATATAATTACTTTTATAGCCTATAAGATAGCTCTTAATTATATATTATTAGCCCTTAACCTATTTTATTATAGGCTTCCTTTAAATAGCCTAGTCTTTTATTCTAAGCTATCTTATATAGTAGAATTATAGTTTTAATTTAGTATAAGCTTTATAAAATATTTTATCTAGTAAAGTAATAGGGTAGTAGTTCTAAATATAGTTAGTTATAAAAATAAGCTTTAGTTAAAGATCCTTATCAAGTTTAGTATTTTATAGGGTAGTAGATATTATATCTTAAAGTTATTAGCCTAGTTATTTAATAGCTCTATTTTACTAAGGATTAAAAGGAATTACTAGCTTCTATATAATATCTTAATTAGCTTAAAGATTATTAAACTTATAATTAAAGTATTTACTTTTATAATTAGTTTTTAGGTAATAAATTTTAATATTACCTTACTTATTTTAGGCTATATAATATAGATATATTTTATAGATATTATCTTTACTTTCTAAAATCTTAACTTTAAAGCGCTTATTAAAGTTATTAAGGAAGATAATAAAGTATTTACCCTTCTTATAGCTATAATTAAAAGGTTTTATAATATTAGAATAAACTAGGTTTAGAGGGTATTATTTAGGCTAGATATAAGATTTATACTTATTAGCTTTACTTTTAGTAATTATATATAGCTTATAAGAATCTTTAGCCTTTAGAGTCTTAATAAGGTTAATTTCTTTTAATATTTTAATAAGTAATTTAATATTTTAATAGTTTAGGTAACTTATTTAGATATATTATAAGTTAAATATCTTCTCTATAATCTTTTTTAGTTTTAGTTTAGCGTTTATCTTAAAATTAGATAAGTCGTTTATTAGGGTAGAAATAGGGCTATTAATTAGATTTAAGAGGCTAAGGTATTTTAGATTAGCTAAAAGAAAAGCTTTTAGCTTCTATAAATCTAGATAATAAAGATTATTAGCTTATTACTAAATAGTAATATCCTAGTAGCTAAATTTAATACTATAAATTAAGCCCTTAAATATAAAGCTTATAGGGTAGTTATTATAATAGAGCTATCCTAATAAGATTAGATTTAATAGGGCTCTTATATTTTAAAAGATAAGATTCTTCTTCTATCTATTAATAATAACTAGTAGTTATATCTTACTAATACTTATAGTAGACTTATAGCTTACTAGACCTTTAATAGCTAGTACTTTATTTTTTAAGAGCTTAGTATACTTAATAAATAACTTTTAGGTTATCGCGATATACTATATATAGACTAAGTTAAAAGCCTATTATAGGGTAAAGTAATTAAATTTAGTACTATAAGTAGTCTAGGCTTTATTATTAGAGCTAGAGTTATTTCTAGACCTTTTATTTTTATACTTATTCTTATTCTTATTTTTATTTTTATCTTTTTTATCTTTAAACTAGCTATTCCTCTTATTTCTATCTTTACTATATTTATTATCCCTATCTTTCTTCTTACTAGTAAGGTTTTTATAGTTAAAGATAGTATAATAGAGTTTCTTATAATAGGTATATTAAAGTGAGAGCTTTTAGATAGTATAGATATTTAAGCTAGGAATAGTATCTAGCTAGGCTAATAAGGTAATAAAGTTTACTAGCGCTATATATACTTCTAAGTACTAGGTAATAATAAAGATATAAATATTCTTATCTCTTAAAGTAGTAGGATTATAAATAGTTTATATAAATTAGGTTATTATATATTCTAAAATATAAGCTAACTTATTATTCTTAATTATCTTATAGGTCTAGATATAAGTAGTAAAGTAATCCTAATATTTTTTTCTTAGGCTAGTATAAAATAAAAAGATTAAATAATTATTATTAAGCTAAAGAAATAAATAAATATTTATAATTTTATTATAAATCTTCTTAAATTAGCCTATATAGTTAATTATATCTTTATAGGATTTTAAGGTAAGGGTAGTTAGATATTAGTAGAGATTATTTAGTATACTAAACCCTATAGGCTTATAATCCTTATTAAGGTTATTTTAAAGGGTAAAGATATTAATTTTATTTTTAAAATTATTAATATAGTTAGTCTTAAATTATAAGATAATTATATTATAAGCTAGTTAATAGCTTTTTTTTTAGAACTTAATCTTTTTTTAGAGAGTTTTTATTACTATAATTACTATTATCTAATTATTATTATTATTATTAAGTAAGATAGATATCTAGACTATAGATATATCTTTACTCTTAGGCTTAGTCTACTCTTATAGATTATTTATAATAAGATATTATTATATCTTTTACTTTTATTCTTAGTAGCTCTTAGAGAACTTAAGTTCTAAAATATAAAGTAGTAGGTTTATCTTAATAGTAGTTATTTTAGCTATAATAGGTATCTTTTATCTATAAATTATATAGCTTAGTATTATTAAGAGGCTCTAGAATTAACTTATTAGTTAAGAAGCTAAATATAGAAGATTTATTAGACTAATCTTTAGATTAATAATTAGTATCTTTAAACCCTAATTACTTAATAAGAGTAGCCTTTATATAGATATAGTTAAAATATAAGAAATCTTATTCAAAAAGACGTCTTTAATAATAAGCTTCCTTTTATTAAAGATAATTTTTTTTAATTAAAATAGATAATAGATAAAAAAGTAGCTTTAGTAACTAAAAGTATCTAATTAAGTAGCGAAAAAAGATAGATAATATTAGAATATTTTAAGTAATAGAAAGATATTTAAATAGATTAATAATTTTAGGATACTAAGTTACTTTATATCTTTATTTATATCTTCTATTCTAAGGGCTAGTTATTCTAATTATCTTAAATATCCTAACTATTAATATTCTAGCCTCTAGGAAGTTAGAGTTACTAGTTATTAATATTCTAAGTATCCTAATTATTAAAGGTTTTAGAGAGCTAGAGTAGCTAAAGAACCTAGCCACCTTATTTTTAGGCTTTATAACTAAGTACTTAGTAATAAAATAAATAGCCCTAATAAAGGTAATTATCTTAGATATATATATAATAATATTATATTAAAATTAGTATTAAATATAGTATACCCCTTAGAAGTAATTTATTTAGTATTTTATAGATAGAATTAGTAATATATTATATTAGCCTTAGTATATTTTAATAAGTAAGTAGGGTCTAAATAAGACCTATTAAGGCTAGTTATTAAGGTAACTTAGAATAATAATACCCTACTCTAGCTTAGTATTAAAATTTTTACTAAGCTAGCTACTCTAGCCCCCTATTTTATAGGGGCTAGTATTATATTATTATAAGATATACCTATATCTTTATAGGGCTTCTATTACCTATCTCTTAGTAGGTCTCTACTACCTATAATATTATAAGTCTTATTACTTACCTTATAATAAGACTTAGTATACTAAGTCGTCTCTATACGCGCGCTTATACGCGATGCTATAGCTATATCTTATAGGCTTCTAAGCTAGGCCGTTAGCCTATCTAGTAGATATATATATCTTATATATCCGGGCGTATAACCTATTAAAAGATATAGGGTGTAGAACACTTATTAATTATACTAGCTAAGGTAGGATATATCCTATCGTAGTGAGATCTTCATCTAGGTACTAAGAGACGCTTGTCGCTTAGGCTAAGCGCTCTCGTACCCCGGATTTCGATAAAGAGAAAGGGGTAAATTAGATATAACTCTATATTACTTAATAATATAAGATTAAGTCTTTAAAGGCTAAAAATAATTATTAGTTTAATTATAAAGTTAAATATAAAGAGATCTATCTAAAATAGGTAAGAGTCCTAACTATATAGATATAGAAAAGTCTACTAAGACTATTATATTTAATAGAATTAATTTATAAACTATTTAAACTTCTTATTATTTATATATTTTAATCTTTAAACTATTTAAATTTTCTAATTTATATATTTTAATTAATAAACTATTTAAACTATTATATAACTTATTACTAAGCTATTCCCTAATATATACTCTCTTAAGCGTTCCTTCTCTTATACTTATATTAGGCTATAATAAATAGTAATAGGGCTTAGAATATAGTTTAAATTTATACTACTAATAATACTTAGAAATCTATAGAAAAATTAGGTAATTAATTACTAAATAGGGGGATTAATAATATATAGTATTAATATATAGAATAATATAAATACATAAAATTATATAACTTATAAATTCTAATAATAACTTACTTAATAAATTAAGGAAGAGCTATTAAAATAAAAGTAACTTAAGTAAATTAAATATAAAATTATTAATCTTATATAAAGACTATTAATAGTAGCTATAGGGAATACTTTAAATTATATAAAATATAATAAAGATTAATCTATCTTATACCCTACTAGCTATAATATAAAGTCTATCTATATAAGGACTATACGCGAAATTTTAGAGGAAACTATTCCTTACCCTCTATCTATTATTAATATTATAGGTAAAAAGCGCCTTTTATATAATAAAAACGATTTAGGCCTATATAAAAAAAATACTAAAATCTTCCTCCTTAGAGAAATATAAAGGGAAGTTATTAAAAAAATACTAAGATTAAATTAAAAATACTAAAATATATTTCTATCTAACTCCCTATAATTTTAAAACTAATAAATTAAAGATTCTATATATAATATAATACCTAAAAGAGGATATAAAGGAGTTCTAATATAATTATAAAAGAGAATACTTTATAGCTAACTAAATATAAGATAAATATAAGATATTTTTATTAAACTTTATTAAAGATCTAGTTAATTATATACTAGATATTATCTAAGTAATAATTAATATATAATAAAGACTAGGTTAATTAGTTTAATAATTTTAATATTTATTTAAGTAGTCTTAAAGTTTAATTATCTCTTTATAATGAAAATTAAAGATAAATAAACTTTTTAAGAAAATTATATCTAAATCTTCACTTAATTATTATAAATATTAGAATTTACAAGTCACATAATTTTATGTATTATATTATTCTATATATTATTACTATGTATTACCGATCCCCTCTATTCCGAAAATTAATTTCCTAATTTTCCATGGATTTCTAAGTATTATTAGTAGTGTAAATTTAGACTATATTCTAAGCCCTACTATTATTAGCTTAGCTATCTAAATATAGTAATATTAATTTTAGTATTCTAAATACGATATATTAATTTTAGTACTTAGTAAATTATATCCCTTATTTAGTATTATTATTCCTATTTAGGAAATCCTTAATTTTAGTATTTCTATTTAACCTTAGTATTTCTATTTACCCTTAATAGAATAAATTAGAGAAAAGAGCTTAGCTACTTCTATATAATCAGCGGTTTTCTCCTTCTTCTATATAGTTAAGTAAGATTAGTAATATATTCTATCTTCTTCGCTCTACTAATTAGATCTCGCTTAGTTAGTAAGCCCCCTATTTCTAATAATAAATATCTAATAGATCCCTCTTAGCTAAAATAAATTTATAGTACTAGCTTATTACTTAAAAAGTAATTTAAAAAAATTACTTTTATTATATATAAAGCTCTAACTAGTATTCTAATAAAAGAGAATAAAGGTAATATTAAAGATTAAAAGAATAAATTTAAAGAAAATTCTAAAGATATACTATCTAAAAGTAATAAAATAATAGCTTAATATATTTAAAAAATAATCTTAAAGATATTAAATACTATATTTATAAAAAAAAGAGGTATTACTTAACTACCTATTCTAAAGAGAAAGATATAAATTCTAATAAGATACTAATAGAATATCTTAGATAATATATAGTTAAAAAGTTAGAAAAAGATAACCCCTTATTTATAGTATTCTCTAAAATATAAGAGAAGAAAAAAAACTTAATATAATCTTAAAATTAAAGTATCTAGGAATAAGATTACTAAAAAAAGATTATAAGAAATAAAGATAGAAATCTAGCTTAATGATAAAGTTAAAATTAATATAATTAGCTAATATTTTATAATTAAAAAAAGTATAAAATTTATTAAAGATATAAAACTATCCTATCTAATCTAGAATATTAAAAGGTATAGATATAAGTTAGTTAATTAATAAGGAGCTAAGGACTCTATAAGCGAGAATCTTACTAAGTGCTAAGATGCGCTTAATGGCTCACTTATTTAAGCCGCTAAGTAATACCTTAGCCTCTAGATTTTAATACTCTTACTTAAGCTATAAGGCTATCTATTTATTTTATTATATATTAATAATAAATATACTCTTATTAAAGTATTAGATAGCCTAGCTCCTAATATTAGATAGTTAGTATAAATATATAAAAAGATAATAAAAATAAGAAGAGCTTTTACTAGAATAAGCTTCTACTAGCTATATACTCCCCTTATAAGATATACCTTATTATAACCCTAAATACTACCGAAAATACTTAAATATATTATAAGGAAGAGGTTTAATAAGTCTATTAACTATTATATCCTCTATAGAATAGTATCTAAGCTCTACTTATTAGTTACTAACGCACTCCCTAAAGAATATATATTTAGTATATATATATTTTATCTTACTATAATTAGTAGGGTCTTTATTTAGTATAATAGCCTCTTAATTATTATAGAAAATAATAGTAGTTAATATAATAGTATAGATAGTATTAATTTTAATAGTCTAAGCTACTATAAATATATAATTTTTATTTACTTTCTCTAGATTAATATAAAAGATAATAGTTAAATTAAAGATAATTTAAGTTAGTTTCTTAAAGAGCTTTTTAAGCTAAATAGCTTCCTTTATAATATTAATCTACCCTATATATTTAACCTTATATATAGATAGAGTAATAATAAGCTAATATTTAAAGAACTAATTAATAATAATACTCCTAAGATTAAAGATATATTCTAAGGTTAAATATTTTATAGTTAGATTACTAATATAATTAGAATCTAAGTACCCTATAAGAAGCTATAATAGTCCCTTATAGATAAGTTTAAGTTATAAGATACTTTATAAATAGTAAAAGATTTATTTTACTATTATTTAGTAGTTATTATTTAGATTAAATATATAATAATTAACTATTAAGACTATATAAATAATATTAAGCTTAATACCTATTATAATATATATTAGTAACCTAATAATAGACTAGTATTATTTATAAGCCTACTTAGAGATAATAAAGTCTTTAGTAGATAGTTATAAGTAAGTTATTTCTATTAATATATATATAAATAAGTTTTTATCTTTATTCTTAGCTTTATACTTAAGTATATTATAATTAGTAAAGATATTATAGATATAACCCTTCTAACTTAAATATAAGATTTAGTTTAGCTAATTTCTTATAATAACTATATCTAAGTAATATTAGTAGGGCTCTAAATTAGATATTTAAAATTTTTTAGATAGCTAGACCTTAAGCTAAGTAATATTATAAAGATTTAAGCTAATAATTAATAAGTTATTAATATAAATAGTAATAATTATATTAAGCTTAGGGTATAAGAATATATTATAATCTTTAGTAAGAGACCTATAGCTTAGAGTAATAAAATAATTAAGTAGATAGTAATATTAAATATATAGTGCTTACTTTAACTTATATAGAGCCTTATTAAGCTTATAGACTCGCCCTAAGCTATTATTAAAGCTAGTAGATTAATAGATATAAATATTAGTATCTATATCCCTATAAAGAAATATTATTTTAATATTTATTTACTTAATCTTTAGATTATAAGCTATTATAATAATAAAGAAAGCTTTATAATTTATAGGCTTAATTATAATAATAAATATCTTATAGAAATTAATTCCTTCTTATTATTAGAAGCTATATATAATCTATTAAGTCTTATATTAGACTATTATATTATTAGCCCCTTATTTATACTTATAAACCTATTTTTTATTAAGGATATTAGTTTTATCTAGAGATATAATAAGTATCTATATATTATTTTTTAATAGTAAGTTAATTTTATTTTATATATCTAACTATTAATCTATCTTATAATATTAGTTAGTTATTATCTCCTTATAGATCTAAGGCTTATTATAGTTAGTAGGATTTCTTATTAATAAGTTAGTTATAGTTTAAGTAAATCTTTTAATATCTTTATCTTTATTTTTAATAGCCTAAGTAATAGCTAATATAATAGGATCTAGTAATTTAGTTAGCTTATAAAGGTAGAGGTATTAATATAAAATATATTAAAGGTCTAAATAGTTATTTTTTAAGATATTACTTAAATTATTTAGAGTATTTATATTTAGAGTATCTATCTCTATTATAATAAAGTTATTTATATTAGAGTTAATAGATTAAATTAACTTTAGAAGAGAAATAAAATTAAATAATTAATTAATATTAACTAATTATAGTATTTTAATAGCTTAAGTTTACTTTAAGATATTAAATTTTAAAGTTTCCCTTTATATAAGGTACTAATTACTTTATAGGTAAAGGAGTTAATAAGGTAAATTATTTAGATATTATAAACTAATATTATATAGATCTTCTAAAGATAAGTAATTAATACTAAAAGAGTATAGGAGTAGGTAAGCTAGATATATTAATATTACTAGTTACTTTTATAGATAAATATAGGGGCCTTTATATTATAATAGCTATTTAATTTACTAGTAAAGTAAAATATAAGGAGATCTATTTAAGATAGGTAAGAGCCTTAACTATATAGATATAGAAAAGTTTACTAAGACTATTAGATTTAATAGAGTTAATCTATAAACTATTTAAATTTCTTATTATTTATATATTTTAATTAATAAATTATTTAAACTTCTAGTTTATATATTTTAATTAATAAACTATTTAAACTATTATATAACTTATTACTAAGTAATTCTCTAATATATACTTATTAAGTATTCTTTATATTATATTTTATTAAATTATAATATTATCTTTCTTCTCTAATATCTTTATCTTAAAATAACTATTTATTCTTTATATTATACTATATACTAAATCTATTATTAAGGTCTACTCTATATTATAAATAAGTTTTAGAAAGCGCCTATTCTAATAAGATTATATATTATTATAGTAACTATATTTATTATTATAAAGATTATAAAATTAGATTAAATTTAAACTCTTATATTAAGTATAACAAAGCTAGTTTATTATATAAGCTTACTTTTTTAGAAGTTAAGCTATAGTATATATAAAAGAAGAGATATAAAAAGCTAGAGATTATTTATCTAATAATAATCTAAATCTAAGAATTAGTAGCTTATTAATTCTAGTTATATACTAAGGCTAATAACCTAGAGAAGTAGAAGAAAGAGCTAGTCTATTAAGAGCTTTAAACTATTAAAGAGCTAGAGATTAATAAAGTAGTTATAGATAATAAAGATTTACTTTTTAATCTTAGTCTTAAAGAGATTAAAAATTCCTTTAACTTTAATTAATCTATTTTCACCCTTACTAAAATTATTATAAAATAGTTTAATAATTCTTAAGATTTTTAAGTAGCTTCTATATATTCTTAGTATTATTATAATTTTTTATTTAATAAGATATTTTTAACCTTATTAATCTAAAATCTTCTTAACTTTATATTTTTTTTATAATAAAAACTTTTCTATATTAATATATTAAGGCTAGCTAGTTTAAAAAGTAATATATAAAAGATAGGATATTATTTAAATTCTTTTAGTAATTCTAGTTTATAGTAAACTAGTCCTCTTTATTCTATAATTAAAAATAGTTTAACTTTTATATAATTTAATTTCTTACTAAGTTTTTTTATTTTTATATTTTTTATTAAAAGATATACTTTATTTCTCTTTTTTAACTAATTAGTAAATCTTTTTTAATTCTTTTACTTTAATTAGTATCTTATTTATACTTAGTTCTATCCTTAGTATTAGGAAATTATTTAGATATTTTTTATAATTTATAAAGAATAATATAACTTCTATTATTTATAATATCTTATTATTATATACTAGCTATATTATTAGTAATAGTTATATCTAGTTATTTTATTTTTTATTTATATAGTATTTAAGATATATTTTTAATATTTAATTTACTTATTTAATCTATTTATTTATTTATAGATAATATATAATTAATATTTATAATTTTATTTTAATTATTCCTAATAGTATTTTTTAGTAATTAGAGATAAATAGTTTATCTCTATTTAATATTATTAACTTAGATATACTATAGTCTCTTATAAGTCTATCTAGTAATATAAATATTAACTATTTAGCTTTATATTTTTTCTTAAATAGTATTATAATAATATACTTTATTAGTTAGTTTATAATAATTATAATAAAATTATATATTTTTATTATTATTAGGTTCTTAGACTTTAGTAAATTAGTAATAAAGTTTATTATTATATTTATTTATAATATATTAAATATAGATAAAAACTATATCTCTCTATATAACTTATATCTTAATACCTTATTTTATTAATAGCTAATATATTCTTTAATATATTATATTATATATTATTTAAGTTCTAGTATATTATAATTTCTACTAATAAGATTTATAGTTCTAATAACTCTTAGGTATCTATATTATAGATTATTATAATAATTACTAATTATCTTTTTAATATATTCTTTAGATAAATATATCTTTTTCTTATAAATTAATATTATTATATCTTTTTATTTCTTATATAATTCCTTTATCTTATTATTTCTTTTATAGGCCTAAATTATTTTATTAATTATACTTAGTCCCTTAATCCTTATAGTTATTATAAGTATTTATATATTTAATTCTAATAATTTATCTTCATTTTTCTATACGATTATTTATTTACTAGAGTCTTTTATATTTATATAGTTTAATTATTTATTTAAAGTATTAGCTTATTTATTTTCTTTATTTAGAGTATAGTAAATTTTTAACTTATATTATCCTAAAAATCTAGCTTATTTAACTTATCTTTAGTTAAGTACTTTTATTATTATAAAATTTAAGAGATTCTTATAATTTATAAATATATTAAGTTATAAATAACTTTTAGTATAAACTCTTTAGTATTTTAATAATTTAATTATTATAAGTAGTTCCTTATTATAAATATTATAATTTTATTTTAACACTATTATCTTTCTTAAATAATATATAATTAGATATTATTTATTATCTTTTTATTAATAAAGATATACTTTTATAGCTAAGTCTAATATATTAATCTTAATCTTTATTAGTTAGTTAACTTAGAATATTATTAATATAAATAGATTTATATAAGCTTTCTTAAGTTATTTAATTATATTATCTTATTTTTTTTTACTTAAATTTTATATCTTTAATAATAAATATTATTAAAGATAAAGTCTTTTTTAAGAATCTTATAATAAACTATTTATTAAAGTTTAGGAATCCTAAGAATACTTATACTTCCTTAACTATTATAGGTATCAACTATTTTTATATATTTTTAATTTTATTTTAACTTATTTAAATATAACTAAAAGAATATAGAAGTAAGTAAGCTAGATATATTAATATTACTAGTTACTTTTATAGATAAGTATAGAGGCCTTTATACTATAATAATATATTAATAAAAAGATAGATTTAATATTTTATTAGCTTTATAAATACCCCTATTCTATTTATATTAAAGAAGAATAAAGACTTATATTTATATATTAATTATCATAAATTAAATAAGATTATAATAAAGAATTATTATCTCCTTTCTTTAATTAATAAAATTCTAAATTACTTTAATAATATTAAAATCTTTATTAAATTAAATCTTAAAGATACTTATTATTATATTTAAATTAAAAAGAGAGATAGATAAAAGATTATATTTTATATATAATATAAGTACTTTAAATACTTAATAATATTATTTAAGTTTATTAATACCCTAATAATATTCTAAGCTTATATTAATAAGACTCTTATAAATCTATTAAATAAATTTTATATTATTTATCTTAATAATATTTTTATCTTCTTAGACTTAGAAGAGAAATATATAAATTATATTAAATAAGTTTTATAATACTTAAGATAATTTAAGTTATATATAAATCCTAAAAAATATTAATTCTTAATATAAGAAGTTAAATTTCTAGGGTTTATTATATTTATTAAAGGTATAGTAATAAATTAAAATAGAATAAATATTATATAAAACTAGCTAAGGTTAAAGATATACTATAAAGTTTAAGTATTTCTAAATTTTTTTAATTTTTTTAAGTTAGGTAAATTCTAGTATAATATTATATATTTATAATAATATTAACTTTTTTAATAGAGTAGCCCCTATCTTAGTATCTATTATATAGGGTAATATAATAAATCTACTAACGCGTAGTAAAGGTACTATTATAGTTTCATCACTAAATTTAGCTAGCGTGATTTTAAACTTAGTTCTTTATATACTTAAATTAGGGCTTAATATTCTTAGTATATCCCGTTTATTATAAAAAGAGGCTAGGATTAACTTTACTTAAAATCGCGCTAGGATTCTTTTAGAATTAGGTACTAAATTATAAGTAACTATTAATATAAAAGGGCTATTCTATCTTCTATTTTAATATAGCTAGGATTTTTTAGAATAAGATTTTCTATTTTTTAGTATATAACTTAAGGGGGAGTATTAGAATTTATAAGTTATATAATTTTATATATTTATATTATTCTATATATTATCGCTATATATTACTAATCCCCTCTATTTAATAATTAATTACCTAATTTTCTTATAGATTTCTAAGTATTATTAGTAGTATAAATCTAGATTATATTTTAACCCTTATTATTATTAGCTTAGCTATTTAAATATAGTAATATTAATTTTAGTATTTAGTAAATTATATTCCTTATTTAGTATTAGTATTCCTATTTAGGAAATCCTTTATTTTAATATTTTTATTAGACCTTAGCATTCTCATTTACCCTTAGTAGGATGGATTAAGGAAAAGAGCTTAGCTACTTCTATATAATCAGCGGTTTTCTCCTTCATCTATATAGCTAAGTAAGATTAACAATACATTCTATTTTCTTCACTCTATTAATTAGATCCCGCTTAGTTAGTAGCCCCCTATTTCCAACAATTAAAAATAGCACCGAAAGTATACTCGGGGCCTAGGACCTCGCTACCAACAACGGTAGTTAAGGTAGCCCTAGAGCACCCCTATCGCACATGCCCCGCAAGGGTCTCTAAGGCGATGTACCCATGCCTAGAGATGGGCCTCTGAGGCATAAAAGCTCTACAGCCAAGATAGCCGAGCAGCGCAGATAAGCTCCAGGGGAGAATAGTCCTGGGAGCGCGCTGTTTTACTCGCAGCCCGAGGACGTGCTGCCTAGGGGGGGCATGATTGTTATGGGGGGAATCTAAATCGGACCCCCAAGGCTTTGAATATAGGCTATAACAGGGTCTCCGCGAGCTAATAGCCCCGAAGATCCGACCTCGAGCTTTTGCCTACGGGCTTTTAGCGTAGTAATTAGGCGTTTTAAATCTATCTATAATAATAATAATAATAATATTAATTTAAATTAATAATATTAAAATCTAGCTTTATAAGCTAATTAATCCTTAGAGAGAAGTATAGATAGCGTTCGCTTCGAGGCTACTAGTAGGGGGCTTCTAAGTGGCTATCTAATATATTTTCTAGTTGCGGGCCATTTGCTTAAAGCAGGCATGCTCCGGGGGCCTTATCTAAGATTACGGTTAGGGCTTTTATAAAATTGGTTCGCGCAAATCTAGATTAACATTATCAATCTCTGTACTGCAACGAAATTCTACGTTGCCAACCCTTGAGACTGACGTCCTTCCTAGCAGCAGCCACCTTGCTCCCTACGCCTGTCTGGAATGCGGAATAGGACAAGTGCCCGGTCTTTGTCGGATGCGTCTTGTTATTTGAGGATTCTTGTTTATTGATAGAAAGGACGAAGCGGTCTACTTCGCATTGCTCCTTTATGATCTCTTACAGAATAAAAGTTGTCCACTTGGCATACTCAGGTTGCTGTGTCCCACTTCTTCACTGGTTATCTTTAATATAAGTCTTTCCCGTATTGGGCATCAAGATAGCTCCAAAGAAAGTAAATGAAAACCAAAACCCAAACTCTCTGTATTGGGACCTTCGCATCCACAAATCCATGTTTCCTTGTCATGCGTCAACATCCACTTGATGAGGTGGGACAACTCCTAATCGTCTACAAAGCTTCATCTGGTCGGACCTACAGGCCCGGCTTGACGTTAGTCGTAGATTGAGTATGCACCGCACGTTTTGTGCCCATAGGATCATTAAGCGAGGAAGTTCCCTTGCTATCAAGACCATTGATCTCATCCCGCGTTCCCGTTCCCCCTTCTAGATCTGTGAGCGGTTACAAATCGTCGGAGATTTGAACCCTTGTAGCGCAGTCTAGCTACACTGCTCGAACTGACGTTCCCAGTATCTGCATTACTTTTACCATGGAGCGTCCTCTTTAGAGTAGGCAGGAAAATGGGTAAGCAAGCAACTATGATTGCGAGAAAGGCTTCTAAATGTGTGATAATATCGACCTCGGCTTCGCTATATGTAGAATCGACAACCTCAAGGCGGGATCCGACGACACCTTGAAGGACAGAGACACCGCAAACTCTGTGTTTATTAATCAGTATTTATCCGGGTTCTTCTCCTGAAGCTGCGTACGTGAAACCGAGACCGAAGACAAATGTCAGGGCAATATTTCGCTGCGGAACCATCTGCAGGCGCCATACCATCGGAATTGGTAAGACGATCATGGCGAAGTCTGTGACCACGTTCAGAAGGCCACCGACCAGGACGCCGTTTTTGTTGGATCTATAGCCCTCAGGAGTTTGAGGATCCCAATCTTTACGAAGTGGGCGCCAGACAAGAACAGCCTCAAGGCACCATCCAATCCCAAGACCTACGATGAGTGCCATTATTGCGTAGGTAACTTTGCCAAATGCGTTGTCCGCTCCGAATATCGTAAGATAAAAATGCTGCAGCGCAACCTTGATCAAGGTAATGGCTATGGTTTAGATAATGGAATATCAGCCGGGAGTTTAGATAAGTTGTCGATTTGGCCATACCTTTATGATAATAAGCTTATCAATTGCTGGATTAAGGTATATGTTGCCCACTTCCACCGCGGACGACATCTTTGCTTGATCAGCTGAGTCGTACTGTGAAAGAAAATGGGCGGGCTTACTAATAACAGTAATGACAACCAAACCAGCTGTAAAAGGCTTCAAGATTCCTTTAGATCGTGGTAGATACAAGGCAGGCAGCAATTTTCATACCCATGCCAACAATGCTGCCCAGTCACTCAAACACAGCCGACGACCCCGAATACCCCTAGGTATAAGCCAGATCCGGAGAGCAGTGACTGCAAGGCTAACAAAACCGGTGTCCATTATAATGGCAGCTTACCAGGGCTGAGATGGTTTTCGTTCGTCATGTTACTACGAAGTTGAAAAAGGTGAACAATGTGGGTAATGTGGAGGGATAAATGTCTCATAAGACGTCGAAATAAGCGAAGATAGAGCGAGGTAAGAGTATTGATGCAACATAAAGCCAAGTACAGTAAGCACTAACCTACATACAGAGTATCTCGCAATTCGGAACCAGATATTCATACTCTTGATCTATGCGCGCCGTAATAGTATATGTAATCCTTATGATGCTCTCAATCAGGTATGCAGGTTTTCCTGTCTATGTAGCGGTGAAGCCTGTGGAGTTTATTTGTGGGGCGCACGAGGTGGGAATGAACGTTAGAGCCATCAATTACAATCTAGGTGCTCGAGAAGCGACTCTCCCAGTCATGGACTAGAAGAGTTCACCCCCCTACTGTACAGCCCTGTAGGTTTGATTTGATTTGATTTGATTTGATTTGATTAAGTCATATACCTTACAGGCCGATGGCCCAGCGGGAGGAAATTTCTGCGGTGGAGCCCAATCCCCCCGTATTAATTTAAACCTCCTGTTGTCTAGACTATTAGAGCTACCCCTATAAGGACCTTACTATCTATCTATAAAGCCTAGAAGAACGCTATTCCCTCTATAGATAAATACTAAATATTAAACTTTAATTTATCTTTATCTTTATAAAATTATTAAAATATTAAAATATTAAGAATATTAAAGTTTATCTACTATTTAATAATACTATTTAATATCTTTTCTTAATTTATATTTACTCTTTAGCCTTATTACTATAAGTAAGAGTAGGTTTTTTATTTATTATCTATTCTTTATCCCTTATCTATAGTAATAAATATTTATCTTTATAAGTTATATAAGTAACTTATTTAGTCCTAATAATATTAGTTAGTTTATAGATATATTATATAGTATATAAACTAGAAAGTTCCTCCTTTTAAGGGTCTTATAATATATATAAATAAATTAGGTATTTATTATTTCCCCCTAGCCTCTATATATCTATTATATCTTAGTATTAATAGTATTTATCTACTTAGCTTTCTAAGTCTTTATAAGAGGACTTAAAAAATCTATACTTATTATAAAGATAGTAGTATATCTTACCTATACTAGGTTATTTAATATTATCCCTAAGTTAGTAGCCTTAATATTATATTTTATTTAGTTTTATCTTTATTATAAGATTTTAATCTAAAGATTCTAAAAGTCTCTATATTTTATTAATATATAATATATTATTTAATTAGTTTCCTTTTTATAATTATATTATAATAAGTCTATTCTCTTAATAAAATAAAGGTAGGTATTAAGGTTAATTTTATTAGTTTATATTTATACTAGAATAAAGCTAAGTATCTAATTTAACCTCTAATATTTATCTATTTATTTCTTTTTTAGTAGCTTAAATAAAATATAATATAACTAGTACTTATACTTATAATACTCTTAATATTTATTCTAATTTTTTTAGATATTCTTTCTAACTTTAATAATAATAGCTATTATTAATTTAAATATTATAGATATTTATTATTCTCTCTTTATTACCTTCTTTACTATTATATTAATTATTTTATTACTTAGAATACCTATATATATAGATATCTAGTAGATAGTTAAGAGATAGTCTAGCTCTTAAAATAAATTAAGGATCTTCTCTACTAGAAATTAATATAGTCTTATTTATAAATCTACTACTATTTATATAATAGCTTAGTTATTAATAAAGATTTTTATTAATATATATAGGTAGTTTACTATTATATTCTTTATAATTTTTAGGGCTAAGATAATATCTACTAGTTCTCTATTATAGATAATAAACTTTAGAATAAAGCTTATATATTAATATATTATAGCCTTAATTAATAAGTATACTACTATTATATCTATCTATCTATTAATTCCTAACTTATTAATATAGAATATAAAGGCTAGTTCTTAAATATATAGTTACTTATAATTAATTAGTATAATAAGATTATCTTCTATTATAAATCTCTTAAAGAGATTTTTTTATAGTAATATAATATATAGATATTATATTTCTAGCTTATTAATTATTTAGTCTATAAGTTCCTTAATTTATTAGTAGAGCTTATTTAGAGAAGCCTTTAATACTCTTATATAAAACTCTTAGTATACTAGGCTAGAGAATAGATAAATTACTACCCTTATAATTAATACTTTAAGCTATTAGTTAATAAATAATAAGTTAAGTTCTATATTATAAGTCTTCTCTATAACTATCCTAAAGTCTTTAGAGATTACTTTCCTTACTATAGATTATATTTTTTAGAGCTTTATTAGGGACTTAACGCCCTAGTACCCTAGATAGATAGGGACTAGTCTCTATTAGGCCTAGCTTCTACCTACTATATATAGTAGCTATAGATAGCTTAGATAGTTCTCTTCTTTATAACTATAATACTATTTCACTATTAACATTACCCTATTTAGATTATTAATCTATAATAAGCTTAGTAAATACCTATTTTAAGAATAGCTTTATCCTATAATCTCTATATAGAGCTTATATACTTACGCTATATAGTATTAGTAGAAGTATATATATAGTATAAATCTACCTAAGACTTTTAACTCTAATTCTTTATATAGATCTAATTAATAAGTTAATAACTCCTAGTTTTTTAATAGTTTTAATTTCTATCTACTCTAAGTAAGTTTACTAGTTAAGTCTATTATCTATTATTAGATCTAAGTATTTAATTAATTCTTTAAGTTTTATTAACTTATCTCTATTAATAATTAACTTATTCTTAAGTTATTTATAAAGATAGAAGTATATTAGTTAATACTTTACTAAGGTAAATATTAAGATATATTATTTTATTTATATCTTAGCTCTCTTATAAATTAAATAAAGAGTATTAATATTATTCTTTATTAATAGGCTATTAACTATAATATATATATTATTAATATATTCTAAGCTTATAGTATTAATAAAGGGGTTAGTAGTATCTTTTAATAGATTTATATTATAGAATAAATAGAGAACTAGTAATATTAGTAATTTTTAAGGGATACTTATTATTATTATCTTATAGCTATTTAAAGTATACTCTAGAATCTTTAGATTAATTTACCTTTTAGTAATAAAACTAGCTATATATTCTATAATTATATTATATACCTTTTACTTATAAAGGTTATAAAGTAGTTATTTATATAATATATTATTAAATACTTCTAAGATATTAAGAAAAAGTATTATAATAATCTTTTTTAATATCTAGATAATATAGATTTAACTAAGAATAATATATATAGCTATCTTTACTAATAATTCTTTTCTACCTTTAAATTAGCTATAGAGAAGAAGATTATAGACTTTTATAAGATAACTTAGATATATTATTATAATAGATTCTAGTATCTTACTAATTATATTTAGTAGTATAATTAGTTAGTATAACTTAGCTTAAATATAATTATCCTTATCTTATTTATATAAGATTATAGTAATTAACTTTTAAAAATACTAGAGATAGTAATTTATATTTAGGTAGCTATTAAATAACTATTATAGATAATCTTTAAGCTCTTTCCTATCTTATTTTAGTATTTTATTTAGTATCTTATTTAATTTAGCTATCTTTCTATTAGAAATCTAGCTTATTATATTTTCTACTTCCCTTTATATAATCTTCTTATAAGGGACGAGTTCTAGATATAAATATTCTTAGATATTATTAAGATTTAAGGTTAGTAAAGTAGAAAAAAAGATTTTTATAAGGAGATATACTTTTTTTTTAATTTAAATACTAGCTTATCTTACTACTTATTTATAATAAGAGGTATATATATTTATATAGAGATATTATAATTCTTTATCTATTATATTAGATACTAAATCTTATTTATATCTTCTATTATAGTAGTAATCTTATCTCTATATTTATTCTTAAGGGTTTTTTTAATTTCTATTTTTACCTTATTTTAGATTTAATAGTATTTCTTCTATATCTCTTTCTTAGAGTATTCTTACTTATATAAATTCTTTAATCTATATAATAGAATTAGTTTAACTTAAACTAATTATTTATAGTTTACTATAAATATTAATTTAATATAAGATAATAAATATATCTATAGAATTAAATTATTAATTACTTTAATAATTATCTTAATAATTAATTTAATAAAAATATCTATCTATAATTATATTATAGTATAATTATTCTTAGGGACTTTAAGGAAATATCTTTATAGTAAATTTTTTAATTTTTTATAGTTTATTTTTTTTTAGCTTCTTTAATATTTTTTCTTAGCCTTCTTTTAAATATATTTAATAATAATTTTAACTAGTATATAATCTAATTCTTTATTTAATTCTTTATCTAGTTTTAGATATATTATATAAGTAATTAGTAATAACTATACTTTAAGGGTTTTTAAGCTTAGATTTATTATAGAGTAGTTTTTATCTTAGCTAGTTTATATAATTACTTTTATAAGAAGTAGTAGATCTAATAATATATTTTCTATTATATTATTTAGTAGTTTAAGATAATTAAATAAACTCTTTTAATAGTATATTAAGAGTATATTCTCTTTTTATTAAGAATTATATAAGTTTATATCCCTTATTACTAAGTATTCTATATTAGAATAAATTTATTTTAGTCCTTTAATTATCTTTTTTAAATTAATAACTTTTATTATATTATTATATTAATTATAAAGATTATATATAAATAGTATATTTATACTTATATTTAGGGTAATAGTATATAAGTTTTAGAATTAATAGACTAGATACTATTTATTCTATATAATTTTCTATAATATATAGATTAATACTTTTAGAGATACTTTATTATCTTTTTTAATATTATATATATAATAAAAATATTCTTTAATAGTTATTAAATTATAGATTTAACTACTTAATTTATTATAATAGAGCTTTTAGAAAGTAATAATATTTTATAATTTAATAATTAAATTCTTTAAAAGAATAGTAGTTATTATTTATAAATTAGCTATATTATAATTAAAAACTTATAGTTAGTTAAATTTAAATATTTATAAATCTTATCTTTATCTTATTATAGAGGATATTATATTTATCATTATTTTTTATAAATAGTTCTTTATTATTAAAGCTTAGATTAATTATAAAGAGAACTCTTTCTATTAGTAAATAATATTTATAATTTAAATTAAATTAGTTAATAAACTATCTATCTTTTAATATTTTTTTAGTTAGTTTTCTATATTATCCTTATATTAAGATATTAGTTAGAGTTATTATTTATATTAAAAGAGCTTTTTTTAAAATATTTATATAGCTAGTTAATTTTAAGAAGTCCTCTATTAAGTTCTTTTTTTTATATAGATTTTTAAGGCTTAAAATTATTATTAATATTAGAAATTTAATAAAATAAGTCTTTATCTACCTTTTTTTAGGTTTTTATTATTTATTATTTTATATTTTAATAGCTTAAATAAGTATTTATCTATATCTTAATATATTAATTTAACTTTTTTTAGGTATAACTTATTATTAAACTAATTAATAATATTTTATAAAGGCCTTCTTTTATTAAAAGACTTTAAAATATTATCTATCCTTATACTTATTATATTAATAGAAGATATTTTAATACTTAGAAAAGTAACTTAAAGAGTTAATTTTAATATTAATATTTTATTTATTTATTTTTTTTAGATTAAAATTAAAATTAAATACTACTTTTTTAAAGACTTATTAATTATTAATATAAGAGTTAAATTTTATTATTATTTATATTTTTAATTAATAATCTTATATTATTAATTAATAAATAAAGATATATTATACTAACTATTTAAAATTAAGGGATCTAAGATTATAGAGTCTTTAACTTCCCCCTATCCTTCTTTTATTATAATTTATAGTAGATTAAATATAAATCTAGGTTTTTCCTTTTTTAAAAGATTTAGAGATTTTATCTTTAGAGATTCTATAGTAAGAAAGAGATAATTTTAGAAGGCTCTAATAGTATTAAGACTATTAAATTAAGTTTATAGACTTTTCTATTTTATTAAAACTTTAGGGCTCTTTAATACTAAATATTATAAGAGCTTTATCCTTTTATTCTACTTAATTATCTTAATTTATTTTTATCTTATAGAATAAGAGAAATTATAAGCCTTATAATATTTATTATATAGAATATATTAATATTTTATATTAGAGCTCTTATATATTAAATAGAACTTTATTAAGTAGCTTTTAATATAAAATATATACTTAGTAAATAAATTATATTAGATTTCTATATATTTATATATTTAGTATTTTTTATACTAAAGTATTTTATAATTTATATTATAAAGTTTTATAATATAAGTTTTTATATTTTATATTATTCTTATATCTATAATATAGTTAGTATTTTTTAGTTATAAGAATATTATAATAAATAATATTTTTAGCTTTATTCTTATTTTTTTTAGAGTAAGTTATTTATAATATAAAATCTTTACTTCTATAAATTCTAATATATTTATAGTTAATAGTATCTTAATTATTTTATCTTAATTCTTTTTATAGATTATAATACTTAATATATAAATATTATATAGAATAATAGTATAGATATTTATAAAAATATATACTTTTATATTAAATATCTTAATTTAATTCTTTTTATTATAGATTAATCTTTTAATATCTTTAAACTTTTCTACTTATAATTTTATATTATTATTTTTTAATTATAATATAATTTATATTTATATCTTAGTAAGAGCTAGATATTAATAAATAATATAGTTTATTAAACTTAGAATATTATAAGATTTTTCTTATTATATTAGTTAAATAATTATTATATTATTTATTCTTATTTATAAATAAAGATCTTTAGTTATAATTATAAGGGCTAGACTTAATATTCTTAATTTTAAGATTATATTTAAGATACTTACTATTATATAATAGAAATTATATATTTACCCTTCTATTACTTTAAAGCTAAAAATTATATTTATAATTAAAGATATATTAAAATAATCTCTTAACTCTTTTATAATAATATTTATAAGATTATTATTATTTTTAATCTTTTATATTATCTTTAAAATATAGACTAAATATTTATTAATAAATATTATAAGAGATTAAATTAATAATTACTTAATAATAATAAAGAAGCTAGAAATTAAATCTAAAATATATTATTTAAAAGATTTTTTTATTAAATTCTTAATTAAATATTATTTTATCTACTTATAAATATTATAAATATAAAGAATTTACTATTATAATAATATATTAAGTTTATTAATATTTAGTACTTTTAACTAATTCTTTATTATAATAATTATTATTATAAACTATTAAGTTAAAACTAGTATTAAAAGATAACTATAATATATAGCTATTAATTATAGTATTAAATAGAATATATATAAGCTTAGATCGTGATATAGAGCAAAAAATAAGTTTTAGCAGTACGGAGTTGTTTTTATACAGCCCTGTAGGGCTGGACCTAAAGCGGCGAAAAGGGCCCTGAAAGATTCCCTAAAGTGATCAACTCCCGGGCTTGATTCTATTGCTTAGGCGACCGATTTTAGGGGGTTCTTCCGGGCCTTTTAGCCAGCTTTAGGTCCAGCCTTACAGGGCTGTACAGTAGGGGGGTGTGTACAGTAGGGGGGTGTGTACAGTAGGGGGGTGTGTACAGTAGGGGGGTGAACTCTTCTATCCAGTACAGACGCTGTGATTGTGACAGCGACGTAAAACACAGCATAAATAGTGCCTCTGATCCATATACTAACTCTGACCCATGGAAAGGGTTTGTACAGCAGGTAGTATTGGATGAAGAGGCTGAACTTCATAGGACCCAAAGCCGGCGTAACCATGATTATTGTAATGTAGCTTTGCTATTCTGTCATTAGCAAAGTAGCCTAAGAAGAATTCGGCTACCGCCCCGTACTTAGAGACTGCTCTTAGCCAAGGTTTTGTCCAAGTAGACGTCCGAAATATGTCTAATTGCTGCGCCATTAATACATCCTTTAGACGGTTAGCTTAGCTGGGAGGAGCTGAGCAGCAAGTCCACTTACCCATGGCTACTCCCACGAGATACACGATACTGCAGATCTGGACTACATCATTTGACGTTTGTGTTGATCTGCGCAGAGGCCAGACGGCTCACGTAACCCAAATAGCAAGTCACTAGTACAAGCTATCAGCCCGGGATACGGTCAGACGTCCAGGTACACATCGACTTACAATCATCCCACTTCACATTCTTTGACAAGGCGGGCTTCGTGTAGACGTGAATTGAGAAGCAGAGGACAGCCAGGACGTCGAACGTTATGCCAACGCCCAGGATGACGGGAACCTGAGTCGGGGGTCTGCAGATTTTGGCTGGATTCCTGGGGAGGAGGGGGGTTTGTCCTACTAATAGTGTCTTTAGTAAAGCTGGGGCGAGGCTCGAAATGAGCTGTAGATCGGCAGTGTCAGCAGACATGATTACGAATGTGAAAATATCATGGCACGACAATAGGAAGCGCGATCTCCGCAAGGAGAGGCCACCTATAAATTGATATATATGTCCGTCGCGACCAAGAGTGGACCTTTGTGCGCCCGCATTGCCATGACACATCTCGACATTAGACAGGTACCTGTAGCGGCTGGAATGTGTGCCCAGGGTATGGCAAACACAGATGTTGGTGGGTTGGACTGCAGACGGAGCTGCTATTAGTACCAGAGTTGTTTGGCCATCTCACGTCAGGCTAACGATGGAGCGGGGTTCGCTAATTGGATCATAAACTCCAGCTGGATTGAGCTGACATCATTCATCGGCATCACCCCTGGCCTGAAAGCGTCATATTCATCTCAGCCTCGCGGTCTCCACAATTCATCCCACTCAGTCCTTAGCTCTTGCAAATGATATCAGCAATCAGCGGCGGCCAGCCATCCAGTATGAGACACCACACACTTCATGTAAGCGATCAGCAAGGCAGCCCTACATATTTTCTCTAAAACCAGTGATAAAAGAAACCCGAAACCCAACAACGGCTGCGGGAAGCCCCTGCCGTATCCTCCCAGGTTGATAGTACGCAACCAGTCGCTCTAGGATTTGTCCCGTGCGTATACTTTGAATCATTCCTCTTTCACTTCACAGAGGCTGCTTGAGTTCTCCGCATTGACCATCCGAGTAGAAAATCAATGGTCCGATGATTGCTTTGAGAGATACTCCAACCGGATGGGACTTTATAATGCGTAAAATTGCCTGCCTGCACGAATAAAACACCAAAGCATGACTCGAGCACACCATTTTCTGCAACTAAAAGTTCATGAAATGGACCAAGTCTGCTGAGCTTCTCGGGCAACAATGCTGTCCACTTCTGCATAGATCACTCACTCTACTTACTCTGTCTATGATCCAAAGCGTAAGTCCACTGCGCGTAGCTCCTCCTAAGCCCCGAGATTTTGATACAACTCCGCACCAAGAATGTTGGACACAGAATTCTGTGAAGAGCTATATGGTAGAAGATTCCAAGCAACCTCGGATTACTAAAATGTATACGACTACATTTGAGTAATAGGTCTCCCTAATGTTAATATTTGTACTTTGCATTGCGGAGGGAGGAGTATATGGGATACACCAACCTACCTGCAAAGATACAGTAGCCTAGAATCTTTGGCACGAGCCCGGACCGATAAATTGGGCAGTGGGATTGTTGCCATTTTATTACGGAGCACAGGCCTTTGTATCCACCTTCACGAAGCCGGTTCCACTAGCTTCACTTCACTCTATACCGATCTGCCACATCGTAAGGGAACCACGAAGTTGCAGGTGTGCGGTATTACAGAGCTGAAGATTTTCGGTGGTAAAGCGATGACAATTGACGAAGGCAACTTTTTTCAATCCGACTACTTACCGGCCCGTATGAATAGATAAAGATATCCACCCTTATCGAGACGAGTCAGAAGACCAGCTTTCGGCATGAATTCATTCGCCATGTACGTAAAATCCATTGAAGAGCAATCTGTTGCTGTGGCACCGATGGCGCTACCACCTATCTCGAGCTTGAGCTTCGTTGCCGCGTTCCATGGGTGATACTGGCATTGGTATTATGTCATATACCCTCTTTTGGCCTGGCAAACAGCGGCTGCCTTCTGGAGGGTTTGGTGGAAGACCACTGGATAGTCATCGCGGACATCGCACCGTCATTCCTTGCGCTGACTCAGTATCTAGTGTAATATCACCATCGCGGCATATCCAATGCCCTTGGGTAGGTCGGTAACAGCGTGACGCATTCTTTTCCACTCGGAAACGCTTCTCCAAAAGGCATATGACCCGGTATGCGCAAGAAGTTGCCATATTGATTGCGAGGAGACCACTGATATGCTTAGTCTAATGGAAAACCTTTCTCTATTCAGATAACCGACCGCTGGGTTGTCTTCGTATCGGAGCGTGAGCAGCTCAAACCGAGTCCGTCCTGTCGATGGAAGAGGCATTGCACGAAGTACGAGCTCAAAATCTGATCCAGCCTTCGTACAGCGCTACAGAAATTTTGCGAAAGCACATCAGCTTGCGTTCACAAAGTCAATTCTGGGCCATCTTCAAGTACCGCCGAAGCACGAAGGACCTATGAGTGAGGCGTTTCGCGTCATGGTTGGTGTGCTGAAGAACAGGCTCCGGTCGAATGTTCACGCAATGAGCAACGTCTTTCAAATGTGTATCAGGGGGGCAGTGGCTCTAGAGGCAGCACCTCTGAACGGTATGTGTATGGAGAAGAGACCTTGCCCACCACGATCCCTTGCACTGACCCACGTGGCTTAACGGCTAGATAAACGCGAATGAGGTGGTGATGACTGGCAAAAGGTCCGGCTCATGCCAGCGCTTTTACGCATCTTCACTCCTCCAAATCTCTTGGCCTTTATCGCGAGGACCAGGGTATGGAATTATCGACATCCCTTTCTTACATTGCATGGGATTGACGACGGTTCCGACGCCGCAGCCGAGCGCCTCGAAGTCTACAACAATGTCAAGAGCTTCTACTGGAACTGTGCGAAAGCTTTCCCCATCCTGATCCCTATGCCGTGGCTTTCTTCTGCCGTTAGTATTGTTTTTGAATCAGCCAACGGCGATTTTCCATTAAGCTCATGGGCGTACAGATTCATTGGTCCTGTAGCAATGGGTTGGGTGTAAGCCGAAAGAAAGGTTTAAATCTTCTGCTGTGGATCACACGCCAAGCCTTTGACGGCAAGGATGAAAAGCCCGGTCAGTAAGGTAGATATTCCGTCTTGCGATCACATCGGCAAGCGCAGGGGCATATCACGCAATGAACGGCGGAGATGACCAGGCTTCAAGACGCCACTGCAATCGCCAAGATCACCCTTGGTCTTCTGTTCGCGAGTGCATTGCAGGTCCCCTTGGTATGACAGACTCCCGCGCTCCACCGGACAAGACTGAATTCTCCGGCCCAGATTGCGCAGTTCTGTTCTATAATTTCTGCGAGCACCTGGAATATCACGAGAGGCTCAGAGTTGAAGCTGTGGAGTGCAAAGACGCGTCGTTCGGTTCGTTGAACCAGGAAATACCTTTTCTCGACAACTTCGTGAATGAGACTGCCCGCCTAAGTCCGGGTCCGCTCTTCCACTACAGTCAGCGCTCCTCGCACAGTCATGGTCCCATACACGTCTCATGGTGGCTATCATATCCCGGCTGGCAATTGACTGGCCATACCACGACTATCGCTTATGCGCGATGAGAGCATCTAGTTGCGCGCCTCTACCTTACCTTCGACGGGTTTCGCTTCGTCAAAAAAAGGACGGCACGTCAAACTCTCGACTCACTGGTTCGAGTTACGAGTTTCCATTTCGGGGATCAATTCGAATTTTCGAGGATCTCGTATCATAGAGCAAAGAACGCCTGACAATCGCAACCTTAACAGCATCGCTAGGTAGAAGGGTTCACCTATTAATTGAAGGCACCGATCAATTGAAAGTCCCTATAGGGCTGGACCTAAAGCTGCTGAAGCGGGCCCTAAAAGAACCCCTGAAGGTCCCTAGAATCATCCCCCAGCTTTAGATCCCCAGCCCTATAGGAATCTTTAGTCGATAAGGTAGGTGCTTTCAGTTCCATTGGCTCCCAAGGATTGATTGATTGATTGATTGATTGATTAAGTTATACACCTTACAGGCCAATGGCCCAGCGGGAGGAGATTTCTGCGGGGGTCCTATCCTCTATATTAGTCCAAACCTTATGCTGCCTAGGCCTATAATACTACCCTATAAAGGACCTTGCTACCTAGTCGTAGCCTTAGAAGAACGCTATTTCCCTTTATAACTATTAAACTCTATTCGCCTTTACTTTTATAAAAATATTAATATTAAAAAATAATATATTAAAATACTAAAGTCTATTATATTAATACGCGACTATATTATTTAGTATCCTTCCTTAGCTTATATCCTCTCTTTAGTCTTACCGCTATAAGTAGAAATAGATCCCTTATTATTTATCTTTATTATTTATCCCTTATCTCTCTTTTATAGTAATAAGTATTATCTTTATAGATTATATTAATAGTATCTTTATCCTAATAGCTATAGTTAATTTATAGGTATATTATATAATATATAAGCTAGAAGGGTCTCTCTTTTAAGAGTCTCGCGATATATATAAATAGATTAGGTACTTATTATCTCTCCCTAATCTTTATATTTTTATTATATCTTAGTATTAATACTAGTATCTATTTACTTAACCTCTTAAGCCTTCTAAGTAAGAGGGTCTAGAAGACCTATATTTACTATAAAAATAATAGTATATCTTATCTATACTAAGTTACTTAATATTATCCCTAAGTTAGTAGCTTTAATACTATATCTTATTTAGTCTCACCTTTATTATAGGGTTTTAATCTAGAGATCTTAGAAGTTTCTATATTCTATTAATATATAGTATACTATTTAATTAGTTTTCTCTTTATAATTATATTATAGTAAGTTTATTCTCTTAATAGAATAAAGATAGGTATTAAGATTAATCTTACTAATTTATATTTATACTAAGATAGAGCTAAGATTTTAATTTAGTCCTTAATATTTATTTACCTATTTCTTCTTTAATAGCTTAAGTAGAATATAATATAGCTAATATTTATATTTATAGTTTATTTAATATCTATTCTAATTCTTTTAAACTTTTTTCTTAACTTTAATAATAATAGCTATTATTAATTTAGATATTATAAGTTCTTACTATCTCTTTTTTACTACCTCTTTTATTATTATATTAGCCGCTTTATTACCTAGAACTTCTATATATATAAGTATCTAGTAAATAGTTAAAGGGTAATTTAACTCCTAAAAAAGTTTAAATATCTTTTTTACTAGAAATTAATATAGTCTTATCTATAAATTTAATACTATCTTTATTATAACTTAGTTATTAATAAAGATTCTTATTAGTATATATAAATAATTTATTATTATATTCTTTATAATCTTAAGAGTAAGAATAATATCTATTAACTTATTATTATAGATAATAAAATTAAGAATAAAGCTAATATATTAATATACTATAGCTTCTATTAATAAATATACTACTATTATATCTATATATCTATTAATCCCTAACTTATTAATATAGAATATAAGAGCTAGTTCTTAAATATATAGTTACTTATAATTAATTAGAGTAGTAAGCTTATTATTTACTATAAATCCTTAAGGGAGATTTTTCTATAAGGACGTAATATATAGATATTATACTTTAAATTTATTAATTATTTAGCTTATTAACTCCTTAATTTATTAGTAGAGCTTATTTAGAGAGATCTTTAATATCTTTATATAAAACTCTTAATATATTAGACTAGAGAGTAGGTAGATTATAACTCTTATAGTTAATATCTTAAGCTATTAGTTAATTAGTAATAGGTTAAGTTTTATATTATAAATCTTACTTACTACTATTCTAAAGCTTCCTAAGATTATCTTTCTTATTATAGATTATATTCTCCTAAGTTTAATAAGTACCTATTCTAAGAATATCTTTATCTTATAATCCCTATATAGGGCCTATATACTAGCGCTATATATTATTAGAGATAGTATATATATAATATAAATCTATCTAAGACTTTCTACTCTAAGTCTTTATATAGAGTTAATTAATAAGCTAATAGCTTCTAAGCTTTTAATAATTCTAATTTTAATATATTTTAAGTAAGCTTACTAGTTAAATTTATTATCTATTACTAAGCCTAGATATTTAGTTAACTTTATAAGCTTTATTAACTTATCTCTATTAATAATAAGTTTATCTTTTAGTTACTTATAAGGATAAAAGTATACTAATTAGTACTTTACTAGAATAAATACTAATATATATTATTTCTCCTATATCTCTATCTTTTTATAAGCTAGGTATAGGGTATAAATATTATCTTTTATAGTTAGGTTATTAATAATAATATATATATTATTAATATACTTTAAGTTAATAATATTAGTAAAGAGATTTATAGTAGTCTCTAATAAATCTATATTATAGAATAGATAGAGAATTAGTAATATTAATAATTCTTAAGGGATATCTATTATTATTCTATAGCTATTTAAAGTATACTCTAAAATCTTTAGATTTATTTATCTTTTAGTAATAAAACTAGTAATATATTCTATAATTATACTATATATCTTTTACTTATAAAGATTATAGAGTAATTATTTATATAATATATTATTAAATATACCTAAGATATTAAGAAAAAGCGTTATAGTAACTTACTTTAATATCTAGATAATATAGATTTAACTAAGAATAATATATATAACTATCTTTATTAATAATTCTTTCCTACTCTTAAAATAGTTATAAAGAAGAAAGTTATAGGCTTTTATAAGATAACTTAAACACGTTATTATAATAGATTCTAGTACCTTATTAATTATACTTAATAGCGTGATTAGTTAATATAACTTAGCTTAAATATAGTTACCCTTATCTTATTTATATAGAACTATAGTAGTTAACTTCTAAAAATATTAGGGATAGTAGTTAATATTTAGGTAGTTATTAAATAGCTACTATAAATAGTCTATAAATTCTTCTCTACTCTATTTTAAAACCTTATTTAGTATTTTATTTAGTCTAGCTATCTTTCTTTTAAAGATATAATCTATTATATTTTCTACTTCTCTCTTTATAATCTTCTTATAAGAGACTAGTTCTAGATATAAATATCCTTAGATATTACTAAGGTCTAGGGTTAATAAGATAGAAAAGAAGGCTTTTATAAAGAGGTGTATTTTCTCTTTTAATTTAAATACTAACTTATCTTACTACTTATCTATAATAGGGGGTATATATACCTATATTAGGGTATTATAGTTCTTTACTTATTATACTAGGTACTAGATCTTATCTATATCTCTTATTATAATAATAACTTTATTCTTATATTTATTCTTAAGAACTCTTCTAATCTTTATTTTTACTTAATTTTAAGCTTAATAATATTCCTTCTTTATTTCTTTTATCTTATCTTCTAAATATTTCTATTAATATAGCTATTTTAATTAATATTATAAGGTTAGTTTAATCTAAATAAATTACTTATAATTTACTATAAATATTAATTAAGTATAAGGTAATAAATATATCTATAAGATTAAGTTATTAATTACTTTAATAATTACCTTAATAATTAATTTAATAAAAATATTTATCTATAGTCGCGTTATAGAATAATAGTTTCTAAGAACTTTAGAGAGATATCTTCCTAATAATTCCTTTAATTTTCTATAATCTATCTTCTTCTAATTTTTCTAGTATTTCTCTTTAATTATCTTCTAGATATATTTAATAATAATTTTAATAAGTATATAATCTAATTCTTTATTTAATCTCTTACCTAGCTTTAGATATATTATATAGTTAATTAGTAATAACTATACTCTAGAAGTTCTTAAGCTTAGGTTTATTATAGAACTATTACTATCTAAGCTAATTTATATAATTATCTTTATAAGAAGTAGTAGTCCTAATAATATATTCTCTATTATATTATATAGTAGTTTAAGATATTTAAATAGATTCTTATATTAATATATTAAAAGTATATTCTCTTTCTATTAAGAGTTATATAAGTTTATATCCCCTACTATTAGGTATTTTATACTAAGGTAGATCTATTTTAATCCTTTAATTACCTTCTTTAAATTAATAACTCTTATTATATTATTATATTAGTTATAAATATTATATATAAATAAGGTATTTATATCTATATTTAGGGTAATAGTATATAGATCTTAGAATTAATAGGCTAGATATTATTTATTCTATATAATTCTTTATAATATATAGATTAATACTCTTAAAGATACTCTACTATCTTTTTTAATATTATATATATAATAGAAATATTCTTTAGTAATTATTAGGTTATAAATTTAACTATTTAATTTATTATAATAAGATTTTTAGAAAGTAATAATATTTTATAATCTAATAACTAGGTTTCTTAAAAGAGTAGTAATTATTATCTATAAACTAATTATATTATAATTAAGAACTTATAGTTAATTAAACTTAAGTATTTATAAGTCTTATCTCTATTCTATTATAGAGGGTATTATATTTATTATTATTTTCTATAGATAGTTTTTTATTACTAAAGCTTAAACTAATTATAAAGAGAACTCTTTCTATTAATAAGTAGCGTCTATAGTTTAGATTAGATTAGTTAATATATTACTTATCTTTTAATACTTTCTTAGTTAGTTTCCTATATTATCCTTATATTAAGATATTAGTTAGAGCTATTATCTATATTAAAAGGGCCTCTTTTAAGATATCTATATAGCTTATTAATTCTAAGAAATCCTTTATTAAGTTCTTTCTCTTATATAGACTTTTAGAGCCTAAGGTTACTATTAATATTAAAGATTTAATAGAGTAGACCCTTATTTATTTTCTTTTTAAGTTCTAACTATTTATTAATTTATATTTTAGTAGCTTAAATAGTTATTTATCTACTCCTTAATATATAAACTTAGCTTTTTTTAAGTATAATTAGTTATTAAACTAGTTAATAATATTCTATAGAGACCTTCTTTTATTAGGAGATTTTAAAATATTATTTACTCTTATACTTATTATATTAGTAGAAGATATTTTAGTATTTAAAGAGGTAACTTAGAGAATTAATTTTAATACTAGTATTTTCTTTATTTATATCTTTTAGATTAAAATTAAAATTAAGTACTACTTTCTTAAAGACTTATTAATTATTAATATAAGGATTAAATTTTATTATTATTTATATTTTTAATTAATAATCTTATATTATTAATTAATAAATAAAGATATATTATATTAACTATCTAAAATTAAGGGGTTTAGAATTATAGAGTTTTTAGCCTCTTTCTATCCTTCTTCTATTATAATTTATAGTAGATTAGATATAGATCTAGGTTTTTCCTTCTTTAGGGAGTTTATTTTTAGAAGTTTTATCTTTAAGGGTTCTATAGTAGGGAAGAGATATAATAGTTTTAGGGGGCTCTAGTAATACTAGGACTATTAAACTAAGCCTATAGGCTCTTCTACTTTATTAAAGCCTTAGGGCTCTTTAATATTAGGTATCGCGAGAACTTTATCCTTCTATTTTACTTAATTATCTTAATTTATTTCTATTTTATAGGATAGAAAAGATTATAAGCCTTATAGTATCTATTATATAGAGTATACTAATATCTTATATTAGGGCCCTTATATATTAAGTAGAACTTTATTAAGTAGCTTTTAATATAGAGTATATACTTAGTAAATAAACTATATTAAATTCCTATATATTTATATATTTAGTATTTTTTATATTAGAGTATTTTATAGTTTATATTATAAAGTTCTATAATATAAGTCTTTATATTTTATATTATCTCTATATTTATAATATAGTTAGTATTCTTTAATTATAAGAATACTATAATAAATAATATTTTTAGCTTTACTTTTATTTTTTTTAGGATAAGCTATTTATAATATAAAATCTTTACTTTTAAAAATTCTAGTAAGTTTATAGTTAATAGTATTCTAATTATTTTATTCTAATCTTTTTTATAGATTATAATACTTAATATATAAATATTATATAGAATAATAGTATAGATATCTATAAAAATATATACTTCTATATTAAATACTTTAACCTAGTTCTTTTTATTATAGATTAGTCTTTTAATATCTTTAAACTTTTTTACTTATAATTTTATATTATTACTTTTTAATTATAATATAATCTATACTTATATTTTAGTAAAAGCTAGGTATTAATAAATAATATAATTTATTAAATTTAAAATATTATAAGATTTTCTTTATTATATTAATTAAATAACTATTATATTATTTACCTTTATTTATAGATAAAGATCTTTAGCTATAATTATAGAAGCTAGATTTAATATCTTTAACTTTAAAATTATATTTAAGATATTTACTATTATATAATAGAGATTATATATCTACTCTTTTATTATCTTAAAGTTAAAGATTATATTTATAATTAAAAATATATTAGAATAATTCTTTAACTCTTTTATAATAATATTTATAAGATTATTATTATTTTTAATCTCTTATACTATCTTTAAAATATAAACTAGGTACTTATTAATAAATATTATAAGAAGTTAAGTTAGTAATTACTTAATAATAATAAGAAAATTAAAGGCTAAGTTTAAAATATATTATTTAGAAAATTTTCTTATTAAATTCTTAGTTAAATACTACTTTATTTATTTATAGATATTATAAATATAAAGAATTTACTATTATAGTAATATATTAAATTTATTAATATTTAGTACTTTTAACTAGTTCTTTATTATAATAGTTATTATTATAGGCTACTAAGTTAAAACTAGTATTAAAAGATAGCTATAATATATAGCTATTAATTATAGTGTTAAATAGAATATATATAAGCTTAGATCGTGATATAGAGCAAAAAATAAGTTTCAGCAGTGCGGAGTTGTTTTTTGGCTCCCAAGGAGCTTGGCTCGCGGGGACCGAATAACCGGCGCCCGCCTAGGCCACTTCTGGCGAATATCAGGATTGCCGGGTCTTCGGTACCTTACTTACGGTGTAGGTAACTTAAAAAATGAAATTTCTTAGGGTTTGTGGGCCCGCGTTTCATTATTCAATACTAACCTACCTACTACCTCAAAAAGATTTGGCATCCAAACAATTCCTCCATTTTTCATTCAATCCATGAGTTCACAATTCTACAGGCTCTAATACTCTAGCAAGACCTAGACTCTTCTACTCATAATGTCGTTCCCCCAGAAATGGTCTTGTTTAGCTTACATGAACTTACGATGTCGGCTCCCGCCTTTTTGCTGACAGCTTTGATCCATCAGGCTATGTGCCCCTTGAAAATCTGAGTCTTGTCCCGTAATACTGTGGGGATCGATCCCGTTCCTCCAGCCATTCCCGTACTTGTACCGGTACTGTCAACGCCAGCTTCTCAGAAGCCGACGCCTTCTTCGGTGATCTACCTTTTGGCAGATCACTGTGCGTATAGTCATTATGGCCTTTCAGGTGTTTTCCGCATCTGTCGTAACAACGCTCCTTATAATAGTCTCTATCTTGATAATGCGGCGTCTACGAACCTCACAGACTCCACAGGCTGCGAAGAAGTACGACTACATGGACCTCACAAGCGGCTTCCCAGAGCCTACCATGCTCAGCAAAAGCCTAGCATCGGCCTTGCCCGAAAGTGTCATCTTCCCACACGACACCGCCGCGTTCAAGCGGTCGATAAACTCTTACTGGGCGCAGCAGGAGTGCGAAGCGATCCCAGCATGCGTCGTTCGGCCCCGCGACGTTCAGCAGCTCTGCACGGCCGTCACTGTCCTAAAGTGCCATTATGTTGAACGAGGAAAGCAAGCTGGCGAAGAAAAAGGCGAAGGACTGTTCGCCATCCGTAGCGGTGGCCACTCTCCTGTTTCTGGTGCTGCGAGCATCAAGGGAGGCGTTGTGATCGATCTTAGCCTCTTTCGGGAGGTGGTACCCTCTGAGGATGGATCAAGCGTAGCCATCGGCGCTGGCGCCAAGTGGATGGATGTTTCTAAGGTCTTGGACCAGAAGGGTCTCGCTGTTATGGGGGGCAGGAACTCTGCTGTTGGGGTGGGCGGCTTGACTTTGGGAGGTGAGCTTCTGCTTTTCGCCTCTGGACTCGTCCCTCTTCTACGCTTTTATGGCGAGTCGGATTCCTAAACCCTCGCTAAAACCACAACTATCCCAATGTTCCAATGCTGACACAGGCATAAACAGGCGGTCTTTCCTTCTTCTCCCCCCGCTTTGGCCTAGTCTGCTCCAATATCCTCAGCTACGAAATTGTCCTCGCCTCCGGCTCTGTCACCTCAGCCTCCGCGTCAACCAATCCCGACCTCTGGCGAGCCCTCAAAGGCGGCTCCAACAATTTCGGTATCGTCACGCGCTTCACGGCCCGTAGCTTCCCGTGCACCAAAATTTGGAGCGGCTTCCTCTATATGCCCGCCTTTCAAGCCACCAAGGTCCTTGCAGCTTTCCACGAATACGTCAACAGAGCGGGTTCGAGCGATCCCAGCATCACATACGATGAATATGCCGCCGGACCCATCGCCTGCTTCTCCTACATTCAGAAACTCGGCGTCCAGGCTATTGCTGTGAATCTCGTCTACACCAAGTCATTCGAGAATGAGAAGGAATGGCCCGCCTGCTGGAGAACCTCCTCCTTTGGATCGCTCTGGCGCCTCTGGAGCACCTGCAAGGTCCGCACACTAACCAGCGCAACCAACGAAATGGCTACGCTAAACCCCCCCGGCAGGCGCCAGGTTTTCGCCACTACGACTATCAAGAACGACTTTGCCACCCTTGCCACCGCACACGCCGCGTACCACGATGCCATCGCCGCAATCCGCCGCGTCAACGTCCAAGGTTTGGTCTGGACGCTGGTCATGCAGCCGCTCCTACCGGAGTGGGTACAGAAGGGCGATGCGAATCCGCTAGGCTTGCATGACTGCGCTCCCGAGCCTCTCGTCATCGTGAGCTTCACGGTCAATTGGGCCGAGCGTCGAGATGACGATTTCGTCAAGACAGCGACGCGCCGCACCATCGAGCAAATTGAGGCAGTCGCAGCGGCTAACAAAACGAGCCATCGATATCGATACTTGAACTATTGCGCGGAGTGGCAGCGGCCATTTGAAGGCTATGGCGGGGATAATTGGCGTTTCTTGCAAGGCGTAAGTAGGAGATATGATCCAGAGGGGTTGTTCCAGAGAGGTTGTGTAGGCGGGTTTAAGCTTAACGTAGTAGAAGAGCCTGATACAGCGCGCCATTGATGGAAACCCGTCGATTTCAATGGTAACTTACCTAACACCATAGTCATATATAAGAGCATAAGAAACGGAAATGCTAGCTGTACAAGTTATGAAGCTAGATTTTACCATTCCAAACCTCTTTTTAAAGTTACTCCATGTGATTCTAGGGATTAACCACCCAGAAATGCCCCTTAAAAATATACAATTCAAGCCTAAAGTTATATGTTTGGGATTGATAGGTATGCTTGATAGGCTGTAACTAGAGCCACTATCAACATTATCAAATTTTGATGCCCAGAATCGTGCTATGGCTAGCCCTAGGAAGGTTTCTTACCCCCGCCGGGCTCCCCAGGCCTGGCCGTCAGGCTGTTCTGGCCCGCCAGGGCCAACAAAAGGGGGTTTGGATTTTGCCGATAGATAAATAAAACCGACCTATCACGCAGCGTAGGAAGGTTTTCCGAGCAATCAATTTTCACCTCGGAGATATACTTATCTCAATATGATCTCGCTTTCAATGCTAACGTTGACCATAAGAAGACATTTAGCCGGTGTTTGCAGCCCAGCGCGCAGAATGTCTTCGATGGCAGCACCGACACAGCGAAAGCACGAATGGATAGTGATTCTTCCTGATCACGAGGGAGTACTTGAGAAAAGGATGCAGGTCAGGCCGTGAGTTTTCCACTGAGTTTCAAGAGGACAGTCAGAGTAGTAACAAGATCAGTGAGCACCTCAAAGCTTTGACCCCCAATGTAGAGAACGGATTTTGGAAGCTAGGAGGTAAGGTTCTAGATCATCTCTCTTACGCTTGATTTGCAAGATATTCGCAATTGACCTGCAGTATCAGGTGCTATACTAGAAGACGTGCCCAAGGACGGTGATGGCTTAAGGATCAAAGGAAGTGTGTTACTGGCATTAGCTGAGTCGAGGGAGGAGGTAGTCAAAGCCTTGCAGGAGGATGTATATTACAAATCCGGTATCTGGGATTGGGATAGGGTACAGATCCACCCAGTGAGTTGAATTGGTCGATGGAGTTCCAATTGAGCAGCACTAATCAAGAAAGTTCAAATCTGCGGTCAGGCAACCCCTGTAATATGCCCACGGTATCTGGCGCTTTTAGGAAGCCCGGTAAATGGTGCTATTCTATCATTGCGTACCATCATATCTCTTAATGCTCAATGCGAGCTTTACAACCTTCCCAGAAGTATCTAAGCTGATATACAGCCGCCAAAAACGCGACATAGATGTTATTGGTGCCCACGTTCATGCGACTCAGAGCTTGGCCTTTGGTTTTTGTTGTTTGAGCATGGCTTCTGCTACCATCCTACGTTGAACCTTCCCTGTTGCAGTCTTTGGCATGTTATCCGTAAGGAATATCTAATACGGTCAGTGAATGGCGTATACCGAAGCCCCTTTGCTACGCACCTGTTTGGGTACCTTGAACTTGGCAACTTTAGTAGCAATCCATTTACGCAGATCCTCAGGAGTTGCCTTCGCGCCATCTTTCAACACCAATGCTAAGCCGATATCTTGCCCATACATCTCGTCTGCAATTGCAAAGCTGACAGCCTCTGCTACTGACGGATTCTGGGCCACGACATTGTCAATTTCTACTGGACTGATCTTTTCGCCACCTTTGTTGATGAGCTCTTTAATCCTACCGGTTATGATGACGTATCCATCCTCATCTTGCTTCCCCTGATCACCAGTTCTGAAAAAGCCATCCTTTGTAAATGAAGTCTTGTTAGCTTCTGGATTGTTGAGGTATCCCTTTGTAACATTTTCGCCACGGATACATATTTCAGCTTCGCTGCCCTGCGGAACCTCTGTACCTTTCTGATCCAGTATCTTTACCTCAACACCTTGCCCAATTCCAACACTGCCCGGGTATCTCTTAGCGGGTGGAAGTGGGTTCGATGTTATTTGGTGAGCACCTTCAGTCATCGCGTAAGCCTCTAGGACTGGAGCGTTGAAAGCTTTCTCTAGCTCGTGGAATGTCTTTGGAGATAAGGGCGAAGAGCATGAACGTATGAAGCGGATTTTGGGTATCTTGGAAGGAGGTGGATTGCGAAGTAAGATTTGATGGATGGTTGGGACTGCGGTATACCAGTTGGCTTTGTGAGTGATAAAATTGTCCCAGAACTCGGAAGCAGAAAAGCGTGGGGGCACTATGACAGAACCCCCTGAGAAGAGAGGGGCCAAAAAGGCAGCGAGAAGTCCGTGCACATGGAAAAGAGGCATGACCAGAAGCGTCCGATCATCCGAGGTCAATTTGTATGTGAGCTGAATATTTTCTGTACCATTTAGTATTGTGTAGATTAAGGAAGCAGGCTACGCACTCATTGTCCTGGTTAGATTCCCATGTGTCAGGGGCACCTAGTGGCCCGTTAGCCTGTAATCATTGCGAGTGGTTACGAGGAGTTGGCGAGCTACGCACCGCCTTTGGTCTTCCGGTGGTACCAGAAGTATGCAAGACAAGCGCAATATCATCAGGCTGTGGCCTCTGCACTGCTTGGCCGCCTTTGCCGGAAAGTTTTCCCGTCTCCTTAATATCCAATGCCACTTCATGGCCATTCCAATAGCATTCAGCAATAGCAGCTTGATGATTTCTCGCCGCGCGCACTGCAGGCCCATCTTGTCGAAACGAGTCCCGAGGCACGAGTGCGAGAGCTGAGCTGAGGTCATCAATATAAAATTCAAACTCTTCTTGTTTATACGCTGGGTTGAGTGGAGCGGCGATTGCACGCTGCCATGATGCCGCTAGAAAAGCAACGATAAATTCATAAGAGTTTGGTAATGCTATAGAAACAGCAGCTTGCGGATGAATGCCTAATCGTGCAAGTTTCTTCTGAAATGCCGAGACATGGGAGGCAAGTTTTGGGTATGAAATAGTCAAGGCATTCGGCTTGCTGGGAATGATGATGGCTGTCCCTCCTGTAGTCGGAAGTGTTGTCGATAGAGTAGCCATTGGACCGACGCTCCCTATTTTGGTAGAATACAATGTGTCTACTTTAGTAAGATGCTGACTTTTTGTTGAAGATAGATTTTGTGCTTCGAAGAGCAGGAGTAGAAGCAGAAGCAGTCTATACGAAAGATGTGTACAGCACTCTGATGTCCGTCCAATTTACAGCACGAGTGACGTATTGCAGGCGAGCTACCTTTTGCTTGCCTTGCAGACAGTCTCGGCACGGCAATGAGAACGGTTCACGATAAGGTAGGGACGCAGGAAATTTATCCGAAAGGGTAAGGGTAGCCGAATAATCGCCGCCACTGCCTCGGTTAAACTTGACGTCGAGAACGCTGCCCTACAAGAGCCTACTTACCTTACCCTTGTATCCTGTACTCAACCTCTCTCTTTACCACTTCGTCACAACTACAACCAATTCAAAGACATTACAATGGCCCCCGATAGCGAAGCCAAATCTTCGCGGCCTGGTCTTTCTCTTTATGCCAATCTCTTGGATTCCTCGTCAAAACAAGACTCTGCACCTGGCACAATATCGCGGGCCCCTGTAGTATTTAAACAAGCTGCGGGAGATGAAGCTCAGCAGGACCGCGCAACTGCTGAGAAACAACAGATAAGTGCCGGTAGATATCAGCCTACCTCTGTGTGAGGTCATTTGTATTTGCGGATTGTGTTGGCTCACGGTTTCCTGCGTTTCTCTGCATCCAACAGCTGCTCTACGATTTCAACCCACAAAGCGCCCACAATTGTCGGCTCAGAAGCCAAAGCCAAAGCCATCAGTGCAGCGAACCCCGGCCCCAGTAACAGCATCTAAGATAGCAGAGTCTAACAATGCTGAGCCAACGAACGCAGCGACACGCCCCTCAGCGAAAACTACCCTCGCCGACTGGACTGCAGAAGGAGAAGAAAATGATGTCAATGGATTCTATGGAGGTGAGAAGCGGCAGCGAGGCGGTCGGAAGAAGCGGAAGAAGAACAAGGAAGAGTCACACATTCCACAAAACTGGGATGATATATATGATCCGTCGCGGCCAAACAACTATGAGGATTATAAGCACAGCGATGAGAAGATAATCGAAATGAGAGAATGGAAGAACAAGCTCTATGCCCACCGCATAACCAAGCGGCGTAATAGTGGTTCTGATGGTTCGAGCGATGACTATAGGCCCCAAATGAATAGTAGGTCTCCTTGGCTATCTGTCTACAGGAGCTTACATGGGCACAGAGCGATATGCTCCACCTCATTTTTCATTTGCCCCTCCAAACTTTGAAGCTAGCGAGAAGGCGCTAGAAAACCCTCAACCTGTTGATGTACCCAACGATTCTACGGGCGAAGATGTCTATGCTAGACGCATGCGACTCTCTCAATCCACCAATCCCTACGAAAACTCTCATCAAACACTAGATAGGTATCAGCATGATGTACAGGGTCCTACACCACCACCTCCTCCGCCACCAGCTATAAGTGAACCAAGCCCCGCAGAGCCACCACCGCCTCCATTGACCAATGTGGTTGCGGCCACAAGCATAACAAGGGCACCAGTTCGATACAAACTCCCGGCCGCCCCGTCCGACATACCAACTTCGGAGGCTGATTTGGCAGATGCTCTACAAATGGAGAACACTGCAGAAGAAGCAGAAGCAGAAACAGCTCCACGCTCTCTTCGACCAGGCCAAAAAGGGTTTGCCGAGCGCTTAATGTCGAAATATGGCTGGAGCAAGGGCAGCGGACTGGGTGCAAGCGGGTCTGGTATTGTGAACCCGTTGCGCGTGCAGGTTGAAAAGCAGAAGAAGAGGCCCGACTCCGAAGGTGGCGGTTTTGTCGGACCAGGCGGCAGAGGCAAAATCATTGGAGGTAAAAAGAAGGCCGGAGCTGGGTCTGAGACTGAAGAGGGGAGATTTGGGGCTATGAGCGAGGTCGTCATCCTGCGAGGTATGGTGGATGGTATGGATCTCGATGCTGAATTAGAGAATAGTGGCGACGGGGGCTTGATGCAGGAAATAGGAGAGGAGTGTGGAGAGAAGGTGAGATTTTTTGACTTCTAGCTCCTAATACCTCTACTAATCATCTCAGTATGGTCGCGTGGTGAGGGTATTCATAGACCGAAGCGACCGGTCCAAAGCACCAGTCTTTGTCAAATTCACAAGCCAATTGTCGGCATTGAGGGTATACATTCTAATCAAATACAGCTACTATGAACAACACGCTTACCTCTGATAGGCTGTGAACGCACTTGAAGGGAGGAACTTCAATGGTAATACTATTGTGGCGAAGTTTTATGATGCGGACAAGTTTGAGGCAGGCATATTCGATTAGGGGTCCCGAAGTTAGGAGGCATAGTTGCAATTGCTTGTAGGCTATCATACCGGCGCTGTAAGATCACTCAATCTTCCCACTAGATGTAAAAATCATAGCGGTTTCGGTGCATCTCTCTCAAAATCATGGTTACATCCACAGCGTTTCACAAGTCTAGCATTTGCCTAGAGTGATTGGTCCTGGGCTCGAGTCCGTATATCTAAGTTCTGAGTTTGCTTCCAAGGTTGGAATGTAGAGTTCAGCATTTGTGGCAGATCGCGACACCTAGTCGTACAGAATTGACACAGATCAAGTCGATATGCAATTTTCTAATTGCTTTTACAGGACAGCGTCTTCTTCAACCAGACGACCAGCTGAACTATGTACACCAAAGTTAACGCCAGCCCGAGTCGACAGCGGTAGCACGTGTCGACCCTTAAATTAGACCACCCGAAACATCAAATAAGGGAGAACAGCTATTCTGTACAAGATCAAAACGTCACCCAGAACACCTTGGAATGATTTCAAGAAGCAACGTTGTGTCCACATCATTACCCTCCCCTCCAAAGCATGAAAGCCGCGATTGACGTAGCTACGTTCCTGTAAAAAGACTTGTGTCATGGGGCAAAGGGAAGCCAATCAACGGCCAAGAACTGAATATGGGGTCCCAGCGAATTTTGTAAGGAAACATAGTCTATCGAAGAATAAAGCGTAGTATATCGGAGGTTAATATGCCGGCCGCGAACCCAGATTACCGCGTTTCTCTTCTGTGTCGATGTGCCAGACCACATAGTTGGGCAGTCCCACAACTTGGTAGCCGGCTCGTTTCGCCATCTTAGCAAATCCTTCTGTTTCGGCCTGGTTTTCGAAGGAGTAGCATGGGAAGTTGATGCCTATGTTAAGGCATCAGTATCATCAAGGAGTAATTGGCCAATTCATTCCGCTTACCAGATCTGTGGACATCGGCTTTGACCAGGATGTTCACTCCACCAATACCGTCTAATTCAACTTCCTCATCCTTGTTATTCCGCCAATCACCCAGTGTCACCAAATACTTTCTCTTGGTATCATACTCCTTGTAACCTATGCTAAGATCAGCTACGGACTTGTGTTATAGTCATGGTGTGCTGACAGACCCTCGGCCAGAATCACGTCCTTAGGAAGGGAATCGGCAAGTTTCCGGCCAGTGTCAGACTCGATCCAAGAATTGTAGTCGACTAAAGATGGGTCAGCTTCCTATAGAGTTCTTGGAGGACCCGCTTCACCTACACTTGCCCTCAATATCCCGTCCATTCTCATACCTATGAAACCAGATATCTGCGTTATCAGTAATGGTGATCATAATTTGAGACAGTGAAGCACGTACTTGGGACAATTACATCTTTGTTATGTTCCATGAAGTCCTCTAAGATCTTGCCAGGGCTGTCTTGGATATCGACGTCTCTCCAATAAACCCACGAGTGCTCTGGTTTTAGCGCCGTATACAGTAGGTAATTTCGGGCTCTCGCGATAGCTTTCCGCCTTGGTCCTTGTGCCTTGAATCCGTGTCTCTCTTCAACACTCTGTCCGACTATCTGACCAAAGTTTTTCTCAACAATCAGTGCGCTGTGGAATGGACCCTCGCGCTTTTGCACTCTATCCAACTCCGCTGATAAAACAGCTAATGTATCATCTGTCGAATCGCCGACAAGGAAAGCCAGGTCAATGAGTTCATGCGGGTATGTAAGCTCGGAAAGAAGGTCAAAATATTTGTCGATGAAATGGGCGGCGTCTCTTAGAGGCGTCAATATGAGCACTCGCTCTTTATTCACATCAGCTCGAGGTGTAGACATTATCCCGTTGAGATCGACGCTCTGTATTGAAACCGATTCGACCTCGATGGGGGCGTGATGATTGAAGAGTACAGGTGTTTGTAGGTGAGCGTGCCACTGCGCTTGCTCATTCGTCGACATATCCATAGGTGGTTTTGCAGGGCCCCAACAATAAAATCTAGGCATTGACCCAAGCCATCAGTATAAGCGGACAAACTTCTCTACATCCAAGCAGCATTCACCTTTGCATCTCCCGCGATGATGTACTTAATCCTCCCCATAATACCACGATAACAACAGCCAAGGCAACGAAGGTGACAGTTCGTGATCTGGTCAAATAATGTATTACAGCTCTATAAGGCGGCAATCGTGCCCTTGCTGACTTCCAGGTCACTCCTCCCTTGGGGAGCAGCATGGCGTTGGGGTGGACGTATTGGGGCGGACGGCTCGCGAGGAGCTATCCTCTGGTCCCTAGATATTTCTGCTGTGGATGCAGTGGCGAGAAGTTGCTCTCGAACCTCCTTTCCTGCAACCACTTCAGCGCTGGAGCCTATGGGACAGATTGGAGGCCAGGCAATGGAGAATTGTATTGGCGACGTTGAAGAATTATTAGGTTCATCCGTATTCCGTAGGGTGCTTCGTAGATTGATCGTTCCCCCTGGTCACCAACAGCGCAAGCGTCCTTGGCGCCAAGACACATTATCTACCTACCCGAGACCACCCCAAATTATCAACACTGACCACACTGCCCTCGACCACTGTATAAAGCATCTTCATCATAGCAGTATGAAATGTTAGTAAAGGAAGTGTTCATTAGGCGTTACTTATTACAGCTTCATAATACCCGGCTCTTTCGAGAAGACCATCACTATGCCTGCATATTCTTATGCTACTCCATCACAAGTACGGAGACAACAGCCATATCTTGAACGTCGGGCGACCCAAGCATCGGAACCATACTGTACAGCAATATTGCCATTTCACTTGAAGAGTGCTTGTCCGCAGGAGCCGATCTCTAGGCTATTTCCCTCCTGACCTCAAGAATGACTTTCTCCTGTCAGCATTAATTATCAAAGCAGAAGGACTGAGCTTTTCATAAATAGGCTTACATCATTCAGCTCGGAGCCTCCACTTCTAGCCTACCCATGAGGTGAGGCTCACGTGGAAAATGTCCATGGTCTGCCAGCTTCGTAGACTACGTTAATGAGAGTACAAGTGAGGATAAGCCTAAGAAAAGTGCTAAGGTAGGCTACGAAGAAGATAAGTCGAGTGAGAACAAGCCTAAGAACAACCCCATGTCTAAGGATTAGGACAACGGTTGTCCAGGAATAGGGGCATATTTGGAAGATATCAAACAGACTTTGTATGCTTTGTGCTATGTATCTTGACGATGTTTTACAATTATACAAGCATCTTTCCATTGGAGAGAAACGCGCTGCATTTTGCCCAGAGGATCAAGTTTACCCAGAGAATTGATTGGCCTTTATACCATGGACTTGGAGATGAACACTGAATAACGCGCAGGCGCAGCAAATAATGTGCTCTACGTATTATAGGTAAGACTTCAGGGGTCAATGCTGGACATGCAGGGATCGACACCACACGTGAGGATCTTAACGAAGTAATCTGACAGCATTTATCCTCTCTAGTAAATATGGGTTGGGTACATAAGTGGACATATCGGAACGTCGTGAGTGCCGCCTATCCTACGCACAACTGTTGGGCAGGCTTGTGACTGATCCGTTGATCCTTGTTGTTTCTAATGTGTACCTTCCCCATAGCATATGGCGACTACCCGTTTGCTGAGCAGCTTGACATACCATTCTGCTGATTCGACAAGGATCAAAGCAACCGTTTTCAAAGAGACTGGAATCGAACTGCCCTCCACACTTAACATCTTTCCTCTATGCTTGTGCATTGGTGTACGGGATGTGCCCTAATCAGGCTTCGAGTGACCTTTCGACCTTGGCATCTTACTTGTAGCCGGATATGCACGGGTTTCCAAAGATCAATTTGTGCTGGATGTCTGGATAAGATTAGATGCACCGCTACACTGACGCCCAGCTCTTGTCTCGGCACACTCGTGCACTAATGCCGCCTGTTTTCTCTTCGTGAGTGTGTTCCTCACTGCTTCAGCCTTCGTCTCCATTGGCAGGCCATCAAGAACCAGGATTGCACCCTCTAAAATTCCGGCTTTGGTGCTGCCCCATTTGTTATTGCTCTTATCCAACGAGCTTTCGGGAAGCAGCCGCTCAATGGCGTTCTTCTTCCTGTCATGTTCCGATCGGCGGTTTCTCTCGGCCACTTTGTGTGCAAGGTACTTGTGATTACCATCCTCTCCTGACCAGCCACCCGCGATGCTCTTATTTGTTTGTGATGACCTGAAGGATAGAGACATGTCATCGCTGCTGTGCATACTTATTTGGGAGATGGTCCGGTGTCGTTCACTGAATAGAACCTCGTCGCTGATAGGAACTTCAGGCTCAGTAAAAGTCTGGCGAACATTTGGTTGGAGTAGCGAAAAGTCCCTTAGCATCGCACTTTTCTTTTTAGTTAAGGACGGTGCTTTAAGGGGTAGTTGGTGTAAGGGGGCTTCTGGTGGCCCTGCCTGTAAGTTCATCCCTTGACCATGTTCAGTCTCCCGATGGGTTTGAGATTGACCAGAGATGGTGAGGCCGCTCACAGTCTTGACATGATGCCGGGATGAGTTGGATAGATCCTTGGACCGTCCGCCAGGTGAAGCGCCAGCCCTTTGGCCTGAGGAGAGTGAGTATGATCGTGTCCTTGGCGACCTTGATCTGGAGTAGGAGCAGCGTCGCCTGGCGTTCGTGTCGTGGCCATTGGGGAACGACCCTCTACAGCTCATGCGGAACTTCATGGCCCTATCTGGAGATGACTGGAGGTCTCGGAGTCGCGTTGAAGCCGGCTGACGGGCATAGCCTTCAGGCAAGAGGCCTCTTTTTGAGGGTGAATCCAAGAGCCTACTGCCCAGACCATTTAGCCTCGCACTCAAGAGTGACTCTAAACTAGCAACGGTGCGCTCACTCTGGCGACTGTGGTGCGGCCATGAACATAGAGCTCGACTAATGCTTAGAGGTGACTAAGATTAGAAGCGGAGGATACTGCGACTGTCTGATTTCTACGAGTATATGAAACGAAGGCGAACTAAGCAATCGGTATTGGAAGACCTACGTCCTCAAGAACTTGCTCACCAATTGAAAAATGGGAGAGCCTGATCTTGTACATGCACAGATAGATCGTACTACGTAATTTGTGCCTCGAATAATGTGATAGATCATTGAAAGCCCTGAAAGCCCAGCACCGGGCGAAATTTTCCCTCAGAGCCTGGCCCTTGCACCGCGGCGATCGGGTCTTCCTCCAGATACCAGGAAGCACGTCCGCTCTTGCATGGAGTCGAACGAGCGAAAGGAGAGTATGGCCCAATGATCTCCTTAGCGTGACGCACAAACAACGGTCAACGTGCGCCTACCATCTTAAGATATCATCTGAAAGCGAGAATATATGACATTCTAGATTTATAGGGCTTGACTAATCTGTGTTCTGGTGTGTTCGGTAGACGCTTGATGCCACATCTCATAGGAACCTGGCAACTTGGCTGCTGCGTCCAGAACTATTGTAATCACCATCAGGTACCAGTACTCTCGAAACGAGGAAAAGTGTATTGGGCACGATCTGTATTATGCTTTGGTCTGTCCCTAGCAGGACAACAAACAAGGCTTTATGAGTAAGGTACAAGGCCAATAGCCAATATGGACATGAATCCGATAACACCGAAGAGAAAAGGCATGCAACTATGAGCTCGTATCGCTTTTGAGGAAGTATCTTGAGAAAGACCGGAGCAACTGAAAAAACGAGGCTTTGCAAGCTGTCCACCATCAAGTCATGCTTCAAAAGTCCATGCTAAGCTAGGCAATCTATTCTCCAACTTCCCCGCCACCTTTCCCACTGCTCTTCGCTTATGTATCTTGTTGTTAAACAATGCAGTGCTCGCACACTTGTCTAAATGAATGACCTTCGCTCAACAACCAATAATCCTTGATGCAAGTAGGAAATCACGACATACAGCCCCCCATCTCACATGAGTATAGCTTACAGGACAGCTTGTAGAAGGCCAGCCATAACTGAAACCCCACCCATGACGGCTGGGACTGCGAAGTCTGTGGCGCGAGCGCCGCTCTTCGATGTGGAGGATGCACTGGCTGACGGCTTTGTGCCTGCACCTCCAGGCTTGGATTCGCTTCCTTGACAGACATAGTTGCCCTTGATGACTTGCTTGCTGCTCTTGTCGGTTTGGAAAGCGCTGCAGTCCAGCGTGCCGGAGCTCTGCATGTTGAAAGCACCTTTGACTTGGGTCAAGGCTGGGAGGTCGACCCTGGCTTGTTGTTAGCTCTCAAGCACATAAAAAGAGAGCAAGAAGTTGGTTGGACTCACTCAGTGAAGTTGCCGTTGAAGTCCAAAGCTCCACCGATGATGGAGAGCTTCTGGAACCCATTAATAATTTTCAGTTGGGTGTTATTTGCAATCTGATAACTGGCATTGATCGAGGTGAGCATTGGTAGAGAGATGTTGGTTAAATCGGTATTGTCGACAAAGATGAGGCCGCCACAGGTGGTGAGGTTGGGCGCCGCAAAGGATTGCATGGTATTCCCATAGAACCCCAAGTCCTCCGTTACGTTGGCAAGAGATGGTAGCGACACCGAGCTGCAGTTACGGAAGGTCATGTTTTGAGCTGTCTCGAGCAGGGGGAATGACGTCTGTAGCCCAGTCACGTAGCCGTCATTGGCTTCAATGTCTAGGGAGCCCGTGATGCTCGTGACTTGCAAGCTTATGTTTTGCAATGATGGATTATTGTTGACGTTGAAAAAATTGACTTTTTCCAAGTTGTTGATGCCCTGTAGAGAGCTCAATCCAGTATTGGTGATCAATATACTGCTGGCTTTAGAGATACCTGTACCCCCAAAAGATAGTTGTTGTAATGCAGGCAGAGCAGTGAAGTTCAGCTGGTCGACCTTGGTGAGTTGAGGCATCGACAACTCGGACAGAACAGTCAATCCTCCAAGCTCGAAGCCACCAATAGACTGGAGACTTCCGAAAGACAAACTTGCCAACATGATAGCGTTCGTGACGGTCAAGTTGCCTGTGATTACCTGAACACCATCGACGGAGAGATCTTGATGGCCATTCTGATCCGTGGGGACGGAAAGACCTGTTGGAATAGCAACAGAGCCACTGTAGGTTGTGCACGAGGCAAGACCAGAGGCATCGGCGGATGCTGTGATGGTCAAGGTCGCAGAGTTGCTACATTGAGCTGCAGCCACCAAGTCAGTATAAAGTCTATTGCATTTGATGTCGGCCCAAATTGAAGTATTAGGGCCGGGCGAATTGCTCACCCAACACAGTGCTTGCGAAGGCGATGGCGGGCAGCAGGTATGTTATAATGGCCATTGCGTGTAATATGCGTCAGATACGATAGCTATAGAGAAATATGGTCAGCGTTAAGATATGGATGATGCCGCATTGCCAAAGCAAAGTGTGCCGAACGGGAGTGATCGAGGTTCCTTGTAGACGCGGCCGATCACCGGCGTCGTACAACGTGCAATTCTGTTGAAGATAACAGCAAAACGTACCTGAAGGGGCTTATTAAGAGCTGCGAGATGATAGTGCCTTGATGATGATTCGTGGTAGAGTAGTGGAGTATTGGGGGGGGAGAAGTTGGATGGTTGGAAGGGATGCAGCGAGCGTGTAGAAAAAGAGAAACGACCGGATTAAATGGTAATATTAAAATAGAAGCTGCCTCCGTGAGAAGAAGGCGCTGTGGAGGAATGTGAAGCGCGGTTGACAACGAGAGGCAGGTACCAAAGACCTAGTATCAATGGGTGGATGTCAAGAAATAAGAAAGAGTCGTGCAAGAAATTTTGATTATGGGGGAAGGAGCAGGAAAACAAGACTAATAACGGCACTAAAATAAAAGGGGACCCTTGTCGCCCGGCGCACCCTGGTCGATAGATGGGCGATGAATTGTGGATGGGCCCAACCACCAGGCGATGCGCATTTCGTCCTAGCGGGCTCCATGCCTCCCCCCATGAGTAAGGTAGGTAACTTGGCCTAACCCGCCCTAATCCACCCCCAGCTTAAAGCTCCCTAACCTCCCTTAACCTCCCTAACCACCCTAAGGTAAGGTAGCCAACCTAACGACTACGTGCCACTATCACCTCTGGCTGGCATCCGCCATTTCGCTTCGTGCGCCATGCCCAACATAGATTACTATCGTCCGCTTCCCGACCCACCTTTGCATTATCACCCCGGTCTGATTGGCAGATAACGGCACTATTGAAACCCTCTTGCATTTGGCGACAACTCCTGCCACAGTTGCCGTACCGCTGGTGAAGCGTGAAAGAAATGTGAAGCACGGAGCACACCAAGGAATTCTAGCCACATAATACGGATAACTACGTTTCACACCGGGCCACCTTCGATCTGTTCTATGGATAAAGTACGACTGTTATTGCTCCTCCTCGAGTCGATCAGGGTGTTCGTCCACTTTCCTAAGATGCGCCCATGTCCTGCGGATAAGCAGCCGTGGAAAAAGTGCTGACAAGCACGCGAGATACCACCCATCCCTGCACGATCTCAACGGCAACTAGTCATGCAAGAGTCAGATACCACCGTATATGCTTGCTTCTCGTATGATAGTCATGATAGCTTAAGGTAGACAGCGCTGTTTGCCCCGCAGCGACACCGAGCAGAGGCGTTCTTTGGAACGCTTTTCCCACTCCAGTCCACTACTGGCGCAATGCTCTCGGCTTGTCGGTTGTTGGGGGGGCCCCAAATTCGAAATCGTAATCGAAAGCCAATCCAGTCCAGTCTGGACTCACCTCCGCTCCAATTGTACTCGTCATCAGTGGCAACGGATACCCAAAATAGCCCCTCGACAACAGAGGGCCAGGAGCCCAACAATTCACAGAGAATTGCGCGAACGTTTTGCCGTCGGCAGGTGCTGGAAATTCGATTGTGTTGCTGAACAAGATTTTATTGATAGGTGTAGTTCCTGAAACGGATTTCGAAGCATGTAATTTGTTTCGCAGCGCCACTAAATTGAAGATCGCCGTGTGAGCAAATCTCTCTTGACGCCTCTGCCGTCCGTGCCAAGTATCAATAATCTCCGCTGTCAGAATTGGGACATTCATCATTTAGGCATTTACCATCGTCGCCGTCATGCGTAGAGCATGCGCATTGCCTGAGTGGTCCTTGAAGCTATCTCTTGGACCTCGCTGGCGTGTCGATAAGCTCTGACGTGCTATTAGGCTGGCTACCTTAGGAATTTCTGAGGCGGGTGGGGAAGGTACTCAGCTCTGCTAGCTTACCTCAAGGCGCCAGGCATTATTTGCGGTTGGCAAATTCAGTGTACTAGAATGTAGCCGTTACCCTCATCTGAGAAGATGTATTCCTTGAGAAAGGTCTTCTGTAGAAGGATTATGGCTCGGAAATGAAGCTAGGCAACCACTATGAGTAGAAGCGTGTCCACAATCTTTCGGGCCGTCTTTACACTTTGCCCTTAGATGTTGGCTTATTTCCCACACAAATTATATCTACGCCTGTGTATCATGCCTTCTAAGCGTTCGCTGAGAAGTAGTACTGCGAACAAAGCTGTCGCCACCAGCGATATAGGTGCGGCTGCTGCCAAAACGGCTGATTCAAAGGCGCTAAGAAATCCACGGTCCTCTGAAGACTATGCAACGACTCCACCATCCAAGAGAGCTAGGTTTGATCCCACAGTAGAGCATCGAAAGAAACCTGGCACGAAAGCCCAGATTGATATTCGACCGAATGCGGAACGTACGAACGGGGTTTCAGCTACCACCAACCATGCATCGCCGTTGGACCGGCCTGCCGAGCCAAACAGAACGAATGCACCCCTTATTACCCCGAGGGGCTCTCGACTTATGACTTATCCAAGGGATACGGCTATTACGTCACCATCCAAAACTGGCATACCACGGCCAACAACGACAACAGGTCATATCCTTGAGCAGGCATGTGCTCATCTAATCAAGCAAGAGCCAAGGCTGCAGCCTTTGATTGAGAAGCATCATTGCAAAGTCTTCTCTTTAGAAGGTTTAGCAGAGGAATGCGATCCTTTCAAGAGCCTTTGTAGTGGTATAATGGCCCAACAGGTGTCAGGAGCAGCGGCGTCATCCATCAAAAGAAAATTTATAGCGCTTTTCTATCCTACAGAAGATGGACAGGAACAGGCCCGACTGTTTCCTACGCCTACACAGGTGGCCGCGTGCAGTGTTCCCTTCCTTCGCCAAGCCGGGCTCTCAGAGCGAAAAGCAGAGTATATTAAAGGCCTTGCCGAGAAGTTCGCCAATGGAGAGCTGAGCGCCTCAATGCTAATTAATGCAAGCGATGAAGAAGTGCTCGAGAAGCTGACATTAGTAAGGGGCTTGGGCAGATGGTCTGTGGAAATGTTCGCGTGTTTCGGTCTGAAGAGAATGGACATTCTTTCTACGGGCGATCTCGGGGTTCAGTAAGCTTGTTCTAGAACTCGAATCGACGATTTGCTAAGATCCAATAGGAGGGGTATGGCTGCGTTCATGGGGAAAGATGTTAAGAAGCTGAAAGCTAAAGGTGGAGGTAAATGGAAGTATATGTCGGAGCAGGACATGCTGAGGCACTCCGAAAAGTTTGCTCCTTATCGGTGGGTTACAAGATCCCTCTATGATATCGTCCATTTCACTAAAGATCTGGTAGAAGTGTATTCATGTGGTATATGTGGAGAGTCGAAGACGTAGATACCAATGTTGTTGAGAGTAGTATGTAAGAGAACAAAAGAGAACTCACGACTAGGCCAATGCAGAAAGGCAGAGGACCATTCCTTGTGGAGCAATGCAGAGAGAGCGAACAAAACAGGTGGAAGCGTTCAATCGTCGAACAATCTAACTCGAAGCTAAGAATAAGATAGCTCACTTTTAAGGACAAACATGGAGGCCGTTACGGATGTGACAGGACCTAACCGAAATCCATTTCCTAAGACTTCTGACTCCGTCCACTTAGCTGCCAGAGATTGATCCAAATCTTGCAATCATAGCATAGTAAAGAAAAATTTAACACGATCTGCAATTTGCAAGCCCACTAATATTTTGTTCTGTAGAGGCAACAGCGTTCAGGACGAGGACTTTCACGATCACTATATTTGCACGATTGTAACAGCCACACGTAGATCAAGCAATACTGTAATGAATTCGATCTGGTGTGTAATGAAAGGATGCTTCTAGTGTTCAATGATGGGCTGCCTCTTTCTCTGCGCTGTTATTTGGCTTCTTCCTCTTATTGACAACCATAGCCTCCAGGTCATTACGCTCTCTCGATTCTGCTTCAATTTCTTTGATGATGGGCGAAAGGTATGCATAGTCCTATACGAATGTAAGCACACAACCCGTATGTGCAGGTGTCTGACCGCTCTCTCACCTCTTCGGGCTTCGTCTGCTGGTCCTTCGGAAGCAATTGATGTTGAAGGGAGCACTAAATGCAGTGAGCAATCAGCAGTCCATCCTTATTTGGTTCTTAGAGCATGCCCGCAGCTTACCTGGAAAGCTCTTCGAAGTCGGAAAACTCGATCGTAAGCCTCCTTGGGCGGGAGTCTCTTCAGGGCGAGCAAGACGGTATCTGACTCCTCCGGTATCAGGTCATCGGCCCTGGAAGTATACCAACATTCAGTTTCGTAAGTTTTAAACACTCATTTTAAATGACACAAAATCTGGACGATGCCGTCACAGTATTCGAGCACGTCGGGGAAGGTCAGGTACCTCAAGCCGAGTTTCCGATATCCCGCGGCATCAGCGTACCAATTGGCGAAGGGTACCATCCACCGCTTCAGCCATGGCCGCTTCAATACATATTTCGTGAATGTTGGTGCTGACATGATTGTAAGCTGCGCGTTGCTGAGTAGAAGTTGTAGGACCAGTGGTCGTTGGAAACCGAAGCTCGGCCGCCGGAGCAATTTTTAGCCTTGCCGTGAGACCGCCTATTCTTCTTCCCAAACAACCAGGCACACATGCACATGCAACGTCTTCTTTCCTGACCCTGCTCCTATTTAACGGGCTTCATACTGTTCTGTATAACCCCTAGACGAGTCCAGTACTACCCAATGCCTTCAACGAAAATGAAGATCCCTAATCGCTAGCCTCGCAATCTCCTCAGAAGTGCTGCGGGGTTGCTCCAGCGCACTGGGGATCAACAAAAGGGTCTCCGAAGTGCTTCAAAGCCCCAGCAGACATAATTCACGAATTCCCAGATGCATTGCTAGTGATTTTTATAGCTCTTGGTCCTAGCGATGTCCTTTGACCGCAATCAACCGCCCCCAATTGCTGCTCACGAGACCGAAACCTCAAGACCTCCGAGGACTCGGCTCCATCGGTTGGTGAGGAGAATTCCCGAGGGTTATGTCGTTCCTATATCCGGGGGAATTTCTGGTGCTGTTTCTGGGTTGGTGAGCTGCCCGCTGGACGTAATCAAGACGAAACTACAGGCTCAAGGAGGATTCCGGGCGTCCAAAAATGGTGTCAAGATCACCACTGCTGCTTACCGTGGCGTCACGGGGACTGCGGCGACGATATGGAAAGAGGAAGGTCTTCGGGGCATGTATCGTGGACTTGGACCGATGCTGTTGGGTTACGTTCCGACTTGGGCTGTCTATCTGACCGTTTACAATAAAACGCAGGCCTTTTTCAGGACTAAGACAGGTAAGCAAGCGTCCAAAGTGAGATTAGGTGCGTTCAACTAACCTACACCGATCAGATAATTGGTTCCTTGCAAATGTGTACGCTTCTCTGAGTGGAGGAGCTTGCTCAACAATGGCAACCAATCCAATTTGGGTCATAAAGACAAGGCTCATGTCTCAATCCAACCCAGCAACAGCAAGGACAGCAAATCATTCCCGACCTCCCTGGCATTACAAGAATACTTGGGACGCAGCAAGGGTGATGTACCGCTCCGAAGGCATCATGTCTTTCTATTCTGGTCTTACGCCCGCTCTGCTTGGCTTGACCCACGTTGCAATACAGTTCCCACTCTATGAAATCTTCAAGGAGAAATTCACTGGGATCGGGAAAGGACAGACAGAGAGCGAGGAGGACCGCAGTCACCACTTCTATGGCTTGGCCTTGGCGGTTTTCCTCAGCAAGGTTTGCGCAAGTACAGCCACCTACCCTCACGAAGTTGTCCGGACACGTCTCCAGACGCAACAGAGATCAGGCACTGCTCCTGTGTCACAAGGAATGCCATTGTGGGAAGGCCTAAAAAAGGCCGCAGATCATGGGCGGCCTCCAGGCATCATTACACCAGTTGTTGAGACGTTACGTTATCGAGGCACGATCCAAACCTGCAAGGCTATCTTGATGGAAGAGGGTTGGAGAGGCTTCTACGCTGGTCTTGGTACAAACCTCATACGAGCTGTGCCATCTGCCATGACCACTATCCTTACCTTTGAATATTTAAAGAAGACAATATTCCAACTGCAGCGCGACGAAAAGTCAGGCGAGGACACACTTGGAGAAGCTGTCGCATAGTAGTGTATTTCTGTTGAATACGCAGGGCAGTGGTCCCCAATGATTGGGCATCTGTCTTCGACCTCCATCGTGCATTGAGCATGAGTCCAAGCAGATTCCTGCTTATCGAAGAGTTACGGAGTTCTCTTTCAACGCAATGGTGTAAGCGGTGTTTTCAGCGGGTCCTCGGACGTTATTTCAGGGATCCCAGTGAGCACGGCTTGGGTGCTTCAGAGTGTCAGACTTTGGTGGAGTTTGCCCCTAGAGGGAGATTACATTGGTCCCTAGAGGGAGGTTACATTGGTTATTAGGAGCAGTGCCCGCTCTAAAATGCTAGCTGATCGAGATGTATGTACATATTAACACTCCGATAGCTATGCTTCATCAAGTAAAGCTTTTTGTTTCCCTGATAAGCGACAATTAGAGTGAATGATAACTGCACCTCGGGATCACTTCTGCGTTCAAGTACTGTGCAAAACTTCCATGCAGCCCTCTTTCCCTTCCTAGTGCGCCTCCTCCTCTCAGTCTGCCGATTGACAGAATTGGAGCATTCGTCTCAACGGCTTAATTTTGGTGAGGAGCTGCCCTCTGCTAGTGGTGGACTTGCTCAAGCTGTGGGAATGAAATAAAGGTATAGTGTAGCTCCAAGAGCTGTCTTTTTGTTTATCATACGTAATCCGGCTACTCTCTGTTCCGTAAGCCCAGCTCGAAAGGGCGATCCAGATATTGATCTCAATGATGATCCAAGTTGCGAGCACTTGTTCTGGAGTGATGAAGGTTGGTTGAAAGATGGACGTGGTTTATGGAGAAGACCCAGCTTTTGCCATTCGGAAGCAGGGCCGATTCAAGGAATTGAATCGAATCGCTACATTTAGCTGTCCACCGGTTTGACCTTTCTGGACCTTAGCAATTGTTCGCCTTCTGATCTGCCCTTGCCCTTCGGAGCTACCGTCGCTGTCTCGTCTCTGGTACCGAAAAATAACTGCTTAATGATGTTTGGCTCCTCAGGCTTTTCCAGAACGCCATGGCGTCTCTGGCTCTCGTTGTACCAGCTGACCTGGCCGCCATCAGCGGCCCTATACCTGGCGGCATTTCGTTTCGCTGCGTGGATGGACGAGCGAGCATAGACGTAGAGCAGTGCTGCCATAGTGATGGCAGCTATTGGTGCGACCACAGCCCTAGCGGTGATGTTGGAATGTTTGAAGAGCTTGATTTCCGAGAGCCTTTTGCCAACTAGCAGTTTTGGAGCCATGAAGCAAGGCTTGGACTCGATGCAGGCACATGTAATGATCACACAAAGAATCGAAGAAGTTCCAGCGGGGTTTAAGTAAGCGGGAGTATTCCGCAATCCCCTGTAATGATGCCTTTTTTTAGCGCGTCCTTGAAGTGTAGTATATCATCCTCTCATTCAAAACATGTCACAATTGACAACGAGACCATGAGGACGCTTAGACCGGTTGCCGATTTCCGCAAGTCTGGCTTTTGGATATGTGACCGATGCCTTCAAGGACAGCGGAAGTCTCCGCCTCTATATGCTACCTACGCAACGAAAGTCACCCTTCGCCCTGTCCCAAATACTTTCTTCCCAGCACAGCTTAGAACGAAGAGTATATCAGCACAATACTCCACGTCAGGGGCTCTCACGTCGAATAATTATTTGGCGAACCGAGCAGCATCTGAAAATAGCAAAGCGAACCGAAGGAACTTTGTGATAATCCTCGTGACGTTGTTGAGTGCTGGCTCTATATTGGCCTTTTCGGACAGCGTGAAGCATAGCTATGCAGCAGCCACAAGATCATTGCGGGTACTCATAGCGCTGAGCCAGAGTGTTCGCGAGTAAGTCTTTGGAAAATTCTCAGCGTTGCTTGCAGCTAGCTAATGATTTTGGGCAAAGCTATCAAATTACCCTCAAAAGCAATGCCGATGAAGGTGATGGATCGAAAGCGTTGCTTAAAGCTTGTCATAAACGATGCGCTGAGCGTACCCTGAAGGTCTTGGAAGCAAATGGCTCTATATTCATTAAACTGGGACAGCACCTGAGCAGTATGAACTATCTTCTACCGGAAGAGTGGACAACAACCTTCATACCCTTACAAGACCACTGTCCTGTATCTTCATACGAGTCAATAGCCGAAATGGTTTTGAAGGACACCGGCTCGCCCATCGAAGATCATTTCGAAGAGTTCGAGAAAGAGCCAATCGGTGCAGCTTCGCTTGCCCAGGTACACTTGGCAACAATCAAAGGCACAAGCCGGAAGGTTGCTGTCAAAGTACAGCATCCGGCCCTGGAAGAGTGGGTGCCACTCGATTTAACTTTAACAAGATTTACGTTTACAACTCTGAAACGATTCTTTCCTGAATACGACCTGGAATGGCTTTCGAGTGAAATGGAAGCGTCTTTGCCGCAGGAGCTAGACTTCGCTTTGGAAGGGAAGAATGCACTACGTACACGACATTATTTCATGGGTTTGCCAAATCTGCCTCTGGTGGTCCCGGATGTGGTATGGGGTAGGAGACGAATCCTTGTCATGGAGAATGTGTCTGGTCATAGGACTGACGATCTCGAATACCTGGATTCCAATGGTATTGACCGCGACGAAGTCTCCGCCGCCTTGGCACGGATATTTAACGAAATGATATTTGGAGACACCGCTCTCCACTGTGATCCCCATGGCGGGAACATTGCGATTCGAAAGAATAACGTTAGACGGAAGCCTAACTTTGATATCATCCTATATGACCATGGGCTATACAGGGACATACCCAAGCAGCTCCGCAGGAACTATGCAAAATTATGGCTTGCAGTTATAGATGCCGATGAAAAGAACATGCGAAAATATTCTTATGAGGTCGCTGGAATCACTGATGATCAGTTCCCTTTGTTTGCAAGTGCTATTACCGGAAGGGACTACACGGCCGTCGCCAGTTCAGTAGTGTCTTCCAGATCAGACGCAGAGAAGGAGGTCATATCCGAGGCTATGGGCGAAGGCATGCTGCAGCAGGTAATACTGACACCGTTCTCCTGTACCACTGTGCTGACAAGAAGCAAGCTGGTTCAAATGTTGGGTAGAGTTCCACGAATTATTCTTTTGATCTTGAAAACGAATGATCTGAGTGAGTCCAGAAAGAGCTTATTCCGCAAGCCAATACACATGCTGACTCCGCGAAGCCCGTAGCTTGGACGAGAATCTTCATACACGAGAAGGTCCAGTCCGCAACTTCATGATCCTGGCTCGCTATTGCAGCAAGACCGTTTTTGAGGAACAGATGGAAAGCATTGCCCAATCTGGCAGCAAACTATGGCCGCACAATTTATTTCGACTCATAGCGGCCTGGTCATCGTTTATGAGAGTCGAACTCAAACTCTCTTTATATGAATGTTATGTTTCGTTCAGGCGCTTCGCTCGTCTTACACCCATCGCAAGCCTTTAGCGAGGCACAATCTAGAGTAAAGCTCAAGGGTCAGTGTGCAATGCTATTACGGTGGCCCACAAGTACCGGCCACGCGATTTCTACGGTGTGCTTGAAAAGGCCAACGTGGGGCGGCCTAGGAAGCTTAATGTGGGGCTGAGACGGCCAAAGCTCTCTTGTATGTTCCCTCAGGCTTCTCATTCCTCATTCCTCACAACGATCGAAGACAGCACACAGGTCTATGCATCATGGAGGAGCAGGTGAATAAGCTGGTGCAAAAAACTTGGGGTGAGCATTTAATCTAAGTTCACGCCTATCATTTTTAGGCCTTGCTCATGACTGCTGCCAAGCGAAGTACAGAGAAACTCCCCCTTCACAACGAGTCTTAATTGCCGTGTCTGGCATTCCTGGCTCAGGTATGAGGACAGTACTCGCTTTTGCTGCCTGACTTCTCATACGGATCGAAACAGGCAAAACCACTCTAGCTAGTCTTGTTACGAAACGCCTCAACGACATCCACAATGAGAAATCCCCCGGCTGTGCCTCAACCCCAGTCGCCGCATTCATACCTATGGATGGCTACCATCTCTCTCGTGCCCAGCTGTCCGCTATGCCTGATCCCACCACCGCTCACGAACGGCGAGGCGCCGCGTTCACCTTCGACGATCAGGCTTTCTTAGACATAGTCAAAAAGCTGCGCCAACCTCTCTTACCCGAATCCAAAACAATCTACGCGCCCTCATTCGACCACGCAGTCAAAGACCCTGTGGCAGATGACATACCTATACATCCCACAGCACGTATAGTGATTTTCGAAGGTAATTATTGTAGCTTGAACAATGGCCTGTGGAAAGATGCAGCGGAGTTGATGGACGAACTATGGTTCGTCGAAGTCGATTTTGAGGTTGCGAAGAGGAGGTTGGTTGCAAGGCATGTCAAGGCGGGGATTGCGAAAGATGAAGAGGCTGCGGCAAGAAGGGCTGATGAGAATGATTTAGTGAACGGGAGAGAGATTGTGGACAGGAGGTTGGAGGTGCATGAGGTGATATTAAGTCGGGAAGATGAATCGTGGAAACCAGAGGCGCAGGGTGGGGAAATTATAATGTCGCCTCAATGAGGTCAGGTCGTTAAAGGCCATAATTGGGGTCCTACCTGGATGAGGAGTTCATCAAATAGGACTTGTTCACTTCATCTGTAGCCATAGTCTGACTGCACTCAACACGTTGGGAAATCTCCAATCAAAGTATCATCCATTTCGATGTCTCGCTTTCGCAAGAAATCTGCTAAGCCACTAAAGCGTCAAGTCCACGGGTTGCCATACCCTCGTTCACCGTATATGGTATAAAACTGGATAGAAAGATCTCTTGGTGCTTTTGAAACATGTCTTTGCGGCCGATTTAGAAAAGCAAGCCGCCCTTAATCAGCTTCGAACCCGCATATTTGCACCATATTGTAATTTCGAAGCAATCAGGGCCCTCAAACTTCCCCACAGCAATAAATCAACGCTCAATATAGAAACGACATGATCTCTTCGAAGAGAATAATGCATCGTAACGAGAACAAGGATGCTCTACCTCATAACCTTTCGCGCCTGGTCCGCCCCTGCCTGTGCCGTCCAGCGGCAGCTGGCCGTTCTTCGGAGATTTGCCTCTCGAGCCTGCGCAGATTCGCTTCCATCTGGTGCAATTCATCTTCACGTTCCACCCAGCGCCTATGCCTTGCGAAATCATGCTCGTCTAGATTCTGCTGACGACTCAGCCTATCAGACAGAGCCTGAATGCGCCTAGCCTGGCTCTCAGCTTGTACCAATTGGGAATCGAGAGTATCCATAGTCTCGTCATCGGTGTCATCGAGGCAGAATTCAGCATCAGTCGAGGTAGAAGGCGCTGTAATTATAGTTCCTGAGGATGATGCAGAGTTAGACGAGAGGGAGGAAGCCGTAGCGGTCGCGGAACGAAAAGACGAATGAGCGCTCGGAACACGCTCGTCTGGTTGAATAGTCGTGAGCATAGTCTCCCACTGATCGTCATCAGGACTAAAGCTCCGCTCTCTATCGCCTAAACCATCGATGTGGCTTTCAGGTTGTCCGGGCGCGGCCCTCATCCGACGCAGGGGGGGCAAGTCAGATAGGAGGTCATTGTCCCTTAGACGGCGCATCAGATTCAAACGCGTTTCAATGGACTCAAGGTATGCAGCTTCAGCCTCCCGATACTCTGGAGAAAGTTCTGCTGGATTACGATTCCTCATTCTGTTGACCTCGGCTCGGTGACCGGCAATATACTCTCGCTCTCCGTCATCACTCAATTCAGCCATTCTTGTTGCAAGACGTGCGAGTCGTTGTTCACGCTCCATATTGAGGTTAGCTTCGTCCCCTGCGTCAAGTCGGTGTGCCGGGGCAAATCTGGGGGTTAGTGATGCAGAGCCCAGTGACGATGTGACAACGAATGGTTCGGACCGGTTTGAAGTGTCCCCAGAAGTGTATGGAGGGGATGGCATGTACCCATGAGGTCCAGGTATTGTTTCTTCCGATGTTGGGGAGTAGTGGTATCGTACATATACCGGCTGCAGGAATGATGGATCTTCTGCTCTTTGCATTTCGCGGAGTGCACGGTCTGCTTCCGACGGTGCGAACCCCGGTGTAGAGCGTCTCCCTCCGCCGACAGCCTCTTGACTGATCCTTGTGCGGCGGGCAGAGTCGTCGCCGTCGCTGCGAAAAATCCTCATACGACGACCAGGACGCTCGTACGACAGCGCATCTCTTAACAACGCCCGTCCGCTCTCTAAGCGACTGCGCTGGCTCGCCTGAGTATGTGCCTGATCGGCCTCAGCTTCAACGTCGCGTTGGTCGTCTGGATGGGGAGACTGTGATGTAGACGGTTCTCGTCGGCGTATGTCCTCAAGCAATGAACGGCGATCTGCTAAGGCTCGCATACGACCTTGGGAACGGCTCTGGTTACGGGAAAGCAGGTTGGAAAGCGTTGATTGATGGTCGCGAACATTTGGACTGTATCTGACGGTGCGTTGCCGCCGAATTGCGGAGCGTGCAGGAGCTGTAGGGTCTGCCTTGATGGCTGTTTTAGATTCGGCGGCATCGGGCTCGACCCACATGCTGTGATTAAGTGATGCGATCAGCATAAGATTCTTGCCTTGAATTGTGGATGCATAATGAGGCTGCTAAACACGCGAACGATAAACGCAACAGGCGCAAACACCACCGCGACAAAAACAATGTTTGCACTCACCGTAAACCCATCGCGCAAAGGTTGCGCGAATCTGCGAACAGGTAAAAGTGATATCGCGCACGCTGAAAGGAAGAGTGTGATTGTAGGCGAAGATGAGGGATGGATGAATTCTGCGACTGAGGCCGGGGGGCTGAAGGATGGAAGGAGAATGTTTCCCGCCCAAAAGAAGGCTAATTTGGCGTGAGGCTGGCGCTTGTCTGATCGGCTTCTCAACGGCCAAAATCTCGCCATACCACGACACGACACATTTTGACTACGTCTATCAAACACGCTTGAGCTCGGCTCTCTGCCGGCTCTTGCACCAAGATGTTATTCATACCACTATGATTGAGCTTGGCCTGGCGCGTATCATTCGCCTGCTGAAGGGTACCCCCATCCAATGGCGCGCAATACACGTTGCAGGTACCAATGGAAAAGGCTCCGTTTGTGCCTACGTCTCGGCAATGCTGCATGCTGGCAAGATCAAATGCGGTCGTTTTACATCGCCCCACCTGATTGACCGCTGGGATTGCATTACGATCGATGAAAAACCTGTGCATGAGGATCTCTTTCGTGAAGTTGAAGGTGTGGTGAAGGCGAGAGACTATAATGAGGGGATCAAGGCTTCTGAATTTGAACTTCTGACTGCGACAGCGTTCGAGATATTTAACCGAGAAAAAATTGAGATTGGCGTCGTTGAAGTTGGCATGGGCGGCAGGCATGATGCTACCAACGTTATCGACAACCCGTCTGTTACAGTCATTACCAAGATCGGATTAGATCACCAATCATTTTTAGGAAGGACTCTGGAGCATATCGCCTACCAGAAGGCTGGTATCATGAAGAACGGCGTACCATGTATAGTCGACGGTAGCAATTCTCCAAGTGTTATCGAGGTATTGAGGAAAAGTGCGAAAGAGATTGGGGCAGCCTCTATATATCTCGCTCCACAAGATTATGAACTAGAGGAGCAAGTATGGAGCATCATACCGAAAGACCACTTTGAGGAGCACCAACAGATGAACATCTACTTGGCAGTTGGAGCTGTCCAGCAAATGCTCAGTCGCGAATACACTTCTTTGGATCTACGCAACCTCCTACCATCTATCCAAGAGACTATCTGGCCTGGGCGTCTACAAAGAATGAGCATTGACTCACTGGTCGGACGAGAATATGCTATTCTGCTTGATGGAGCCCACAATACTCAGTCAGCAAAAGTCCTCGGTTCCTACGTTGACCGAAAGCTAAGAAAAGACGAGCATCCAGTGACTTGGGTTGTTGCAATGTCAAAAGGCAAAGATGTGTACGAAGTGCTTTCTCGTTTTTTGAGACCCAAAGACATCATCATCACGGTTGGGTTCAGTCCGGTTGACGGTATGCCGTGGGTCTCCTCGGAAACGGTTGAAGACATATTACATGAGGCGCGGAGACTCAACGTCTCAGATCTGTCCCAGAAGGGACCTGAAGGCATTGTTGACGCGCTGCGCTTGGCTACTGTGGTTGCAAAAGGGGGACCATTGGTGGTTGCAGGGAGCCTTTATCTCGTTTCAGATGTTCTTCGAAGTATCAAAATATCTGAGTGACTACATTGATGGTCATCAAGGGTGTCAACATAGATAGTATCAGATCATTATGTAAAACAATCACATCCTCTGCCATACAACACTGATTTGTAGATTCCGTACAACAGCTCATGCAGTGAATATGGACTACAGCCCACAGTCATAGGACTCTACTGTGAAAGTTGGGGGTAATATAATTGGTGAGTTAGATTCGGAGCGGATGTACCTTCGCTTGTCAAAAATCCAAACACGACTTCCGCGTCGCTTGAAGCCACAGCTAGCCAAACAAGTCAGAGATCCTAAAACTACCAAGAAGTGTCGAAGATATGATGGCATGACTCTACGCCTTCTTGATCAAGTTCTTTCCGTGTCCTAGCATACGCTTTACAGAGGCCAAAATTATATGGAATGGTACAACACTCCCCTGGTTGTGGAAGCCGTGAGCAATTCTCGTCAGAGTGGAGGGCATCACCACTTCCGCTCTAGCTACGCCAACCCCTACGCAGAGTCGACAATGCGGCTTACGAGACGAGCTCTCTCACACACAGCTCCATTTAGCTAAAGACGTTGTTCACTATACAAATGGGCTCACGGGGCCCCCACATCGGGAATACTGCCACAGATGGGTGCCAAAACAACACGATGCAATTGCCGAGCAAAGTAATAGTGAAGGAGACCCAGAGGGAAGTCAATGGAGGAGGCACCCCTCGTCAATCGAAAAAGGAGGGAGCTGCCAAGGCTCAAGATGTTGCAGAGCTCAAGGACTATGTAGGCATATCCACACTGCATACGCTGCATACTGTCAGAGAAAGTTTCTAATACGTCAAAAGCAACTGGGGGATTGTTTGGGGAAAGGTGCTTTTGGCTCTGTCTTCAGAGCATTGAACATGGGCACAGGTGAAACAGTGGCCGTCAAACAGATCAAACTTGCAGACCTACCAAAGAGCGAGTTGAAGCCCCTAACTGTACGTTAGGGTTCCTAGGGGATGCTACGTTTTGGAAGGGGCTGACCACTCTGGTGCTTAGATCGAAATAGACCTGCTCAAGAATCTAGACGTATGTTGCACACTCGAGATAATGTGTGACTATGCTAACGAGCTTCCCAGCATCCAAACATAGTCAAGTACCGTGGTTTTGTCAAATCTGCCGAGTCACTCAATATCATACTGGAGTAGGTGGCGTGATCGACTTTAATCTATACCAATAGTAGAGGCTAAGTCATTGCTGCAACAGATATTGCGAGAATGGATCGCTCCATTCGATATCAAAGAACTTTGGCAAATTCCCTGAGAACCTGGTGGGTATATACATGTCCCAGGTACTCCATGGATTGCTCTATCTTCACGAGCAGGGTGTCATACACAGAGATATTAAGGGTGCAAACATCCTTACGACAAAACAAGGCCTTGTCAAACTTGCAGACTTTGGGGTTGCCACCAGGACAAACACCTTTCATGAGTCCAGTGTGGTTGGGACGCCGTATTGGATGGCTCCTGAAGTAATCGAATTGTCTGGTGCTACCACAGCGTCAGACATTTGGAGCCTCGGCTGCACTGTGATAGAGCTCCTGGATGGCAAGCCACCTTATCACAAGTTACAGCCGATGCACGCCCTCTTTCGTATCGTGAATGACGATCACCCTCCTCTTCCTGAAGGAGCTTCTCCAGTGAGTCGCCAATCACCACTACGTATTGTTCAGTACTGACAAATTTGACCATGTGAAAGGTGGTTCGGGATTTCCTAATGCAGTGTTTTCAGAAGGACCCCAATCTAAGAGTCTCTGCTCGAAAACTACTCAAGCACCCATGGATAGTAAACGCAAAGCGATCGGATGCTGTTGTACCCAAGAAGCCAACAGAGTACGACGAGGCTGTCAAAAGTGTACAGCAATGGAACGAAGCTTTGAAGTCCCCCAATGCGGGTTCATTGCGGAGAGCTTCAAGGCCAATGTCCTCCAGTCCGATCCCTGGGAGACGAGAGCCGAACCACGCAATCTCCGCCCCTGCGCGAGCATCACTAAACGTGGCAAAGCCTCGGGTTAGCACCGAGCAATTCAGGTCTCCAAGTAACGTAGCTGAAGATAACTGGGACGACGACTTCGATTCCGCAATCACTCCCAGTGCATTGCAGCTTCCTCACCTTAGACCGCACGATAATTTTGGAGGCCTGCTCTCTGCTGAAAAGCTGAAGGCCTTCGCTTCGATTGATACGGTAACGGAAGAAGCGAATTGGGACGATAAGTTTGAGGGCGACCTTACAGTAAAAAGCCCCTCACAGCCTACCAAATCCGATCCACTGCGGACGATTCGGCCATACCCACCTAAGCCTGTTAGTGCTCAACCTATCAAGACAACTGCTTCCACACAGTCCCCAGAATCGAAGCAGTCATCAGTTGCTGGTCGTCGGGGTCTGGCAGCACCAGCTGTACACCAGAAACGGCCACCTACTAGGCTACCTGGGGCGTTATCTCTGTCTACGACTTATATTGAAACAGCAGAGGATGATTTCTCGGATTTGATTGTAGAGGACGCAGCTTTTGACGGGAAATTTGGAAATCGTAGCAAGGTGAGACTAACGTTTACAAATAATCTTTTCCCAGCTGAACAAATCCATAATAGCAGAATGGTACCTTGGCGCCAAAGCTTTTCCACCCGTCAGACATGACCTCAGTAATCCGTTCCATGCAGCCCCCAAGATCTGGGGGCAGCTTGCGTCGCCCTCCGGCATCCTCGGGTAAGCCTTTGATGCGAAGAACAAGGTCTTCGGTTGAGATACAAAGGTATGCCGAAGACGAAGAGGACGAAGATTACTCAGACATTTTCGGCAAAGAGGATACCCTCTTAGACAAGCCCGAAAGTGAAAAAGGTTCTGATGAAGGTACTTTGATGCTCGCTTCCAAATTATCCAACAATTCCTGGCTTGGAGATGACGAAGACGACGATGACGATCCTTTTGCTCAATTGGAAGAAGGATTTGACGAGATGGACCTTGAAGCTAACGTCGCTCGAGACAAGTATGCAAGGTTGTGTACGCAGGTCGAAGGACTTGTTGGCTCCCTGAAAGTCTCTCAAGCAGACGATATGCTCGCGGAACTATCAGAGCAACTGCTTGAGGTCCTATCCGATTTGCCTGATACCAAGAATGTCATTATTAGTGCTCATGGCATGCTTCCAATCTTGGAAATCCTTGAGAACTGCCGACATCGAGACGTCATTTTCAATCTCTTGAAGATCGTGAACACCATCATCTTCGATAATGTCGAGATTCAGGAGAACCTATGCTTTGTTGGAGGCATTCCTATAATCACAAATTTTGCGTCGAGGAAGTACTCCAGTGAGATCAGACTGGAAGCAGCAGCTTTTGTGCGTCAAATGTATCAGACATCGACCCTGACACTGCAAATGTTTGTAAGTGCGGGTGGTTTAAAGGTGTTGGTGGAGTTTCTTGAAGAGGACTACGAAGAAGAACGTGACTTGGTTCTCATTGGCGTCAACGGGATATGGAGTGTCTTCGAACTCCAAGGGCCTACGCCTAAGAACGACTTTTGTCGCATCCTCTCTCGTAACTCAGTCCTTGACCCTCTCTCATTGGTTCTGAGTAGAGTCCTCGATGAAGAGGGTGAGCTAGCGGAGCTCTGCGAAGGGCGAATTGCGAACATCTTCTTCCTTTTCTCTCAAGCGGAGAACCATGTCAAGGAGCTTATCGCCGAGCGAACAGTTTTGCACCGTATGCTGCCTACATTATAACAACCTACGCTTTTATACTAACTTGTGCATAGGAGTTCTCAAAGAATTGAAACGAATGTCTCCAACCCATCAGATTACGATGCTCAAATTCATCAAGAATCTTTCCATGCTATCAACAACACTAGACCCGCTGCAGAACTCCAATGCAATTGATGTGCTCACCGATTTACTCCGCAACAGTGCCAAAGAGACACACTCGAGAGAGGTCTCGAATCAAATACTCAATACAATCTACAATTTGTGCCGGTTGAACAAATCTCGACAGGAGGATGCCGCACTCAATGGCATCATTCCAGTGCTCCAACGAATAATCAAGACTAAAGGACCTCTGAAAGAATTTGCGTTGCCAGTGCTTTGTGACATGGCCCATTCTGGGAAAGTGGGCAGGAGAGAGCTGTGGCGCAACAAGGGGCTGGCATTCTACATTTCTCTGCTTGCAGATGAATATTGGCAGGTCACAGCGTTGGATGCAATCTTCATCTGGTAGTACCGTCCTCAATCTTCAGGTCAAGTGCATCCACTAATAACAAAATTAGGCTACAAGAAGAGACAGCAAAGGTCGAAGAGCATCTTCTTGATGGATCATTCACTGCGGCAATCATCAGGTGTTTCACTACCTCGAAAGCGAATGCATTCGAAAACCTGCTCGAACCCTTGCAGAAATTACTGCGTCTCAGCCCGCCTGTTGCACTGAGTTTGGCTCATCCTGACTTGTTCCATCGCATATTGCGAAAACTCCAGTCCAATAAGGCTGTGGTCCGTCTGAATCTTCTGCGTATCATTCGTAGTATCTGTGATGCTAGTGATGAACAAGGTGCTCTGATCAGCAGATATGGTCTCGATGAAACTATCCAAAAACTTGCTGAGAACGATGGAGCAGTTTTGGTACGGAACATGGCCGGAGAGCTGATAAAATCGAGCGAGATGAATAACAAATTGAGCATGGGTGGAGGGAGGCGCAGGCCTAGCAGAAGTTCTAGTTCCTCGACCACACCTCCTAGCCTATTAACGAGCTATTCTATGCCATCTACACCTACAAACCATCGCTCAGCCTATTCCAAGAACCAAGGTTATGACCGAGATATCAGACGAGGAAGTGTCTTCAATGGGGGAATGACGTACAGACCTGCAAGTAGGGATGGGAGTGGGGCAAGTGCACTGCCTGTAATTGTCAATGTTCCAGGTAGTGGCGCGAAGAGCCGATTACCCAGGACCACAAGTCGACCGGCAAGGCAACAGGTTGTAGTGTCTCCAAAGAAGGAGGAAAATATACAGCCTGGACAGTCTGGTCAGGATATAAACCCGCCTCCCACGCCGAATTCACGAAGAAGGAGACGCGTCAGTGGAGATACGCGTTGAGGAGGGACCGTCTTTCACGATTACCATGCGAATATGAACCATGAGAACCAGCATATTCCGGGAGTGTAGGTAATGCATTTTGCTGGGGGATTGGTGTATTGCTTTGGTATTTATGATGGTTCACCGGCTTTGCTCTTCTAGTGCTTGAGGCAGTAATGTAATTCAAAACGTTATGTTCAGTCCTTGCTTTCCAATTGAAAGACTTCTGAGGAAGTCAACATCTGGGATGCTGTTGCTTGGGATTTTACGAGCAGTTGATATTGCACACGTACCGCAGTACTGATAAGGTGTTCCTTTGGTACAGTCATCCAGCCAGCTGTGTTTGCGGATTGGTATTTAATCGTACTAGGTACGATTCCTAATGGCGCTGGTACAATGGTGTAGCGATTATGTATTCTTTCTAGCTGAGCGGCTTCGAACGGTAGAGAAATTGAAGGAAGCTCCGAGGCTTGTATTCAGCCACAAGTACGTCATCGGTGACTGCCACAATCTCCCCTTGACCTAATCCTTTTTAGCGCCCAAGCTAAAACCAACATCATCTGCTGCTCCCACTTTTGCACCTTACCCATCCAGACAATCCCATCTTCACTACATACTACCACCACCACAACCTCCAATACTCCAAATTACACTCAGGCCCTCTTTTCATCATGGCAACTCTTCACTGTGAGTACAATACACTTTCGTCCTACCAGTCAATTGTTCATTTACGACTTCGAAAGTAGAGTGACGACATAGCTTTCGTTTTTCTAGCGTCACTTTCAATTGACCTCCTACTCGAATTTTTCGCTTCACATTCCTTCTTTTCTGGCATTGAAGAACCCACCTGCAATCTCACCTGATTCTGATGCTGTTTTACCGGCATTGATCGGAAGCTCAGGCCATCGCTGATAAAATGTTCACAGACCTCCCACCTGTCAAGCCCTCGGCCATCGCCCTCGGCACGGTCTTCAACCATGCTGCTTCTCTCGCAATCCTCGCGCCTGTCTTCGGCGATACCTACCACCGCGCTCAAGCCGCGAACTCAAAAGAAGAATTTCTAAAGTCCAAGGAGGCCGCTTCAGCTGCCGCCGCATGGGGTTCCTCCCTCGTCGGTAGCGCAATTCAGTCCTACGGCGTTGGTGCTTTGATCAACGCCACTGGTACTTTGAGTTACAAGGGCGCTGCCTACTTGGGCAGTCTGATCTTCATGGCTAGCTCCGCACCAAGCGTACGTCAAATTTACCCGTTGGCCCTTTCCCTGTTTTTGTCACCTCCAGTTATATTAACATTAAACCAGTTCATCTCGCAAATCTTCACTGAGAAGCGCCCTCTTGACACCGTCGCCGTTGGTGCTCTCGCTCGCGTCTTCGAGACCGTCGGTCTCAGTTTGTTCCTCACTTGGTGGGGAACCCACACCAACCCTTTCGACTAAGCGCGTCGCTTCAGGCGCATGACACAGATGGCCGTTGAGAAGTCTGTGTCAGCAGGTTATGGGAAGGTCGCACGTAGTAGCATGGACAAGTGATAGAACGGGGTGTCACCAATAGGTAAAAAATCGTGTTTCTGATGGCGTAGTCTACCGGCATTAGTGCAGAAGTACAGTAGCTTTTGTGTACCAATAACAATGCGATCGAGAACCTGCATTTGCTCTTCTCTTCTCAATTACCAGTTCTCCATTGCTCATTGAAAACTACTATTGTCACGTGAATGCACTTTATGAAATACCTAGACGAGAACGACCATGCTTATTGGTCTTAACATGGATTGATATGTCCGTCTTAGTTGGGGGACGTAGATTCCCCCCTTCAAGCATGCTAGTACAGAAAACTTCGACAGAAAAGCTAGCCCGACGCTGACTATGTCTAGAAAGTGGAATTACATTCTTCTATGAGTCTATTCGGTGAAAGTGCCCACATTTTATTTGAGCCGAAAGATGAAAATTAAATCAGCAAGCTCCATCTGCAGAAAATTTAGATATGCACAAATTCCTTCCACCCACCATCCATCCCCACACTGAACAAGCGCGACCATGCTTCCCATCTCAGCGCTGAGCAGGACGGCGGCCCGAACGACTGGCAGGAGCCGAGTCCCGAGGATCCGCAACGTTAGAAGAGCCACGAGCAGCGGTAGTGTTCAAGGCAGCAGTCGCCGGCGTTACCGGACCACCCCGACGCTCAGCCCGAGCGTGCTGAATACGCTCCTCAAGCGTCGGCTGGGTACTGAGAGCCTGTTCTCGATGACGAGCAGCCTCCTCAAAAGCAGGATCCTGCGCTAACAGAACGTTTTTTGCATGGGCGGTTGAGGAGTATGGCCGCATCTGCCCGTTAATCGTCGACGGGCCTGACTCGAATGGGTTCACGTAGCGGATGCCGGCCGGTGGGGCCGGGACTGCGTAAAGGGAGTCTATGTACCGCCAATTCTCGCCGAGAGTCTGGCTGTTGTGGGGAGGCAGTGAGGATAAGTACGGACGACTTTGCGCGCCGAAGTGTGGGCTCGCCGCTGTTCCTAACCGATCATTGCTAGTGCGCACATTTGCCAAAAGGCCATGTCGCTGCTGGTTCGAATGGCGAGGAGTGAGCGTGAGGCGGCCCGGAGATGGATTGGCGGGCAGACGACGACCAGTTCGAGATGTGTGAGATAGAGCCTCGGATGATCTTCTGGCCCCTGATAGATTGCTGTCTTGGTATGAGGAGTTAGAGGCGATCGCTTGACTGCTGAGATCCTCTATATCTGTGGGGCGACCGCCTAATCGTGCTGGAAGCGGAATGCGACGTAGGGTATTGAGATTCTGATCACGTGGAGGTCCTTTCTCAAACGATGAGATTGATGCTAGAGACGAACGATGATTAGGAAGATGTCTCGGTGTTCTCTCAAAAGATTCCTTTGATACCAGGAAAGAGCGATGATTAGGACGACGTTGAGACATTACTCCATTAGAGTCGGCAGACGAGCGATGGTTGAGCTCGTTACCGTTAACAGCTACCCCTGTATTCGGGGCTTGGGAGGTCTGACGCCGAGGCGTGGTGGGCCCAGTGACTGTTGGGGGATGCCTAACGGTTAGCACAAACGGGGGATCAACGAGATCGGGCGTGAGGACATGGCCCGTAAAGGCGTACGGTCGCCTGGTGGATGGTGGTGGGGGCATCAGATCTCTGCTGTGGCTTGTGTTGGGACGGCTGCTGTCCAAACCATCGCGAATTCCCTTTTGAGACTCCCAAAGCGGGTCACCACGCTTTCTCTTAGCAGAATGCTCATCTTCAGAAAAGCCCGGCTGCATCGCAGGCTCTTGGGTCGCTAGTGCTTCGGCTCCTTTAATCAATCGGTCAAGATCTGCAGCGCTTCCGCGAGCAAGGCGAGATCCGACGTCAGGGAAATTGCAGGAGGGCGTGTTGTTATTACCGGGAGCCGTATTCATGTGCAATTGCTGCTCATCTAGGCGTCTCTGCAAATCCTGAGCGAGGCTTGCACCTACCGAAATCAAAACATTTTCGATCGATGTAACGTCCTGACCAAGCGCTATGAGCCTCCGTCCCGCTGCTAATAGCTCACTACGATTTTATCAGTGTCTACCTTTCGACTCCAGTGAACTCAGAGGTACATACTCTCGCATCGGACCAATACTGCTCAAGGACCGCACAATCTCTGGCTTCCTCTCTTCCCAACGCCTCAGGGCAATTCTTGACAGAAGCGCGTTTTCGTAGGTTTTGGAGCCGAATCGAATAAGGGAAAGGTATTGAAACTTGGGTATCACCAGTAAGCAATTGCATCTGGAGCTGTTGGATCATTGATACCTACAAGCAATGCGTCAAACCCTGGATGGGTGCCACCAAGAGCAACTGGCGGAGTCTGAAAGTAGCTGTCAGGAATGTTACTATCATACTCGCCTTTCGAGGTTCCATAGATGTAGAAGAGAGCTTTGTTGGAGCGATCATCCTTTTCCGTGACGCAGAGAGGACAAGGGGCACTGGGTGTTTGCTGAGCCGAATGAAAAGGAACGCCTGAATAGAAGCGTCAGATCTTGGACTATTGTATTCTCATTCGGCATTAGATGAAAGCTTACCGCCGCCTTCAAAATGCTTCCCACAGGAAAGGTGGCAGCACTCAGTTAGCCAGAGCTTCGTTACTCGGTCGTCGTGAGGACCATCGCTTTTGCGCAATCCACGAAGGCCGTCATCGTCTGCGTAGATAGCTGGAAATGGCTGTTGGCAAATCGTACAGCTAAGAATGATATCGAGAGCTGCCAGAGAAGGAGACTTCTTGCTGTATATGGGTATTGCCATTCTGAAGGTCAGCCCATTGGTCGGGTCTTGGCGATAGAAATTTATGTGCACGTAGACAGTCCTGGGTTCTAGTACAACGACGTAGTCCAGCTGCGGCGGTGTCTAGGATAAGTAAATGGCTTGCAATAATTACATAATAGCTCGTATGAACCGCTAATATCTCTCTACTTACGTGGACGCTGAGATACCACATCTTGAAGCCTGCAGGGCTATACATTATGAAATGTAATCATACGCTATTCTGCCAGTCTCAATGTATGACGTACGAACTGCACAGAAGGAAAAGCAGAACGAGATTTTGTTGAGTAAGAGAAAGAAGGTCGTCACGTCAACGTAAACATTGCTGGAGAAGAGGGCTAGTGGATCTCAACAGCGGGTATTCTGCATACTGAGGGTAGCTTTGCTTTGTTGCGCGGAACGGCAAGCTCTAATGCTCATCATTGTGAATATCAAGGAAAAATTCAGGCGCCCATCGCCATGCAGATGCTCAAACAAACGTCCGGCAAGGGTACCTATAACAGGACCATATTAGTCCTATATTGCCGACTGAAACCTTTGCGTACTTACTCTTCAGGATAACCTTGCTCCCTATCAGCATCCATAACGTATTTTCGTCCACCAACGGGCGACGTCCTGCTCATCCCACTGGGAAACGGTGGGAGTCCATCTGGTCCAAAGATACCTGCAGTAACATTCTTCTCTTTCTGGAAATACGCTGCTAACCCCTCCTTTTCTCCTTCCTGCTTTACCTGCATTAATTGCTTTGCACCTGCATCTCCTATCTGTAATACATCTTCTTTTGGGGTTGCTTTGCTCCCTACTGACAGTAACCCCACAACGTCCGCCGGCTTGACTACGCTAAGTCTGGGATAGCTGCGCCTTATATCTCTCTTGTAGTATGGGTTTTCTGCTATGTCACCGGCTGGGACAGTTACAGGGTCATCATAGGCTTCTGGGGGGTTGGCGCCCGGGGGAGGATTCCGGTATTGAGGGTTCAGAGGGACTCCAGTCGATCGATCTGCGTCGATTGCAAGAGCTCTTCTGATACGATCCCATATACCGTGAGATTGGACAGTATATTTCTTGTCCACATCAGCAAACATTCGCTAGTGTTTTTCGTACTTGGTTCTCACCTTCCAGACAGCAGTTGTCTTTGTCGCCGAGGCTACTTGCCTGGCTGCGCCTGCCCCGGCGTTGGTCGCCATGATCTTCACAACTACTTCGGGACACAGTCAGTATTGCTATTTATCCGATCAATAGCCTGCTCACATTGATATTTCCTTCAAAACGTATCATACAGCTGAGTGGAAGGCCGGAGTGCCAGGCCGATTATAGGTACTGCGGTAGAAGGAAGGTGCTACTAGCAGAGGCCTTGGAGGCGTCGAGTGGAGGAAGGTGCTAGGGGGTATTAGTCATCATCCGTAGCTATCTGCAGGCATCCTTGCTAGAATAATCAACCATCCTTCCTACCCACTATCGATCCTGTTGCTAGAAGCTTCATCTTTATTTTAACGACCTACGGTGCGATATTAGGTAGCCCTAGAAGTAATCGTTTCTACTCTACTTTGTATTAGTTCATCTATTAACTGCCTTAGTCGTTTTTACTTTTATTATTATTAAGTTATTTTATCATTCCTTCCCCACTAAAGCCTTTAGTAAACACCCTAAACTACTATCTTAACTAATCTAAAAAACACCCTCACTTATCTATTACTCTTATTATTACCTATTAATCAATCGTTACCTAAATAAAGGTAAAGCCTTCTATAACCTAGTACTATTACTATTTAAAGAACTTAAATCTTAGCTCTAATATAATCCTAAGCGACTTACTAGCTTTGACTACTACTTATCTACCTTATTATTTTTAGATATTACCCTAGACTAATCTAAAATAGAAGTTAATACCCCTACTATACCTACCCCTATTATAAGAACCTCTACTACGCTAGTAAATCTACTTACTATACTAGTTATATTAAAGATAGCTTTATTACTATCCTTATTTAAAGCTAATTTTAAGTTTTATAAATTCTTCTTAAGAAAAGATATTTCTACTACTAAATAGCTAAAGAAATTAGACTAGGAACTTAAAGGATATATTATTAATAGTATTATTTCTCCTTATTAATATATCTAAGTATTAAACTTACTACTTATAGAGAATACTATTACTTAAACTAAGAGCTACCTATAAACTATCTTAATTTTTATATTATTTAATCCTATTACTAAGTTTATAAAAAACTTTAAAAATTTACTAACTAAATGATTTTTTATAAAGTTTTTTAAAATATTAATAATCTCTTTTAATATTAAGCTCTTTAAGCTTAAATAATATAATAAGTCGCTATTAATATATTATAAACGTCTACTAATAATAATATAGTATATTAGTACTAAAGATTATTTTATCTAAATCTCTAAGTCCTTACTAATACTATTAATATTTAAAGAAGCTATACTTAAATCTATTATAAAAGTATTCTTCTAAGACTTAGTAAATCTAGATATATAATATAAAGCTACTAAAATTATAGCTAGCCCTAATTAATTATTATAAGGTACTTATACTCTAGCTAAGAAAGTATATTATACTAAGATAAAAATTTAGAAATTAAATAATAAAGAATATAAGATTAAAGAAAATAAATTACTTTAGTTAATTCTTTAAAAGATAATATTAAAATTTTAATTTAATAACCTTATTTTATTATACTAAGTAAATACTAGTACTAACTCTATTTAGTATAATATTAAAAATTTAGTAAAGCTATTAAAGAAGCTTAGTTTATTATAAATCTAAGTATATAATAGTACTTATATAAATAATAATAACTCTAATTACCTAGATTAATATAAGCTATTATCTTAACTATAGTAATATATTATCTAGAACTCTAATTATTATAATAGTAATAAACCTAATAATAGAGATAATATTCTATAGAAGCTTTTAATACCCTTTTAAACTAATCTAAAATAAATTTAGAATTAAAGTAAGTTAAAGAACCCCTTTATTAATAATTTTAAGTCCTATAATATTAAAAATAATAGACTACTTTATATAAGAGAAGACTATTATAACTTAAGAAAGGATAATAGTTATAAGTACTATTCTCTTTCTACTTAGAAATAAGTTTACTTTTATAAAATTATCTTTAAAATTCTATTCTAAGTTAATTATATTTTAATAGGCTTTAGTAATTATAATAGTAATATTTAGCTATAGACTTATCTATAGAACCTAGTAAAGTCTCTTATAAAGTTAATCTTACCTTTATTATTTAGGTTAAGTATATAAACTTTAATAATATTAAAGTTAAATATATTATAAGTAAACTTAGTTATATTTAGTATTACTAAATTATTCTTTTCTACTTTTAATAAATTAAAAGCTATTAAAGCTAATTATAGCGAGAGCTTAGAATCTAATAAGTATCCCTATAAAGATAAATTATAAACTATTTAAAATAATCCTAGTTAACTACCTATTATCTAAGTATTAGATAATTAATCTAAGATAAAAGATAAGAAATATATTAGTAAAAAGATTAAGCTATAATTATTTATTAGGATATATAATAATAACTTAGAAAAGTTTAATTCTCTAATATTTATTTATTAGATACTATAATAAACTAAGATTAATATATCTTAGATAGATCTTATTACTTAGTCCCCTATTATTAATTAAGAATTAAAGAGATTATATATATAAGTTACTAAGAAATATAAGAAGAAACTTACTAAATAACCCTAATAACCTTAAATATTATTTAATCTATTTAGATTATTTAATTCTAGTATAGCCTAATAGTTTTAACTAATATTTATAGTTATACTAACCTAAGATTCTATACTATAAATATTTTAACCTTAAATATTTATATTCTAACCTATTATTATAGTATAGTAGCTATAATAATTATAGTAACTATAGTAGCCTTAGACTAGTATAGGAGTAGAATCCTCTACTATAGAAGTAGAATTATCTACTATTAAAATATAAGTTAATAATATTAAAGTATAACTAGATAGATATACTAAGTTTTTAAATATTATAATAAGAGCTAAAAAAGCCTTTAAAATTCCTAGAATTATATAAGCTAGATAAATTAAGACTAAGCTTAATAAAAGAGAAATCTAAGTAAATTAAGGATTAGATATAAATATTATATTACCCCTAATAATTTAGAAGCTAAAGCTAACTTTATAACTCTTATTTAAGATAAGCTTTAAAAGCCTAACTATATAAATTACTAACTATTATAAATTACTACTTAAAAATTATATTAGCTTTAACTTATATATTAAAGGAATCTAAAGAGCTATATAATACTTTATTTTACCTACTATCTATAGTATAATTAAAGAACTCTATTTACTACTTAGTTTACCTTAGTTATATAGTATTAATATTATTATCTTAATATAATAATTATCTATTTAAATTAATAACCCTACTATTAAAGAATAAGTCCACTATATTACTAGCCCTAAATTAGTTTATTATAAAGACTATAATATACTAATATATTCTAAAATAATTATATAGGCTAATAAAGTCTTTATTAACTCTTTAGATTCTAATAATAATAACTCTTTAAATAAGTCTAAGAATAACCTATCTAATATTAAGGATATAGATTTTTAAAGAGTCTTTAATAAGACTTAAAACTATATAGATATATACTACTAATACTAGTCTCGCCTAATAAGGCTATTTATAATATCTATACTAATAACTTTAAATTATTACTATTAATCTACTAATTAAAATAGTCTATAAAAGCCTTTAGTACTTCTAATACTTCTATATATTCTATTAAAGTATACTAAATCTTAGTTATAAAGTCTTTCCTAACCTAATATATTTAGCGCCTTATACCTAAGTAATACCCTCTACTAGAAGAGCTTAAAGAATAGGCTTACTATCTAAGTCTAGAAAAAGTACTAGGATCTCTAATATCTACTAAAGTAAACTAAATAAGAGTTCTTAGATTACTATATTAGTATAAGTATCTTAATAGAGAAGATTTATTAAACCTACTTTATACTAATCTTATTATATATTAAGTCTATATTATAGTTAGTATAAAGCCTTTTATAGTACGCTTCTAAAAATACTAGCTAATTTATATAGAATAGTAGATAAGAAAGTTAATATAAGATAACTTACTAAAAAGCGTTTATAAATTAATAGAGCCTACTAATAAATACTTTTTAGAGTAGAATATCTATATTATTATAGTTAATAAAGTTAAGAATCTAAAGCTAGAAGATAAACTTAGAATAACTATAAACTATTTAAGAGTATATAAGGACTTACTAAGTATATACCTTAAATTAAACTCTAAAGTTTATAACTATCTTTTAAATTTAAATTATAGTTATCTTTTTATAACTAATCTTAAATATATATACCTTATAATTCTATTATATCTAGATAATTAACACTACTTTATATTTACTATCTTAGGTATAGAATAATACTAATCTACTAGAATATAATAAAGTTCTAAGTCTACTAGGTTTATAATAACTAAAGCTATCTATAAAGCTTTTAGCTTTATATCTCTATCTTAGTAAAAGCCTTTATTACTATATTTAGATAATCCTACTAAGTCTCTATTACTATTATTTTATATAGATAACTTTTTTAATAATTTTTAAGATTTTAAAATATAATTTATATTCTTATAAAATTATTTCTTCCTCTAAGTTAAGTAGGCTAGATTACTACTATTATTTAAAAAGCTCTAGTTATTTATATCTATAATTAAAGTACTTAGAGTTATTTATTATATAGGAGATTATATCTATATCCTTAATAAATATATTACTAAGATAGCTATATAATTTATATCTTTAGATTAATCTAAAGTAAAAGCCTTTCTAGATATAGTTAGTATTACTAGATAATAGATAAAGAACTTTATTAAGCTTATAAAGTTACTTAATAAATTAATAGAAAAGATTAACTAAAGATAAACTAAATAAAAGTAGCTATTATTTAAAATCCTATATATTAAGTACTTAGTTAAGACTATAATTTATAGCCTTAATCTAGTAGAAATATACTACTTTTATACTAATACTTTACTTAATAATATAGACTTATATATTACTTAATTTAGGTTACTTATAAAAGTCTTTACTAGCTAAATAAGGAATAACTAGCTTATTAAGGTACTAATTATATATAATACCTTTATCTTTTTAGCTATCTAGAAACTTTACCCTATCTATAAGAAAAAACTATATACTATTATTAAGTTTATAGTAAAATATAACTATCTATATAAGTATTTATTTAATACCTTAATCTTCTATATAGATTATAAACTACTAGTTTACTTCCTAAAATTAGATCTTTATAAAGATATTTATAGCTATTAAGCTAATATATTATAACGCCTTAACCTTTATATATAATATATTTCTAGATCTTAGAATAAGGTTACTAATAGCTTATTTAGGACTCTCTTTTAAATTAATCTAAAGGATAATATTATTAAAGTCTATAATAAAGCTCTTAAAAAATAAAGTTCTAAATAGATATAGAAGGATAAAAAAGATAGGTTTAAAGTATTTTTTAAAAGACTTAATCTTACTATAAAAGTAGAGGTTATAAATTATAATATTATCTAAAGTATTAGTATCTTTAAAGTAAAAGTTATAATAGAGAAAATCTAAGTAATATTATAGTTTATAGTATATCTTACTTCTAACTAGTTCTATAATATCTATTATATCTACATTATTAATAATATTAACCTAATCTCTATCTTATCTTATACTACTATAAAAGCTCTATTATACTATATTAATATATTAACTAAAATCTTATAGAAGTACTATTAAAACACTTAGTTATTATATATATCTAAGTCTAAGATTCTATCTATTCTATAAATAATATATAATTAGATAGATTATTAAGCTAAAGTAGAAATATTAGCTAAGTTATAAAGATTTATATATTAGCCTTAGTAATTATAAAATATAGAACGCTATATTACTAGTTATTTAGAATATATATAATATAAACTAGCTATAAGATCTTAACTACTTTACCTAGTTATTATACTTAGACTATTTAAGCTATTTAGCTTTAACTTTATAGATCTACTACCTAAATTAAGATTAAGTAATATATATATCTTTTATATAATATACTACTTCTCTAAATTCTTAATAATCTTCCTTTATATTATAATAAATACTACTAATATTATTAAAGTACTTAGAACTATATTTACTAACTATACTATCTCTAAAGTTATCTATTTAAATTAAAGATAATACTTTAAAAACTAAGCTATAAAATACTTTCTAGCGAAGTATAAGATAATATATTTATTTAGTTCTTTAAATTCTTCTTAAAATATAAGTATAGTTAAAATAAGTAATAAAATCCTTAAAGATATAATCTAAAAAGGAGGTAATTAAGAAAATAACTTATCTTAAATAATATAAAGTACTAACTTATAAATTATTAACTACCTTATTATAGTATCTTATAAAATCTTTATAGGCTTATTATTAATACTAGATCTATCTAACCTACTAAAGCCTTCTATAAACCTCTTTATTATCTAAGTATATATTACTACTTTAACTAATACTATAAAATACTCCTAGTTAATATTATAGTATATCTTATATTAATCTAAACTTTATAACTAAGTATTATAACTATTAATAGCTAAGAAGAAGTAAGAAACTAGTAGATATAATAGAGATATTAAGTATTAAGACGTCTTTACTATAAAGAATCTTATTATACTCTACTAAAAGAGTACTAGTAAACTATAACCTTATTAGTATAGCTCTTTTACTATTAATAGCTTTAATAATAAGTATATACTTTTCTATACTATTTAATAACTTAATAGTAGACTTATTAAAGGTACTTTTTATAGGAATTACCTTAAGTACTTTATACCTTAGATAGAGTATTTATAGAAGCCTATAAATATATAATTTCTTTAGTATTAGACTATTTAATAGAGATAGACTAGGTAGATAAAGATATAATTATAGATATAATTTATAGCTATATAGCTCTATTAATCTACTTATTTTTACTTATATATTTATAGCTTACTATATATATCTACTAAAGCCTTTATATTTACTTTTACTTTAGAGTTATAGAGACTTCTTTACTTATTACTTATAGAGGCGTTAAGTAGAGAAAGATACTAGGGGGTATTAGTTATCATCCATAGCTATTTATAGATATCCTTACTAGAATAATTAACTATCCTTCCTACCTACTATTGATCCTATTACTAGAAGCTTTATCTTTATTTTAGAGGTTAATTAGTTATAGATTAGCTTAAGTAATAGGGGCCTTTTACTAGTAGAATTCCATCCTCTTCTACCCCTATTAATTACTATCATCTTATTTCTAGTAACTATAATACGATTACTATAAGGTCTTAAAGAGTAATTATTACCTTTTAATAAACCTATATTATTATTCTACTTAACTTTTTAATCTTTAAAACTATTACCCCTTCTTTTCCTAATTATATAAGTATTTACTAAAGAATTAACTTACTAACTAAGTCCCTTACTATAACTATTAGTCTAGTATTAAATCTCCTCTAAAAGCTTACCTCCTATTATTAGCTTATAGACCTAGATTTAATAGGACTATTATTATTAATATTAGGGTCTCCTATACCTTCTTACTATAATAGCTTATCTATTAATTATACTATCTTTACCCCTCTAATACCTACTTAAATAGAAGCTTAAGTAACTACTAAGATATCTTCTTATAAACCTAATAAACTATTATTTAGGTTCTATAGGATCTTTTCTAGAAAAGGCCTATTAGTATTATAATAACTTATAAAATTTAATTATAAGATATCTAAATATAAGAATAATAATAGTATAATATTCTTAAAGACCTATCTTAATTTACTAAATATATTATTTATAGATAATACTAAAGTATAGATTAAAAGTTATTCTAATATTATTAAAATCCTAAATAAAGAAAATCTAACTTAGCTTACTATTAAACGCCTTAGATCTCTCTTCTATAAATAGTTTCTTTTAAAGGCTATTAATATTACCTTAATACTCTTTAATATAGAGCTAGTAGACTTTTAGTAGTAGTCTAAGAAATCCCTAGCTAATTATTATAAATAAGTTACTATACTTATATAATATATTAATTTAAGAGATTATATTAGTACTAGTATTTAATTTACTTTTATTAAAGCTAAAATATTAGATAATATTCTATATATCTTTATTAAAGGTATACTAGATCTAATTATTTAGAAAGAAATTATTAGAGAAATAGTATTACTAAATTATTTCTTAAAAAATATCTATATCTTAGTTAAGAAGACTTATTAGATAAATATTAAAGTTTAGAAATTATTAGAAAAGGAACTTAAAGTAAATAAACTAGCTTTCTATAAAGAGCTTATCTACTAGAATATATTTAAGTATAAGATTAAGATATATCTTATAATCTACTATATCTTAAAGATAAAGACTTTAGAAGTTTACTACTTCTAGTTAATCTACCTTAATAAGATAGCTAATATATTATTTATATTAATAAAGCTATTAGCTTATAAAAGTATAATTCTAATATAGAATTCTAATAGAGTTAATAGTATTAGCTCTACTAAACCTCCTTCTTACTAATAGAATTACTAGTCTACTTTTAGGTCCCTACCTAATAAATTAACTTTAAAGAATCCCTTTATTAATAGTAGTAAATCTTTTACTTTAGAGAAAGATAGTTAATTATATATTAAGTATAGGAATTTAGAATATATCTCTAAAGAATATAATAATAATATACTACTAGTATAGAAATAGTTATATTTATAAGAAATTATATTTAGTATCTCTTTATAAGTTAACTTTATTTTAATTAGCTATAGTAAGTTTAATAATAGAATATATTCTTATAATATCTTAATATCTTTAATTCCTAGGTTTACCTCTTAGATATCTTTAATATCTTTACCTATAATATTTAGTACTCTAGTACTACTCTTAGTTTTAGCTTTATTAAATACTAACTTTATTATCTTTAATTATATTAATTTATTAAAGTAGCTTACTAGCTAACTAAAGCTATTAAATCTATTAGGCCTTAGATATCTTAATCTTATAGAAGCTACTATAAATATTATTAATACTAACTATAATAAGAGATCTAGACTTAATAAATATTTTTATACTAAATAACTCTTATTATAATAAGACTTTAAATAATAATAATAGTAGTAGTAATAGCTAGCTTTCTAGTTCTAAATTAATAATTAATAAAAAGTTAAGGCCTAAAAATAAGTAGGGAAAAAGACTAAGCCCTAACCCCTTATAGGTATATTTAATAATTTATTAGGAAAGTATAATTCCTTTATTTCTATCTATTATATCTTATAAATAAATAAAATTAATATAATCTAGATAGACCTTATAGCCTAGTTTTCTACTATATATAAGAAGCTTAAGTAACTATATACTTATATCTTAAAGAAGAAGACTAGTAAGGATAAAAAGTCTTCTATCTAGTAATTAAATCCTTTTAACTAGTTCTAATTATAATTTAATTTATAGCTATAATAATAGGTATAGTAGATATCTTAATAGATATCTCTACTACCTTAATAAGTTCCTTAAATAAATATTTCTTTAATAGTAATATTTTAATAATAGTAAATACCTTAAATATAAATCCTATAATTCTTCTAATTATAAGTAGGATCTTATCCCTCTATAGTATAGATTATTATATTAAGTACTTCTACTAGTAATAATAAAAAGTATATTTATTTTATTAGTAACCTACTAGGGATTAATAAAGCTTTTTAGGTACCTTATACTATCTATATATAGGATAGCTTAGAGATATAATTAAATAAATAATATATTTAAGTAGACTAAGGATTAGATATAAATATTATTTTAAGTAATCTAGTAAAAAGACTAAGTCTAATATTATAACCGCTTACTAAAGTAGGCTTTAAAGGGTTATCTATATAGACTATAGACTATTAAGAGATATTACTATATTATTAGGTATAGATATATATATTAATAGAAGGAATTATAAGGGATATTAGATATTTTATAGCTTTAGTTCTAATTAATATTATCTATACTAGTAAGACTAAATATCTTAGTTTTATTTTTAATCTACTATAGCTATATACTATTAATACTATTATTTTAATTTATTAGTCTTCTATTATAGTTAGTAATATATTAATTAGAGAGACTATTTATACTATTATAGAACCTAAGCTTATATTTTATAAGGACTATAATCTATTAATATACTTAAAGGCTATCTTAGTAGTTCCTAGTAGAATTAAAGATATTAAATTTTAATCTAGCTTAAACTCCTCTAATAATAAAAATAATAAGCTATTAAATATTAAAGATTTATAGGGTTTTTAGTAAGTCCTTAATATAACTTTAAACTATATAGGTATCTATCTTCTACCTTATTATAGGATACTCGCCCTATATTATTTAAGGATAATAAAGGTTACTAAGCCTCTATCTTAAGTAATACTATTAATTTTATTAATATATTAATCTTTAAACCTAGATACTCTATAGGTACTTTTAGTACTTTTAGTACCCTTAATAAAGAATTAAATAAATTAAGAATTTATAATAATATATTTAAAAAGATTAATCCTTACCTAATAAAATTAATATATCGGCCTTCTATTAATTACTCTAGACTCTTAGAAGTTCTAAAGACCTAGGCGACTTCTATTAGATTTATACTAGAACTACTTATTAATATAGAAGTATAATAATATAAAGTTCTTTACTTACTATACTATTATTAATATCTTAATAGAATAGATTTTATAGACCTTCTATATACTAATCTTATTATATATAGAGTTTATATTATATTTAATATTAAGTCTATCTCTAATATAACCTAAAAATACTAGCTAGTATATACTAAATAGTAGCTATAGAAGATTATTTAGAAAGGGCTTAATAGTAGTATATATAAGCTTATAGAACCTACTAATAAATATCTTTCCTAATAGAATACTAGGGCTATTATTATAGATAAAATTAAGAATTCTTATCCTAAGAATAAACCTTAAATAACCTTTAACTACTTATATATTATAGAGGAGCTACTAGATATATATATAGAACTAAGTTCTAAAGTTTATAATAATCTAGTAGATCTATAATATTATTTTCTCTTTATTATAGACTTAAAGTATATATACCTTATAATTCCCTTATATTCTAAGAATTAATATTATTTTATTTTTATAATTTTAAGTATTAAATAAGTTTAACCTATATAAATATAGTAAAGATTATAGTCTACTTTATTTATAATAATTAAATTAGTCTATTATACTTTTAATACCCTATTATATCTATATAATAAGCTATTATTACTATATTTAAGTTTCCTAGATAATCTACTAATATTAATCTTTTATATAAATAATTTCTTTAGTAGCTTCTAGATCTTTAAGAAGCTTTATAATTTCCTATATTAATACTTCCTATTAAGGGTTAAATAAGCTAGGCTATAATTATTCTTTAAGAAGTTATAATTATTCTAAGACTAGATTAAAGTACTTAGAGTTATATATACTATTAAAGGATATATCTATATTTTTAAAAATTAAATAGCTAAGATAGCTTAATAGCTTACTTCTATAAACTAAATAGATATTTAAGCTTTCTTAGGAATTATTAGTATAATATAATAATAAATTAAGAACTTTATAAAAATAGCTTAGCCTTTCTTATAGTTAATAGATAAGGTTAATTAGAAGTAAATAAGTTTAAAGTAGCTTATATTTAAGATATTAAAGATTAAGTATATCTTAAGATCTACTATATATAGTATAGATTTTAGGTTACTATTTTACTTCTATACTAATATATCTAACTTTACTAGGAGTTTAGTTATTATCTAATTCTAAGACCTTATTATAATAGACTCCCCTACTATAATAGTAGTTAAGGTCTTAATTATATATAATTTATTTATATTTACTAGTACTTATAGAAAGTACCCTATCTATAAGAGAGAACTATATATTATTATTATCTTTATTAGTAAGTATAACTATCTATATAAATATCTATATTACCTTATAATAGTATATACTAATTATAAACCCTTAATATACTTTCTACTATTTAACTTATATAAGAGTATCTATAAATATTAGATAGACTAACTTTGCTAGTTAAATATTATTATTAAATATATTCTAGATTATAGAAATAAAGTCACTAATAGATTATTATATATACTTTTTTAGGACCCTAAGTATTTAGAAGATACTATAATATATCTTATATTAGAATACTTATTAAAGTAAGGGCTCTAGTAGATCTAGAAGGATAGAAAAGATAGCTTTATAAAATTCTTAGTAATATTAGATCTAGTAAGACGCTCTAAGATATTAGAGTATAGTATACTAAATTATATACTAGTCTTTATAGCTACTATTACTAATACTATAATATAGTATTAGGTCTATAAAATCTTAACTTAGTTTAATAATATCTATAAATTTCTAAATAATATAGTATTTAATCCCTCTACTAAGCTTCTAAAGAAAGCTCTTAATTATTACCTATTTAATAATACACTTTAGATTTATTATTATAAGACTTATCTCTCTTATATTTTAAAAGGTAAAGTACTATTAATCCTTTAAAAAGTATATAATAATAATAGATACTAAGCTAAGATTAGAATAATAGCTTAGCTCTAAAAGTATAGTTATTACTAGCTTAAGTAATCCTAGAATATTAAGCGATATATTACTAGATATATTAAGTATATTAAATATAATCTTATAATATAATTATAACCTTTAAACTCTATACTAATTATATATTTCTTCTAACTCTTAGGAATTAACTTTATAAATTTATTAGATAAAACTATCTTAGATTATATTTATATTTTTAATATTATCTACTACTTTATATAATTTATTATACCCTTTACTATATAAATAATTAATATTAAAGATATAATTTAGTATTTAAAACTTCTATTTATTATATACTAGATACTCTATATAATTTATTATAATTAAGGCTAATACTTTTTAAATAAGGAGCTTTAGGAATTCTTATAATAGTAAGGGGTTTCTACTATTTATAATCTCTCTAAAGCTTCTAAAAGTACTAAGATAGTAGAGATCTTAAATAAACTACTTAAGTAAGTCTTATAGAAGAACTTATTAGATACTATATATACTTAGAATATATATTTATTATAAGCTACTAGGTTTATTAATAATTAAATTATTTTTTATTTAGGATTAAGTTCTATTATTATTATACTTAGACTTATATAAAAGATCTTACCTATTACTACTATCCTTTAAGCTCTTCTAAACTATAATATTTAGATATAGTATAATAAGCTACTAAACTCTATATACTATAATACCTTTATTTATATCTACCTCTATTATATTATTAAAATATATAATATAGTAATAAAAACTATTATATAAAAGTAAGAGATAGAGATCTATAAATATAATAAGGGTATTATAGAAATAGTATATTATATTAAAGACCTAGTAATATTATTTTAAAAAGATATTAGTAAACTATAACTTTAATAGTATAGTTCTTTCTATATTTATAACTATAGAGGATTCTATAATATATCTTTTACTTTATAATAGCTTAATAGATAAGATATTAAAGGTACTTTCTATAAAGATTACTTAAAGCTATTTAAACCTTAAATAGGCTATTTAGTCTCTAATATCCCTACCCCCTTATATTAATAATAGTCTATTAGGGCTTCTTAAATTACTATAGTAGTATAAGATTATAATAATATAGTTTATTATAGTAGTAGAGGCTATACTTATAGAAGTAGTAGTTATATTTAGATCTAGGGTACTATAAAAGATTTACTTAGTTACTATAAATCTTTAAGGCCTTATAAATTTAGTAGATTTAGTAGGTTACTAAGGCTCTTTATTTATTACATTAGTAGTAGAAGGAAGATACTACTAGTAAAGGCCTTGGAGGTCGATTAGTCATAGATTAGCTTAAGTAGTAGGGGCCTCCCACCAGTAGAATTCCATCCTCTTCCACCCCCACCGATTGCTACCGTCTCATTTCTGCGGTATCTGTGTGTCCGTATCAAGGCGCTAACGTCTTTAGGGACTTTCTCTCAATTCCCACCCTTATTCGAGCAAGAACGTCCATTACGAACCTACAGTGATAGTCAAGCTGTCCTTGTTTATACATATCATGAGGAAGAAGTAGCCAATATACTGCGTCTCTTCTACCCTGTAGTTTTACTTCCCTTGATGCAAGCGGACAGTTTGTCTCTGCAGTTTCAGACTTGGGAGTTCCTATCGATCCTTCCCGCATCTCGCTACTGCGGCGGGGAGGAGACTTGATCGTCGAGTGCACAAGAACAAGGAATAGACTCTCGGGCGAAAACACATACTCCCTACAGCCACATCCGAGTGTCCTGATCGGCGCCTATTCTTGCTTCCCTCTTCCCCTCATCCCCAACGACAAACTAAGACCAACATCATCCCTTCATGTAGCATCGTACTAATTCGAACATCATCGGAATGGTAGAACTTCGCAAGCGCAAGACGCTCGCTGAGCCTGCCGCTCCTCCTCCTCCAGCGAAGAAGGCTAATTCCGTCAAGTCGGCGGCCTCGAGCCAGAAGGGCGAGCCTTCGGCCAATGGATCCGCAACAACCAAAAAAACCACAATCAGTCTAGGTGATACCATCAACCTTGACGATTTTGGCGGCGAAATCGAGACAAACGACGGGGAGAAGGTGACCTTGAAGAAACTCGTCGATGAGAGTAAGAGTGGCATTGTCATCTTCACGTACCCCAAGGCCTCGACCCCTGGATGTAAGATTCCCCATTGAACGATGTTTGCAGACGCAAACCCCGCAAATCTAAACAGTGCCTTTCGGCCTTCGCCTCTGAGGCTTTCCATCCCCTTCTGAACATTAGGAAATCAACTCCAAACGTAGTCTAACGTCGGCTAGGTACTACCCAAGCGTGCTTGTTCAGAGATGACTTTGCAAATCTCACATCCACTGGTTTCGCAATCTACGGCTTGTCTCGGGACTCCCCTAAGTCTAACACGACCTTCAAGACGAAGCAGAAGTTGCCATACACTCTGCTCTGCGATCCGAAAGCCACGCTTATCACCGCGATCGGGATGAAGAAGGCGCCTAGCGGAACCGTAAGCATGATCCCATAAGTCACTCCTCTTGTTTACTATGCTATGAACACTTTCGCACGAGTATTTACAATTCTACCCGTCTGCGAGATAAAATATGATAAAACATCGGTCACATTAAGGGGAAAGGCGCTCACACGTAGTTTCCATAGACGCGGGGAGTTTTCGTCGTCAGCAAAGAGGGCAAAGTCGAGCTTGCGACTCCAGGAGTAAGTTACGCCCGATTCAATCCCATTGCTCGCTAGCTACTAAAGATACCCTTATCTTAGGGCCCTGTAGCCACCGTGGATGCCGTTCGCGACCTCATCGGAGCCAAGAAACCCGATACTATCGAAGAAGCAGCTAAAACTGATGGAGGCGAGCAAATGGAGACTACAGTCGAAGGGGCCAAGACCGATGCCTCAGAAACCGAGCATGCTAACGTTACCAACGGGAACGCGGCTGCCGCTGAAGTTGCTGCCGAGGTCGCTGATTCTGCGGAGAAGCTGGATGGGACCCCAAAGGCATAGGTATTCTTCATGTAACCCTTGACTCTCGGATACAATATTGCGTCAAAAGAACAGCCTTGCCTCATGCTCGTTCTTGCGGCGCTGAGGTAGTGTAAGATAAAAAGCGTATGTTTGAAACATGTGAATTGAATGAGGAAACCAATTTTTGAAAACTTACACATACGACTCTGGGCCTGACTAAATTCAGAGCTAACAAGCCTGTATTTTCCTATACACATAGTCTCTATACTAATCGCCCAAAAAGCCTCCAGTATCCAAATCTATCATCCACGAACCAATTGCAAACCCCCTCATCTTTATCATATCCTCATCATTACTCCTCAAGGCATGGATGGGAGCAGGGCATTTCGCCGCTAGCAGCATACTATCAAGCTCCAGCCCCGGGGCAGGAGTGCAATTACACATTAGTACATATATAAATCCATACAAATGGTAGCCAAGAGAACGGCTATGGTGATTACAGTGAGCCACCACCAAGCAAGGCAGGGACTGACGCCATGGACCTGCCATTATATGGGTTCAAATGTTGCAAACCGGGACTGGATGTAGCAGTCCAATTTGCTGTACTGAGGAGATGTTGGGAGAGGAGCGCGATGACGAGCGTCAGGGTTACTGCGTCCAGTGTGAAAAATATTGGCCGAAGACTGCTCATATTACAGGCTGTCAAGGTGAGAAGATCCGTAGCCATAGTGGTAGGAAGAAATCTATTGAGGGATGTGAGCACCATGGAAAGCTGCTCGAAAGCATCTCATTGTTGACAGTCCAAACGTCGAGAAGGTAGAATGCCTAGCAAAAATTGACATAACCGGATATGCCGTTGGATTTGCGGTCTGTTGATGAGCCTGAAGAAATTATGAAAGATTGGGGTAATGCTAAGATAGGCGGGTCGACTGAAATTTACTAGTTTAAAGTGATCCTTAATGAGCGAGAGGAGCAACATCTCCAGTCTCAGAATATCAGAATTCCGGATACCAGTGAAGATTCAGCGGATCGAAAGCGTTAAGGGCAAGCTTAACCAGAAGCACACCTATGGACGTAGCTAGGCGGACGACCAACCTTCCACAAACCTGACCAAGCACCTTTACGCCACCGGTATGACCGCCAGGTTCTTTCTAAACTCCACGACGTAGTTCACCGTTTGGTGGGCTCATCCCTCAGCCGTTGATCATCGAGCCTTGCGCCACTTGAGGAAGGCATATTTGTCCCTCGGGTCAAGCGAAGGAAGGCAAAGTTCTCCAGGGACTTCTGTACCAGAAGATTGGGGAGCTTATTCACGTCGCTAAGGAGAGCCACTCATATGTCCGTGTCGACTGACGTGCCAAAATTCGACTTGACTGAGACACTGATGACATGGCCGGTCCCAGCGAAGACTATAGCGATAATGAGGTTAGCGATTGTAACGCAGCGAGCTGAAGCCATCCAGAATCATTGGTTGAAGCCCATATGGAGTCCGAATGCTGTTAATTCAACTCTTTTGGCTTTATCCGATATAGATTTATGGATCAGTGGTATTTGGATGTGACGGAGAATACCGCTCTTTACAGAATCCACAATGGGAGGGCCGCATTGGGAGATATCAATGGATTAATAAGACAGCGAGATAGAAATAAAGGCTCAGTGTGCGCGTTATGGCGTTCTGGGAAAATATGCTCCGGTAATGACCCCTGTGACGGTTGTGGTGATGAAGGACTGACTGAAAAGCGAGGTCCTGCTGAGGGCAAGAGAGGCCTTTATATTGTTGACAGCAAATCAAAACCAGTTCCCATGTATTGTATATGCAGGTATGATTGGAGATGTGCCAGCACGATAAGGACTGATGGCCGAAACAGGATTGTATAAGCACACCGCAAGGCCATCTCAGCGGATCCATACCAGAAAAAAGAAAAAGCTCGGTTGCATCAAGCGATTTGAAACCCACTGCTGCCCGAACAATAGCAAGAAACGAGAGTAGTACGATCGCCGAAGATGGGAGCACTGTCACGCCATCGATCCCCATTCAATACACCACCTGCTCAGAGTAGCAACCGTACAAGTGGATCACAGGTACTGGCAAATAGGAAAAGGCGGGCAGGCTAATGCTCAGACCAAGGGAATCAGATTCAGGCTGATGGAGGCTACTCGTCGACAGAAATTTGGAGACGTACGCAGTGTGGCTTTGTCGCAGTAAAAATCACGCATGAGACGATATGATCAAGGAACTAGGCAACGAGTAGCAAGGCGGAGCTTTTGAGCCTGCACGCATATAAAAGTATATGTTATTCCGAATTGTATTGATAATATTGATAGAATGGAAGAAATATGCCAGCATGAGACGTGTAAGCTCCAAGAAAGCCTATAATATCGACTGTGGTTGTCGAACATCTGCAAGGCCTCAACAGCTTTAACAGTGAATGACTGCAGAGGGCTGCACGTAGACTCTCATTCTTATTGAGTTTTCATATGCACAGAAGTCGTTTTGCAAGCACACCGTCCCTCCCTTAGATCAAATACGTCCACAGGACTCAGTGTGCTAGCCCCCTCCAGTACCATGGTGGATCGTAGTGGGATGTCCAGGACACGCGAGCAATACCTGCATCATGTTTTCTCCAATAAAGTCAACCTCAATTGTCGTCCTAAATACCTAGCTCTTCACTGGTATCTTCTGCCAACTCGTTTTCGCCATGAAGGGTGCAGGAGATCAAGTACCCGAAGGAATCGGGCTCCGGGATACCGAGGGTCTGGTGCGGCAAAATATCGTTGTCCCCAAGGTACAACGGAGGAACTGAGGATTGTTCTAGTACCGAGGTAGTAATGGCTTTCAGTATACTTAGATAGTCACGACGCGAGGCACATGTGCCAAACAAAGGACCAGCAAAATAATGAATGTATCGGAAAGTGCGCTGGGCCGAGCAAGAAAGAAAGATTCCTCTAGTCCGGTGGCCAAGGTCCCTTACCCACCTACCTCATGCGGGTGAAATCGGAGCTAAAATCGACGCTAGTTACCGGAGACAATCACCGAAAATTTTCGTACTTTCAGTGAGAACATATTACGCCGCAACTACAGACCTCTCTCCATCTCCACACTAGAATATATCACCATCCATCACCTACGTATAAAATCTTCTTAATTGGACCTACACGACTTCCGATCCTGACTGGCCAAGCCTCGCCTCCATCATCAAAACACCAAACACCCTCACCTAAGCCATGCGCGTTTTCTCCTCCAACTACACCTTCGACTACAGCTGGAACGAAGTCTCAACAGCCAACTGGCTCAAATACTGTCCCTGGAACCAAAAATCCTCCCATGTCGTAGCCGTCGACACTCTTTCCCGCTATGTCGACCAAGAAACAGGTATCCTGCGTACCGAACGCCTCATAACATGCACACAATCCGCTCCCGACTGGCTTGTCGCTCTCTTCGGCGGTAGCTGCACTTCACATGTCTATGAAACATCATATGTTGATCCTGTCGCGAAGAAAGTCACCATGTGCAGCACAAACCTTACCTGGTCGAACATGATTAGTGTACGGGAAACAGTGATTTACGAGCCCGATGAGAGCAAGAGCGAGCCGGGCCATGAGCGGACGAAGTTTGAGCAGGAAGCAAGGATCACGGCACTTTGTGGGGGATGGAAGAAGGTGAAGGCGAAGATCGAGGAGGCGAGCGTGGAGCGGTTCAAAGAGAACGCAAAGAAGGGGAGGGAAGGATTTGAGGCGGTGCTGGAGATGAGTAGGAGGGTGTTCGGAGAGGAGAAGGAAAGGGAGAGGATGGGCAAGCAGATGTCAGAGGCTTGAATAGACGACGAGCACGCGACCAGGGCAGGCATGATTTGATTTAGCGGTCATGGTGGCGTTTGATACCATTGGTTTCGACCTTTTAAACGGTCAGGACGGCGATCCTACAAACCCAAAATCACGATGCAGCAAACACACTTCACATCTTCTGATACAACTCATCGAGGTCTCATGATAGATATAGATTTGGTTGCTAGACTTTGCAATACTTCATCAGCAAGCTCTTACATTTCTGACATTGTAGATCTCGTGTTCGTTGTGCTTTGAATCCTCTTCGAGACTTTACACTATACATCGAAACCGTTCTGAAGGCGCTCGAGAGTAATATAGATCCTTGTTGCTTCCAAACCAACCAACAACAGATTATGGGCCCAAATCTTTTAAGAGCATACCACAGCATCATATAGTCCTCTCCTGCTCCAGCCAGAATCTGAAGCACCACTTCAGTACACCTGCTCCCCGTTAGATTCCCATATCGTCGTATTTGCATCGATGGATGTTTCGCCATAGCCAAGGAGGCCCCTTCTTCTCTTAGAATCCAGATCGAATGGCATGCGGGACGTTGTCGGACAGTCATCTGTCCAAGCAGCTGATAACCTGTGTGCGCGACACAGGTATGGCAGACTTGCTTCCATGAAATAGCAAGGGAGATTGAGGTTCACGGTGTAGTTACCCTCTGCCCTCTGATATAGAGTCGACGACTCGGTCAATGGAGTGGATCCGGCCTGGCTTTCCATATCCTTTTCGATTGGCATTAGACGGAGGTCCTTGAAACTCCCTATGCCTACTCGACCAGAGCCCGGTGGAGGGCCATTCAGACGAGGCCTTACGCTGGGTCGTAGCGTAACACAGTGTATCTCCACGTCAATCGTCATTTTTAGGCTTTCTAGAGCCGGGAATGGCCGTGGAGTACTCGGGCTGTCAGCATTCGTCAGTACATGATACGTCGATCGTAGATGACGAAGGACCGATTCACCTTATCCTTCGTCTGAAGCCATTAACTTCCGATAGCCCGACGGTAGTTAGCTGAGCGAGCACCTCCACATGCCGAAACTTCTGACGTCCAAGTTGCTAGATACGGATGGTCCGTACGAGTAGTCGATCTCTTATTGCAATACATAGTAGAGATAGCACGGCGGACCCTCACATTAGGCCTCCCAGGATCACCTTGCCTAATCCAGCGAATTCTGCCTTGGCACCGGCCCTGCTAGCATCTTCAAATTCTTTAACAATCCCTTGGATGATGACTTTGCGAAGTTTTGTATCTGCTTTGGTAAATAGCTCTCCGGTCACTGGAGCACACATTGCTGGTGAAGGCACTAAAGTCATTATACGGGTGTAGCAGTCTATTAGTACATCACACAACGTCGCAAACGTCTCGAAGAAGTCTGGATCGAATGGCAATGACGGAGTGACTAGATACGTATATTCCTCGCCTGGCAAAAGTTCCTGCTCACTGGCGGGGAAAGATGGCATCGTTGACGCAGTCGTAGCCATATTAGACATCTTTTTTATATCCGCAGGATCACTCGTACTCATCGGAAGACCGATGTCTGCTGCTGAACTTGTTCTGCGCCCCTTCGTACCTCCCTGAGCCGCACGCTTGAACATTGAAGGTAGGCGTGCACGGGAGAGTGAGGATGCAGAGCTCCCATCTGGCGGATGAATTTGTTGGTACGACTCAAATTCAGATAGTAAAGCGTTTAGTGCACGAAGGTATTCTTGTGGGTTTGCAGAGTTCAGGTCGAAAACGCTGGGAAGAGAAAGCCCAAGCAAAAGGTAATTGGTAGCTCTGCGAGCAAGCTTTTTCGGGTCAAAGAAGGGCATCTTTGCAAGGTCCGATTTGGTGAAATACAGAGTGTTGTACCAGTAGACACGTCCTTCGTGAGCTTTTCTCAGATAGTCCAATGTAGATATTCTCTTCGTGGACACGTCGTGTAGCTGCTGATATATGATACTTGGATTCTGCATGCCTCCACTGGAGGCTGGTGGAAGACTTGGGGTTGGTACGGAAGCATTGTTGCCGCCTTGTCCAAAGCTCACGTTCGATTGTGAAGTGCTTGGAGGCTTGCTGTAATCGGTGCGGTATCCATTTGCAAAAGCAGTATCAGCCATCGTGAGCGAACCTGTGGAACTCTCGAGATCTGCATGAGTAGAAGCACCTATCGCTGATGGGAATAGACCATCTAAGCTTCTCTCGGTTGACGCAGGTTTGCGGGTAGATGGGGACGTTGAATTTGAAAGGTGGTTCTTGCTGAGCCAGGACGGAGCGAGTTTTCTGTCAGGGGGCTGGGAAAGAGAGGCAAGTGAGGCGTTGCTTTCAGATGCAGTCCTTGACTTGTAGGGGCCTCGATGAGAAGATCTGGAGGAGGTAGAGGAACGCTTGGTGCTGAAGCTAGGGGGATAGCCTTCATCAATCGACTCAAAAACGCCGTCGGTCTGTTGCGGGTTGGATTTGTTGCTAGCAATACGTTTGGCAGAGACCTTGAGACTCGATACAAAGCTCGTAGGGCCCGCGGAATCTCGATGTTGTCCGTGCCCCATCATCCATGTCTCTCCAATGGGAGACTAGTGCATTCCAAGCAATAAGAGACCAGCGCGTCCCGCGGCGTGTTGCAGCGGCTAGGCGTTGACGATGCCACGGTGAAGACTTGCAGTCGCTGTATGAAGGATGGTTGAGCGAAGGTTTGTGAAGGCGAGGAGTGATTGATGTATCAGGATGACACAGCGAATATATCCGCCAAAATAGAAACGCATGTAAGCAGACTTGGACCCCAATTTCCTTCGGTTCAGTTTTGATCGTACCTGCCGTCTGTAAGATCGTCAGGTACAGGGCTCGCTTAGGCGCGGCCTGCACCAGCGTCTCCGATCCTCTTGTGCGCCAAATTTTCATTTATTAGTCGCCCCACTCCTTCACCGTCCTTGCGCACTTCTGTGCTCGACCGAAGAAATGGATGCAGATACCGGATCAGATGTGCCTACACCGGGCAATTGGCCCGTTGATCCCCAGGAAGCCGTGCCCGTATCGAAGGATCGCATTTGGGTCGACGGATGCTTCGACTTTGCTCATCACGGTACGCACACCCTCTTATCTGGGTGTTGCATGTTCGTGGAGAGCTGAGGGAATTCAGGTCATGCTGGTGCCATGCTACAAGCAAGAAGACTAGGCAAAGAGCTGTGGATTGGAATACATTCGGACGAGGCTATCTTGGAGAACAAAGGGCCGACTGTGATGACATTGAAGGAGCGGTTGGTGCCCTTCACGACCACAGATTGCGCCTAGCTGAAGTTCGGCGCAGCGTTGCTGCCGTCGATGCATGTCGATGGTCTACCAAATCTGTACCCTATGCCCCATATGTAACTTCGTTGCCATGGATCTCTCATTATGGCTGCCAATATGTCGTGCATGGTGATGATATCACTTCAGACAGTGGCGGAGAGGATTGCTATAGATATGTCAAGGCAGCTGGTCGGTTTTTAGTTGTAAAGCGGACCCCCGGGATTTCGACGACCGAGCTGGTGGGAAGAATGCTTTTGTGTACTAAAAATCACTTCATAAAGTCACTCCTGGAGATATTATCAGGCACCGAAGGACCGGGCAGCTTAGAAGAACGTAAGAAGCTAGGAGAAGAAATGATGCAGAGGATTAGAGATTATGCCACAGACGAGTCCGGGTTGAAACCTGGTCTGGTGGTCACAAGCTGGATGGGTTCCAAAACAGCCAAAGAAGATGATGTTTTGGAAGAGAAAGGATCTTATCTCGATATTGTAAATGGTATCCTTCCCCGTCCGGGACAACGCATTGTGTACGTCGACGGGGGATTCGACCTTTTCTCACCTGGACATATCGAGTTTCTACGACAAGTAGCCAAAGCAGAAGAAGAAATTGGTCGAAAGAACGGGTGGTATGACGATCAAGCCAAGGACTATGCGCCTGCATACATCGTGGCTGGTGTTCATGATGACGAGGTCATCAACCATTGGAAAGGGGTCAACTACCCAATCATGAACATTTTCGAGCGCGGCCTTTGCGTACTCCAGTGCCGGGTAGACCTTCTCTAAAATGGTCTACATGAATGAAGCTAAGAAGCAAGCAGTTTGTCAACTCGATCATATTCTCAGCCCCCTTTACACCGAGCAAAGCCTACCTTGCGAACCTTCCCTACGGTACTCCTGATGCTGTCTATCACGGGCCGACCGCTTTTATGCCATTGACTTATGATCCTTACATAGCTGCTAAGGAAATGGGTATTTATCAGGAGATCGGTCATCATGAGTTCCAGAATGTCAATGCTGGCGAGATCGTGCAGAGAATATTGAAGAGCAGGGAGATGTTCGAAGCGAGGCAGCGGGCCAAAGGGGAGAAAGCTGTCACAGAAGAAGCTGTCAAAAGAAGAGAAACGATGGAGCAAGACGCAGCGAAGCTTGAAAAGGATCGAGCGATCAATAGGTAGGCTTAGCAGAGTTCCATGTCAGCATTATGCTCTCACCTCATTTACTCGGACATCGTACCAAAGACACTCGGACTCTCGTAATCTACCAATGCTGCATTGAAATTTGATATCTTTGTCTAGTCGTCTATGAGTACGTCGATTATACATTAGGTTATCTCTCGATGTTCTGCTACTTTTTGCTTTTTCACCAGCTTTATCGTTCGCTATTTCTGCCTCCATCCATTCCATGCTATTCTAATCGTCTGTCGAGGTATAATGTCTCCCGTTCTGGGGATCTAGCGGCGCAAGGTCTCTTTTCTACGCGTCCAGCTGTCGCTCCTGCACGACGACACCCCATTCATGCTGCTCTAATCCGTACATGATATTATTAAGCCAAGTCTTCAGGAGCAGTGTATACTTTCCCGAGCTGCCGGCAGCGGTCTGTATCTCCAAGTCCTTTCCTCGGAAGTGAATCAGGGAAACTGGGGCGATGAAGTACTACCGTTGTGTCAGTCAACTTCGAGTCTCGAAATGGGAACACTAAACTCACTGCTGTCCCAGCCCCGAAGGCCTCCAGGAGTCTTCCTTGCTCCACTGCCTCCTCAATCTCGTACATAGTATACTTCCTCTCCACGACTTCGATATTTTCAGCCAATCTCTCTTTCGCCAACTCAATGACACTACGTCTTGTCACTCCGTCTAGAATTATTTTATCGCCTAACGGAGCCGTGACAAGCTGTACACGCCCTTCTCGCGTCCTCCACACCACAAAGAAATTACTGGCTCCAGCCTCAGTAACATCGCACTCCTTTCCTAGCAACCACAGCACTTGATGGAAGCCTCGAGCTCTGGCCTCGTCCTGTGCTATCAACGCAGGCCCGTAATTGGCGCCCACTTTCGCAAAGCCGAACCCACCAGGCCAAGCACGAACAGTATCTTCTTTACTCGCCAGCAACTTCAAGCCGGTCTTTTGCTTCTCGTCCGAGCCGTTGACTGTCGGTGCAAGGTTGCCGATCCCTGTGTCCAAGCTAGGAAAGCAACAAGCAACGATATACAACAATGCTGCCTTTGGTCTCTGCACCCCCAAGTGATCATCATTGGCAATCATTGTCGGCCTCATATAGAGGAAACTGCCCGGCCTACTCTTCGGCAACCACTTCTCTCCATCAACAGCTACAAACGTCTCGATAAGCTTCTGCAACTCCTTAGGGTCGAAAGCTGGAAGGGCGATTCTCGTGGCACTTTTGAGCATGCGGCAGCAATTGCGGTCAGGACGGAAGATTCGGAGCTTCGAATCATAACCGCGGTAAATCTTCATGCCTTCGAAGCATTCGGTTGCGTAGTGGAGGACTGAGGCGGTGGGCATAAGTGTGAGAGGCCCGTAGGGTTTGAGGTGAGGAGGCCCCCAGCCGTCTGTTGAAGTCCATTGACAGGTTATCATATGATCTGTACAAACATTTTGTGCCCAGACCTCTGGGGAGTTTGGTTCTGGGACGGCTCGTGGGTTTTGGTTGCGGGTGAAGATGATTCTGGAGGCGTCCAGCTCGGAGAGGTGGGTTGATGCGCCATTGGTGGTTATGGACGGGGCAGTTTTGATGATTGCGTGTTTGATAGCTGTATCTGTGAGTTCTGAGGTCGTTTGTGTAGCAATGGGAGCCATTGGAAGATTTCAGTTGTGGATGAGTCACACGCAGCAAGCTGGAGGGATTGAATATGATTGAGTAGCCAATTGCTCAATGGACTGTAAGATGACAATACGGGTGGCAAGATTGTAGATGGAGGATAAGAACAATTCAACAGTCGCAGCACCCAATGCGTCTTATATAGACTGACGGAGCAATCCGCCTGCAAAACTGATAGATAAGGCGAATTGACTTTCTTCAAAAATATTATGCGAATAGTATCCGCATGGGACGGGAGGCGGAAAAACAGTTTTCGGATAGCGTTGAGTCACTTCGCATAGACAGGCAGTTCCTAGCCTTAGCTGGGGCAATCACAAAAGTAGCGGCAATGACGATGGACCCATGGGCCGTCGCGAGCCGGCAGCAACCGCTATCTTCAATGTTGCATGTCACATTCGCAAAAAAAATCATCTTGTGCATAGCTTGGATGAATAATCTGTTGATAACGCCTGTGAGCTATCTGTGGTCTTCGGCCGTTATGCTAGGTAATAAGCACGTTCACAACATGACAACGTAGAAGGAAGACATTCGGCAGCTTACGTAGAAGCTCCACTGTAAGCACTTTAAGGCATGCGAAGAGCGAGCTTTAGAGTCAGTGGTTGATAGCCCATCTTTCTGAACACCATCACACTTAGTACTCCTCATCCGCCAACATGGCCAGGAAGTCCTCCTCGATCTTCTTCTGCCTGAGGTACAGCTTCTGGATAAGGATGTGGTCAGTACGGAAAAAGGCGTAGTCAATGCTGTTACTCACCTCCTCACTCTCTTTCATCTGTTTAACGGACGCATTGCGCGCTTCTTTGATCATAGTCGCGAATCTCTTCTTTTCAGCATCGATCTCTTCCTTGAACTCCTTGAACTCCTCGCTCAAGGCATTGCCGACTTCAAAAACGCCTTCTTCCATCTGCTTGAGTCCTTCAGGACCAAAAATTTCGAGGACCATGTCGCGGAGCTGGGCCTGACATTTGTTCCAATCATCGAGCTGGCGGGCAAGTTCTTGCGCATTGGCCTCAACTGTCTTGTGGAATCTCTTCATGCGTGAGCCGAGGATTGTCGTTCCAGTACGATTTCCGTCGGCAGAGATCCATTCGAGCTCATCGTCTTGGAAGGGCTGGATCATCGCTTGCTTATCCTCGAGGAGATCTTGCTCTTTTTCGCGGAAGTGTTGGTCGGTTTCTGTAAGACGCTGTTTGAAACCAAGGGAGGCTGCGTCAATGTCGGCATTTGCCATGTGCTGAATGTGTTCACGTGAAACTTCAACAGAATCTATGATACCTGTGAGCTGAGTTAGGTAGAGTGAGAAATTGTAGACTGACCTGAGAATGCCGCAGCCAATGAGTGCTCTGGTTGATTGATCTTGCGCTGCTTGCGGTCTTTGGCCGTCTTGCTGGCCTTTTCTTTAGCGATTCTGTTGGCCTTTTCCTTCGCGAACTTCTTCTGATTGATCTTTTCCATTCGTTTGGACTCAATAGCCATTGATTTCAATACCTCACTTTCAGAAAAGGGATCCTTGGCGTGGCGATTGCGCTTCGCCTTGCTCTGCTGATGCTTCGCCATAACGTTCAAATTGCAGTGGTGTAGTTTGGTAGAGTCAGGTTCCAGAATGCTTCTGGAGCCTATGTAGATTGATGAAATGGTCGTGGTTGAGGTGAGATGGTTGTGGTCAGTGAGTGAATGTGTTGACTTGGCAAGAAAACAAGCGAGCTCAGACTTCTATATTACGAATAATGAAGTGAATGACATCGTCAAACATTGCTATTTGTTACACACACACGAATGCATCCACTTCTCTTCTGCTTTATTACATAACCACCTGGGGTGGGTACGGGGTTCACTCCCCCGCGACCTCGTAGGACATATTGTGACAAGTACTAGCATTCTTTTCCTTCCTCCTTCTATTTACCTCAAACCTGTTGGTTAAGGACGGAGAATTCAGCATAATCGTGGGTTGCACACAAGGTCCACCCCAAGGAATTTGGCGTAAAGGTCGGTGTTGAATCCTAACCCATGTGATCGCAGCAGTTTCCTTGCAGAATGGAGATGTCAATCTACGCAAAGACTAGCATAGGAAACCTCACAAATGCTTTTCATCGTGGAATTGCTCTTTGCATTGCGTCAAGGTGTCACGTAGAAGTTGGTAAATTCATGGGGTTACGCCTGCGACGGGGTCTCTGAAGGTGCTTCTGCAGGGACAAGTACCCCTTTCTCTTCTAACATCTTCGACAGCTCTCCGTTCTGATGCATTGACATCAGGATGTCACAACCCCCTACGAATTCCTTCTCAACGTAAAGCTGCGGTATCGTGGGCCAGTCTGAGTATTCTTTTAGACCTAGAAACACATATGGTTAGCTTTCCCTATGATGAACATTTGAGGTTGCGAGTGACATGCCCTGGCGGAGTTCTTCATCTTCTAGTACATTGAAAGCAGAGAATTTGTTTGGATCCACGCCTTGCAATCCGAGTATTTGGATGCTAGCTCTTGAGAAACCACATTGGGGTATCTCTGGTGTCCCTTTCATGAATAGTACCACCGGTTTCGAAGCTACCGCTTTATCTATTGCTGCTCTTGTCTCTGTTGATAGCAGGCGCAGCTGCGACACTGTGAGGCGCATGAGATGAGGTTGAGTGAAGGAGACGGCCATCGACCGCGAGGGCCTCGAAGCATGCCGGAAGGCCTAGACGTGATGAGCAAGTTGACTCCTATTAACCTGTCGCGTAACTAACCGGCGATATCAGTGTTCTCGATAACATATTCAGGGATCTTGTTGAGAAGTGAAGGTTGAAGCAGCTCGGAAGCTTTGCCAGAAACCACCCTATATGACGCAATTTCCCATGTTGACAAAGCTAATCACCAACATCTCTGAGCCTACCGAAACCGCCTTTACATCCACAAAGCATGAGAAAGGAAGATAGCGTTTTTGGAACTGCTGGGGCTCGCGGTAGAATGGCAGGTGTTGCAAGTCCGCCTGTGAACATACCAGTGAAGCCTACCAGCCTCTCAGCGCATTTCGTAGCATCGGAGTATGCCAACGACAACACAAAGCACCTTCTACTGGCTGCCAGTGGCAGTGTGGCAACAATAAAGCTTTCAAATATTGTCGATGAATTATCTCACTACAATGATCTGTCCGTTCGAATTATAGTCACAAGATCCGCAGAGCATTTTCTCACAGGTCAAAGTGAAGAACAACCGCTCCTCGATTCGCTCTTACAAGTGAAGAACATTGACGGAATATACCGGGATGAAGACGAGTGGGAAAAGCCTTGGATTAGAGGAGGGAGTATATTGCACATCGAGTTACGAAGATGGGCGGATTTGCTTGTTATTGCGCCGCTGTCCGCCAACTCCTTGGCCAAGATGACCTTCGGCTTCGCAGACAACCTCCTATTATCTGTCGTGAGAGCTTGGGATACGACGGGAGAAATAGATGGGAGCAAGAAGAAACGTATTGTGGTGGCTCCTGCAATGAACACAGCAATGTGGAAGCATCCAGTGACCAAGAAGCAAATGAAAATTCTCGGAGAAGACTGGGGCATTGGCGAGAAAAGAGATGGTTGGATTGAAGTATTGAGCCCTGTGGAGAAGAAACTGGCATGTGGTGACTCGGGTGACGGTGCAATGCGAGAATGGAGCGACATCGTCTCAGTAATCGAGAAACGGCTGGATCTCGGAGAGAAAGATAACTGAGACATGGTTCGCGTCGTCGTTGCTCTTCGAAATCTAATTCATGGTTGAGCTCCGGAGATGAAATCTGTTTGGCCCGAACAAGATCACGCTATTAGAACTTCAGCAACACCTCCATAATCAAATTGCCGTTACACCTCAACCATCCCAACGTCTAGTGAGATTGGTAGGACGGCACCGAGTGGATTCTAGAACACCGCGTTACCGAACGGGAAGGAGAACTTTAGATATCGTGCTGATAGCTACTGGGTATCAGTACTATCCATGAGCTTGATCATACAATGCGTCTATCGGAGATCTGCTCATCATCCTGCCCAGATCGAGGTTCCAAGCGTTAGACTCGAGCTTGCCCGTCCCCGGTGGCTTGGAGGTCCGGGACATCAGTGCAGGATCAATAGCCCTTAAGGGACCACTCAATTCGACTGCCGCAGGGGTTCTGTGAATGACAGGCCTGGGCACCCTCACGAGGTTGTAACATGTGAGATAGAGACGATGCTTTGCAGAGATCTTCTCCCGCAGCCGCTTTTGAGGATGCTGGCAAAGTGAATGAAAGAAAAGCAAATTTTTGGAAAATTCAAAAGCGAAAAGGGGCGGAAACTGGTCTTGGTATTTGCACAACATTAGATTAAAATGTTCATCGTCATTGGTCAGCCAGAAAATTGTAAAATATATTGCACATAATTCGGCCAAATGTTGAATGCAGCAAAAATTTACGCGATGGCTTGTAAACCTATGCGATACATATAGCAGTGCATCGGGTTAAGCACGAGTGATTTCAAAATTCTTTAATTGATCGTAACACAACTACATGAAGCAAATGTCGCAGCCATGCTCCAGAAGGGCCCCAGATGCCATTACAGAATGCCAGTAACGCTCAATGGGAAGCATCCACCTCACCCCTTCGCAACGCTAAAAGAGCACGGACGTCGGTAACGTATTGCAAGGCTTCTAAAATCGGGACAAGGTGCAACAAGCCATTGTCACTTGGATCGTTGATCCATCCTTCGATCGGTATCGCATTGTCTGCATACAACAGGTAAGAAAGGTCCTCATTTTGTTTCTAGAAACAGTCTTACCTTCGTGAAATATGTAGCATGATGGGCTGTTGTCCAGTATCATGACCTTACTCAAGTCTGGCTCTACGGAGCTAAGATCTTTGATATATGCTCCCTCCCTCAAAGTGCAATGCTGTCGATAGTATCTTCCTGAAAAGTACTTTCGTTCCTGCTCGAGCCAATCGATGACCGGGTCTGCGTATTCCTGGACCGAAGCTGTAAAGACAACAAGTTTATACCATTTACAGACTCTCTTAAGAAAGTCATCGCAATGTGGTCGTTTATGTACGTAATAGAGGATCGGATGTTGTGGGCCTAACACTTGGCCTCCGTAGCCGACGGCTGTATTGAGCTTGACCTCCACCATGTGGCCACTGCTCATTCTGCCGCCTTTTGCAAGGCTGTGTATCAAAGTTTCGTCTAAGTCTAATACCAGTGTTTTTTGGCCAAGTCTAGAGGATTGCGAGGGGATAGTCGAAGAGTAGGACGGTTGACGTCGCGGTATTAGGGGTCGGGGAGGAGCTGGTGCGCGTGGGTATTTAGTCATTCGTAACGATGATGCTGGCGATGTGGGTGACTTGATACTCGCTACCGTCAGTGCAGGTGATTGACTGTCGCTGGGAGTAGAAGCATCACGGCTCATATTGCCTTTTTCTTTTTTCTGTTTTCGTCTTCGAGCGGGATCTTCATTGTAGAGCTTAATACGAATTGATCTCCTGGTCTGCGGAACTTCTTCAGATGATGATGTTGAATGAACCGATGGTCGGCTCGACGCTGGCGTATCAAGCAACACAGTCTGTTCTCCAGAATCCGTCTCAGATTCCGAAGTCAATGCGGAAACTGTGTGCGCGAGGTGCGATTTGCGCTTTGACTCTTTCGAGTAGTTCTTTCGGCGTGAGCTCTTGGTATCAGAGCTAGAGGGAAAGGCTGGATCCGAAGAAACCGAGGAGCCTGAAAGGCCCACAGCTTGGGCAGTGGAATTTTTCCCATTCCTTCCCGGCAGACCCCGACCAAGCTTGCGGATTGGTAGTAATGGAGAGAAGTTGCCTTTCTCATCATAGAATCTGGTAACAATGTAGACCCCAGGGGAGGCTAATGTAGACAGTACCCATCTGAGAGATTCCGTGAACGCTGCAACCAGCTTCCTTACCGCAAGTCGGAGCTTAGTGTACTTTGAGCTGGGCTTTAATGGAGGCTCAGTGTCCTCTTGTTCGGCCAACAAAGCCGTCTTCTCGTCTACGTCCGGCACAGGACCAAATTTTTCGTGCTCAACGACCTTCTCATTAATATGATTTGTGTCCTTCTCTTCATGAACATCCGTAGCGCCTCCCTTGACATGTTGGCTAGCGCTACGCTTTGGCTTCTTCTTCTCTATACTATTTTGCTTTAGGTTGCTGTCGCTGTAAGACCGAGACCTGTTGTTCGATGGTGTTTGTGGTGGGGTTGAACCAATGACGCGTGCGGACAAGATGTTCAAGGAGTTCATCGTCCGAGAAAAGCCATCAGACCTCCAAAGCTGGGCAGCAACCTTCAAACAGCAGTCAGTCCATCGAGCGTCCTAACTTTTTACGGGACCGTGTAAAGGCTCACCGAGGCGCAACTGGTGTTAAGGCCCCCAAGTTGCCTGTTAGAGTCTGTTCTTGCTGCTCCCAAGGTCGGTTACTGTATGGCCAGAGCACGAAATGTGCGCTATTCAGCTGTCGAAAGATCTGGTGGCACTGAGCCAGCAGCGTCAATTCCTCCGTGTTGAGATGGTTCAAGTACGGGGGGGCGGGGAGGTTGCTGAGAGGTCCCCCAGCTCGGAAAGCCCATGGCAGACCAGCAGATCCGCATGTCGATCACAAACGGCTAGCGGCTAGCTTTCCGTACCTCTTTCGCACTCTAGATATTCCCAATTCATGACTGTATCAACCTGGGTGTACACCTTTAGTGCATAGCCCTGGATCTCGAATACAAATTTTCCCAGAGAGGAGCAATCTCAGTCCTGGGTCATCGAAGCAATAGAATATCTTTTCTTGCTACTTTCTGCACAATACTTGCGTACTGTTGGCCTTGACATCAACATGCCTGCCGCCACGGGTGTTACAGCTCCTAGCCTTACCACCTTCACGAGATCTGTGAGAAGCAAGGGCATCTCAGTAGAGTCTTCTACAGACAACCTCATATCGTAAGAGGTTGAAACGTTCACTCAGCAGCTGGTTTTTACTCATACTGCGTAGCCTCCTCAAAAGACGCCAGATCCGTGGTTCCCAAGCTTGTGCAATCGCAACAGCTTATCTCTTGCGCCGGGTTGTAGAAAGCGTCAAAGTTACAGATGTTGGAAGACTCATCGAGCGGGTGCAGCAAGTCGGCCAGCGATTGGTTTCAGCACAGCCAAGGGAGCTAGCAATAGGAAACATAGTCCGGAGAGTGCTAGGCGTTATCCGGGAAGAAGCAGAGGAGGACAGAGAGGGAGAGACAAGTGGCTATAGTGATGCGGGCACAGACAGCCGACCACATACACCTAGGAATCAGGATGTACGCTCACCAGAACACTCGACCATTCTGTCAAGATCTTTCACTTCGAGTCCGTTACGACATGGGGAGAAGGACGAACAAGTGGAAGCACCTGGACAATGGGGCCCACAGCGACCGCCTCTTCTGACATCACATGCTTCTTACGCAGTCACGAACACTGCTCCCACTGTGACATCCATGTTCAGCTTGCTTTCACAACCCATATCAAATTTTCCGTCTCCAACGACTTCGCCAGGCTCCCAATCTCCAGGCATCCACCAATCACTCTCAAGCCAGACTCTTTCAAACATAACCGCCGCTAAAGACCTTAAAGCGGAAGTCGTTGAGGGCATACAAGAAATTCTTGAAGAATTGACCCAAGCAGATGACCAGATAGCTGGTTACGCCTTAGAGCACATCCACTCAAATGAGGTCATTCTTACACATACATCCTCGGTTACGGTACAAAAGTTTCTCCTGAAGGCTGCCACGAAGAGAAAATTTACAGTGATTCATGCAGAAGCTTATCCCAACAACCACGAGGCGACCCATGCTGCTGCCGTAGGCAATGTCAGGGGTGATTTTGATGAGGATATAGGGGCCGAGAAATTCCAGAAAGCATTAACAGCAGCCGGCGTCACCGTAGTACTCATTCCCGATTCCGCTGTTTTTGCTTTAATGTCTCGTATTAACAAAGTGATCCTGGGCACACATGTAGTGCTTGCCAATGGAGGTCTGGTGGCCGCTGCAGGAGCGAAGGCTATTGCTAAAGCTGCAAAGGTGCACGCCACGCCTGTTGTTGTGCTTAGTGGTGTCTACAAACTCAGCCCAGTATACCCTTTCGACATGGATTCGTTGATGGAAAATGGTGATCCGAGCAAAGTCATCGGCTACGATGATGGAGGCTTCGTGGACAAGGTTAAGATTGAGAACCCACTATTTGATTATGTGCCTGTAGAACTGGTCAACCTCTACATCACGAATCTGTGAGTAGAAGCCACCCTGAAGTCCCTGCGTTTGGTCAAGCTAACATCATCCCAGCGGTGGTCACGCTCCTTCCTATCTTCACTGCATCATCGACGATCATTATAGACCCGAGGATATTGACCTTGATAAAGTAGATGTATATTGATGATACCCCATTTGTTGCTAGTCAAGGCTCATTTTGATTACACTGTTTGGCAATTCTATGCCACCCGCGACTTTAAAGATATACCTCAAATCAATAATACCAATGAACGTCTCACTATACCTACTATTGTCGTAGAGCTCGATATTTTCGTCCTTGTAGTCAAAGCCAGGTCCTGTGTCGTTCGTTAGCTCATCCGGACTGGGGTCGAATTCCTAACACGCTATGAGAATGCCAACAGCTGCAGATGAAAGCGAAGTGTCTCAGGTCTTTTCAGTTTCAATTGGTCGTCAGCCCGCGCGCAGCTCAGGCTCTCGACCTTTCAGCAAACTGCCAGTGCAACGAACATCAAAGCTTAGCCAAACACAGTCCGCAGTTGTTCCACCAACCTCATCCCTCTGTACCCCACTGCCATTGACGACAAGTCTTAATGAAAATAGAAGGACTTGAAGTTCCATTGAGTGGGGCGGCCGTAGCCTGTACATGTACACATCAAATACAGAGTCCTTGTCATGATACTTGAATAGGCTCCCTTGCTGATGTGCTAACTGTCGTGACTGCTTGGTGTCTGCAAGGATTCGTACGCATGAGTCTGAGGTTCACCGGAAAACGAGAACCATGAGAGCGTTGTGTTGCAGTCAGACCTTTTACCATTATTGCATCATAGACACTGATTGTAATGATTGTACGTCTCGGCTTCGGAAGTGATAAAGCAAAGGGGGGCGCGTGGTTACTCACCATTCCCGCATTCTTGCAGAAGGGCGACTGAGAGGAGAACGAGAGCTTGATGGGTTCCTGAGCTCGAAAAGAAACCGTCTGGAGGCTAGGGATTGTGAAATAGACTCCATGGGATGCTAATTGCATGTTGAAAACCCAAGGCTCCAGCCTTTTGCTAATGCATGGTTTGTGATTGATGAGGCTTAGGGATTGTAGGTCTGTAACTTTAAAGTTAGTGCGAAACTTATGCAAATTGTGCAAATAGCTGCAGCAAAAATGCAAGTACGAGACTATTTTTGAGAGACCTTCGAGCCTTCGTACCAAAATTATTGCTTTGCCATGGACTTCCTAAAATCTGCTGTAGCATCCGCTATCTCCAAAGATCCTCCATTCCCATATAAATTCGGTGACCGGTTGACTGTGGATCAGTCAATCTGGGCCTTACACAATGGCACGAAGCGAGTGTGTGTACTCCAAGACAAAATTGATGTATATAGCTGACTCTTGAATGTCTCTGAAGGAAGATGGTTCAGACTGTAGCATTTTCGCATTCGATATCGCAGCAGACCGATCACGCCTACCACTCGCTCGAAACGCTGTGCGGAAGATGCGAACGCTGAGACACCCTGGAGTAATAAGAGTTTATGATACGGTGGAGGTATCGCAAGGAACCGCCGAGCACATGGTCAACGCAGGGATCTGATTTTGGCTGCAGACCGACACATACATCTACGTTGCCACAGAACGGGTGACTCCGCTAGCATGGCCTGCGCGGCGGAAGAGTCTGAGCGCGGAGACATCTAAATGGGGCTTATTTACAATCGCCGTAAGAGAAACTGGTAGACTGAAGACTCAGCTCTATACTAATTGGGTTCAGAATACTTTGTCGTTTGTAAATGACGAGGCGGCCTCCATACATGGAAATATTCGACTTTCTTCGGTCTATATCAGTCAAAGTGGGGAGTGGAGGCTAGGAGGCTTTGAAGTCTTGAGTTCGATGAAGGATGACGATGCTATAATCTATGTCTGCGTCCCAGTAACCGGCTATACATCTTAGTACATTGCTGACTTTCAAAGAGACACGGAAGTTCTACTCCAGAATCTGGGGTTTATGCTCCACCCGAAATCGCTAAGTCGGGTTGGGAGACAATCAAACGCCATCCATTGTCAGCAGTAGATTCGTACGATTTCGGGATACTGTTATTTGAGGTCTTCAATGGCTGCTTCATCACTAGTGATCAAATTAGCCAGACGAAGAATGTACCGCCAAGTATGCACCAAAGTTACAAGAGACTATTGAACTCGAACCCGAAGGCTAGACTAAGTGTTTCCCATTTTCGCGACCAAGGAAGGCGGAGCGGTGGCTTCTTTGAGACACCTCTGATTAGGCTGTCGGAAGGATTAGACAGCCTTGGACTAAAGAGTGAGGGTGAAAGAGAAGAGTTCTTAAGGTCGGTTAGTGTCGGAACGAGGGTGCCAGATTGAGCTGACCAAAATCCAGCGAGCTGGATGAAGTCTCCGACGATTTCCCTGAAGAGTTTTTCTGCGTCAAAGTCCTCCCTGAGCTTCTGAAGTCGATTGAATTTGGCGGTGGAGGGCCGAAAGTGTTCGCATCGGTAATGAAGATAGGGAAAAAGCTTTCTGACGAGGATTGGGAGTCAAGGATAACTCCAGTAATCGTTAGGCTCTTCTCGAATCCGGACCGGGCTATCAGAGTATGCCTACTGGACAACCTGCCTAACATGATCGACCATTTATCTCAAAAGATAGTGAATGACAAAGTCTTTCCTCAAATGGTACTGCGCCACGAATCCGGATTGCAGGACATTTGTAGCTAATAAGGTTAGGTCACCGGTTTTACAGATGTAGCACCGTTAGTTCGAGAGCAAACGGTTAAGGCAGTCTTAACTATCATCACCAAGCTTTCTGATCGTACCATCAATGGCGAGTTACTGAAGCATCTGGCAAAGACTTCAAACGATGAGCAACCTGGAATACGAACCAATACCACCATCTGCCTAGGCAAGATAGCTCGCAATCTAGGCGCAAACGTATGTATACGCTGCGAATCGATTGCAATTGCATACGCTGAGCGGGCTTTAGACGAGGCAAAAAGTGCTTGTCGCAGCCTTTTCACGTTCCCTGCGGGATCCATTCGTGCACGCGCGAAATGCAGCATTACTCGCGCTTGCAGCGACTTCAGACCTTTTCAATGATGAGGACTGTGCAAGCAAGATTCTGCCTGCTTTATGTCCGTCTTTGATAGACCGAGAAAAGTAGGTTACGCCTTACCATGAAATGGATTACATAACTGACCGGAACCAGACTCGTTCGCGATCAAGCTAACAAATGTTTCGATGTCTATCTTCAACGTATTCGCAAATATGGAAGCTCGCTTCCAGACACAGTCTTACCACCTCCAGCTACAGCTTCTGTAAATGGTGCTGTTCCACGAATGGGCACGACCCAAAGCGACGCTGCGGGGTGGGCTGGATGGGCAATCTCATCCTTCACTAATAAAATAGCTACTGCAAGCGGTGACATGCAATCAAAAGTGGCGAAAGCACAGCCTCCGAACAACGAGAGATCCTCATCAGTACCCCCAGGAGCTGATTCATCCCGTCCATCAGCGTCATTTCCAACCATTCACCGTCAGGCAGTCACAGGCGCCTCCACACCACTCGTTGTTCCAACACCACCACCAGAAAAGTACTTTTCCACCCCCCTTGCGGACGAGCAAGAGATCGACGATGCATGGGGTGAAATGGCCGAGGATGACTTCTTTGATGCTCCCTCTGAATCGCAGCCGGCCCCACCACCCCCTGTGAGTTTTGATGATGGCGGCGAGCCGGATTTCGAAGGATGGCTCAATGCACAGGCACAGGCGAAGTCGAAAACACCCCTCCCTAAGGGCCTAGGTAAACCATCAGCTCCCACAAGGACAACTACTACTGGAAGCGTAGGTTCTGGCGCTGGAGCTAAGAAACTAGCAAGCACGACTGCTAAGCCAAAGCCTGCGCCTGCGAAGACTATCAGTACGAAACCTAAGGATACAGCTGCGGATGACGACTGGGGCGACGCATGGGACTGATGTAACTCGTCAAATGTAGCCTTATGGCATGTTGTGTGCTCACGATAAATGGTCCTAGCGTTTTAGCGGCATCAAGAAGCTAAGGATGGAGAGCTTTATAATCTTATGTTGTGAGCGACGTTTTACCGAAGCAATGCGTGGGTGGATGGTTTTGAAGATACCCTAGATTGCTCACTGAATTCAATACTCTACACCAGACTATGACCATTATTTTTGCATTAAGGGATCTGCACGTCCACAATTTGGATTTCGTTGTGATCTGTGTGATGCTGGATTACTCCCGACGGGCATCGTAGTCATAGCAACACATTAATAGTATTGGTACCATTTACAAGCAATGTCACATTATCCAAAAATGCAGATAATTACAACATGCCTGCACATTCTCCGTCCAGAACTGACCCATGTTATACAGCTGATATGGACATCCTAACCCCAACGCCTTCGCTAATACCTCAAACTTTGCGTGCAGATGATGCTGTGTTGATCTCTTTACTACCTCACCTCTGAGTAGTCATTCAGCGCCACACAAACAGCTCCCCTATGATGTCCATTGTACTGCCTGATCACGCTTTGCGTGGACAGCTCCCACAATCTTGCGTAATGATCACTGCACGCCGTGACTAGATACGCACTGTCAGCACTAAAAGCACAATCCCACACCCAGCGCTGATGGCTTTCCAAGCTTGTTTCCAGTGGGAAAGCGTTGGCGTCTCGTTCTGTTGGGAGACCTTCGTTGCCTTTTATATTGTGGGGAGCCGAAGGGTCGACAGACCAGATGCGGGCGTTGTGGTCGGCGCTGCAGGTTGCGAGGTGACGGACGTCAGGGGAGAGGAGGACGCGTGTAACATAGCCATCATGGGCTTTGAAATGAGTGATAGGTATGAGTTCGGTTTCTTCACCATCCGGATCCATTCTTTGGTGGATACGCCAGACGAATACGTTACCCTGAAAGTTCCAGGTCAGTAAGTGTTAGCTTGTGATAGCTCTGGACCGGATACGCACGGAATTATTGCCAGCACAAAGTAAGGAGCCGTCGCTCGCGACGGTGACACTCGAGACCGATACATCCTCTTCAGGTATGAGCTGATGGGTACATTTATTCTCTCCTAAATCCCATATTCTAACATTTCCTCCTCGATCGCAGGCAATCACCTCTCCTTGGTTGGGATGGATTACTACGTCGTTGACTGGAATTCCGTGATCGTAGCTTCGTTGTACTGCTCCATCTTTTGTCTGCCAGACCTTCACCCAACCATCTTCTGAGCTGGTTACCAGCCATTTTGTCTCGCAGTGGAACGTAACGCCGGTAACGTTGCCTTGGTGACCAGTAAATATCATGACAGGAGCAGGGTTAGTTGAGCGGATGTCGAAGAGCTTGACATTGTGATTGCCAGCCGCTGCAAGGTATTTCTTATCGGGTGATATGCAGAGGCGATTTACTTGGGAGTCAGGGTGTTGTATTGTGCGATGGCAGATGCCTGACAGAGCCTCCCAGAACCGTATCGTGTGATCATAGCCCGCTACACGCACGTGTCAGTTCTTTGGTTTCTTCTGATTCATCTGAGTGTCCCGAAAAGGCTGACAAAAGTTCATATCGAGGCTCTAGGCAACGTACCTATGCATCACATGCAAAAGTCAGCTTGGATGCTAATTCCTTTGATGGACCAGCCATGAAGGACTGAAAGCCTTTGAAACAGCCTCATAAGAGCAAAGTGAACCTGCATACCTGTGCAAAGAATGACGCTCATAATTCCTATGTGTGCCGGACCTACGCCTGCTGTAATGTTTCTACCTAAGGCAAATATTGTCGATTCCGGTGGTTGTAAGACTCGTGGGGTTGCGGAAATAATTCCACGAGGGCAAGTGCATGAATGGCATATGAAAAGTTACACCATCGTCAGTTGACTACTGCATGATATTCCTACTATGAATCTGACAACGCACTTGATGCGGATTTAGCTGCCGAACATTTAATGGAGTCCGGCTTACAATGTGTGGATCTATTGAATAAAGGAACGTCAAAGGGCTTGTCCAATACAGTGATGCAGGTCATACCCCATACATACAGAACGTGGACGGGTAGAGCCGCTAGGGCAGAGTATCAGTACCGAGTCTACAATGGCCAATCATAAATCCAACACTGGTTGCCTCTAATACCATTGTCCGCCGCTCCCAAGAGTATATATCATGGAGCTTATGAAGAATTTAGCAAGATTATCTTAGAAGAATAGATCTTAGTCCTTGACCTCCTTATCACAACAACTCTAGAGTAATCCAAATAACTTGAATTCTCAAAATTTGGACATAATGGCCTGGTATTTTTGTTGATTATAGTGGTTGGAGGGGTTTTGGCGGATTGGCTATTATGGAACACCACAGCACGGTAGGAAATGATTACATAACCTCTGACCTCTGGTCACAACGTGAATACAATGACAGGAAGCTGCGATTACCAGTCTCGTCAGAATACTTCCGTAGCAAATTTCCTTGCACTTCCATATGAAGCCCTTGAAGCAGATGTTTGGGGCAAGCTCTAATTTGGGCGTTTGCAGCTTGGGTTCCCCGCCTGTCAGAGCTCTTGAGCAATCGAAGCAGTTGTCATAGAAAGAATGGCTCCCTCATCGCTCAAGAAGATGAGTGGTAGCAAAGGAAGGAAAGAAGGTAATTATGCTTCTTCAGACAGATCAACATCAGTAGATGTGTTCACAAGTGATGATCTGGGGCTTACACTTCTCCCCAGACCACAGATTCAGAAGAATGATGTAGGAGAAAAGGTACAGGCTGCCATCGGCAGGCCTACAACCATCCACACCACAGAACAGCAAGGAGATGGCCAGCGTTGTCCGTTGGAGCTAGAAGAACAATGCCACCCAATGACGAGAAGATCTACAGTTAACGAGTCCATAGGTGGGAGCTACTACTTCGGACTTAGCAAAAGGGTGGAAAGATACTTAAACACTGGGTCTTACAATAATGAGGCTGTACTTCGGCCTGACGACTGCTGTTCTGGAATACAAGGCGATCATGACCTGAAGCGCGAGGACTTAATCTTGTCGACCGAAAAAATCCCTAAGGACATCGTGAATGGCCTTCATCATGACAGGAAGGCCAACACAATATACTCCTCGGCTCCATACCACTCTTCTCTGGCCAAAAAAGAGCGTTGGGTTGAGCGTGACAGCTTATTCAACTCGTCGAACCAGATGCATAAGGGAGAGGTGAGAAAGATCGGTCTCAATGGAGCAAGTGACAGCCTGGAGGGTGTTCTTGGCAATGAGCACGACGGTGGTAGAGATCGTGATGCAAAAGCATGTGAAAATTCGCTGAGATATAAGTTTTGGGAATTGAAGGAGAAAAAGTCTAAAACCCTCTTCCTAACTTGTGCTAGCGGTAACATTGGTGGCTTGACATTCACCAAACCCATAACAAACAATAGGCTTAGCAAAGACCATCCACTAGGTTTGTCGACTGATACAGCACAAAAGCCATACCATAGTACTCGTACTTCCGAGAGTGAAAATACAAATTGTGATATTCCGGAGACAAACCGCCAGTCACACAGTGCTTCAGCCTTGTTGGTACCAGTCGAGCTCCAGAGTTCTAGCAAAGCAATACCCACGACGCATCAGCAGGCTCTTAATAGCTTACAACTGTCTTCCCAGCTAATTCTCGAGCCATCACAAGCCTCCCCCAATTTGCACGCAGCTCCTCCAAAGACAGCGTCGATATTAAGGAAGCATCTAAGGCGATCTTGGACCAGGCACTTCCCCACCAGATCCAAGGACTTAACCTCGAAAGGCCAATATAGTGATCACGCTCATACTTCGTCGGCAACGCCATCTTGCTCAATCGCGAGTAAGATACACTCCAATTCTCTCAAAGCTGGCTTTGCACGTGAAAACCGCTACAAAATAAGGGCTCACCCCAACTCGAGAATCTTGGCAAGTTCTCCACCTCCTCGTACAAAAGGTTCCCCCCAAGCATCTTACGATTTGGAACGTGCCACATTCAACAACGTTGACGATACCGTACACGTTCAAAGTCGGTTAAAGGCTGGTATAAAACGTTCAAAATCTCTTCCCGATCCGCGTCTTCTACATCAATTGTTGGACATGAATCTGCAGCAGGGTCATCAGCTGTCTCGGTTCTCCCAACCACCTAGGGAACATCATGTGGTGGGTGCCCATTCTCAATATCAAGCTGCAAACTATACGTCCCTGCCCACGAATCACGCCGCTCAATCCACGCTACGGGATACCCATGGTGACATCAACACTCCTCTGATGAAAATACATTCTCAACATATGAATGCGAATATCAGTCAGGCAGGTCAATCCCTAGCCAACTCAGGTATGGGGGTTCCCGTCCAAAATTATAATCAAATCAACAATTTTGTAAACAAGAACGGCAATTTTCAGCCCGTATTTAACAACGCTGTATCTACTAATGACGGCCTCACAAAAATCAACGGCGACCCCTTATGTACGGCGGCTGAATTTATGACTCTACAAGAAGAGTACGGTAATTTGAGCCGACGTCTTCAAAATCTTGAAAAAGCCCTCGACTGCGCGCGCGAGCAGAATCGAATTTGCAACGCAAGGTGTAAGGACCTGGAGCGTTCAAATGAAGATCTGAGGCAACAGCTCAAGTCCGATACGGCTAAAAACGGGAAGTCTAGAAATCGAGGCATCGTGGACGTCGTCGAATGGGTCAGACAATCTTATCCAACCGGTGACCAGCAGAGCCTCAACGCCAGAAGTCCTTCCTTAGAGAACATCTCGATTCCACGAACGAGCGGAAACGATGGACCATCCTTGGAATCTGGAGCTACTATAAACACGATGGTTTCACCAACACAACGCCAGGATGCAGCTCTTCCGGCCCTAGCCACAGCATGGCCTTTGACACAGGCAAGAGATATCCAAGCTCCATGCTTGGGATTATTTCAACCAGAGGTTCAGTCTCTACCTGGTCCATATATTATCCCTAATGATGCCATGCCTACTTTTTCTCACTATCTTACACATCATCCCGATCCTCAACCATTCGGGCAGTTCCCTTACCATGAAACTCAGCCAGGACACCCATTCCATAACATAGGAAACCAGTTTCAACACATTCCCGGTGATCATTTTTTAGGGTATCGCGAGCAATCACCTCAATTTTTGGCCTCTCGCACACCACCGGCCGCAGTACAAGCCGAGGCCTCAACGAGCGGTATCAAACGGAAGAGCGATTCAGAGCCATATGCCGATCAAGGAGCAAAAAGACAACAGCAACACGTGGAGATTGAACCTGGTTTTTCCCTAGCACAAGCAGCGACTGATGAACAGGCTCAGGCTGAGGCCTGGAGGGAGATGTTGCAAAAAGATTATGAATGGCTCGACGGAGTGAATCCTATCAACCAAATACCCAAAGATGGGAAACAGTTTGGCATCCCAAGTGCATCTCTAATCCCGGCAACCACACATCCAGCCATGATGACCCAAGCACCAAAAGGGCTCATTGCGCCAACGCCTGGTGAAGCGCCTCGGAAGACGACACAGAAAACGCCGACTAGGCGCAAGGTGCCGAAGACTGACCTTGAAAAAAAAGCCAAAAGAGCCCTATATAACAAGAAATACAAGACCAAGAAGAAGGAAAAGGAACTCCTTGAGAAGAACAAAGCTGCCGAGAGCCTCGAAGCCTCGGAAACCGCTTTGCCCTCATCCAACGCTGACAGCGACAACGGACCCCTTCCAGGCAGACCCGTCGACCCAGCGCAGGAGGAGGACGACAATGGAAACGATCAAAGCTCCGATTTGGACGCCGAGTTCGATGAAGACCCCGAAACCCAGGAGACGCACGCCGCTGCCTCGTCATGCTCCACCAACCATCCAAATCTAGCCGGTCCAAGCCTCGATGAGGACCAAGCCAGCACCGGCACCAGCTTTTTCGAGGATGCCATGATGGAATCGGACGGTTATGAGCCCCCGGCGGAGGAAAATTATGACCCCCCGGCGGAGGACAGTGAGGACAGTGAGGACAGTGAGGACAAGGAGGACAAGGAAGAGAGTGAGGAGAGTGAGGAGAGTGAGGAGGAATAGGAATGGGCATCTTTTCCCAGTCATCGAGCTCTCAGTATACAAGTATCTTTGCCCAGTCGACAACGAGGCCATTAGTAGTCACGACGGGCATACAACAAACAATACGGCATATACCCCTTCTTCTCGTGGCTGGGATTTCCTTGATTAGAGGTGTTTACATATGGATGGCACTGCACTGCACTCCAACTCAAGAGCTGAGTTTGGATGCGCGCACAGGGTGCAGGGTATAAGTTTACTTGCTTGGTTGCTACATACACGGTGGATTTCATGCGTGCGCTTTTCGTTATCACACTCCTTTGTTTGCGTGTGCACAGGGTGGAGGAGACAAGGGGAACGGGGGGATAGATGTAAATCATGCGTCGCTCTTTCAGATTAGATAGATATACAATAATAAAAGGAGGTTTCTCCACCACTGTGATGTGCATGTATGTTTGAATGATCGGTTGACTAAGGTACTCGACACGCTCATCTGGTAATGTCTCCGCCTTTTTATTCTCGATTCAACCCCCAGAGAGAGAAAGAGAGAGAGACAGATAAAAGTACACCCATAGTTTTATTTCTATCGCCCATCTTCTTAGACAACCTTACCTTACCTCTACCATCTCTCAACGAAAAACCCAAAAGACCTCCAAAAGGACCAAAAACTTCCACTTTCCCCTCATCAGATCCTGAGGGTTGCCGTCGCAGCCATTTCCACCTACCAGTCTTACTTAGCTGGCTTAGCTGGCTTGTCTGGCTTAGCTGGCAACACTTTCTCATATCCACATACATACACACAGAATTGGCAATCTAGCGCATTCTACCCATCTTAGCTACAAAGCATTACGTATATTAGCACCTTCCTCCCGTAGTTCTAGACTCTAGATCCTCTGGCTATGCAGTGTTTACCATCAGATCTTCGTCTTCCAATATTGTGACAGCTTCATTGAATGATGTTATATAGAGATAATTCGTACAGTCTATGGAATGGACAAATCCCCAAGTGCCAATGCTTCGCGTTCACTTCGTCATTTTCATCATATCTGTGTGGCCTTACTGACTGGTACAGAGCTCCAAGTAAAATCTATAGACAAATCCTCAAAGCGCCAATGCCTTGCGTTCATGTCGTCAAAAAAAGGGGGTAGAATAACTACCACAACAGAACACCCATTCCAATAAGCCCCGAAAATAGTAACAGTGCTCCACTAGGTAGAACCCTGTACGCAGCAGATGCCACCTTGCCACAACAAGGCCGGTTATACGTTACATTATTGATCTCCGCCGCGACCTCAAAGACCGACCCGGGGTATGATCCATCATTATAATAATCCACGAGCAGGAAATTTGGCGGACGAGGCCACTCAGCTATCATTCGAATCTCAGCACGTAAAAATTCTCCTCGTGGATGGGCCAACCTTACCAGCGCAATTATTAGCCATCAACCCCAAACTTCCCGTCCCATTCAACCCGTTCGTCTGATTTATAAGCACGGTATTCGGCACTAGAATACTCGTTCCTGCTAAATTGATCTCCGTATTCAAATTATGATTAGCTAAGTACATCCTCCCCTCTGCGTCCTGGGTACTCAACCCTGGCGGCCGCTGCTCCGTGCACGGAAAACTGATGTTCGTGGGACTAAAGGGCGTTTCCCATATCTGGCTGAATTCGTCCAAGATGTAGGGGACTTCGGTTTGGTTGGCGTCATAATCCTATCGAAGTTTTGTTATTCTGTTGGCTATAATACTGCTGATTGAAAAGAATAAAACGGCTCTTCTCACCATGAAGATGACAGCGCGCTTGCCGGTCAGTATCATTTCTGATAGGGTGGGCCAGTTGGAGATATTCATGGGTACGACTGGGGGAATGTAGGCATATTTGGCTAATCCGGAGTTGATGAGCGGAGTGGTGTAGTTTCCTACGCCTATGAAGTCAGAGTTCACGAGGAGGAGGGTGACGACGTCGTAGGGATGGGTGGAAATCCAGGAGCTGACGTTCGTGAAGTATTCTTCTGCTGTGCCAACGTCGAGGAGGTCGCAGGAGCTGTGGCAATAGGAGATAGTGTTTGTGGTGGCGTTGTAGTGGGTTTCGCCTGTGAGGAGACGGATGCCGTCGTTCAATTGGTCGAGCACTCCGAGGTCCTGGTTGGCGGCTGCGTTGTGGGGGGCTACGAAGGGGCTGTTGTGGGCGCCAACGTAGGTTATGTTGCTGTATTTTCGGTTGCAGAATTCGGGATAGTTATTGCATGCTTGGGTGTTTGTTGGGATGGCTGAGGGGGAGGTTGTTCTGCTGACAGTGGAGTTTCTAGCTGTAGTTGCGTTGAGGGTAGATGACGAGGAGGCACCTACGGTGCCACGAAGAAGGCTCATGCTGGTTGAAGTTGATGATTTGGTTGCAGAGGAGGTATTAGCCACGGCCATGAAAGTTTCAAAGGCGACGGTAGAGGCATTGAGGCTGACTGTCGTTGAGCATGAGATATAAGAAACCTGGGAACCGGTAGGCACACCCAGATTGATCGATGAACCGATTGGTTGTGTGCCTGACAATATCACATCTGATGCAGTCCGGGTCTGGGCCTGGGTCTCAATGGCGAGAAGTAGAGTAATAGGGAGAGAGAAAAGCATGTTCGAAGAATGCATTTTAACACCCTTCGAAGTTTCAAGAACGAATGATGAACAGCGAAAGAGGCAGTAGGCACCAAGCAGATACAGATGGGCACATGCAAGTAGCTTTTGAGATTAGCTGATGCAGAAGTCGATATGCTCCTTCATGGTGATTTGCCTCCACTACGTAGAGGTACAGACTGTGAAGGAGAAGGAATGAAAAAAAAAAGTTCTAATGTGTAATCTGGAACTCTTCGATGCATGTCTTCCCTACTGATGGTTCGATACGGTACACCGTATTGATTACACCTGGGGTGAAGGAGTCCGGCAGGAAATGCCTTATGTCAGTTCAACGCGTGTTTTAGTGGCGCAATCGTGGGCATGCGTACCCACCGTATCCATTGACTGTGCCGCGTCATCCGGTGGCAGGTCATTAGTTTGAAGGACTCCTGGGAGGAAGATTGGGTTGCGAGATGGAGATGAAGCTGGAGGATGACGTATCATACTTTCCGCAGCCAAAACATGGCCGCTTTCCACTTCGGAACCAACGGCTGTGAGGTTCTGTATTGTGTAAGATACGAAGTCTGCATTGGCAAGCCCCTTCAGGGCCATAATGCCGATGCCGAGAGGATCTAGGATATGACTATCCGGTTAGGTAAGGTGGGTATGGAAAGGGTATCTGTTTTGTTGTCTACGGTCTTCCGTTTGTATGTTTCCACTCAGCTGGAGCAAGCATCCAAATGTCTGCTGCATAAGCTCTATAGAAGCACAGCCTTTCTTTACAGTATCCTGCTTCATTCCTCAAGTGCATTGATCTCTCCTCTCCCATTTTGTCCAAGTGACATTCACATCCTCATATCCACTTCTCAAGATTGTCTCCCTCGTTTACTCCAAGCATCAAAATGGCCCTCCCCTCTTTCCTACCCCTCGACCGCCAACGGAAACCACCCTCAAACCCCTCCTCCATCTCCTCCCCTTCCGCCAGCGCCCCCAATTACGCCCACCCCACCACCAACACCATCAAAGCCGCAACCAAAACCCGCCTGCACTTCTCTCTCCTCTCCTCCCTCCTCTACTTCATCGCCCTCATCTTCCTCATCCTCGTCCAAATCGGCTCTACCCACGCCCACAAACCCGTCTTAGGAAACATCTACTTCCTCAAGCTCGATCTCAGCCAAATAATTCCGGAATCCGTACCTCAATCGGACTTGATAAATTCCATAGCCAGGACCTTGGGCTTGCATGATTTCTATCAGGTCGGGTTGTGGGGATTTTGCGAGGGGTATGGCAGCAGTATTACGGATTGTAGCAAGCCGGTAGTGATGTATTGGTTTGATCCGGTGGAAATTATTCTCAGTGAGCTGTTGGCTGGTGCTACAAGTGCGTTCCTTCTTCTGTCACCCCCATATTGCAACGCTCACTTATTCTCCTGCGAGTAGTTGCACTCCCTCAAAATGTCATCTCCGCCCTCTCCCTCGTCCGCCTGGCCTCCCACTGGATGTTCGCCCTCTTCCTGGTTGGCACCATTTTCTCCTTCATCTCCATTTTCCTCACCCCATTCTCACTCTACACCCGCCTGCTCACCATTCCAATTTCCATCGTCACCTTCCTCACCGCCCTCACCACCACCGCTGCGACAATAATTGCGACCGTTTTGTTCATCATTTTCAAGAAAGTTATTCATAGTGCTGAGGATACGGTGAATATCGTGCCCGAGATTGGAAGGGAGATGTTTGCATTTATGTGGATTGCGACAGCGTGTGTCCTTGTGGGATGGGGCGTGCAGGTAGGGTTGTGTTGTTGTTGTGCTAGTAGGAGGGACGTCAGGCTAGGAAAGAAGTTGGGGGGGAGGGAAGCTTGGGAGAACGAGGAGAAGGGCGAGGGGAAGGGAAGGAGGGGACTGTGGGGAAAGAAGATGTCGTAGATCTGTGGACGGCTTCTACTTAGGAGACACTCGTATGCAGACCAAAAATGTTTATGATCACGGCAGACTTTTGATAATAAGCCTTCAATTGATTTCGAAGAAGGCTATGTAATGCCCATGAAGGCTGGTATAGTACACACATGCTAGCATGGTAGCTAAGTGACTTCTGCGGTCACATGCATGGTGATATGCTAGTTGATAAAACATTGTGAGAAACATGCCCGCCAGTATGCATCCTTTGGGTATCTTGTGAACGAAATAGACATAGAAAAACCAACGCCAAACAAGCCGAAATAAAAAGTCCCAAGTCTCAGCAACATGAACCCTTTTGACTGAAGTGGTCCCCCGTCCGTAGACTATCCAAAGGTCCTGTCCAGCATGACACCTTGTCCTCCATTCTTTTGTAGGAAACCATAACACAAGGGCCTGTCCACGAGGACATCCTTCTCCTCCATTCTTTTGTAGGAAATCTTAGAACAAGGGCCTGTCCACGGTGACATCCTTCTCCTCCATTCTTTTGTAGGAAATGGAACTCAGAGCAAACAAGGTCCTGTCCCTGATGACATCCTTTTCCTCCATTCTTTTGTAGGAAATGAACTCCAAAGCAATTAAAAGCCAACAAGGTCCTGTCCGCGATGACAACCTGCTCCTCCATTCTTTTGTAGGAAATGAAACTCGAAACAAAGAAGGTCCTGTCCCTGATGACATCCTTTTCCTCCATTCTTTTGTAGGAAAAAGATACCCGATGCCAAACGCCGCTGAATGCTACTTAATTGCTCATAGCTAATAATCATCCCCCTCAGTGAGGAAGAGCTCGTTGGCCCTCACATCAATCCCAGCTTTGTTCACAGCAACAAAGCCCGTCCCTACCAAAGTTCCCCCACCCTCCACTTCCCCCTCTATCCCTTCCTCATCATCGCTATCGGGAATGATCCACGCATCATCAGCAGTGTTCGTCTGGGCGATAAGGCAACCTGGCTGGACGAATTGAGGAGCGAGTGGTACGAATGGTCCAGGAGTGATGACGTCTTGTTGGTCTTCATCCTCTGAGTCGAAATAGTCGTCAGAGCTGGGTGGTGAAGTAGGATCCTGTTGCTGAAAGTGGTTCGTGACTTGTACGTCATCGGGATCGTCAGCAAAAGGCCATGGCACCATCTCGTCCTCGTCTTCGTTCTCGGGTAAAGACTTTCGACGCTTTGACGGGGACTCATTCTCTTCGTAGTCGTCTTCCGAAGACCGGGAACGCTTTGAGCTGACAGATGGAGACCGGCTGGCTGATTGGTCTTCATATCGATCGTCGCATGGTTTTGCGCTGCCATCCTCTTCTTCGCGTTCGACACTGTCCATTAGTGGTGACTGATGCCCTTGGGATTGCGCGACATTGTGGGCGTCTCCATGTGTGTTATCTAGTTCGCTGGCGTCGTAGTTCTCAGCTCTGCCAAGATGAGCCAACTCCGGCTGTTGAAACTGTGCATCGTAGTCACGACTCCCCTCCTGACCTTCGACTTCGCGCACGAAATTGCTTACTTCTTCGGCGAGCTTGCTATCCAAGTCGTTGATGATATCATTAGCGCCGACATTGACACCCAGGGTGTCGATGTGTGTGGGGATGGTCGGGGAAGACAGGTCAATGACCGCTGTCGTGGCTTCCTCCACTGTCTCGACCGCTTTCGAATGTACTTGTCCACGTCCGGCGTGGACTTGATGACAGTCTGGTGTCGGCGTTTGGTGTTGAGCGCTCAACTCGGACCTCACTTCGGCCCTCAGCTCTTCCCGCAATTCCTCTCGAATCTGCGATTCAAGTTGTTGACGTAACTCTGCCCTTACAACGGGCTCCAACGAATCTACAAGGAAGGCGTATGTCTCGTCTTTGATTTGTGCCTCGTACTCAGACGTGATTTGTTGGTAGCGCCGGTAAACATCTTCACGAACTTCAGCAATCCATTCGGTCTCGAATGTTGCTTTTACGTTTTGCTTAATCTCTACAAGGAGTTGCTGGTAGTGAGCATCAATGTTCAAGTTTGAACTGCTGGCCATGCGAATAGCAGCTTCATCGGCGCGCTGCCTTCCCTCCTTAGCTCTGCTCAGTTTTTGAGCGTGTCTGGCTTTGGCAGCTTGGTGGAGTAACTCTGCGTCTTCTCTCTGTATGGCGCGGGCTTTGTCGATGACTGACTTGTAGCCGATGCCATCTGTCGTGATCGTTCGTGAAGTGGACGACATGTTCGCGTCAGGGTTGGGGAAGGTTCCGGTAGCGGGGGACGACGTGGTGACAGCGGCAGGGTGGGAGGTTGGGGTGGAAGTGCGATGAGGGGTTGTTGAGGGGTATGTGTTGACGACGGCAGAGTGGGAGGTTGGCGTGGAAGTGTGATGAGGAGGTGTGGGAGGATGTGTTGAGTGTGTTGCTGAGATGCGGTACCTGGAGGTGGGTGTCGAGGAAGAATTCATTGCCTGGTATTTGTGTTAACCACAAAAATAAGACGGTCTCGCACATGCACAAGCTTACAGGCTCTGAGTGGTATGAACGGTGAGATTCAACACGGCGTTGAAAAGTAGCGTGTTGGTGGAGATGCAGGCAGTGGAACACAATTGCCTAAGCTTGGAGGTGTTGATTTGACGTGAATGGAGATCGTATCGACCTGCCAAAATGCTGTGCAGAGCGAATTGTGTCGTAGAGAGCGATGGTGTTATGGTGTAAGGGTACAAGTGTGGAGGGTATGGCAGCTCTACGAAGAGACGAAGCTTGATGAGGAGACACTGTGGCTATACAATGTGGTGGTATGCAGGCGGTGGAATGTGATTGCACAATTTGGAAGGTGTTGAAATGATGTGAGTGGTGAATTTGGAGATTGTGGTGATTGTATCGTAGAGTGTGATGCTGTTGAGGTGTAAGAGCACAAACGGTGGAGTACACAATCAGCTCTATGAAGAGACGAAGATTGATGAGGAGACAGTATGTGTGTAGAATGTGTTGAGGGTGAAGAGGGAGATGTAAGAAGGATGGTGAGTTTGGGTGATCGTGGTACCTAGATATATCTTTCGGGCGGAGCAGTTAGGGCTGCGCTAAGATAACACATAGACGCGGAGAGGTAGGGATGGAGCTTTATCAAAACAACCCTGTCATCGCGAAGAACTCCATTGTTTTGACCCTTTAATTTCGGGCGGATTCCGCTCCCGCATCTAGCCTCAGCCCTAGCCTGTCAGGTCTTCTGTTTTATTTCAAATTATGACATCGACAGACACACCTTCCGATTTGTAATGCTGCTTTTTTCCGGTATCGCTACCTCCAGATTATTGCTATTTTTCTAAGACTTCACTGCATTCAATTTTGATCAACAGTCAGCACTAGCAGCCATCTTTGTATCTCCCTTCGGCTTCACTTGGTGAACACGAACATCTCCGGCCTCCAGGCCATTAATTACCATGGCACCTGCAGTCACCTTGGATAACACTTCGGACTTCGCCCCCGTTCTCTCAAAAACTGGAGGCAGCCCATCACATCCAAGGACACTGCTGCTATCTCCTCCGTCGCTTTCATCACATCCAGAGAAATTAAACAATGTTTTGGCAGCCCATGATCGGAGCGCTACAGACATCCAAATGCTCGACCGTCTTTCTCTCTCCCTCGTCACTCTTCCGCCCGCAACCTATGACCTGATTATGATTCTGATGGACGACGACGGCACGAGAGCGGAATCAAAGAAATTACTGAATGTGGATTTGTTGTCGCGTATAGTGAAATCATTGAAACCAGGTGGGAGGATCCAAAGTCAGGATGGCAAGTTTGGTATAGCAGATGAGGAAGAGCGTAGGGAAGCGATCTTTGCAGGGCTGATCATTGAGGGAGGTGATCTGGTAAAACCACACCAGGAATCTACGCAATCAGTGCCACTGCGATTCGGAAAGAAAAAGAATGAAGGTGGTGCGGCAGCCGTTACTAGTGCAGCAGGCACTGGAGCTGTTTCACTGAATCTGAATGGAAAGAGAAAAAATGGCCCACCGGAGTCAACCCAACCAGCAGGTGTAGGGTTCGTTGACTTTAGTGACGACTTTGATGCGCCAGACGTGGATGATGACGATGATGAATTGATTGATGAGGATACTCTTCTTGACGAAGAAGACTTGAAGCGACCTGTCGTGCAACGTAAGTTCAGTTATGACTTATTTGAATCAGCAGACGGTCTAGCTAATCAGATATTCTATGCCAGCACCCGAGTGCCGTCCCAAGACTGGGAAACGTCGTCGAGCCTGCAAAGACTGCACTTGTGGCCTAGCTCAAAGACTCGAGGCTGAGGACAGGGCCAAGCGCTCTAACGCCGATCAAGCTCTTGCGAAATTGAAAGCAGAAGAGCTGGCCGAAGTGGATTTTACAGTACAGGGTAAAGTAGGCAGCTGCGGCAACTGTGCACTAGGAGACGCTTTCCGGTGTGACGGATGCCCTTATATTGGTTTACCAGCTTTCAAACCGGGTGAAGAGGTTCGACTGATAAACGATGAGGTTCAGCTTTAAAGCATTGAAGTGAGGTACTATGAATAGTCTTTAGGGCATGGACTACATCCGACTACAACGCATTGGCATTGTGAGATTCAGCGCGCGACTCTTTGGTGTTATAAAAGCGATCGTCCCGACGAACTTTACAAGCACAGTGATTCACTCGCACCAGTTTTTGGGAACCTGAAGAGCATGTTTGGAGATTTTTCAGGTCACGGATTCATGCTATTCTGTGTTATTTTGGTTACAGGCCCGATGTCTCTTTTGTTCTCATTCACGAGCAAAAAATCAACGGTGACGCCTCTAAAAGATTATAGACTTTGAATGGACTCCTTCTCAAACAGGGCATCCCGCGCATTGATTCTACTTGGGTTAAGATTCATACTCCTCAACATACTCAAGAGATGCGAAGCAGCTCTTGTACCATAACGATACTAACCGTACGATCGTCAGTCGACACGCGTTCCTGCACGAGCTAATTCATCTGGAGCAAGAATGACCTCAATCTTTCTGCATTAAACCCAGCTACCGTGGCCGAGCTCAATTGATGGTTGACATATGTGGTAACTGAACCCCGAGCAAATAGAAGTACTCCCACAATTAGCCGCAGATCAAGGCTATTGAGCCGAGAGTTGCCCTAAGAAGCAAGCCTAAGGGGCAGCCCCCCGGCGTCGGGTCTCCTTAGTTGGTCCCTGCAGTGCCCCGCTCATGTAATGAGGGGCATGTCCACGAATAGGCATTGCCCACAAAATGTCCTCATCAATGCCATCCAATTCACTTAACACCACCCGCCAAAAGCACTTCCCTCAACACTCATTCTCACCATGTCTCGTCCAGACTACCGGCGGACTGCCTCCACAAATCTAAAAGCAGCAACAAGTGGCAAACCTTTACAAGGAAAATTGGCGATTGTCACAGGAGGCTCTCGAGGTGTGTCACTGCTCGATGCCTTAAGCCTGTTGAACAAAATCTAACTCGAAGCCTCAGGAATTGGTGCCGCAATTTGTCGCAACCTCGCAGAAAAAGGAGCCTCTCTTGTTATAGGCTACACCTCCGACTCCTCATCCGACATAACAGCCAAACTCGCCTCCTCCCTAGAAAGCTCCCATGGCATCAACACCCTTTCCGTCCAAGCCGACATGGGCAACCCCAACGGTCCCGCCCACCTAATAACCACCGCCAAAAACCACTTCTCCCATCCCCGAAGCGGCAAATTCCAAATCGACATCATCATCAACAACGCCGGCGTCGCCAAAGACATGCCCCTAGGCGAAATCACCCCCGAAGAATTTACCCGCCAATACGCCGTCAACGTCCTCGGTCCCATCCTCCTCATGCAAGCCGCCCTCCCATACCTCCCAACCAACCGCTCCGGCCGCATCGTCAATCTCTCCTCCGTATCCTCAAGTCTCGGCTTCGTAGGCCAAACTATCTACGGCGGCACCAAAGCAGCTTTAGAAGCCATGACACGAACATGGGCGCGGGAACTCGCGGAACGCGCTACTGTTAATTCTGTGAACCCGGGGCCGGTGGCTACGGAGATGTATGGGGGTACGAGTGAGGCTTTTCAGAAACATTTGAAACCCTTTATACAGAGTGCGCCGTTGCAGAAAGTGAGGGCCGGGATTGATGAGGAACGGTTTGTGGAAGATGCGGATAATGCGGGGGGGAGACCGGCGTATGATTATGAGATTGCGGGGGTGGTTGCTATGCTTTGTTCTGAGGATAGTGCGTGGTGTACTGGGAGTGTGGTGTGTGCGAATGGTGGGTTTAGGATGAGTACTTAGCTGCGTTCTCGGGCTTTTATAAGAAATATATACAATTAAATCGATCATCCTTTTTCTAGCCAGCCCACGGACGGACAGTTGTTCATTAAGAATTGCCTTCATGCCGCAATAGTTTAACAAGCCAACCTCATACAACAATACATTCCTCCCACAACCTCTCATCTGCAACCACTCGGAACAAATTCCGCCCCAAAAACCCCCCCAAAAACGCCTCTATTTACAATCCCATCTTCTCCCCATCCCTTCCCCCTAACCTCCCTCCCATCCCCACCTCCAAAAATGTCCACCTCCTCAACCAGCACCACCTCCCCATCTGTACGCTCCCCTCCCTCCTCCCCCTCCCTTTCCCCCACTAACAAAACCCCCCTCTCCCAGCCAATCCCCCTAACCCGCCTCCACACACTCACGCACGAAGTACGTACTCCCCTCCTCCTCCCTCCTTTTCCCCCGCAAAAAAAATAAAAGGGTAAAGCTAAAGCTCATAATACAGATCCTTGCCACCGTCTTCCCCCCCACCACCACATCTTATAATCATGCGCTCACCTCTTCGCAAAACACGGAGATTATAAATTCGCTTTTGGGGAAGATATTATCTGAATTTTCTCCATCATCAGGAAAGGGAACGGGAACGGGAGAAGGCACGGGAGAAGGAGAAGGAAAGGGAGAGGGAGGATATAAATGGTTGGTGCAGAGTACGATTATACAGCAGACAGAGGAAGAGGGAGAAGGGAGTGTGAAGAGAGGAATGCATTCGGCGAGTGGGGCGTATTGGAATAATGAGAGGGATGGGATGTGGAGTTGTAAGTGGGAGGGGGCGGAGGGGAGGGGGTTTGATGTTGTGGTTAGTGTGGTTTGGATTAGTGTTGTTTGAGAAGGGGGGGGGGTGGGGGGGGGGATGAGTGTAGAAGTGTATAGGATGGTGATTGATGGTGGGGGGGGTGCTTTTAAAATGAAGGGAAATTTAATTTATTTGTTGGATGTGATGGTTGTTGCATTGGGTTTGGTCGAGTCATATATATATGCTACATACACCCCGAACTTAGGATCGAGGATTACCCTTTTCGATCGGGAAAGGGAGCAAGGCCGCTTTAAAGGGAGCAGCGAGGGAGTAAAGGGGCGTAGCAAGCGAGCATCGAGGGAGTACGGGGGAGCACTGAGGGAGTATCGAGGGAGCAGAAGGGGAGCATTGAGCGAGCAGCAAGGGAGCATCATGGGGCAGTGCAGGGACGCAGTCGGTGGGAGCCTGAAATGGCTTCATCCGTCTCGGCTTGAGCTATGTACCCTCCTCGCTTTTCTCCTGCCTAGACTTCGCCACTTCCCAAAGGATACTTTTGACGGCTGAAGCTATCATATACGACTGGCTGTAGCTTTTTGTATGGTTTTATTTCTTTCAACGAGGAATTGATATTTATCCAATTTTCATTATAAATGTTACGATTCTCAGTGACCAATTGGAAGAGATGGATGGCTACAGGAGTAACAAGTCAAAAACATCGCTATATGTGACCGCATGTTCTCATCCATCATAGCACATTCTCCAGACGGGTAGCGAGATCAATGTCGTTGTTCTTCTTCGCGTACTGCGCTGGCGTCCAGCCCCGATTATCTGGCACCATCATGTGCGCCGCATCCGGAAATGAAGTCATAATCCTACGGCATAGCTCAGTGTCGCCAATCTCAGCGGCCCAATGACAAAGCGTTTTGTTCTGCTTATCCAGCACGTCCGGTTCTAGCTGCGCAATGTCGCATGCATTCAAAAACGCCTTCACAGTATCGATGTGATAATTGTTTCTAGCACACATCAGGGCCGTCCTGTCTCGATCGTCTTTCACTGTCACGTCTATCATTAGTTTAAGGAGTATCCTTGCGATCTCAACGTGCCCACTGTCTGCGGCATAATGCAAAGGCGTTTCGCCGTACTGGTCTTGACTGGTGAGGCTACTGCCTCGGTCTAGGAGCAATTGGGAGATATCCTTGTATCCGCACTCAGCTGCCCAGTGTAGAGCTGTCTTGTGATGCACGTGATCTCGCTCCCCGACTTTGACGCCTTTGCTGAGGCAGAGAAGCACACCTTCAATATCCCCCTGAGCTGCTGCCAGAATAAAACGTTCGGCATAGCGCTGGGCATTCTCACTGGAGCTGTGTTGCCCAGTATATGTTTCGACTGTCTTGGTATTGGCGCCTTTCCCAGATAAGTAGGTTCCGGCATTTTGCATGTGTCGAACTTGTACGCCATCATCGGGCCCATTGCTAGATGCACCAGGGTGGTGGTCACTGGCTCCAGCATCCAGAAGTAATTGAACGATATGTTCGTGATGCTGCACTTTGGCATGTTGGTATGCGGTCATACCGTCGTTTGCGGCTATATCAAGGTTATCCATTTTCGGCAATAAAAGATCGATAATCGATTCATGCCCAGCCATCGCAGCGTAATGCAGTGGCGTGAACCCCCGGCGGTCCTGACTTGCGACTTGTGACCCGTGCTTCAGGAGAAGCTCACTGATCTGAGTGAAGCCTTTCTCGGCAGCCCAATGCAGAGGAGTCCTTAGATTAAAGGTGGTACTCTTAAACGAAGCACTGCCGCCCTTCTCGAGAAGTAGTCTTACTATATCGGGTCTCCCGTCCTTTACCGCATCGAATAGCGATTCACCTCGATTGATATCGACCTCGGACAAGGACTCGAGTAGAAGTTTCAGACAGAGTGTATAGTCGCGTGTGGGTACTGAAATTTCGCGTTGCCTCCAAAGCCCTGCTGCTGTCTTTTGTCTAAGCTTACTATCATGCGGCATGGCAAGTTCTAAAGGAGTGTGCCCAGTGTTCGTAGTAGCGGTAACATCGAGATTTCGCGAAAGAAGATCTTGAAGAACAACCGGAAGATCAAGCTTGATTGCTTTATGGATGGGCCGCTCTCCTTTTGTGTCCACGGACTGTGGGTCAGCCCCATTTTTTAACAAAAGAATTGCAAGTTCGCTTCTCCGAGACGCAATTGCGCGATGTAACGGAGGACCGTCAAATCGACTCTGACGATCAATTTCAATACCGGGCCTGCCCAGCAATAGCTTCAGTACAGAGCCTTGCTCGGCCATGGCAGCGTGGTATAATGGTGTTTTCCATTCGTGATCCTCCAGGTTTATATCTACAAGGTCTTGCTCAAGCAAACGCTCCATTGTGAGGACAAGATCAAATTTAGCAGCTAGATGCAGGCTCTGAATCCGAGTAGCATTGTGCGGCAACAGTTGTTGAGTCGACATATGATGAACGCATTGCCGAAGCCGGAATTCATCTCTCAGGAAAGTAACGACTTTTTCGACCAGCTCAGGAGTTTCGGGGCTCTCTCTTGCATGATGTCCCCAGTTGTCAGCAACATAACTATACAAATCCGGCATCGATTCTTTGGTGGCCTCATCGAACAGGAGAAAAGTGAGACAGGTCGTCACAAGATTAAGAGGACTTTTAGGGAATGCTGCGCTTCCAGTACGTACGAAGTATTCTAATGTTGTGTAATGGACAAGATGAATCACGCCGCTCTCCTGATCGGTAACGACTAGGCCCACACAAACTGATACTATCGTCTCCTGGTGAATCAGACCATCCTCATCAAAGTCACGGTCTTGTGGCTTGATTGCGAGTGCTTGTTGAAGTTCTGATGCCTTTAAGGGGCGCAAAGCGTATGTCAGCCACGAGAGGATTTCCCGCGCGAGTTCGGCGTCGTCTTCGCCTTGATCATCAATTCGTTGTAGTATCTGGTCATAAGTACTGGCTAGACCTTCTGGAAGCGTATTAAGCGCTCTCTCGACATCCTTCCGGCTATGTTTTTTGATGATTGAACTGATGTGAAGTTGCGCCAGCAGAAACCTAAGTGTATCTTGTTTAGCTGAATGAGATCTGACCTCGGTGACTGAAAAGGCTTGACGTTTGCCAAAACATAGCGAATGAGGCCCGATATTATTCAAAATATTTCTCATTCTAGCTTGCTCCGGTGTGAAATATACTTACATTCCATTAGCCTTTTTGATTACACTATTAGCAATCTTGTTCTGGAAAGGCCCATCAATTCGCACTCTTCGAGACCACGTCTTCTCCTTGGCAAGACGGCTGACCACGTGAAGTCTAATGTCGTCGTCGTGGGCATGTACAGGAAGCTTTGAAGCATTGCCGAAATACTCTTCAATGCCCGGAATGTAGCGAGATGTGACCATTACACTTGTGCAGTCCGGCAGCTGCAGAATACCTTCAAGAAGCTCGTCTCTGACACCATTCTGCTCTGTACATTCATCCAAAGCATCTATGATAATAAAAACCCGGTGGAATTCCTTCATCTGGTCTTGAAGTATCTGTAGTAGCTCCGGAAAGCTGGGCAAAGTCTTGTGCCTCATGTGTTTCGCGTAGATAGCTTTGATGTCGTCAGGTATCAAGCCGCGCTGGATGATTATTTGTTGTATAAGGCTAGAGAGATATTTTGAGGTGGACTGATGATTGAACTCCTTATAGTCACAATATATGCCTAAGACCGCAACAGCCTCATTCTTGAAAGACGTTGTCAGATGATCCAAAGCAATGGCTGCAAAGAAAGTCTTCCCTGCACCCGGCACCCCAGGGCACCATAGTAGTCGAGGCTGTCCCGCTGACCATTTGATGAACTTCTCATCCTGCAACAACCATTGGGCAGTACCTTCTTGGTGCTTGGAGAAGATATCTTGATGCTGCGCGGCAAAATTGACAGACGAGAACCATCTGACGATGTTCTGGACCTCTTCATTTTCTTGGTGATCCTTTATTGCGTCCAATTGCTCCTTCATAGCTTTGGAAAAAGCTATGTTGTCAATTTGAAGGGCTAATGCAAAGATGCCTTTGAATCTTCCTAAGGCAGTGACGGTGCTTAATGCATCTTGCTTTTCGAAAGGCCATTTGAGCGTCTTCCCAACCTTTTTGAGACCGCGCAAGGGCGCCAGTCCCTTCTCAAGTTTCTGTAGTATGGTCTCATAATTATGCAGTGGGTCTCTAAGTAGTCGAAGATTGGCGAGCAAAGGATCACTAGGTCCGGCTACCAAACATAGCTCATTCAGAGTTTCGAGTACCCCTTTGCTTGCGCTTATCTCTAAGAGTATGTTGTTCCTCTCTCCACCCGCATCTTGGACGTCTCTGAGATAATTCACAACGCCTTGAGAGAGTTGAATGATAGCGACGATGCTCGCAGAAATAGACAATGGATCTGCCATCTGACATTTGGACAATTCGAGAGCCCAAGATCTAGAGAGCTAAGGGGAATTCGTAAGTCATCCCTCCAAAGCGTTCGTTAAAGTGGGGCATAATTAAGGCAGTGATGATCCTCCAGCAAATGCAGCTTGGATCCTAGTGCTCAGGCGCTACTCCGGCTAAAGCTGCTACTCAGTGTTGATGATTACAAGGTACTACCAAACTAGGTAGGTAGTGCCTACGACGCTAGTGCGTAGCCAAGACCATCAACATTGCTGCTACTGCTCCAGTCTAGAGATAGGAAAGCCTTTGCAGGAGGACTCCAGAGCTGACTGCGGAGCACATTCTGACTCCGCACCTTTCAAATCACCATCCTGCAGAAGGCAGAATCCTGCTCTCTTACACCCGAGGACTGGGACAACGAAGCTTGGAACCTACTTTTGAAGCCGCGCGTGTGCTGCGCAGGCTCCTACATACCGCACCACTAGTCTTTTATTCGAGCTGAATGGACTCTTTTGTTTATACTTGTTGCAAGAACTCTATAGCCTGAGGGGGAGCAGAGAGGGAGTAGACAAACGAAACGGGCGTTAGTAAGTCAGCAAAGTGGCCATATCCCTGGTCAACAGAGGGTCACGTGCTATTCAGTTTAAAGATTACTATATATATATTATATACACCCCGAACTTAGGATTTGAAACTGCTGTTCTGGGACAGGAAAGGGAGCAGTGCTGCTTTAGAGGGAGCGTTAAAAGAGCACGGGGGAGCACCAAGGGAGCAGGGGAGAGCACCGAGAGAGCATATAGCCAGAATAGGCCTTAGACGCGGGAGCAATGCGGTGATACCGTAGATCTGAAACTCGAAGATACTATATATGCATATATACACACTTGAATGGATGTTTGTGGGGATTGAAAGACCGCAGCACTTTGGTTAGCCGCTAATGGCTGGATGAGCGCAATGGGATATGGCTTATCCAACACAATTATGCTCGCTGTAAGAACATCGTGGAGTTTCTCTCATCCCAAATCGATTCAAAATGCCGTAACACTCAACACGGTAGTTCCCTCGTCTTCTCCCCCTCTCAGCTCCCCCCATTTCGCTCTTCAGACAAGCCTATTCCCCTCCATCTCTTCCTTCCCTCAGAATTACCCCAATCCCTTTGCGCCCACCATCCCCACCCCCCAACACCCCCGCCCTACGTCCCCACCACCCTCAAAACAAAATTCACCACCACCGCCCCCCCCAAGCAAACCGCCAAAACCGTCGGTCCAAACCGATCATCAAACCCTCCCTGCCCCCTCAATCTAATACTCCTCGCCCTCCAATGAAACGTAACCAACGCATAAAGCATACACCCCATCGCCACAATCGTGAATAAAGCCGCACAGATTAAGGAAGTGGAATCGTGACCGAAGTTTAGAAGCCCGATGGAGAGACCGCCGAGGATGACGGTGAAGTTTAGCCAGGAGAGGAAGGTGCGTTCGTTGGCGAAGAAGACTTTGGGTTCGACGCGGGTGGGGAGGGCGATGCGTTTGGAGGTGGGGGTGTGGAGGAGGGGGGCGGTGGACATTGTTGTTGATGGGGGGTTTTGGGGGTTGGTTTGGTTTGGTGGTTTGGTGAGGTGAGGATGAGGAGCTGGGGGATAGGGTTAGCTGGTGTGAGTAGGTGGTTTGGGGGAACGTGATGGGAGAGGTGAAGGAGAGGGAGCAGTTGGTGGGGTAGGGTTGTTGCTACTTGCCTTTGATCGGGTGTCCTCAATTGAGCTTGGATCGTAGAAACGCGGCCTGAAGATGGGATAGTATGTACATGAGCCCAAGCCAAAATGAGGAAAGATACTGTGTATAATTGCTGCTCAATGGAAGTTGGAGTGGGAGTGGAGAAACAATTGACAGCGGGAGTCCTTCCGCGAGCACGTTCTTGAGCTTTTCCACTTTGGGATATTTCATTGCACGAACCCGGATAAAGACTATGGAGTTCTTATCGATGTATGGACTGCAATTGATTTCTTGAAGCGTATGACTGTCATATGGGTATAGAGCTATGGGGATACCTAGGCCAACAGACTAAAATTATGTACATCGGCATTGATACCCAAATCTTCGTTTTCCAATTCGCGTGCACCTTAGCAGAACTATTTGAATTGACAAGCCATTGCCATTAATCGTTCGTTTGTTCTCTGGTAAACAATGTTAGCTAGGTATGGATAGAAAGAAGAGAAAATCAGGCATACCCATAACGGTCCTTCAACTCTGGTATTGGAACTCGTGATAAGTAGATGGTCAAGACAGGGTACGCTCTGACCTTCTTTCTAGCTTCTGGTGTATCATTTCCTCGACTTAGAGGCGCCATAGTCTCGAAAGATTCTTCTGTAGCATCAACCATTTCCAGATCAACGTCGCTTTGATCCACAGTACCTAGCGTGTTCTTCTCACTTTCGTTGATGGCCTCCCCGCTAGGATCTTCTAGCCCAGGATGCTCCTTAGTCAACTCAGCAACGATTTTTCCACTCCCAGTACGCTTGGGATTCTTGACCTTCAACTCGGAAGTCTCTCCATGCAGACCATTGTACTGATACAACTTTCCATTTTCCTTCTGGATTTCAGCCTTGGCGATCTCAACAATGCTTACCATTTTGCCAGCCACATCTCCTTTAGCGTGAAGCTTCACTACCCTGGGCTTCGCTTTGTTGTTCTCACAGTCCACTTTCGACATGCGAAGAATTAAATTTCGTACCTTCTGCTCGATCTTGGAGGATGACAGGATAGACATGGTAATAATTTCGTACTTGTCCTGCCAGCGACGGACCTCGGACGGTAGAAATTGAGTAGGTTCATTTGTGTGCGGGCCATGAGCATCTGCTAGATCCGTTGAATGACTGTGCAGGCCAACAGTGCCATTATTCTTAGGACGTTTAGTGGCCCGAGCGGAGACGTCATCTGCGTCAGGCTCTCGTGTATGCTTAGTAATTGAAGGTTGAGTTTTTGACGAGTCGAGCGGTTCGAATACAGGATCTTCTATTATATTGGCGTCTAGGGGTTTGGACTTGCTTCTCCTCTGCGGCATTGTGAATGTTGCACCTCGTGGCTGTGAGATACTTCGCGTATTTGAGGCGCAGCTGGCATGCGGAAGCGAATGAATTGAATATGTATGAATCGAGAAAATCAGATTGTCGTGAGGTTCTGTGTTGTTCTACCAAGGTAGTCTGATAGACGACTCTACCTCGGGATAAAGGCCCTCGAGTGTTTGCTCTGACCGGGTGCTCAAGTTCAACGGCTCTCAAGTAATTCTCCTTTACTGAAAGTGTGTGGTTGCTCTGTGATTGGTTGCAATCGTAGAATGGTGATGCTCCGAGGAAAGTTCAAGGGTTTCCGGGGGAGGCTTGCAGTTGGAGAGTGAACCACGGTTCGAAATGTCACAGCTGTCCAAGCAATAACGGAGCTGGTTACCAGGCATGCAGCGCTCCGTACTTCAGAAGCTTCAATGTGATGCATACCTCGGATCCACAAATTAGCCTCTAATTATAGAACTGTCAACGCAGTATTGAGGCCAAAGCATACGTTTAGTCGCAGAAGAGCTCCTACAGTTACTTTACCAAAGCATGTACCGATCAGCACAGGGAATCGAATAGTGGCGGCCGCTAAGACCAAGCTCCGAGCTGCCGTGATAAGCGATGAGATGAGAAAATCGATCTTGTCGGTCCGCATTTCCCATCTCTTCCTCGTCCTGCCTGCACTTTGTCATCTGGCATTTGGAGGAGTTGGGTAAGCACAACTAGAAGTACAGCAAGGAAGTACTTCCGTATCCCATGGTGGCAAAGAAAGCTAAAAGTCCAGATTACGAATAGCGCTATCTGTGTTGTTGTTTGCTTCTTCGGGAATGTGCATAATGGGTAACCGTACGCGTGGCTCAGTTACAAAGTAATGAACCCAACTAAGCCACTAGCCACTCGATGCCTGTCTTCAGTCGCGACAGGCAAAGGAAAGGAATGAATGCGGATACCACAAAGACGTATTATGCTGTTGACGTGTTCTCGATATTGTCAAAGTGGTGTTACTATCGAATCTGTCGTATCTTAGAAAAGTGTTCACTGTTCGGGCGTTTCTTTTCAGGACCGGCAGGCTTTAGGCGGACGTTACTAGCATAACCCCCCAAGTAGCATGCAAGTTGGGCCCCCCCTTGGGCCATGACCCTGGCCCTTTCGCACCAATGAAAACAGGGTACATGGCGTAATTGCGGACGTAGTAGGCAACGTAGCGCTCCACCCGGCGCATTGATGTTCATTAATCAGACACCCTCCAACCAGATTTCCGATCCCTTCTTCTCTTTTCGGGTGTCTCATAGTCTCATAGTCTCACGCCAGAGCTAGACCCACCACCCACCACCCACCACCCACCACCCAACACCCTTTCCCATCCCCCCCCAACCCCAAAGCCAAAGACTGACATCCCCAAAAGTCCTCACATCACCACTCGTCCAACCAGCCCTACATCTTCATCTTTCTGCGCACCACCACACAGTGCCTTATTCTCATATCAAAGCGATTTAATGAACGACTGACTCCTTTCGGTTCACTTTGCTCGCTTAATATTTCCATTCTTCAAGACCGGTGTTGCCTATTCTACGTTCTTTCTTTCGCCACGGTCGGCCTTTCCCTCCCGCCAAGATACCCAGTTACCTCTAGTCACTCCCACCACTACTTCTTCACCACGATTGTCTGTGACATATCCTCCGCCTGAACTGAAGTTTGCTCCTTCCTCTATAACCTTCAAGAAGCTTCTTTTACCTTCAGCAATCTCTACTTTTCGTTCTCCGCGGCGTATAAACGGATATTCCGGATTGCCTTCTCCACAATACCTCTGTACTCGCCACTACAAACACTGTATATGCGTCAAGGGTAAATGTTGAGCAGCTCGCATGGCATGTCCTGGTTCCCTTGGAGCTCCTCGGGTCGGAATGAGACCATCTTGCAGGAGAAAGCAAACTTTATGCCAAACAAGCAACAGCGACTGCCCCCTGTGACTCAAATACCGCTCTTAAATAAAATGAAGCGGAAACGTGATGACAGTACTTTACTATCACCGCGCTTGGGCTCGCCAGCGCCCAAGAGGAGGACTGAAACTTTGGGCCATATCCAGGTACCATACGCCGATGCTCAGGTAGCATCGCTACCTCCGCAAGAGGATCAAGTAAACGGAGAGCGGCTATCAAATCAGGCACTTGAGATGCATATATCGCAAGGGCCGGATAGGATGATGTTGGACGGAGCTCAAGATCATTCCAGTGCTCAGGATCAGACGATGGTGTTGGACGGAGCTCAAAATCACCCTAGTGCTCAGGATCAAACAATTTCAAACACCCCTGAGACTCCGAACAGACCTAACGGTGTCAGTTTGCGAGGTGGAGAGACGGGAGCCAGGCGTTCTCTTTCCAGTGCCGAAAAACGGGCAGCTTTGCGCGAGACCATCGAGTCGCAATTCAGTCTTGAAATACTTCTTAAGCATAAGGAGCTACGTTTGATCGACCAAGAATTTGCGAAATGTCAGATAGCATTGGAACAGCTTAGACGGTGTCAGATCATACCATATCCAGCGATGTCTTCTGTCTTTGAGGATCTCCAGGCTGCTACCAGTGGCTCTGGACCGTCGTTCAACAATCGAGCGCCATATGCGCCGCCATGGGGCGTTACCAATGGTCCTTATAGCCGGCATTATGAGCGGTGGCTGATCCCTGACTCGGCTTTTGATGAGAATGTTGTCGAGACCCCCCAAACGCCCGCAGGTATTGGGAAGTCTCTGGCCGATCGGCCTACCAGAGGATCAAAATCAGAAAAAGGGATTGTGGCAAGCAAGTCGCGGTCTCAACGCGGCTCAACCAGTGCTAGACTGAAGGCGCTCCCGCATGGTTATCCAGAGCCAAAGGAAGAGAAGGGGCCGATGATTGTGAAGCGCTCATCCGATGGCAAAATGGTCAAGCTGGTCTGCCTAGACTGTCGCCGCAGTAACTTCAACAGTGCTCAAGGCTTCATCAACCATTGCCGTATTGCTCACTCCAGACAATTCCTAAGTCATGATGCTGCTATCGAGGCAAGTGGTGAGGAGATTGATGCGGACACAGAAGCAGGACTGGGCGAGATGTCTGGCTCACAAACTACGGCTAGCGCCGGGCTAGTGCACCCACTCATCAGATCCGCCCATTTGGCCCGCAATAATTCACCCACCGAGACTGCAAATGCTTCGTCAAGACGAAGAAGGACACAGGCATCTTCACCACTTGTCAGTCAGCCAGCAGTCACTACTAACGCTCCTCAAGCCATGTCTGCAGCAAATAGACGCGGCCTCGGCATCTCTGGCGACGCCAGATCAGATCCTGCGCCATTCGTCCCCTCCCCTCAGACCCCTCATTTGTCTGCATTCCTCGCAAGGATGGGTCATGGTGGCGATCTAGACGAATTGGTCACTGAGGCAACAACGAGGCCCGACGTTGATCTGACAACATTGAGTGATGAGGAAGACGGATCCGACGCCGAAGGAATTGCAAACACACCACAGAATTTGGAAGTTCCTCAGAGCCGCAGTACCCGCGGTGTGCTTCGAGGTGGAGGTGGAGAACCATTCACAAGGACCACGAGGTCTCCAACTCCCTCACAGCAGATATCTTCCCAGCCAAGCCGATCCAATGTCGCCTCGCAGAGGCCAGCCTATCTCCCTAACATCACTCAGCATGCGCCTTATCCGTCTCCATATGAGTCAATTAATCGTGCGGGACACCACGGCCACCAAACTTCTATGCTCGACCATCAATCACCTCTCAACCTCAGCCCCAACACCATTGAGTCCCATACCGCACCCAGCCTCGTGTCCGATGACGGCGACTATGAGAACACACACTCCGAATCAGAGGCACCAAGCTCTGCAGAAGCAGACGACGAGGACCACTACATACACGCTGAGGTGATGGATCATGACGATATGGACCTGGGAGAGGGAAGCTCGGGATCTCAGGAGCATCACCTAGCCTTAGGAGGGAAACCACACGGCCCTTCAGCAGGCAGACGATCATCAGCAATGCGAGCGCCTACAGCTATCCATCATGGAGCATCAGAAGAAAGACACGTTAGTTTTGCGAGCCCACAAAGGAGGTTGAGACGCGGCTCGAGGGCTAAGGAAGAGCATTAAACCATTCAGACAATGCATTAGATACCTAAGGTACATTCATTAGTGTTATATCATAGACAACCAAGCGTTTGGAGCGAGCGACGGCGTCTTAAGGCTTAAAGTTTGGGTTCGGCTTCAGGGTCAGGGATGGCTATTGTTACAAGTGTATAGTGATAGTAAAGGCACAGGGACAGGCAGGATTAACTGGAATTCTCCATTCATGGGTTTTGGCTTGGAGACTGGTGTTAGTGGATGCATATCACTACGATACATCCACAGTGGCTGCCACGCTAGACTGAGCTCCTAAATAAGAGGAACCAGTAGCTTTAGATGGCTCAAGTATTCAATCCAAATTACATTCCGCATAGCTCATTTTGCATATACCACAACTCTCTTCACGCATGCATGGATCTCACAATAATGGAACCTGACACCACTATTCAAACACCGGCAAATCCCATATTTCAGTCATCAAATAATAAAAGGCTATGTCTACAAAAACCATAAAAGGAAAAACCAGTGCGGCTCCCCCAACCAAGAATGATTCGCATGAAACCACCACCCAACAACAACAACAACAACCTATAAACATTGATCTCATTCCCTTGCTTTCTTTCCTTCTTGCATGCTTGCTTGCTTTGGTAGTGGACATGACATGGAACATGCTTTGCTTATGGATGGAAGGATGGATTTCCGATACACAAAGACGAAACGCCGCAAAGAACTAAGCCCAACCAATCCGATGATATGCTATCTGCTCTGCTCTGCTCTTGCTTCCGTGCCTTGAGATCGCCACCAACCATTCCTCGCTAGCTAGCCTGTTTCTATTTTTTCCTTTGCTTTATTCCTGGCCGAAGCCGACGGTTTCTTCGACGGCGATTGTTAGTTTGCCGGATAGGTCTTCGTAGGTTTTGTAGTCGGGGAGATCGAGGCGGTTGAAGCTAGAGAGTAAAGTAAGTAAGAGTTTAGTGGATAGTGCTATCTTTGGTAGGCGAAGATTGGTAATGATGGCTTACCAGGTGTGGGATTTAGGCAATGCTTTGTCAGAGCCGGATTTCTCGATTGTGAATCGTCGGGGTCCGTCACTTCCTTGCAAGTCTTTGAAGCCGTTGACTGGGATGCGGGAAGTGCCTGTTGCGAATTGTAACAACCGTGACTTTTGTTCGGCATCCCAGCTTCGAATGCACTATTGTGATGGGTCAGTGTACTGCTCTGTTGGGGCATGGGGGTACGCTCACAGTCCAGAAATTTCTGATGACTTGATCTTGCTCTGTGTAACCTCTGTAGTCTGTATGCTTCTTCCAGTCTTCAACGTCAATATCTGCAATACCTCCAATGAGCAGCTCTAGTTCGCGCTCATCAAAGACATTGACCAGATCGGGGGGAATGAGTTCATTAAAGCCAGTCACGAAGGCATTAAACTGCTCCTCTACTCGCTTTTGGATTCTCCACTCCGTGATGAGTCTTGATAGCATTAGCGAAGGCTCTAAGGCTACAGTCAGAAAATTTGAAACACCTACTCGATATATTCCTTCTTGTTCTCATTGGTAACCTCGATGTTCCGTCCATTAGGTTTCAAATCAATAGTCTGGACTTCTCCAAAGCTTTCGTCTTCAGTTGAGAAGGTTGGCTCTATAACACCGGTGATATCGTTTTCCCTGCATGTGCTATCAGCTAAGGCAACCGAAATATTGCCGCCGAATACCTACATCGTCCAAGTAAGCGTTCTATGGAAATCTGCATCTACTCCCTCCATATCTGCAAGTGAAACCCGCTTTCGTAGAATCATCTTGTAGAATGCGCCGATAAAAAAAGCGTCGAGGAAACGTCGGTGGAAGATTGCGAGCCCTACCACTCTGCCAATGAATTTGAAGTAATTCAAGTGTTCAGGGTTGATGCCAGAGTGAGGGTTGATTTGGAGAGTATAATTGTCATGAGCGGAATATTCGAAAAGGCAATAGAATGGATTAAACATTTCGTGGGATAACAAGAAGAAAAATTCTCTGTCATACTGTTAGCATCAGTCTCAAAGAATTGGTGGGGGTGATAGCTTGCCTCGACAGTCCGCCGTAATCCAGACCATCTTCACCATCAAATTTTATCATCAGGCGCTTTTTCAGATCGTTGGCATTTTGCCTCATGATCTCCGCGTACGAATCTTCGAAGATGTGGTCTCTTCGGACTTTGACATGGCATTGACCGGACAGAATCCGAAGAGCAGGTTGTGATCTGAAGTAAATGAGTTTACGCCTGAAGTCACGCTTGTATTGTGGAACATTCTGGTCCAAAGATGATGGCAATCGTGGGTCATCCCAGGTTGTAGTCTTGGTATTGTGATCGACAAAGTACACTCTTGCGGTATTTGTAAGGCGCATTTCCCAACCACTAGGCAAAGCTCCTAATTGTGATACAGGCTGAGTCTGAATTGTGGTATTGTTACCATTTGGGTTCCCCCCATACATGCGGATGTATTGCTGCCGCCGGGGATCCACCCAGGTGGTGGTTCGCGTGTTGTGATCAACGAAGTAGTACCTTCCCTCTGGCGTCTGCCTCTGTTCCCAACCTGCAGGGAGCTCGCCAGTCCCAGCGGTCGTTGCACCAGTAGCCATCATCGACACAGCGCTCGCGTTGTTCGCTGATGATGCTGGCGATGGGGCCTCTGCTTGACTTGGAGAGTTCGCTCCCGTACGATCCTCGGGCAACATACGATTTTGGTGGGCGCGTCGCTCTAACTGGGTGTTTGCCTCCATAGCATTTCGTTGATCTCTTTCATTGTATGTGGTTGACGGCCGAGTCCAAGTTGTAGTCCTCGTGTTGTGATCCACATAATACGTCCTCCCCAAGTTGTCCTCCCGTCTTTCCCATCCCGCAGGTAACATCCCTTGGTTGTCTCTGAATGAGCTTAGGTGACCTGAACTGCTCGAACCCGCTTGTCTGGTACCGTTTGCTTGCGGCTGGTTGACAGAAGGACCACCCATGGCTGGGTTTGGTGGATGAGAAGGAGCGGGGCTATGAGGAGGTGGATTGTCTGAAGGGACCTGCGTCGCGGGGGCGCTCGATCCGGTAGGAGACCTCGGAGGTACACCGTTGCTTGTAGATGCTGCACTTCCTCCACCTACTGACAGTGAAGAACCAGGATGTCCTAGAGTGTTAGGTGGGTTTGCGGGTGTTCCTAGGTTCGTAGATAGGTTGACGATGAGCTTTCCGTGTACAATCAAATTATCGTTTGATTTTTTGAGGTCTCGTGTAAGCATTTCTAATAGATTTCGTGTTACTACGTGCGATTGAAATCAGAATCATTGAAACGTACCATCTCCACCATTTTCCAAGTCCAAGGCGTCTCCAATTTTCACGTTTATAACACCTAGAAATCCTTGATCCTTTTTCTTAAATTTCTTCTGATCGAATATTTGGATGGCTAGGATGCTTTCTTCAGTTGCTCGCCTACTCCGTATTAGTCTCTTGGTTTGACCCAGTCTATAAAGTCTTCACACATATCAAAGCTCTCATTCCAGTACGGGTTGAGCGTCTTCTTAATCACCGAAGTCGTCCTAGTCTGCTCCCCTCCTATTGTAGCCACAGCAAAGGGGTCTGGAAATCCTGAGGCCCGGTGTCAATACTGTCAAGCAGTCCCAGCACTGGATGCCAACATACTGAAAACGTCCCGTTTGTAAAGACCATCGGCCGCGATAACTGTAAAATGTCAGTATCACACCAGGAACCACCACTCTGATGCTACCAGGCAACGTACTTGTGACCCTCAGGTTTGGGGTCCTGACAGACGTTAGCTCCGTTCGATGAGCTCACTACCAAGAAACAATAACATACGACGGCAGGTCTGAGTCCATATTACCAGACACCATCTTCAAGCTGGGAGCTTGAAAGCTATGCCTTTCAATCGATTTTTGAAGGAGTGAGGCGTTCGACACGGAAGCCGAGGGTATAGGTTTTTGGGGCTGTGTAGCATCTATGGGCCAGTAATCCCAAGCAACGTGCTCCTCATTGCCCCATGCTTCGCATACGAAAAGCGGCCGTGCGAAAGACACCCAAGCTTTGGGGCCTGTGAAATAACGTGCTTTTGGAGATTACAAAAAGTATTGTACAGAAGACCCAACTTCTTAATGTTTTCCCCACCGTGAGCTCGATTTAGAAACGGACTGCGTAGTCAGCCCTATACTGGTGCGTGTGCGCCGAAAGCAACGCCTCAAAACATGGCTCAGCGTGGATTACCATTTTCACTTTGCAGGAGGCTTGCGTTTGAATAGTTGATTTAGTCTCTAAATTATCCAATACATTTGCACTCTGAGTCCCTAGTGTCACACGTATGGTACAAGAACCTCAGGTCCACTATACCCCAAGATCTGAGTACATGACGAGATGACCTCGACAAATCTACTCTATGCCTCTGAAGCACGCAATTAATTAATTGAAACCCATCATCGCACCTAGTAAGCTCCAGACTGAATTCGGACGACGTCCATGACCGAAACTCCCAGGGACGATGGCTTCTAGAACTCTTAATACGGTGCGTATCCTCTGGCCCGACCACGATACCCTCCACGATAGCCACCCCGAGGAGAGCCATATCCCCCTCTATCATAACCTCCTCTTCCGTACCCACCTCTGCCGCGTGGAGGCCCTCCACCACGCCCGCCACGGCCCCCCCGAGTCATGCCTGGTAGATTAGTACGCTTGGGGACGACCTGCGACTCTTAGGTCAGCAGTCCGCAGGCGTTTCGCGAAGAATAGACCAACCTTCAGATTCCTGCCCCTGAACATGCTCTCATTGAGGACTAGAGCTTGAGCAACGAGCTGTGGTTCTGTGAATTCCACGTACGCATATCTACATCCAACAGTCAGCCTGGGTCCCATCAGAGAAACAAGGAGTGGCCGCAAAAGCATAGGATGAAGACGTACTAACCCTTTGGGGTGCCCAGTGAATTTGTCAAGTAAGATAGTGACCCTGTTTATTGAGCCACAACTCTGAAAATGCGCCTGGATCTCCTCTGGGGACGCGCCGTAGTCTACATTGCCAACAAAGATGCTGCGAGCATCGATGTCCTCCTTGTCCTCTCTCAGATCATTGTCTTGCTGGTCTAATGACGCTTGCATTTCTCGGAGTTTTGCTGCCTCTGCCTCCATCTCGGCTACCCTCCTCTTCATCGCTGATATTTCTTCCTGCACAATTTTAAATCAGCGCCCGTTCTTTTACAGTCTTGCAAATCCCTAGCCATTCCCGAGGCACATGCACAGCTATTGGTAATGAATGTGGCGGAGCGGTCCATCTCTTACTTCATCGTCACCTCCCTCATCCTTGAGCTGCGATCGCTCGTCTTCGGCAGCAGCTCCGCTGTCCGACATGGCTTTTCTTTCAAAGAGTGTTTTTGCACTTGCGCAAGATTATAATCTGATTCAGCAATGGTGCCCAGTGTTCTCGAATAGTCTGGTGATAATATTAGCAGACTCGGTTGTGGAGTCTCGACTACTAGCAAAGAAAGCAGGCGTGCGAAGGAAAGAGCTACATTTTCGGAGAGCTTTCCCTTGCTGTGTCCTTTGCGGCTAAACTCTATCCAGCTTAGCCGCTTCCAGGGCTAGGTAATCTTGGCTGGCTAACAGCAAGGTTATTGATCGACAATATATCCAATCCATGGCGTCAAGAGCTTCAATGGCTCACAATCTTTCTTCCCTATTGATTACAAATGTATTAAATACCCCCATCATATACGCTTCCGACCTCAAGTTCAGAATCCCTATCCCGATCCCCACCATGCAATGTCCAGCTCCAACGAGCGAGCTGGGGTTGTTCCTGCCGCTCTCTCGTTTCTAGCAATATACAACCCTGCCTTAAGTCAAGCGGACGAGTCTCTTCATGAACAAATAGTATATTACTACTCAGATACTCGCCGTGACTGGCGCAAAAGCCGTCAGAGCAGCAGCAATGGTGAGGTCGAGGAAAGCAAAGAGGAGAGGAATGAGAAATTGAGACAGGTTGGCTTGGCTCAAGGAATGGTTGGGTTTGCAAAGTAATGATGCTTTTGCCTATGTGTTGCTATGACGGGCTAATATAGGGTCCAGAAACTTCTCCAACGGCAAAGCCGTGGACTCTATCGAAACAGAGAAATCCAGGATTATACTCCATGAGCTTGAACCCAACTGGTGGATTCTAGCAGTACGCACGTCTGTCGAACTCCTGGTTGCAATTCTGATCCGTCTCGTGTAGTCTGTCAGTTTGACACGCCTCCCAAGTCCGTCCGAGTCAATTGCCGGCCAATCTATCGAATACTCGGCTCGGGAAGTCTGTCCGCCACCTCTGCTCCTACAGCAAATTTTGCGTGCACATCAGATTTTTCTCCTTCATCAATCTCCATCGATTGCTGAGCTCTTCGCCCGTGTGCCGAGACCTAAGTTCTGCGGATTCTTAAAACGATTCTGGGATGGGTTCATAAAGAATTGGGAGGTGCTGCTACATGGCAACCCCGCGGTGGATATATTCAATGGGCTCAAGCTTGCGGCAGGGGGAGAACTTGGTATGGGCGAGAGCGAGGAAGAATGGGGCAGTGGTGAAAGAGAGGTCCTCGAAGGCTTCATTGAGAGAACGCCAGGTTTGGTGGACCTGCTTGTGTCTAGATTTGGAAACGCGCCCTCCTCAACTCGAGCTTCTAGTAGAACTCCTTCGCTCAAGTCTGACTTGGCAGATGTCGGTCCAGCTTGGCAGGCTTCCGAACGGTATCCGAGGCCGTCTGATGGCGTTGTATTCTCGGGTATTGGGGCACTGACACGATCTTCAGTGAAATCCATCTCAAGCTGGACTGAATGGCTCCACATTTATGGGAAGGAGGCCTACGGAGTAAAAGAAAACCCATCTTCTGTGCCTCGCCGGAGACGTCCAAAAACCGAGCCATCAAGCCTGGAACCTGCCTCTCTAGACGTGTCCCTTCATGGAAAGAAAGGCAATTCCACGCCATCGCGAGGCATGACATCAGAAGGAACTGCCCAAAGCCCTGATAATGCCCCTGTCGGTATCCCACCACCTATCGTTGGACCCAGGCCAATACGTCAATCTGCTCCTGAACCACATAAGGAGGATAAAGGTGGAGCGGTGGAAACTAGTGGTAATGGTACTGAAATTTTAATGAAGTATCTGACGCTCGGGGTCTATGGGTCATCATGGGGTATTCCTTATGGTCGACCACCTGTCAATCAACGGGTCTCAAGCCTGCGGAGGGAAGTTGGCGGCAATAGGTCACGATCGCCCGCCTCTAACAAAACGATGACTCAGGAGCTGGAGGCAACTCCTGGACACTTCCTCATCGGCCTCCAGGGTCAGCTTGAGGAAGATGTGCAAATTCTTCCTAATGAGGAAGACACCGAACAAGGAACAGACCAAGAGAATGCATCTGAATATCACAGCGGACTGAACAATCGGCTCATCATGAGGACACTGCATGTTGAGCGAGCCAAAGGAAGTGTTGACGAATTAGGAAAAGAAGTCTTTGAGGGTGGCAAGGCAATGGGGGAGTCATACTACGATCGACTTCGGGTCGTTGTCTACGTTCAGCCGCCTTTCATCTTCACATTCCTTTTTGAGCTTCAGACTGATACTCTTGCAATGCCATCATTTTATCGATCTCTCCACCATCAGCTCGGGCCTTTGCAGCGACCCTTAGCAACGTGTACATCACCTGAGAAGGTCTCCGCACGCCTTTGGGAAGCAGCCGCCCCCAAAAGCACAGCGTCCACCGAGAACTCTCAGCCAATCTGGGATCTTGTTTACGACCCTGTGAGATTGACGGTTCATACAACACTTCCGAACATACCAGAGCCTGCACCGAGCACTAATGGAACTTCAACGTGGGAGGTACCACCCTGGACCCGGATCGAAGCCTTAAGCGTTCACTCGCAAGTGTTGAACACTTATATCTCGACCAGACGGCATACGTTTGAGCTTGAGACCACATGTAAAACCTCGCGAGGTTGGTGGGTAGTTTGGATGCGTCTGCCTCATGGAGCGGTCACACGAAGCTCTGACGCCAAGAACTTTCGTGAAGCTTTTCTTATTAGGAAGGCCAGCGACTACATTGCACCTAATGCGAAAAAAGCTGGCGGCAGATTCGGCAGGGACGGTAGCGGGTCAAGCACACCTGGAGGATGGGGTCCTGGTAAGCTAGCAGAGGGTATTGGCATTGACGCCAGGCAATACATCGAGGGTATCCTAAGCTTGAATCGATGACACCTATTATACCTAGAAGCCAAAAATAATCGAAAGACCCTTACGAGTGACAATGAATGGAATCAGAATCCGGAGACTGCTCAAAGCTAACCTCACTTGCTCCCATAGAGGATTCAATTCAATGTCACCCAAGGTGAAACACCCATACCAGTTGGTATTAAACTCAAAATATCATTTCAGTGGGAAAATCTCTGGAATATTTTATCTACTTTTGAAGTTATATTCCACCAACCAATTACCGTAGCTCTGTTCTAATGGTCTTGCTATTGTTATTAACAAATTAAACGTACCGTATCTCAAGAGTTGTGGAATGAGTAGGTCCCTGGTGACTTTCGCAAGGAGGTTGCTGCGAACCCTTCCCTGACGATGTAGGTACTTACAGCATAATGTTAGATCAGCTCGCTAGGTAGCCAATTGTTGGTGTCTATGCACTCTAGAACGGCAACGGAACCAACAGCCTATAGGCGATGTTGCAGGATTCAGCTGATATCCTTATGTTAATTGTAATCTCCGCTCACATTTACTGTATATTACGTCTACGTCCGGACATCAAACCTCAAACTCAAGACCGCAGATTTGAGATGTTCGTCAATGAGTCGAAAGCATTATGGATCTCTATGCTGGAAATCCTTACGCGCACCAGTCACCGGATCTTGTGACCTTGACGTGTCGTCTGATTTGGAACACCGTTGATACATAGTACCTTACTAAAAGGGATCAGGTACGGCATTAATCCTCAATAATCTTTCTCGAACACTAGAGAGGTTTGATAAAAGCCTGCGCAAGGTGATCATATCGTCCACTAATTGCCATATGAAATCAGATGAGGGAGACAACCCCATGGTATGCACATTGTTCAGCCGTGTCAGACGCTTCTTGCACCTTGGTAGCAGATGGTCCTCCTTGACTGACGCCCTGCTGAGGATCAGGCTGGCGAAATTGAAGATGGTATTTATACTGTCCATGCCCTCCTCCAGATTTATTCGATGGGGTGCATTTCCGCTTCATAGCCAATGAATCCATCACCACACTTTGGTGGCTGGAATTTTCCTAATCATACTCTCAGAAGTCAGAACATACATGGATGCGCTCATTCCATAGTAGCCAGGTACCGCTTTCAATTTCAACGAGCCCGCCACGACGATGGTTGAAAATCTTCAGTCAGTCACCTCGTCCAACGTCATGTATCGCAGCAGCCTTATCTTTCAACGTCCTGAAGGTCGACTTGCACGACTACGAAAACATTGGACGGGGGCTTAGGCACTTCATAATAGAAAATCTTGGGACTGCAACAACATCTCCAAATCGTGATTCCAACCAAGCGAGCGATGAGCGATCCTGACCATACTCTGAGAAGCAAACGGCCATATTCAGGGCTATTTGTGGTGGAAGCTGACTGTGACCCCAATCGCTCTGATGCTAATGACTTGGCAAATAGCAGTCTCCTGGGGTTAACAATGGAACTGGAATCAACACCAGCATTCATTGTTTACGTTGATTTTAAGGAATGAAAGACTGTGATCAGCAATTTCCACACCTCTGTCCTGGTTTGAAAGAGACAAATACATGGTGCAATTATGAAGTCAAGACGAGGCGAAACGTGTTATAAATCGAGTGGCAATGCATGTATTAATAACCAAGAGCTGAACATAGTGGCGTTGATAGTGGAGGCTGTAAGTCAGCAGGACCAAGGCTGTCGCACCGAGCATCACCGGGCACTTCAGTATCTCCAATAAAAATCGACTCGAAGACTGGCGGGGTAAGTTACCAGGAGACAGCTTGAGCCTCGAAAACCGGCACGTTCACTAGCCATGGTGTCTTGTGGTTTCACGATTGGGTATGGACGAACCAGGAGCAGAGGCCAAGATCTTTCCAGTCCCAAATCGGGCTCCGGTCGGGGCTACTGCAGGGGGTCAATGGCCACTATTGGCTGATGTCTGATCACCCTGCCGCGCCTAGAGAGCGGGCCCCATTCAAGCGTCAATGACCCCTGAAGCCAGCCTGGAAGGGTACGAAAGTACCCCGACACAAAAAGGTCTCTCTATCCTTTGACCTTTTCCCCTTCGTTTTTGACAACACTTTGGTCAGAGATCAGTCTGTCTTTTGTTTTCGGGTATATTACCTATCACTTTCTTTCTCTGCGATCCTAGAGATTAGCATCCATTCATTCTTTGAGAGCTAGCATCCAATTTCATTTGCCCAGTGCAAAGAGCCCGGCACTTCTGCCCAAAATATCACCAGCTACAGATTCAGAAAATATCGCTGCCAAAGCACTTCGTCGCTAGCCGATTGACCACGTTCATTTACAGACTGATCCACCATCTTTAAAATAAATACCTAAAGTACCTCACAGCAAAACTCAACACATACCAAACATGAAGCCTGCCATCACCTTCGCTCTTAGCGCTCTAGTCGCTCTAGCGGCTGCCGTTCCTTTGGAGAAAAGAGTTGAATACACCACAACCGTGATAGAAGAAGTGACCGAAACTGTCGACGTAGTTACCACCGTCTGGGTCCAACCAGGCGATCCCCGTCTTCTCCAACAAGAGGCTGCCCATGCACCAAATCAACAACCTGCACCTGCTCCTGCGCAGAGCACCACTGCAGTACCTGTTTACACCCCACTGCAGACGACTTCCTCGGCCGCTCCAGCGCCCGTTCAGCCTGTGCCCCAGCAGAAAGAAGTCGTGCACCCCGCTCCTACTTCAACAGTCGCTCCTGCACCTGCATACACACCTCCTCCCTCTCCGGCCCCAGCCCCAGCGCCAGCCCCAGTTGTCGCCGCTGCCGTAGCCCCTGCTCAATCTCCATCCAACTCTCCAGCCAGCTCCCCAGGTGACTCGGGTACGAGCGGAGGTGCTTGCGGTACTGTCGGTGGAACCTGCTCTGGGGATGCTACCACCTTTGGAGGAGCTTTGGGCAGCTGCGGTTACAACGACGCTGACGGCCCAATGGGTGACAACTACTTTGCTCTTGCCGTGGGTATGTTTCACCCGTACTCTAAAGTCATAATTTGAGTATTCCTAATGTAAGAACAGGAATGATGGGCCCATTATCAAATGATGGGGGTATACCCTCTAATCCCTACTGCAACCGCACTGCTGTGATCCACTACAATGGCCAAGACTATCCTACAGTACTTACCGATAAATGCATGGGCTGCGAAGTAAGTCATTTCTTTGCAACTGTGGACAAAGTAGACTTCACATGCTAACGGAGGGGTTGACAGGGCCAATCTATCGATCTTTCTCCAAGTCTATTCGCACAAATCTTCGATGGAGCAACTACAGGTAGATTTCACGACGTCCAGTGGTCTTTTACCGGCCCCGTGGTCGTCACTAGTACTTAAGGGCGGTGCTTGTGCTCTGAAATATGTTACGAACTTTATGCATTAGCATCTTCATGGAACGAAATATCTTTTGGGGAGCTCCTCGTTGAAAAGGGATAGCATTGGGATGCAATATGCATGGTCTTTGGCGGAGGATGCGGGACTTCTTCTGAAAGCGGACAATTTATGACTTCATGTTAAAAACCTTTACACACAGAAAAGAAATAGAACATCAAAGCAGAGGCCGCTGCCATGGGCCTCAAGTTCAATACAAATATTTGAACATTAGCAGGGAAATTTTCCCAAGAGACCTCTTAATTAGCCTCATCATTCCCCGAGTGATCTTGCCTATATGAGTTATTGGAGCAAGTGTCTCTCCCCTGCCTCTCCAGAGGCTTGTTCTTGTTTTTCTCTTTTCCCTGCACCACGCGCTCACAGTATTGCTTCACCGCCAGCCTCCACTACCCTCCACTCACCCCACAATTCTCCCCTCACCCACCTCTTCCTCACCCCCCCTCACCCTCCCCTCCCCCACCCCCTCCACAAACCCCTTCAACTCCCCATTCCACTGCCCAAACCTCTTCACCAACATCCCCCCCACAAACATCCTAACCAGCCACGCCAACGGCCCACTCATCGTCTCAAAACAATTATACACCGTCCCCTCCTCCCCCTCCCGCTCATATATCTCATGCACCCTTTCCGATCGCAGCGCCCAGTCCGGATAATTTTTCCCTAACCATACTACCCTCCACCCTTTCCTCCCATCCTTATCGTCTGATATTTCCTCGAGGGTAGTCATTAGAAGGCGCATTTTGACGATGGAAGAGCGGCCACGGCCGCGCATGGAGACGTGTTCTGTAAAGAGGATGTTGGGCTGTAGTTTATTGTTATTCTTATTGTTGTTGTCATTGTGTACGGTTACGCGCGGGACGAAGTTATTCCATTGGGGCCAGGTGGAGGTGTCGACGAGGGAATAGAGGATGAGGGAGGGAGAGGCGGCGATGGTGGTTGTTGCGCGGACGGTGAAGGCGGGGGAGGATTGAGCGCCCCAGTGGGGAGTGGGGAGGGGGGGGAGGAGGGCGGATGTTACGGTGGGGTGGTTTGGGAGGGGTGCTGGAGGGGACATGGTGGTGATGGAGAGGCTGGGAAGGAAGACATTGTAGGAGATGAGGTTTCTGGGGATTGATGACGCCTAGAAGGTCGAATAGCTTAGGTACCCTAGAAGGGCTCACCTATCAACCGCACAGTCCCTAGAGATACCCTAAATGTTGGTCCCGGAGGCGATAAGATTAGTCTCCGGAGCCAGATTTCTTTGGCGGAAACCTTTGTTTTCTAGGGGACCAGCTTTAGGGGCCTTTAGGAGTCAGCAATGCAGGGCTGTACGGTTGATGGGGGTCGATAGGTGGACCCTTCTACCCTAATGATCTGATAATAAGTCTTGGCATCGTTTTACTTTCGGCCGAGGCAGCAATCAATTGCAACAGAAAGCCTGCGCAAATCAGTTCGTTGGCCGCGTAAACAATTGCTGAGTAGGGAGCCTTGAATGCAAGCCTCCCGCAAGCCAAGCTGTGTTATGCAAATGTAATTGGGTCATATTGCACCACTGACGAAATTGGTGATGATCTCCTAGCTTCTGGAGTTCGTACTGTGAGTGTCCCAAATACTGCTGCCTTGCCATCTACAAGAAGAGGGGCACTGCCTTCGAACTCTTCTGCCTTCAGCTTTCCTTCATTCTATCTACCTTTACTTCAATTGAAGTGAGTACTATCATTCTTGTTCTTTCTCATAATGCGCATCAACCATCCATCGAATATGGATGACCTCCCTCCACCTCCATACACGCCTCACGATCCTTCTATGGGAGGTGGTGGAGTACCAACTCCAGAGGTTACTCCAGGTCAACCATTTCAGCCCACGCTTCGTGGAGGATATACCCGTCCTTCTCTGCCGTCAGAAGAGTCGCATCTTTCGTCTGCTGTAACGTATTTTGATAACAGACGTCCTCACTTACGGAATTCAGGCACAGGTCTGAAACTCATCGAGCACAACATTAGCATTGGTTCAGAGACCGCCAAAGAGGATATTCATTTTCCTGTTCCTGTCGAGACTTACATCGACAGAGACGTTACAAGTCTTGATTGGTCTACCTATGTCAATGACCTCTTTCCAGCACAAGATGAACCGGTGAATGAGAAGCCAAGACGTGAAAAAGACTCCAGACCCCGTTTGTTCGGGGATGAGGACACATCGGAACATAGAAAGCAGATTCAAGCCGTGGTCACTGAGTGGAACGATAAGTTTTTCAATCCTCGTCAAATCCACATCAACCTCGACTTCATACGCCGCCGCTCCTCCTCATCTTCCAGGTCCACGGTTCGTGCCACGTCAACTATTGGAGTCTCACCATCCCAAACCTCCTTAGGAGGTGATTTTGTCCCTCCAAAGTCTGCCTACTCCCCGATAACCTCCCAACGCTCTCAACACCGCCGCCGCTCTCACTCCGTTTCATCAATATCATCATCCAGCTCCTCATCTAGCTCCTCATCTTCATCATCTGTCGACTCCATCAAATCCAAAGACCTCGAAGGTGCGGATATCAATGGAATTCGTTCTGCACTCCTCGCCTTTCGACTCGACACATCTTCTAAACAACACTTCCGGGCTTCTGTACGCCAACTGCGCGACGAATTTCGTTCTCAGCGCCGCGACCTGTCCTTCCGTGAACGCAAGGAAGTGAAGAAAGAAACCAAAGATCAACGCAAAGACGTTAAAAAGGAGATCAAAGCCGTCATCAAAGAAATAAAAGCCACACGAAAAGCTGACCGCAAACTCCGTAAAGCGGAAAAAAAGAGTAGACGCGAAAGTAAGAGGGCAGAATCCCGGGGTCAGCGGCACGCCCACAGAGCGCATAGGAATTCTCTGCGGACACAAGAACGTACAGAGGAGAAAGTTCTGAGGGCCCAGGAGAAAGGCATTCAAGCTCAGGAACGTGCTGCCGAGAAAGCAGCCAAGGTTCGCGAGAGGGTTGCGGAGGGCTATGGAAGGGCTCGTGAAGCCCAGACGCGCGAAACAGCTGCCATGGCTGATGTTCGAGAGCGGGCTGCCGGTACCAGAGCTGGAGGTTGGGGAAGGGAGACTGCTCGTGGATGCGGCGGTTGGGGTGATGCTGGCAGGGAGAGGGCGTGGGCAGCGGAGGCCAGAGCGCAGGAAACAGCAAGGGTTTGCTCCTCTCGCAATTGGGGGGGTGATGCATTTGCGAGAGCACATGAGACCGCGAGAAATGCTTCAAACCAGGATTGGGGAAACTATGGAAGGGAAAGAGCCAGAGAAGCCGAGTTGACCGCACGGAATGCTTCAGGCCAACACTGGGGAAGGTATGGCAGGGAAAGAGCAAGAGAAGCAGAGCAGAGGGCTAGGGATATTGCGAGGGGCCCTGGTGGGAGATTTGACGGCGATGGCGAGCAGGAAACCGGTGTTTTAGACTAAGTGAAGGCTGGGGGTTTCGGATTCGATCTTACTATCTCACCTTATAGATCTTGCTGCGTTCTTTGCGCCATTTGAAATGTATGCATATCCTTATACTCTCACACGAACTCAATGCTTTGTGCTTTGAAGAAGGCATGAACATCAATTGAGCACTTGTGCCTCGACAGTACGGCAGCCTTAGGCCAGAATCCGCACACTGCGGAGAAAACTCCGAAGAATAAACCCGGCTTTCACCCGACACATCCCACACGTACGCAAACTTGTACGACTCTTCCCCCAACTTCTGCAACCTTAAACATGGATATTCGCGTCCTAACTTCCGCCGACATTCCCCACGTTCAATCCACAAACATCACCAATCTACCCGAAAATTACTTCCTAAAATACTACCTCTACCATGCGCTCTCCTGGCCCCAGCTCTCTTGGGTCGCCGTTGATGTCTCGCGACCCAAAAAAACACCATATGATCCTCCTAAGATCGTCGGATATGTGCTTGCGAAAATGGAGGAGGAGCCGGTGAATGGGATACAACATGGGCATATTACGAGTCTGAGTGTTATGAGGACGCACAGAAGGTTGGGGCTGGCGGACAAGCTTATGAGGCAGAGTCGTACGTGCTTTTCCACCTGAATAGTCTTGGTAATTCTAGACAGTTAGAGGGTATTCAATTGGTCATCAGTGTCATCTAACGCAAATCTACGCATTTAGAGCGAGCCATGGTCGAAGTATACGGTGCTCAATACGTCTCCCTCCACGTGCGCATGTCCAACATCGCTGCTCTACGTCTATACAGAGATACCCTAGGCTTTGCGGTCGAAAAGGTGGAAGCGAAGTATTACGCAGATGGGGAAGATGCATACAGCATGAAGATGGATTTGAAGTTTCTGCGGGAGCACATAGAAGCTGAGGAGGAATATGCAGACGAGGGGCAGGAGGTTGGGGATGTGGGGAAGAATGAAGAGAAGAAGAAGGATGGGGAGGAGGGAAAGAAGAAGAGGAAGGTCAAGTTAGGGAGGGGGTTGGGTGTGGGGGAATTGGTGGAGAGGAATGAGAGTAAGGCGTAGGATCATCCCAAGCCATCAATGCTAGACTCTTCCGCAAGCTACTGTGGTCATTGAGTTTGGCAGAATGCACTTGACAACAGTCACAGAACTGAGGAGGTTGCCCATGCTTGGCATATGCTCGATTAGGTTTACTGTTAGGGTTGCGATAGCTACCCGAAACACCGGCCTGGTATCTAGTTCTAGATCTGATCAGTCAGCCTTCAGTCAGACGGAAAGACGCAGGCTAGTTGAGGGCACAGTTGGCAGCACAGTTGGGAGCTGGGAGCTACGATTGGTCTTCGATTAACGATCAAAGTGCAAGACAAAATTCTGCAGAGGAATTGCATAGCTGACGATGGATATATAACCTGTCTCTCCCCGTGTATGCAGCCAAAGCAAATTTGACACGCAAGACTTAGCGATGGAAACGATTCCAACACAGTCTCTGGATGCCATTGATGCAGCACCTAGCGGACATTCTCATACCGGAAAGCGTCTACGTAAGCTGCTTAGGCCTGATGGAAAACGAATACATATCGCTGCATCACCAGAAGAGCATCTAAGGCTCACGCGTACATTGCCAAATATTGAACCAGACGACAACTTCGAGGTCCACATTCACGGTTCAGCAGAGCACGTAAGTAGGCTCGGTCAATCCCGTCCTCAAATTATTGCTCATTCAAACTAGCTTGAGGCGGTCAGAGAGATCCATGCACATCATGAACAACGCCGGGCTCACTTGCGCAATAAGCACGGAAGCGTCTACGAAGAATTCGAGAACGTCAAGAACGATCTTGACAATCTTGCTAACGAACTACATAATCTAACGGATCACAGCGTATCTTTCGATGCAAACTTTTCCAAGTTTGGTTATGATGCACATATTAGTGAGAAGACCCAACAGCAGGACCATGGCTAAAGGGAAAGGCTAACACGATGTTTCAGGAACGAAAGACCCCGATTCATCGGCCAGTTCCCTAAGCGAACATCATGAAAAGAAGGATTGGGAGGCAGAGCGCCGAAAAGGCCAGGCGCTCAAGTTTTGGAAGAAGCCCACTATACGACAGTATTGGCACAAAGGGCTTCTCTGGAGAGCGTCCGAAGTTGAAGAGGTGGCTTCCTTTGAGCTCTTCATTGATCTGCTCTATGTTGGAATCATTGCCGTCATTGGCGATAAAGCTGCTGAGGATCCGACTGGCGTTGGATTCTTGAGATTCACGATTACGTTTATATTGGGTTGGAAGATGTGGAGTGATCTAACGATCATTATAAGCTGGTTTGGTGAGTCCTCGCTCTGTGTGCGTAATATCAATGTCTCGATGCTGATGTCCATCTTCCATCATCAGAAGCAGGTACCTACCCACGTGCCATGGAACAAGTGGGCTATTGCTGAATGCTGATTGTTGTTAGATGATGTCTGCCAGCGCATCAATGTGCTCTTCGTCATGATATGTCTTGTTGGATTTACTCTCAATATTGTACAAGCCTTCGAGACGACGTATATACCACTTGTTTCCTTCTACGTTAGTGACTCCTGCAATTCTAGCCTCTGCTGATATCTGTTGCCAACCCTGCCCCCTTACTTTCCTTCTCGAGGAATCCTTTCTAGCACCTAAACATATCTAACCGGACGACTTGCTGACTCTCATTTAGCTCGCTCAACGATTATTCAACGCTTTTCACCTCTTTTGGGTTTCATACCTCCTGCCGATGGTCCGAGGGTATATGATCATGAATGTGATAGCAATACTCGTGCCTAGTGCCGTCTGGATCGCCAGTATTCAGGTCGAATATCCAAAGCGAATAGCCCTGATATGGATCGCAATTTTCATTGGTGAGATGCGGATTCCAGCCTCAAGAACCGAGATTTTCTGTTGCTCACTATGTCCAGATCTATTCAGTGTCATGGGTATAGTCGCCTTTAAGCGGATAGCAGAATCGCGGAACCCAAATTTTGCCCTCAGACATAGGGATTGGTTCGACTTTTTTCCAGGTGAGCCCCGTATAGAACACTAACGCCATTTTTCAACTAATAACTGTTATTAGCTATCAATATTGAACACAAGAGTACGTACATCGTGATTTTTAAGCAGTGGCTCTACTAACAGATCATCAGCCGAAAGAACAAATGCTTTTGTTACCCTTGTATTTGGATATTCAGTAGTTGCGCTTTTGTTTCAGAATAAAGCGCCCTTCGGTATCAATGCGTATGCACCCTCCTCTTCTTGTTAAGCAAGATTGCTTATCCGGACTTCAAAGATTTTTTGGCAAGGCCATCCTTGGTCTGATACAAGCATTCTGTTTCAATTGGCTATACTTCGAGATTGGTTAGTCTAAGCACTCACGAGAGGGGTAGTAGGATTATTGATGTGTGCGCGAGTAGATTCATGGAACCTTCACACGCATGCTATCCGTCGGCATTACGTGTCTTGTAAGTCTCTGCGCCTTGCTAGATTGAACAGAACGCTCTGACGCCGTTGTCACAGCCATGGCATGGATGACAGCTCATCTACCATTCATCATGGGCTACATCCTCGCTGCTGCCTCGCTCTCCAGGCTTGTCCTAGCAACCGACTGCCACGACGCCAACGCGGAAGACTTAACTGAGGCGTACATCTCGAATTCCCAAAGCGGGGTTCCCACTGGCCTTCGTTGGTTCTACTGTGGCGGACTAGGCATTGCATTACTATGCATGAGTACTCACCTCCCTAGTCACTCTCCCATCCCGGCGACTAACCGCTTTAGCCATTATCTCACTCTGTCACATCCACAAAGAATTCGATGGTCAGCGCCTCTCCAAGCGCTACCGCCTCCCCGTCCGCGTCTTCGTCGCCATAATCCTCATTTTCCTACCCCTCGCCAAAACCCTGAACTCTCTCCAATTAGTCTCTACCACAACCGGCCTCGTTGCTCTCGTATTGATGGTCGACGTCTACGGCTCTACATCGATTTATGAAAATTTCTGGAAGTGTACAGCTTGCTGTAAGTATAGGACGGAGTGTCCGATTAAGAAAAGATTGCTTGTCGAGGCGGTTAAGAACGGGACAACGGTCAAGTTGGAGGAAGTGGGGTTTGGAGTGGGAGAGGGAGAGGAGAAGGCGTTTGGTAATGTGAGTGCAGAGACACCTAAGACGGGGTCGGCTGCTTACTGTATCTACAGCAAATATAAACAGTTACCGTCATGAATATAGACGAAACTTGCTTCGGCGATGCAATTCGATTTTCTTGGTTCATTGCTCGCCCTGCTACTACGGATACCGTTTCGCCTTCTCTCCCTACAATCGAACGTCTTGCTGTAAAATTTCGTGAACCAATGACTTCGCCTCTAGCCGCCCCCTTTCGACGCCACGGCATTGTACAAGATGCAAAGACTAAGGCGCTTTGAGAGTATTTCAAGCAAAACTTTGCGATCTTGGTTCCTAGATATAACCTAGAAGATGCGTTTTCATCAACCATACGGCCCATGTCACTAGGGTATGATGCCAAATTCTTTCAGCAGAATTGTCCGCGAATGATAAGTCATCCGAATCTGGTAAGGTTTATGGCATGCCGATCAGTTCATAACATTTGCACCTTAAAAAGGGGGGAAAGTAAGGTAATGCAATATGGTTGTCAAAACCTAGAGTGCACCCAGAGAGTGAAATAGCTGCTTGACCGTATGTATGAATCATGCTTCGGGAGGTAAATGGCCAGGAAACAAGAATTTGCAATAAATTTCCTGCTGTGAAGGTTGAATTATGGAGACAAGGAAGTGCACCAACTTAAGAGTGGGACAGCAAAAAGATAGGAAGACTCCATGCAAAATATTATGCTCAAGGTTCTCAACAAACATTTCTGTGAGATGGATTAAATTCTCCGCCAATTCTAAATCTCAATAGGGGGGTGGCGATAGCCTACCTAGGTTGAAAGTCACGTGAGCACGCTAAACAGAAGGGACTTCCCGTGGCCTGCCCTAAGCGTGATCATGCAATACACCATAAACATCTTCAATCCTTCAAGCCTTCAAGCCACCTGCTGCCACATCTTCTACGTGCAGGATCTCGTCGAGTGGGGGTACATGCTCCCACCCGCCCTAAACTATCCCACTGCTCATCTGGTCGAAAGTTCGGGAAGACTGAACGTTGGCCGGAAGATTTTCGTGCGCTGAGCTGAACACTAGCCAGCATCCCGCAGCTCTGGGACATTTTACCTTATCCACGTGAACCACCTGCTCAAACTTCCTGTCCCAACGAAGACGCTAACTCTGGGCTGCCGTCTTTAGGAGAATGGCCTGACGTGTTTGAAGTGAGAGGACCTATCACGATTCTACGATGCTTGCGAGCTACCAGGGGTGTCCACCACATTCATGCATTCCGAGGAAAACAAAGTATGTTTCAGAGCAGATCGTTACTCAATGCACAATCTACCGGGTTTGATTCAGCTTCCTTGCCCAAAAACGAACCTCACGAGACCAATGATCAGAATGCATTCCCAGCCATCCTACGGGTGATTGCAGCTTCCATTAGGCGGTGAGGCAAAGTAAAATGTTTTGGCTGGCTTGTGCGTGGCCAGAAAACTGATTTGTTCCGGCATCCATAGTTCAGGTGCCAACATGCATCTATCTGGCCGGGCTTATGAATATTGAAGGATGACGAATGTTCGAGCATGCATAGGTAGGAGTTTGGGCAGGTTCAGCACTAAGACACAGTAAAATTATACCGACTGACATACACACAACTAGTTGGACTAATGTGCTCTTATCCATAGCTGTATTTGGCAGAGGGTCTAGAATGCTTACTCACGCGACCCACAAGAGGAATCTTCTTGTTTACTCATTGAAACCTTACAAGGCACAATCTGGTACAGGTAATAGAAATTGGAGAAAATTAAAAGGCTTCTTTAATGTTGCAGGACGCTATTGAGAGTTTCGTGCTTGTGCTGTAACTTCCGAAGCTAATCCTGTCATGCTTCTGATCATCCTCTAGTTCCGAGGTTGTGGCTTAAAGCGTAGCGACGAAAAAGCAATTTTAGGCCGGATTGAGCCTCAATGCCATTCTCAGGCCACAATTGTTTCCAGGCAAAAGTAGGCAAAATCGCTGAAAGCAGTCGACATTGCGAGATGCAATTCGAGCCACGTCGGCAGCGGGCTATCATCCTCTGCCAAGCGATTATGTCAAGCAATCACCTCACCAATCGCTAATATTCTGGCTTTCGCTTCAATGTGTTCGATCTACCGCCAGCAGTGTTGTTCATCTTCGTCTGCTCCTGACCAACTTCTAGAGTCAATGCTACAGCCATCCGCTCGGAACTCCAGTCCTCAGACCTCTTGCCCTTTTCGTTTCGCAAAATGTGGCACGCTACGATTGGTTTAACTATACACGCTTTACGGGTTGAGAAGTAAAAGTTCGAGGAGGTTGAAGGTTGAATGGAGGTGAGGGGTATCAGCTTTTGGCCTGCCCCTCACTAGTGACACGCCGCAGCGGTCCCCCACACGGTCCATCTCGTGGCGGACACCAATCGCAATCTTTTACAGCTGTTTCTGCTTCTTGATTTACCATGAATGGTGCCAATGTTCGGGATTTGACACTACTACGGCGGGAAAGGGAGTCGCAACCATGGTTCATGTTCGCAGTAGCTCAAAGCTCAAGATTAGGTTCGTCCCCATGATGAAGGATGGGTCGTCGACCTATCCTGACAATGGATGGAACCGGAAGCAGGACTAAGGTACAGCGGCTGTCCTCCAACCACATACCAACCCTTCGCCTCCTTAATCTCGCGGTACACGAATATGCTTTGGCAATATTATCACCCACTCAGCTCCCCAACTTGATCAGACATTGATCAAGCGTTGTCACATGCAAGCATGCATTATGCAGCATGCAGGGCAGAAAAAATACCCCCGAATGGATCCAAGTGGCCAGCCTTATAGCTCTGGCCTTGTTTTTGTCCCTGATAATTTGACAGCACAGAACTCGCCAGCGAATTGGGGTCGGGTACCCCTGCAGGGCAATGCTCCGATAGGTATGGAATCACTTTCCGTTTCAGCGGTTGCGAAGTATCATCACCCTCGGTAGCCCTATTTGCCATACACTTTTTCCCATGAACTCTCTGGGCAGGCTAGACTTTTGACTCCTTGAAGAAAAATTAGCGCGTCCTCGTCACCATCGAGATCTATAAACTGCGCGGTTATCTATTCCTTTCCTGCGCACAATCATGATCATCTCTACCGCTTGATTATCTTGCTCCATCCCCATCTGATTTTACATTACTGCCTACATTCCAATTGCAACAATCCTGTCACATCTGGGCACCATGGGAAGCCACACGAACAGTCAAATGTCTATAGCAAAAGCTCTCGACATAGCGAAAGAAAGTCAGAACGGCCATTTGCCCCCAACGGTCAACGCAATCCTCGAAAGGAAGATGGCAGACATTTGGCAAAAGATCAATTCACAGCCAAACACATACGTGATGTCCCAAGAGGAATTTGCGGTTTTTAGTTACTATCGCAGCCGCTATAGCAACAACCGTGTAGCGTCAGATGCTGTTTCCAGGTTTTGGAGCAACTACAGAGGGACGGACTCAACGTCCAGTAACGCCTCAACTTCTACTTCTTAGTCCACCCGCGGTCGGAAACATTCCAGAGCCCGCCGCTGGATTTATGGAAGTCTGGTGCCTTGTCTGGCTTGTTCCAAGTATCGACCCCGAGGAACGTCTGGCGTTATTAAGTCTAAGACCTGTGGCTCATCTCGTTGCATCTCGGACATAGATTGCATGATTAGATTCCTGACGAAGTTTTCCGCATAACACCTCATTGCATAGTATAACAACGACCATTTCCCGGGGAAAACCATACTCATCGCTGGTCCAAATTAGCGGCCTGGGGCTGCAACGTTTTCGGCTTTGAAGACTTTAGCATTGATCTCACCAAAGCGCGCCTCCTACATTTCCGAAGATATCAAGTACCATTGAAGATCACTGTAACTTTCCTTCTTTCAGGTCTCCGGAGGTGCTCATCTCGGCTATTGCATAGACAATCACTGGACGCATGCTCCAGCCTCACCAAGAAACGACTGGGCGTAGCGCTAGCCGAAACCTGACCCGAAGATCTGCTAAGGGCTTCTATATGTCCATATTGGGCGACACTTTGGTCAGCTAATATCGGGGCGTTTAACGCGGTTCTCAGGCTGTACAGGCGGCCCCTGGTTGTTTGGATTGCATGCCGCAGCCTTGGCGCTTGTTTAGCGGAAGAAGGCGTGCATAGCCTTTCAGCGTTTGATTAGATTTGTCTTCGGGTTCCTAGCATGCACACACCGCATAGACGATCACATCTAGGCGACCTATCGGAAGGTGCCTCGCCGTTTGCTCAACCTCCGCAGATGCCCTTCACACTCGATTGAGTCGCTTGACGTCAGCTTTCACTTCCTCTACTCCCTACCACATCGCGAAAGTCTTATATGCGGAAGATCTTGTGCCCATCCTTGCTACTAGACGAGCTGCATCGACATTCTTCATTCAAGAGCTGTGTACTGTGTTATAGATTCTGTTACCACTCGTGGAGGCTTGGGTATCGAGGGTGGCAAGTGTCCAAGCGGACGGAATCACGGAACTTTTGCCAAACCACGTTCTTTTCGCGTGCTTACAACGTTGTTCCCCGCGCATAAGGAATGTCTTAGAGATGATCTGGTCTTAGACTGGCGTTGGACGCTAGGCTCGCGTCTATTGTGAAGGCTGGTAGCATACCTGTAATGATATCGAAAGCCAAACGCGATCCAGTTATGCAAACCTAAAGGCACCGTGACATACTAGCGATGGCTGAAATGCTATGTTCTGAGTAACGAAGTTGATATGCCGCATAACGTTCTGCTGAGCATCCTGCCCGCCTTCTATCATTCCAAGCGAGGAATGTGAGATCCAGTCCCAACCTCATCAGCGTCACTCCAGCCACGCTTGTACTGCTCGTTATATTTCTTTCTCGCGTCGTGCCCTCGTCATTATGGCCAGACTACTTCTCTCCAAATCAATCAGCAAAAGCAATGCATCGCTTCGAGTTTCTCTTCACACTCTTCCTGGTCACGCATCCAATGTTCGGGACAGCATATATACCAGGAAAGCCTTTCAGCCCACGGAAATATGCCGATGTCAATCGAGTCGCACGTCGTGACTGTGTGCCTGCGGCACCAAACGTCACTGCGTCAGTAGTAGGTTATCACAGGGTTCATTTTCAGCAGTTATCATTGACACCTTTAGATCATTGCGGGTACATGCAGACAGAACAATCAGACCGATCCCACAACATGCTCGGACGAGATGTAAGTGCTCCTGGGCGCGAGTCTGCGTTCATAGTCTGCCATCTCTAACAAAAGTACAACAGAGCCAAGTTCATCCAGCAATCCGGGGCGAGTACCTGCAACCTCTACTCAAATCTCTATAACGCCTGCAAATTATCAAGCAACAGTTCCCTAACAGAATGCTCTGATTCGCTGCTGGGGTATCAAGAGTGCTCGAATTATACGTAGGTACTCTTCTCCAACAGCCCTGCACTGCCTGACGCTGCTATCAGACTACGAGCGTACGCCTACTGTGGCTGCTACTACAGCCTCCCCACCGAGCTTTCATCCTGCGCAAACGAACAACTCCAGAACCAGACTGCTGGCAGTGTTGCTGTTCCCATGAGCTCGGCAAACAGTATATTAGCTACTCGCATCGTCCCTCCATCAGTCCTTCCAATCGGCCCAGCTACTCCACCTCCACAAACACCAGTGCTTATTTCCAGCCAACCGCCTCTCGAAACGAATTCAACATCTTGGATAACCATCGTCTCTACCATGTACCTGCCCATCGGAACCCCCATAACTAGGTCATCTAGCTCCCAGCCACAAGACCCTAGCAGTGCAATACCTCCTCCAGGCCCCGTCCCAATCGACGGCACCCGCACCATCATCACCACACTCTCCATCCTCGACCCAGCGTCCACTGACCCACTTTCCAAGTCTCTCACAACAACCTCCTACCCCACCCTCCCCATCTTCCCTCCCCCTTCCCCCACTCCAACCCTTTCAACCGAAACCCTGACCCTCACCTTCCTCACCACCATCACAGAATCCCGCAGCAACATCCCAATCGCCCCTATCATCTACCTCTCCACCTACACCGAAACAATCCTAACAACTATATCCTACGCCCAAACCCCATCTCCGTCCCCATCTCCATCCTCATCCCCATCCCAATCGACCACCATCACACACGCAACCCCTGCATCCTCAACCCTATACCCACCAACGATGATATTCACCACTATTTCCATCACAGAAACCGAAACGATATATACGAATTGGATAAATGATCCCATCGTCACAGAAGCGCCTTTTACTATCGTGAATAGCAGTGACACGAGTGCGGTTGCGGTGCCGGTGGCGGCAACTGGAGTGGCGACAAGTGGTGCGGGTGCGGGTGCAGGTGCAGGAGCTGAAGCTGGAGCTAGAGCTGGGGCCGGGATTGGGGCAGGTGCAGGTGCAGGTGCAGGTGCAGGTGCAGGTGCAGGGAATACCACTGCTCCGCTCCATGGTGCTGTTGCCGAGAATATTCCTCCTCCGCTCCCTGGTGCCGGCACTGGTAATATTCCTCCTCCGCTCTCTGTTCCTGGTACTAGTGACATTCCTCCTCCGCTCCCTGGTGCTGGTGCTGAGAATAGTACTGCTCCGCTCTCCGGTGCTGGTGCTGAGAACAGTACTGCTCCGCTCCCTGGTCCTGGTACTGGGAATAGAATTACTCCAGGTGTGGGTGGTGGACTTGGATGGTGTTCGCGGCGGCGCCGTTGTCCCGGGGGCTTGAGGATGAGGAGGATGAAGAGATCGAGGGTTTTGATGATGGATGTGTGACTGACGAATGATGATGATGATGATATGGACTTAACGAGAAATGAGGGAGGGGAGGGGGGGTGGCGGCTGGGTTTGAGAACGCGGTGTTTGGTTCAATTCGGTTTGCGATCTGAATGATATACGATATTTGATTTTCTGTCTGTCTACTTTTGTGGTCTCATGGATCGGTTTGGAGTGTGGGGTTTAAGATAGAATTAGGTAGTCGAATTCATGCCGTTTCATAATTTGGGCCACCAATTCCTGATCTTCCAATGACATGATTTACTTGGATGTAGCGTCTCTGCTATGAATGAGTGGCCAGTGATGTTTCTCGGCCCTGACTAAATTTCTTCTTCCCCATGCTGGTTACTTGTCCTTTAGAGTCGGTAGATGCATCTACCGAGGAAGTTCGAGATATGCAGATTTTGTAATATTATATATATTTCATTTCGGTTACATATCGAAACAAGTCATTTGCGTACACTAACCAAGATCCATTACCGTTAACATTATAAATCAAGCCGACTCCTCTACATCTAGTAGCCACCAATACATAAATAACGCCCTCTAAACGGGAAAAGCCTAACCATACCAAAAAGAAATATTACTCATCCTCCACAGGCGGCGGCACCGGTTTCGCCGTCGGCGCAAATTCACTCCTCTGCCTGATCTTAGCGCCGTATTTCCAAAAAACGACAGGAATGGGGACGAGGATCAAAGCCACGAAGCCAAGGAGGGTGCCAGCCCAGTTGACGCCGAGGGCTTTGAACATGTACATGCTGAACAGGGGAAAGACGGCTCCGGCGATGGATCTGAGGAAGGTGTTTGCTGCTATTGCTGAGGCGGCGCTGGGAGAATTGTTAGATTGAGGGGTCTTTTCTAGGAGGGAGTGGACTGCGGAAAAGCAGGATTAGATGGGTGAGATACGTACAACATGAGATATGCATCTACGAGGTAGTTGAGTGCTTGGAGGAAGATGGAGAGGAGGCCAAAACCGGTGAGGAGGCCAGAGAGAGTGGGGACTATCCAGTGGGTGGATTCTTTGTAACCTGACCAGCCGAACCAGAAGAGACCGCAAGTGAATGATACGCCGCCCATGATTGCGGGTGGAAGACGCCATTCCGGGATAGTCACGCCGTTGTTTGCGGCAAGCTTCCTGTTGTAGTCTGCTTGGGTGTACACGATGTAGGCGCCGGCTAGGAGCATGCCAAAGACCATTCCGAAATATGGAAGTCCGCCAACACCTTGATTGAAATGGTGAATCTCTTGGAAGACGATGGGGTAGGCTGTGAGAAAGAGGTAGAGTAGACCGTAGATGAAGGCCATGTAGATACTCAGGAGGAGCACAATGGGCTCTGTTACGAGAAGGCGTAGCGGACGGCTAAAGTTCTTAGTAATGAGTTCGCGGAAGTCAACTTCGATTTCTTCTTGCTTTGCATGAATGCCCCAATTCAGAGTGCGGCGACGCAGCTCCGCGGCTTTCTCGACAAGGACAATTGGTGGGTAGGTCTCTTCGAGGAAGATAACGTTGAGACCGAGAGCGAGGAAGCCCATTATTGCAGCGAAATATTCCGTCCATCGCCAGCCGAGGCTGGAATTCATTACTGTGAAGCCACCTATGAATGGAGCTAGAAGAGGTCCGGTAAACACTGTCATGGAGAAGACAGTGATGGCAAGACCTCGTGTCTTGTTGTCGAACATGTCTGAAAAGACAGCTGCAACAACCGCGAGGGGACAGGAAGCGAAAACGCCACCAAAGAAACGGCAAATGAGAACAGTCTGGAGATCTTTTCCTGTTGCAGTCCCAATAGAGAATATCGAAAAGCCAAACATGGATATAATCAATGGTAATTTTCGGCCCCTCAATTCTGACAATGGTGCCCATAGGAGTGGTCCGGTTGCAAAACCGAGCACGTATAGCGATAACCCAAGTATTCCAACCTCTGTAGAGACCCCAAATTGTAGAGCGACAGCTGTAGTAGCCGCTGAGAAGATACTACTGGCGAAGGCTGCAGTCAATGTTGTATATCCAAGTATTATAGCAAGAAATATCCTGATTGTAGAATCAGCGAGAGCCCCTTCTCAAATTCATAAGTCTGGGTATACCGACTTCTTCTTCATGGGCCAATTTTGAGGATGCAATGGATCATCCGGCCCATCGAACTCAACAACATAGTCTTCCTGAGCTGGCAATGCTGGAGGATAATCCTTCCCCGCACCGAATGCAGGCAGAGGCTTTTTGGACTTCCGTGATGTGATGCTCCTCCCAACAGTACCGCTATGCTGCGTTCGGTGGGTCTCTATGCGACTCAGCTCGGTTGGATGTCTCTCAAGGTCTCCCTGTGTTTGAGCGCGTGACATGGCCATCTCTTCCCGAACCACTGAGACGGAGGAGCCGGAAGAGGTCGACGAAGTTGTCGCCTGTCTTTCGATCTTCTGCCTTGGTTGTCCATCGGGCTGTTCTGATTTGGACGCTCCCTCTGAGAAGTATGCGTCTTGGGGAAATCGGTCAGGGCTAGCTGCTATCTCCGCCTTCTCAAGGTCTCGGTCGACGATGTCCATGGTGAAATTCACTCAGTAGAAGAAGATGTGATATGAAAGCGGGCAGTCTCAGTGGAGTTGAAAGGATTGAAGGATTTGGGGGCCCATATAAAGTTGCTGCGGCCCGCTTGAATGCTGGACGGGATCCTGACGGCCGGTGGTGCCGATTCTGTGATTACTAACCGACTTGCGGTCAAATAGCATGAGTTCGCGTCACGATAAGAATCAGAACCGAGGTAGTTGTTGGTATTTGTTGGTATTATTGTTTGTATTATTGTTCGAGTGATCTTAGTAGCTACTTAGTAAGAGCTGCATACTGGCTGATCGCCCTTCGTTCGGTGCCGAGCCTTGTTGTTATTGGTGGGAATGAGAAAGCTTGGCCAATCTCCGGCCGAAGCGGATTTAACAGTAACGAACGGCAAACTGACACTGAGACGGCAAAATCCGGTGGCTGTTAGGCCGGCAGCCTTGCAACTATGTATGCAGTCTTCATTCGATTAGTAATACTCGTTCCAACACCTCACTGAAAGCGGCAAAGAGCACTCTGAACACCTATGTTTGGATGAGTATGGTGAGATAAATTGCCCAAGCCACCTAGGTACAGCTTTTTTCTGTTGTTCTGTTGTTCTGCTATTCTGCTATCCTGACTACTGAATGCCGACTAGTCTGGAGCATAAGTAAGAGCATAGGTTACCTCAATCCTCATCTGTCTTTGTCGATCACCCTCTCGCATGCGGCTCCAGCTCGCTTGCTCTTTAAGTGCTTACAGACCCCATGATTCGCACTTCCATTGGTCTGCGCGACCATCCATGTCGATAAGCTTATCGCTTTCCTTCCGAAAAACTCCCCACCCTTCCTCCTAATTCTAGCCCTTGTCCATGGATACCCAGCCCTATTGATGGTTGGCGGACGTGGAGCCTGTATTGCCGGAACGCCCTTCGCTGATGCCACGGGTATGAAGATGCCGCTAATTCGTGCAAGAGGTAGAACAATAATGCTTAGTTAATGCCCCATCCCATCGGACGCTGTGGCCGAGGCTTCCCTTTGGCTAAAATTCCAATGTCAGTGTGTAAGCGGCGTGCCGTGCAGAGTACTGCCTCGCGACAGGGATCCCCGCGATCGCCACCCCACTTTCATTTCATTGCCTCAGCCCCTTCCATGCCAGCAGTACCCGAAGGAGGAGGATGTTGCCCTTGCATAGGTTGATACTGTGGGTGATGGCCGTAGCTATTGCTTGGTTGACGGCCCATGGGAGGCGGGTAGTGCTGTTGCTGCTGAGGGCTTTGGTTGTAAGGTGGTTGAGGAGATGCGTAGCCTCGCATTGGAGTTGCTAAAACGAATTAGTGAAGAAGATAGAATCGGGTTCCGCGGCTTACTATGCGGTGGCTGCTGTTGTGCATACACTGGTGTCGGATATGGAGGGGCATTCATGAACATAGGAGGATTGTGCCCTTGGTAAGATCCTTGATGCATCATCATGGGTGCACCTCTACCAGGACTAGGATATCCGCTAGGTGGCTGTGACTGTCCAGGGTACGAGGGAGTTTGCCCGGGGGCAAACATTGGCATCTGAGGTCCAGGCATAGCATGAGGCGTCATGTAGCCTCCTTGAGAGGAATTGTGGACCATCATAGGGGCCGCGAATTGTTGTCCAGGGGAATGCCCATATGTAGCACTTCCATGAATCTGCCTGAAGTTTGGAGGTTGTGGAGCACCAGGGCCAATGAAAGACGGCATCGACTGCCCATGGGAGTATTGCATAGGCTGGCCCATTGGCTGCGGATATACATATGCAGGTGGCATGCGAGGCGCTGCGTACGCTGGTGCCGCTGACGGTGACGGATGCATACGCTGATCCTCGAATGGGTGTGTCAGTCCTGGGTAAGGATGCGGCTGCGGTGGACCCTGGTAGTGTGGTTGTGGGGGAGCCTGTACGTGGGGAACGCTGGACGAGATTTGTTGTAATTGAGGTGGAAGCTGCTGGAGGAGAGCTGGGTTGAGAGGAGAGGAGGTGTGATGATGAGGCGTGGCACCGCGCGACACTGGCGGTATATCTTCGAACATATCTTTGTACGACTTGACATTTTCGTCATCTCGCCTCTGGCTCCAAGTGACAGGGGTTGCATGAGCATAAACGATGCCACCATTGGCAGCGTAATCCTTGGTCTTGTTCTCGGGTTTTGCCTTTTCCTTAAGACGCTTCAATGGATTGAAATGCTCCAGTATCGAGGGTTTCTCTCCCAAGGGTAGCGGCTTTTTGCTTCCGAAAAAATCACTTGGGGTAGGCTCGCGAAACATAGGCCTTGGATGAGCATTGGATCTTGGACTGGACGTAGCACTGGGAGCACCTGTCGGCTTGAAAGCGTTGGCGGCTGGGTTGGGCTTAAAGTCGGGAGCCTTCACATTGAACTTAGCAGAAGCTGCAGAGGTTGGAGTCCGTAATGGTGTATGTGAGCCTGGAACAGGTGCAGCGTTGATCGAAGGCCTGCTGGGTGGCTTCTGTGCACTGTGGATAGGCAGAATAGGCAGAGGTGTAGGGACAGAGCCTTGCGTGCCAGCCTTGTGACGACCATGATTCTCCGCCAGGCGATGACTGAGCAAACCCTGACCATTGGGGGAGCCTGGGTATATGTTCGGAAAATTCTTATCACGAGGGGGCATAGCTGCCTGCGGTCCGCGTGGTGGAAGACTTTGACGAGAGTGCGTATAGTCCTGACGCTCGCTTGTGGCATTGTTCGATGTAGTACGCGTTCCATCAAGCTTTGACTCGCTACCCATTTTCGATGATGCTTGATCGCCTGAATTTGCCAAAACTTTCGATGGAGTGGCGGCTTTTTGTTCTGCTTCACGTTGAGCTTTCTCTACGATCTCATTTTGCTTTGCCGTATCCTTGGCGAGGATAGGAACCAGATCCTTTGGGACAGGTGTGTGAAGCTTGAAGTTCGTCGAGAACTTCTTCAGATCGTTCAGCTTGATGTTCTTGTCTTGCATTACCCGCTTTCGACGGTCCTCCGCAACTCTAGTCTTCTCGAAGTTTGCGAACTTTTGAAATGCATGAAGAGCCTCGGTTTCTACACTTGCTGTAACATTGGGTGCTTGCGCCTTGGCCACCTCGAGTGGGCGTGGTTCGTTGGGAAGAACTGCTTTGTCTCTGGGAACGTCCTTAGTCGCTTCTTGCCCAGCTTCTGTTGAGGTGACGCCACCAGAGCCAGTGGCTTCGGTACTGTTCTTGGCAGGCTTTGCTCCAGCATTGCTGACCACTTGGGGACTGGCATCTGGCCGAGCAATTTGAGAAGATATGATTGCTGGATCAACTGGTGCACCTGGTACAGTGGGTTTACCGCTTGGCGGGCGGCGCGCTGGCGGCATATATCGGTTGGTTTGGGTGGACTGTAGAGGAGGATAGTCCGATACTGGTCGATGGACGCCGCTGTACCTGCAGCACGATTAGTCAGGTGCTAAAATTGTGAATTGATGCCCCACTTACTTCGCTTCTTCATCGAGATCGCCGTCGTCTACTATACCACGCTCTTCTCGGGTGTGAGCATCTTTGGCCGCAGATCCTTCAATCTCACGTGCCAGTTGCTGGGCTCTAGCCTCACGTTCGCGATATAAAGGGTTCGACCTGTCAATGGGTGTTGTGTAGATCTCCTCGTCGTAGTCTGTCTTCAAACCGAAAAGCCTTTCATTCGCTTTGAATTGATCCCATGCTTCGCCAGAACCTGACACTGAATGTTCAAGAGAGAGATCGACATCTGTTTCCGTAGAGGAAGTCCAACGCTGGAGTTCACGCTCACGTGGACCAGCACTCCCAGAGATGTCAGTGTCGGTACGAAACACAGCAGTAGAACCTGTGGTATTAACGTCAGTTCATGATGTTCCAGCGCACTCCCGTAAGCCTACCATTCTGTATCTTGTCTGGGGTACCAAACGGGACTCCTTCAAAGGCAAGATCGATGACTTCCTTGAAATCGAAAGACATGGCGTGATCCTCTCCAGCGCCCACATATGCAAATGCATCTTCGTGAGCTCCGTTGCTCTCCCCTTTGCCAACTGACTTCATCTGTTGCACCATCTTGAGCATATGAGCAGGTCTGTTTGTATCTAGATTTGCCCCAAAGTAAATGCCCGAGTATACGTCCCCATTAACCAATGTAATATCAGCAGAGAGACCCTAGTAAATCGATATGTCAGAGTTGTCCGGCCTCCAAGTGTCTCAAGAACTCAGATTGCATACCATACAGTTTCCAAGCAGGAATATCAAGCGATCACTTCCGCTGTTCTCTGCTGGACCTGCGTCCTGATCCACCGTGACTTTGCTAGAAGTAGGCTTTCTCTGTAATCCAGAGCCGTTTGACTGCGCACCGTGCCTTAGAGTATCGTTCCTTCCATTCCAGGCGTTCGTAGTAATGTTATGTCTGTGCATCGCAGATGAGCATTTGCACTTTGAGACCTCTGAGACAAGTAGAAGAAGACTTTGTGCTACGTAGAATCGGAAAGCAGAATGTCTCGAATGTGACATAAAGCTCTAGAAGTAATAACGGCAATGTGTTTGGAAAAGGAAATGTCTCTTACGATTGAGCCCCGTCGATAGGGTTGCCAGCCTGCCTTCGATTGTTGTCGGCGATTTTGCTGCCAGGGCCGCCAGCGTGCTTCGACTGTTGCTTTCCGACACCCTGCATGGTATTGGAAGTGACGGCTCCTGAATTAGGGCCCCCATTGACCATGGCGGTAGCCATTGTCTCCCACACTTGAGGTCGTTGCCCCAGCGGTCAACCCGCGACCGGGTACCTGCTGATTGTGGATGATGCAAAATGTGGCAGGATCCTGACGAAAGTGTGCGAAGTAAGTAATGAAACCTGGTTGTGGTCAGTGGCACGACCAGCGTCAATTGCGTCGAGCGTCTGCTAGTTAGGGAGCTGATGTTGAAAGATGGTAAAATGTTTCGGGGTTGAGCTAGCAGTAGTTCAGGGATCAGGCTTCGTCGGGAAGGCGGGTGTGCAATAATTAGCGGCCTGTACGTACAGATTGGCAGCCAAAGAAAAAGAGGATCTACCCCAAGCAAAGTCTGATAGGAGAACTGTGTTGGGAGGAGATAGTTGATGGTATCTACCGATGAAGTGTGAATACGACCAAGAAGGGAGGAAGGTATCAAGTGAGTGTAATGTGTTCGTGTCTGCAAGCTTGTGGAGCAAATATTCGATTTGGTTGACCCCCCAGCCAATTCTGCCCCGAAGCGGCTAAGCTACCCTTCGGCACCTAGCAGAACTACCGTATGAGTATTCCCTCAGTGGTACTCCGTATCCCATAGTACACCACAGTACACCACGGTAAAGGGTTTCTCATAACTTATACCACTTCTCTCCCAGCCTTCTCACCGAATAAACTATCCATGAGGCGGTCTTAATTGCAGCAAAGTCGGTCAATACTGTATCTGCCGGTCGGCATCGGCATAAAAACGATGCAAGCTCCCCCGACCTCACAGCGCTCAAGTCAGAAGAGGTCTCCTGCTGTTGAACCACCTGCTCCGCCTCAACCCCCAGCGACTTCTACCAGCTCTGCTCAGGCCCCAGCTGGGCAAAGAACTTCCTCTGGCTCTTCCAGATCATCGACATATCGCAGGCAGAATGTAAGTCCGGTACTTTGTGGCGGGGTGAAAACTCCCTTGAGTGTTTACATGACACTAACCTCATTGCCAACCCTCAGCCTAGTCAACAACTTTCGCAGATCGAAAAAAGCGTCACACACCTCCTGATAGCAACGAAACAGCTGCTTGAGACCCTTACACAATGGTCGAGACACACTGCAACGGAAGGGGAGGTCTCCGATGTCTACGTCCGCCTCGGTTATGAGTTTAATATTGCATGTCGCGCATTTAATGGTATCGGTGTCGATACTACCGACCTTGGGCCCGTACCAGAATTGCTACGAAACATATTGGAAGAAACACTTAGCCAAGAGGCAAGCCCGGCCAGTTTGGATAGGTTCTTACCTAAAATTAGAGACATCATCATTACCCTTCTGCATGGTTTGAAGAGGAAGCAGCAGAGACTTAGGGCGAAGAATGTGAAGGAGAGCGGTCCCAGTCCTTCGACGAGCTCGAATAGTCTGAACACTGGCTTGACGCAGATGCTTGAAGATGTTCCTGCGAGGAGATCAGGTGGGCGTGGATCTGAGCGACGCACTGGGAGCGGCAGCACGCCGGCTGGAGAATACACGACCACGGACTCCGCCAACGGGGATGAGCAAGGTCTTCCTCCTCGATTCTCCTCGTCTCAGCCTACGCGCCACAACAGTGGTGGTACCATGGCTGATGCATCTAACCGAGGTTCGAATCGTGAGAGCCACAGGCCTTTTCCGGGTTCTCTCTCTGATTCTTCCCTGTCATCGTCTACCTCGTTGTCTAATTCGGCTCTCTCAATTAGCCCTTCTGATGGCGGAATCCAACAATTTCAGCAGGTACCAACAATACAACGACCATTATCGCAGAGAGGAGACAACTTCACAAGCATGCAGCCGCCACCTCCTCCGCCACCAAAGCAGCAGGACGCGCTAGCAGCATTACAAAGAGGAGGGGACTTGGAGAGACGTGCGTCGAGACGGTATTCAGCTTATCAGATATCAAAACATTTGGGAGCTTCTCCAAATGGGGTGCCCATGTTGCCTCCTACTCAGAACGGGCCTATACCAAATCGAGGTAGAGATGTCCGAGAGTCGATGAATGCTGTCCGAACTCGAGGATCAGGCATGTTGAGCCGGCAAAGATCCAATCACACCGCAGAGGCCTCGCCAGCCAGGAATAATCGAATTTCCGAGGAGAGCGTGCAAAGCAATGAAGCACGTGGTACAGAAGGTTCCGCTGTACTCCAGATTAACGACGGGCCCGTATCGAAAGCATCAAGCGAAATACTTGCTGACAGAGATTCGGATTTTGAGCATCCCAGAATGGGTGCAACCCTAACAAGCCCTGTTAACGGCCTGGAAGCCTATAATCCAACTGTACTTGACGATGTAGAACCTAGTAAACATCTGCAGCATGAACAAGCTGATCAAAGGAGCATCTCGCCGCAGTCCCAAGAAGGTCAGACCACCCAACAATTTGTACCAGAGCAATCTCCGCAACCAGGCAAGGAACTCACACTTTTCCTGCAATACAAATCAAAAATCAAGAAGTTTGTGCTTCCAGAGGGTTCGAATGATCTGACAATAGCACGGCTACAGCTTGCCTTTATTGAGAAATTTGCTTGGAACACTCACAGCAACGGAAATGATTTACCGGAAATCTATATTCAAGATCCAGTTTCAGGCGTCCGTCATGAGTTGGAGGATCTTCGTGATGTGAAAGATCGATCTGTCCTCGTATTGAATATTGAAGTGCTGGATGAAGTTAAAAAGCACATTGACGAAGGTCTTGGGGGTTTAAGGAAGATCGTTGAAGGTGTCCGTTCTGCTGTTGACGGACAGCAGACGATTCTGCAGCGAGTTACTGAACGCCAGCAGGACGCCTCTAGGGAAATGGCACGACTCTCCGTGACCCCTAAAGTGACCTCGCCCCACTTTCTGGCTTTCGAGAAACCAAAAGTCAACGGTGCGACGCCTTCGGCTTCTTCGAAGGGTCTAAAACATCCCACAGGACATGTCGCGAGCATACAGGACTTGCGGCAGGATCTCGCAGTAGTACGCCAGACTTTCTCCACTCTAGTTTCTGATATGAATACCTCAATGAATACCGTACAAAATAACGCATCGTTAATCAAAACTATGGCTGTTGAAGGCATGGTGCCAAATTTGGATGCTTCGACCGGCCGAGCTTATGTCAACAATGGCAAGAAGTCGCTAGGTGAAGATTCAGAGAAAATCGTCCAACGTGTCGACGATCTCCAAGATGTTGTGGAGGATCTGCGCAAGGACGTTGTCGTTCGTGGAGTGCGACCCCTTCCTCGCCAATTAGAGACTGTCAACAAAAATATCAGCAGTGCTACAGCTGATCTCAAAAAGATGCAAGAGTTCCTCAGGCGGGAGAAGCCTATTTGGAGCAAGATCTGGGAAAAGGAACTTTCACTCGTCTGTGATGATAGAGATCTTTTGACCATGCAGGAAGAACTCGCCGCGGATCTGGAAGACGACCTGGAGAAGGCCACCCAGACCTTCGCGCTTGTTGAACAAGCTACGAAACAGCAGAATCTTCAATCACAGCAAGGCACTGGTGTGGTTCTCCGGAGCACGTCAAAAGCCTTAGTGGGCAAAGCAACAGATCAAGACATTGATCCAATGAAGGCCAAAGATGGTGTACTCGGTGAAGTGAGAGCTCTGCGACCTAATCACGAGACGAGGCTCGAGGCAATTGAGCGTGCAGAGAAAGCAAGGCAGAGGGAGCTTGAGACTCGCCGAGAAGGCGAATTTACGAAGGAAGTAGCCCAATTTGTAGAAGAGGGCAGACTCAAGAAGAGTGGTGGGGTGGAGGAGGCTGAAAGGCTTCGTAAAGCCCGAGACGAGAAGAACATGCGAGAGGCATGGGAGAAGCAGCAGGAGAGAGCTGCATCTAAGGGAAAGCAAGCTGAGACTGATACCTCAGCGCTTGGCGAGTCGGAGGCTCCGCCTGCAGATGAGCAGCCTCAAGGTCAATCAAACGAGAGTGCCGAGGTGGAAGATGTTCCCGATATGCAAGACCAGGCCAAGCCTATCGAAGGAGGTGAGCTTATGACTGCACCTTTGCAGCAAGTCATCGCTGACTGAGTTGTGAAGATTCGCCTTCGAAGCGCACATCATGGCTCCCAGCTATTTTCTCATCTTAAATCTTTCACTAGCGATCAAGCCTCGTACAGAAGAGAAGGGGCTTTGCTATCTCATCCAGGCATCTAAGTATCTTAATCTTCAGATGCATGCGCTTTGAGCGGTGGCGTTGGGGTTTGCACCCGGGCTAGCATCCAGCGTATACCCTCATGGTTTCTATATAGGCTCCTTAGGACTTGATCTATGTTGTCGACGCGAGCATACGGCTTGTGCTATATGCTACACTACATTCATTCAATACATAATTGCTTGGACGAATTCCATGTGCTGCTTTCAATGTTGCTATCGTGCTGGAGCGCAGAACTCTGTGAATGAACCTTTTGTAGGGAATCCCATATACTGGCCAAAGAATATTGAAGAATTTGGGATAGGCTCCTTCTAGACTTGATCCACCCGGGTAGGTTTTGTTCTCGAGACTAGAATTGGTGCTTTATTGTTTAGTATGATCAAAAAGCGTAACAAGATGATTTTTCACAAATTTTGAAGGCATCGATCCCATGACTGCACATTGCAATTTACTACGCTAAATATCGATATGGTTTAATCCTGGTCAAACCTCGCCGGCTCCGTATCCCTGATCCGAAAAGCCCAGCACATCTGCGGCTCCTCTACATTATGTTTGTAGCAGCAAAGCCATCGTATTTGGCTTCGAATACAGAAGGTCGGTGGAGTTCGAATATCGTCAGGACTGTCTAGGTCGACAGCTCTTCGGCATCTTGAATGCTTCGAGCGAAGGTAAGGTCCGTTGTGATACGGCGACGTCGCCATAGGTCATGCTCTGTTCCTTCACAACCCTACTGCCAATTCGGTCCTTCCTGAATCCCCTGTTGTAGAGAAAGGTAATTCGTGCTCTGATCTCAAAAACCAGCTCGCCTCCGCACCTTTTCAAGCCCTCCGCTCGCCCTCGCTCCACCCCCTCGCTCTCCCCTCCACCGCCTCTCTTACCTCCCGCCAATTAAACCCCTGCACCCACCTAACCGTGCTCTCCAGCTCCCTATTCCACCCGTCCTTCCATCTCTCCGCCAACGTCGCCTTCTCAAGTCTATAGTCCTTAATTCCCTCCCTCAAGCCGCCACTGTAGTTTTCATCCTCCATGGTTGCAAGCTCGCTAGCGATTACAGGATCTGTCAGTGAGTTGAGTATGAGTGACTGTTGGTGCAAGATGGCGGCTTGACGGGCGCGAGCGCGCTGGTGGTAGAGTAGTGTGAGGTAGAGGGTTGTTGATGTTAGGGTGAAGCCGGAGAAGAGGGAGGTTGTGAAACCCATTTGTTGGTGGTTGAAGGGCAAACAATGGCAAAGAACCAGCTAAAAAGGCTAGAATTGGAGGAGGAGCGCTTCAATGGCCGATGCTTGACAAGTACAAGCTCATGTTGTAGATTGCGGAATGAGATATCTTCGGTTACACAAGAATGCCAAGAAGACAAAAAACTACCCCGGCCTCACCCCGCTTTGGGACTCGGGTGAGCGCCGCTCTATCGTCGCGCGACACGGGTGAACCTTCTCCCGGTACTTACTTTCGGCAATGATAAGCTGCAGACGGCGCATCTTCAAACCACTTCCTCAATTCGCTCTGTTTGGGTTGCCTATCAAACCAGGACCAAAAATTATCCCACGCGCGCTGAGCAGAGATGTACGCTTATCTATTGAAGCAGATGGGCGGCTGCTCTCGAGAAGGAACAGGTCAAGGGGGAGTGCACTTCCGGTGACGATAACACGGTTGACGCTTCCTTTACAACCACAGGAGCGCGGAGTCTACGCGAAGGTTTGCTCCCTCTCCACCTTGCCACCATCTAGGATTCATCGCCACCAGCCGAGGGCTCATCTATGTCGACAAAAAACCATGAAAACTTTCTCTGAGTGGTTCTTTACGGGGTTTGCCCGTGTGATATGCAACGTCATCGACGAGATGGAATAGATGCGCGGTACACGATATGAGTGTGCCGGTTATTGAAACTGAGCGTGACCTCATCGGTGGGTCAGGAACAGCCTATCTGCAGAGGGCCTGGTCGTGAACAAGAACAAGCGGACGCACTTATTTGGTGAAAAGGAGCTGGTTCAGCTCACCAATACTTTCTGGAAGTCGATTAACGTTCATCGCACCAAAATACAGGTGCCATTTGCCATCGCCGTCTTCTGCCGGACAGGAGCAAGAGTCGGCGCATTCTTCCCTGAAAAGGAAAACAAAGACAAATGGGTTCTGCACTGCCGCGTAAGACTCCACATATCTGTGCATAGATTCATTTCAGGATCTATGGCAAGTCCAGATACCTCCCGGCGAAAGACGACCTCATCCTTCGATGGCGATTAAGATCTTACAATAACCCGGTGAAAATGGGAGTAAGCGGTGCCTACACCAGCACTCTCTTGACAACCTACTATATGTTTGGGAGTGTAATAATGGATGTCCTCGGCTCTTGCTTACATGTTCTGCATAAACTGTGTTTATACGTGCCATTCAGGCCGTTCTACTTACTAGCATCATCTGGCATTTGCAAAGAAAGAAGCCGGAGAAACTGGCATCGCTGTTGGTCGTTGAACTAATTACTTTGTCCACAGCATCTACATCGGGTTAAACTGACGGATAATGGCGAGCATAGCTAAGAGCAGAGGTTGAAGGGATAAAAAGGAGATTGCTGTCAGCCAGCTCGAGTCTGGTATCTTCGATATTCTTACTGCGGCGAAGACGCGGCGATTGAGCCATGATACATGGGGGCTAGGCGGGACAACAGATGCCAGTGTAAGTCATAATGACATCGTTGCTTGAGTTCGTACTTGAGAGCCAAAGCTGGGGACAGGGTGCCAGAACTGGAGAGGGTGCCAGGGTTGGAGGTGATGCCAGAATTAGAGAAGGCTGCCAGAGGATTCCAGATTTTGAGATTAGAAAGAGCCAGCGCGATGACGAACCCAATAAATTTTTGATTATGTTAGGCCATGCTTTTGTCCAGCATTACTTTTTCCTGGGGTCTTGGTTCAGACGCGATTGAGCGGCACTACCTACAAAAGTATGGAACTTCTTGTGGATGTCTGATCAGGCACGACAATATTGGATTTAGATGCGTCCTGAATTGGGAGTGACAGCCATATTTGCATACATAGGCGCAGAAGTAAGATGCTTTACTGATAGCAATCTGCTTTCTGCGGAAGGTACAAGAAGAAAGCATGTAACATGTTTCGATGAAGTTTACCGTTTCACCTCAGTCTTCCAATGCCAAAATGAGTTTTGAGGAAGGCAGTGAGCTCATAGACAAACTTGGCCTTCGTGTGCAACTCTTTGGCAAGGATCTTGATAAACTATTCAAGAACATGGAATGCACGATATTTCTCGTCGTCACAAGGCTGTCTGGAGATGAACTCTATCACCCGGAAAACCTTACGGATCCCAAGGAGATGAGCCTGCTTAGGGATTTGATCAGGTGCGGAGACCCAGCTGGCTTGAGCCCGGAGTGGAGGACCATCAAATATCGCAAGGCAACTATCAAAGTTTATCTCGCAGGGCAGGATCCCGGGATAGACTGCACGAGAGTAATGGAAGAAATTTTTGCTAAACAAGGGGGAAAGAATTTCACATACACATATTGTGGTGGAGATCTTCATACCAATAGATTCAAAAAAATGAATATCTTGAACTGAGTATCAGCACAACAAACATTCTGAAAGTCAGAAAGCTAACTATACAACTAGGTGAGCACTATGACAAGTTGTGGAGAGCTGCTAAAGACTTCTCCGATCTTTGTGCTCTTAATCGAAAGTTCATCCTGAGTGAAATTCCCTGTACTCCATATCATCTAGGACCACTCGATGATGAAACCATTCCGCTTATGAAGAGTCTCCTGAAACTGCACGACCTTCGATTACTTACCGATAGTAGCCAACCCTATGAACATCAATACGGCCGAAGGGGCAAGAAGTGATTTGAATATCAATAGCGACCAACCGTATCTCTTGTCATGTCAGGCGAAGATGGTCATGGCCTGGAGTTCTTCGAGAGGCTCAAGAAAAGACCAGAGGTAGTGGTACAGTCCTCCCAATTTGATCCATTCAGAGTCTTACCTGGTTCACACGAAAGTGTTGTGGTCAGTCGTTATCGTATTGCAATAACAAAGAAGTATTTGGAAACCAAGGCGTGGGAAGGCGTCACACGGGCTCTTTGCGGGGCAAATCTGTCAGAGGAACGTATTTTCTGCTTAGACGCGATGAAGCGATCGAAGCCCCTATGCTTTGATGTTGCAGTGAGCTAGTGGGGGGTTCCTTTAGACTTGCTAGGTGTGATCAAAGAAGTCGCTGTTGAGAGTAATCTGCCCCGGACTTCATATTAGCTACTAGCTAGTTATAGAAGCACCAGAACTCATCAGTTATCTCCTTTCCATACTCGCATAGTGATCTGTAGGCGCCGAGGAATCGTTACAGTACAATTTCCAATCCGACGAATCTCTTCCAAATAATTCAATGGGTTGGGACAACCATAGCACTCATCAATCCTGCGTGAGCGCAACAAATTTCATGTAGTAACGTAATTAAAGACTCATGGTTTATATCTGACCATTCAAGTGTAGATGCTATTGTCCATGACAGATTATATGCTGGCGAGGGTGGTGAAGAGAAGCTCTTGAGTATGGCGCCATGCTTCAAGTATGGCAGTCTGTTTCAATTTTGGCGCTTTGCTCTAATGTAGCACCCTGCTCCAGTTCTGCGCTTTGCTCCAAACACAGCAGGGAACAGGGGATTCAATAACTAGATGCAGTCGAGTAGAACTGCTTACGAAGCCGGCACTTCGCTGCGCCCACGATCACCACGTGCACCACAGTTTCCACCTCTTTCACGCCCGCGGTACATTCTCCTCCTCCTCCGCGGTCGCCGCGATACCCACCACGTGCAGTGTAATAAAGCAAGAATTACCTATAGCCAGTACAAAGCATTCATGTCACTTTCCATAAACTCCCAAAAGCCCATACGATGCGTAATAGCGTTCTTCGCCGTTTCGTTCCCGTTACCTTTTCTCCTTGCCTTTTGTTACACAGCCACTGTACTCCCACTGCCTCCTCCCCTCCCCCAAAAGCAACAGTCCAGCCCTTTCAAGTCATTTCCTCCACCCCCTTTCGACATTCAACCAGTAGATTCATAGAGCCTCTTCCCTTAGATGTGTAGGCCCTTACGTAACGCGATGGCTTATAAGGTACTAGTACCAAGAGTACTCCATCCTATAGCCGTTCCGGAGTAGCTGACTGCGTTTGCGGACGAAGGACGATGGGTTGCTGTACTGAGTATGTGGTTTGAATGCAGCGATAGGACGACGTAGTGACGTGTTAACTAAAGACTTTGCTGTATAGAGGGTTTGTTCTTGCCATACTGTCGCCCGGTCTGGCGACTCGATGGTTGAGACATCTTAGCTGTATCGAAGTGTGAGAACTTTCTTGACTTGTCTTTGCTCTGCAAAATCCGTCAGCGGCAATTGAGTCCTGGTGGGCAGACCCGAAAGTCGGCGAATAGAGATTGCGTTATGATTACCGCGCGCTTTCGTGACACGGTACTGAGCGCCTGCAGATACTCGCGGTTCCGTTAGTGTAATTCGAGTTGTCAAGGAGGAAGGAGCTGGGGGCGGGGCTTTGGTGGTGGCCATTGCGGGAGAAGGACTGGTGGAAATATCTGAGACCTGTTTCCGTGGAGTGCTGAGTCCTAATCCATTGAAGTGCTTGAGAAGCATCTGTGCTGCAGGAGCACGCTCTTCCGGGTTGATGATCGCCATTTCTTGAATCTTCGAAACCGAATCCAGGTTAGAGGCCGTAGACAAAACCGCCTGCTGAGCCTCCGCAACACTCTTAAACCGATCGGACCTCCGACGAAACTCGCTCGCATCCAATGTCCACAGCATCGTGACAAAGAGTGACCAAACGTCTACTTTGTGTGTCTGAACCCCTTCCTGAAACATCTCGGGAGGCATGTAAAGGGAAGCACCGGCAAATGTTGCAGCATCAACAATACGGTTACAGAGTCCAAAATCTCCTAGCTGAAACTGATAATGACCGTCCGGCTGTGATACGTAGAGAATGTTTGCTGGCTTCACATCTCGATGAACGATGCCCTTCCATGTAAGAAAGTCAAGCGCCGGTAGCATTTGCGGGAAGACGGAGTTCGCAACAGCACACGCATCGGCTCCGCTCTCAACCAACGATTCCAAGGTCCCTTCTTTTAAGCCCATGAAAATCTCCGCTTGTGGTTCTTCCCAGCCCTGTGACGCAATATAATCGACAATGTGTGGCTAGCACAGATCCCAGCTCAGGTATAAGAAATTGAAGAAGACATGCTTACGTGGCTTATCACGGAAAGAGTTTCGACCTCACGTTTTAAAGCATAATATAATGAATGTCTCCAGTCTTCTTGCTTTGATGCTCTTGCGGGTCGCTTTAATATCTTAACGGCCATAAGCTTCCCCGAGTCCACGTCGATGACCTTGTGTACTGTTTCAAACTGTCCAGATCCAAGATTCCCTCCTTCCACTTTCACATATCTCATCCTTAGCTGCCGTTGTCCTGGCGTATGGAGTCTAGTTTCCCGTCGCGACGGCAATTCAGTTGGCGTCTCATTCACAGTTCGCGCAAGGCGTGGGTTCTCCACTCGACTGCAGGGTAGGGCATTGTATTGTTTGATAGTCTCCGAAGTTTGCGTAGGATCTTGATGCCATTCCAGTTGAAATTGAACGAGGTTTCGCCCGTCACCACCCATTCCAATTATAGTGTTGACGCCCTTCTACACGAGAACTCTAAAGCTGGTCGCGTTCACGCTCGAACATAGTAGCATTATCAACCCAGATTTGAGTCGTCTTACCGAACGATCTGTCATAAAGCATAACAACGCCGGTATCTAAATCGATCTCGAATGAGCATTGAACCCTTGAGATGCTAGATCCTTCCACGTAGATGTCAGCATCAAAACCTCGCCCTAGTGTTGCAAGAGTTCTGGACGATTTCCCGTGTAGATGGAAGCCGACGTCGAGAGCTAGTGTACCGTTGGACAAGGTCGAGACATGGTGGTCATTATTCGAATGGGAGACGATACGTTCAGCTCGCTCGTTTCCCTCTAAAAGGACGGAGGGAGAACAAAGCAAGAGGATGAGGAGAAGAACGAACCATACTCGAGTGATGAGTTGAAGGAAGAACGAACATAGATAAAAGCCAGAAGAGGACGAAGTCTTAGGTATAAAGGGAAGAGTACAAAGCGGGTATGAACGGTCGTCGCCTATCCCCTTTATGATCAATGGGAGCAAATGTGACGCGCTGTTTAGGTGGTGGGCAATTTGATGTGAGTGGTGTACCCGAGTTCATCATACCCCGCACTGCCGTTAGTATGAATTACGCTAATGGAGGTCATCAACACTTAGCCAATAATTTTAGTCCGTAGTAACCCTTTTGAGTCATTTATAGTGCTCGGCGCTAATCCTAAAATAAACCCCGTAGCCTTCGCCACAGCTTGGAAACAATAAGTCTTCGACTTCCGACTGTACATCTCTTCACACACGCTTCTCTCCACATCACGATCTCACGTCTATTGCAAGACGACAACTAACCAGGGCTGGCTTTACTAGTCTTCGAGGAAATGGCTTGGTTGAGGCTCAGAGAGCTCTACAACAATTACATGGAGATTCGCAGCAACTTGGACGCAAGAGACAGCGATTTTGCCAATCTCCACCACCATATATAACTAATCAATCGGGTACAGCTACTCAATCAGCCAGTCCAACTCGTCCCGATGAGGAGCACCGCCGGGAACGACGAGATCAGCTTGGACTGGAGCGTCGCGCATCAGAACCATACCACCAATTCGAGGATCAGATAAGAGAGGAGGAGGAGCAGATTTAGATAGCACATCTGAACAGAACACATGCCATACCGCTTGGGTCTGACGCACATACAGTTGCCAAGGAACACGTTAAGATGCGCTGGACCGAGCAAGGTATCTGGAACAGCAAGAGGAAACAGTTTGCTTTTGGGCGGTGGAAGCATGAAGAGCCGCTCGAGCCTGAGTCGGAATTAGTGACAGACTCGAAAGCAGGACCGTCCCTTTCTTTTTCGTTTTCCCCAAACTCGCAACCGAAACCGAGGCGGTCGAAGAGCGACAACGCGAAGAGCGACAACGAAAAGCGACGGATTGCAGAGCAGCAAGTTATTCGGGAGCGTGAACGTGAGGCTTCACGTCCATATCATCAATTCCTCTATCAGATGTCGAAGGAGCGCGAAAGGATCCAACAAGAATCCGAGAATGGGGAAGGCGCTGATGGTGCCGACATCAACACGAAAGCGTACGAGAATGTGAAGAACATCTGGACCAAGCGAAGGATTTGGAATGAAAAGTGGGGTACAATGCCTGGGATGTCGTGGAAGCATGAAGGGCCTTTTGAGGAGGAAGACGCCGACGGTCTTGCTTCTGTTCCAGCAAACTCGCTTGTGAACGGCAGACATGAAGCGGGAGAAGCACCTGCCATACGCATATTTGGATCTCCTTCTCCCGGTAAATCTGATCATCGCCAGGCATCTGGCGCCTTGAAATCATCATCTCAACGAGGACCCCCTGCAGACATTGATCCAGTTGAATTAGACAATGGCGGCGCCGAGCGCTCTTCCTCTACATCGAATTCAACCTCCCTTGGTTCGGGTGAAAACGCCCTTCGTTCCGAGACGGGGCGTGCATTATTGAAAAGCAAGAGAAGGGTGTACCGTGAAGATGGGAAGCCGGCAAACACATTTCTTGGCCCAGTCCATTCATCAAAAGTTTTGAAAGTTGCTGGAAAGAGAAGAGGGCCTCAAGAGCGACTAAATATCTCACAAATGTTATTGTCTAATGGCTTGCCAATTTCTTCTGCTGTGAATGCAGCAGAAGTGTAACCCTCGCCTTTGCCTGACCGTGTAGCTCCGCGCAGAAGCAAACGGATACGGCCGCCTGTCCCTACCTTATCTAAGGATCCAGTAAAGACGGCATCTACGAATCACTCCAAACGAGCAGTCCTAAAACGGAACGTTGAAGGTTGTCTGATAGCCTAAAGTCCCTATCACGGTATAGTGAAGAACCAACCTGCCACAATTACGCGGAGAAAGAAGGACTAGATACCCTATAGTGCAAACGGGGCGTATGTTTGCAACATATCCCAGGCATTCGGAAAGGTGTTTCTCACGCCGTCCGAAGAGAAAGCCCCCACTTCTCCTACAGTTGTCCGCCCGTGCGAATTTACTTCCTTCTCTTGCCTTCAGCATCGCCCGTCAGCGCTCCATGAGCAAAGCCATTAAACTTCCAAGCCGGAACTTCGCCCAAGGTTTTAAGAAATACCTCTAAGTATTGTGCATCTTTAGTGTGTAAGTCTCACTGTTAGGTCGAAGGTTCATTCTCTACTATTTGTGTCTACAAGCTGCCGGGTTCATGGGTAGGGGAAGAAGATATAGTGGTGGATGGGGGAAATTGAGGGGAAATTGTCATGCTCACGACGTGAACCGCAAACCTCTCTTACTAGAAAATCACGTTCGCATCATCGCCCTCACGCTGACTTGTCTCCTTCTATAGCGTAATAGAACCACACAGATCCATCTAGACGAGCTCTTTGAGTTACCGAGAGAGGATCTTGTCAACCTAGAGATTAATTCGACCCGTGCAACCTAGCCCACTTCGGACGATAATCTCTACCTGCATGTGGAACAAAACTTTATCAATACACCTGGTATGTCACTGGAGTACTTCCGGCCACTATCGTTACACACAAACACCCAATTGCGATCGCCTTCCCAACCCCTGACGACTCCTGCCTGATCGCCCAGCACCACCGGAGAGAAAATACATAAACCTTCATCGCTCCCGGTCCGCGTCAACCCACAAAATTCATGTCGAACCGCATCATATATATAGATATGCTGATACACCCGCTGTACAATCACTCTCATACTGTCGTCTCAGCAACTTCAACTCCCCATATCAAGGGTCGCTAGGCCAAAAAGAAATATCGAGTTCATCTAGGTATTAGCGGAGACGGGTTGGTCCGAGAGCAGAGTTGGTTCAAAGAAGCGGTAATAGAATATTTATGTTACTCTGGCGAGGAACAGGGAATAAATATACGATAGCTCTGTGCACCAGCGTAAAGCTCCAGCCGTGTGTCCACGCTTCGGCAGATCTGCGAGGAACGAGTCGCTTTCGAGACAGACTCAAAACGGGGTAGTAGAAAGCCTACTAAACCGCCCCCAAGACTATTATTTATAGTTTGAAAGTGGCGGAGAACTAAAAGCCGCGAAATATACAGACTCCCTTATTAAACGGCGTCTCGATACACTAAACTTTGAACCATGCCTTAGCGTACCAATACTCGGCAAGCTATGTCCTAGCGCACCGACATCCTACACACGTTCTACAACTTCACACGCCTAGTAACTTTTAACCGGGAGATGACGATCTGAAGGTAGAGTTGGGCTCCGGAACCTTGCGAGGAAGTAGCGAGAGGAGCGCTGGATGCCCATTTCAGCCGATCATCCGAAGGAGAACAACTCTTCAGTGGGGCTGACACCACCAATTGTGGATGCCGCGCCACTTGTGGATGCCACTGCCACTTGTGGATGCCACGCCAATCGTGGATTATTGATTGATTGATTGATTGATTATATTATACTACCCTAGTCTTCCAGTAAGGCGATTATGCGAGCTATATAGCTAACTACTCTTAGGTCGAGCTGTTCTCTTCCTAATCAGAAATCCTTTCCTGTTAGTACATCCGCAATATATTAGTATATATACATTTTCTCCTTTCTAAACGCCACGTTCAAGCTTCCCTGTCTATCTCGCGTCCCCTAATCAAATGGCTAGTATTGCCTGATAAGCCTTGTATCCTGAATGAACTTCGCCGCCTGCTTCGCGTACCGTGTCAAGAGGACCGGTAGTGGAGGACGGTTCCAGTGGTCTAGTTTATTGATATCTCTCCACATCTGATTTCTCTGTGCCTGTACCGCTGGGCAACGTAGTAATACGTGGCCAACGGTTTGATCCTCTCTTTTACATAAAGAGCATTTTCCGTCCCTAACCCTAGGGACGTTCTGTGAGTGTAGGAAGCTTGCTAGGCCAATCTTCCCTGTACGGAGCTGGGTGATGAGCGAGCTCTGCCAGCGCGAGGCTCCTCTGTGGACGGTTAGGATCTTCTTAGTTGGTGTTGGGCAGATCCTTCGGAGATCCGCCCTATGGTCCGCTTGGCTCCACTGGCATTGCCACTGGCTTAGGTAATATTGCTTGATCGCCCGCTTCACCTTCACTGTTAGTTGATATCCGGTGTGGTAGGCTTTCGGGCCAGTATTAGAAGTATCGACTTCTTTCCCATCCTGAAGCCTCCATCTGGTTGCTTTCTTCGCTTCCTGGTCGGCTTGCTCATTTCCCGGGAAGCCTTCATGGGCTGGGATCCAGTGAACTACCACTCGAGTTCCTTTCCCTCGGAGAAAGTCGAGACATTGGATGATCCCTTTAATAATGATCTGACCTGACCGGATATGGCTTGCTGGGTCCTGAACCGCTTGGATTGCGGCCTGATTATCAGTGAATATATGGAGTACCTTTGAGCTCTGGTTTGGGATGCCGGTATAGGTATATGAGATGGCCCTTAAGGCCTCGTAGATCCCGCAGAGCTCCGCGGAGTATACCGTATATTCGTTCTCCGTTCCTAAGTAGCGACCCTCGCTCCCGGAGGGGAGCACAAATGACGCCCCAATCTTTCCCGATATACCACTCCCGTCGGTATAGACTGTTGGGAGTCTTCTTTCCTCGATTTTCTCCACCATCTTTCGTGCTTGCTCCCGTGACGGTATTATCGTTGATGGTGGGATCCAATCTGGCATCACTATATATGGTTCGAATGGCTCCAGGCGGTTCCAGCAGCCAAAATCCTTATCTAAAATTGCCGTCCATGCTTGCAGAGGAGTAAAAGGCTGGGGCCACGCCAATCCTGGATATCACAGTCATTATTGTTGCATGCTAAATTAGTTATAAACCTTAATAGATACAAGTCACTGTGAAATACGAGATGAAATATAAAAGAGCAAACCCATTCTCACAAGAACATAGAGCGAAATCGGCTGGAAACTGCTTCAGACATCAACCACTAGCAGACTCTCGATACCTATATGGCATTAGTGAAAGGCGAACGGCTTCGCCTAGAGATGTTGCGGAAACGCAGAGCAAATCTATTTAAAAAAGCAAATGAACTTGCAGGATAGACTGATTCAAACATATATGTTGTTCTGCAGCTGTTGTTCTGCTAGTATGCCTAGCCTAGCCTCCGATCAGGAAGAGCGTGGTGTTAAACACGCTGTCGGTCGTTCTACTGATGGCGTCTATCTACCCACTGCTAGTTTCACCCTGTTTATTCGCGACAGCATATCTCTGTTCAGCGGTCGGAGGAGCAGAAAGGAAGTCCAGATTTTGGAGATCAAGACCCCAGGCTCTACTTCTAAAGGTTAACTCAGGGTGAGGAATGTGCATTCCGGCAGTTTCTCCGCGCACGGCAAGATGGTCAAAACTCGTCTGACAGGCTACGGGGCTCTAGCTGCTCTTGGCATGCAGTATGCCGCAGTACAGTAGCGTGCTCAGATGTCCCCAGAGCTGTGGCGCATGACGGCTGGTTTTTAGAAGCAGAAGCATCTACAACGGGCCACGTGTGCAGGTTTCTTGCTGCGCAAATGGCAAATGTCACCTGCTGCCCCGCTCTGCCGCTCGCTCAACGAGAGGAACCCACTGGATTCAACCCCAGAGTTTGTTTTAGGTGCGTTTGGATAACTTAAAAGGCAAACAAAGCCTACTTCGTAGACTCAAACTGAGCCTATAAATTGAAGTGGACCCCAAATATACGCCTTGATCGATCCTAACCATCTCACGCGTAGTTTCTGGACACGATGTGTTCATCCCACTCGCACATCCACCCTTTCTCTCACGAGGCACTTCTTCTGGACCTTCCCAATCCCCACTCTCTCATACTCGCCATCCACGCTGGTTGGTCTAGCGACTAGTATGCAGTAGTGGTCGTTGCCCTTCGTGCTTCCCACAACAAACACAGTGTTCTTCGAGAAGGTTCTTGCCGTCCTCAACATCATAACGGATCGATCCTCTCTTTGTCGCTGAAAGGTCCATAGCAGCAAAACAGTTCCCATCCGATTCCATTCTGCAATTTTGGAACTTTCCCATGTCGGCGATCAGTGCATGCTTGCGATCGGGATCAAAGCAGGGGTTTGTAACCCATTGCACGTGGCCAGAAGGTATCTCGCGTGGATCTAAGTAAGTGTAGTAGATGTATCGGGAATGTCTGATACTTCGATAATTCAGAATAGATAGGGGGAACGTGTCTCCTTACATATAAGGGGCTATTGATAGAGATCAAGACTAGGAAGCTGATATGCAGCTTAATGCTATATTCTTTCTTATAGGAGGAAAGGTGTTAACCCTGTGCTCACTCGTAGTCAACCCTTGGTCTTTATACCACGTCCGCTATGAGTTGCGTTGCTAAGAATCTAGACTAAATAATTAAACTTTGATAGCCCACATCCTAAATATCACGACTGTAATATAGTAAAATCCTACTTATCATGATGCAAGCTTAAGTTGGCATACTGCAAAACGACGAGCGCCATATCATAACTCGTCAGGGTATAGAACCTAGGTTGAAAACGTGGGATGAAGTATGCAGCAGTAGGGTGAGAGATTTGGGAGAGATAGGGAGCGTAAGGAAACCGTTTTGGAAAGGATATAGAGGCTAAGTTCTCGTAGCTGACATGCACTAGAATAGGTATCATTGATCTGCACCTAAAATATGGGGATATAACGATTGAGATTGGTTCCTTGTATCTAACCTATCTTCTCCGAAGAGCACATATGTTGCAATGACCGAGTATGTTCGACATGATACGATGAGAATAACTAATAGCGAGCTCTAAACACTCTGATACGATGAGAACAACAAATAACGAGCACTGAACATTCTTTTCTTTCCCTCCATTTCGTTGACTACCACTCTGTTGGTCTTTGCCACATTAAGGTTCTCAAATTTCTTCGCGGTCATCCAAAATCGTCCTCCTTTCGATACCATCTTGTCTCGAAGCTATTAGCAGGTGGGAACTGATTTGAAGATACCGCCATCAAGTGAGATCACTGACGCGGCGGTTTGCTTCAATGTGACCATGAGGCCAGTATAAGTGACACCTAATCCAGTGGTGATAGCACCCCAGTCGCATATATTGCCGTTGAAGACACTACTGGCACCTAGCGTGGTGTCGGCGCCAGCGGAGGAGGCTGGCGGGCCGATAACCCAGAAGATATTGCAAGCCTTGGCCCCGTTCTTAAGGATAACTGTAGAGCTGGCTCCTGTTACGAGAGCACCGTCTATGATCATGTTGAATTGGGCTGCGGAAACTCCCCCGGCATCGAAAGTGACGGCACCGCTTGCAGCAAGATTGACCGCGCCAGCAAAGTAGTAGTTACCCGGCGTGAAGGTTGAGCCTGTGATGGAGGTTGCAGCGATTGTGGTTCTTGGGAGGGCGACTGCAGCGCAGGAGCAAGTGGCGCTAGCGGTGGCTAGAGCAGCGGTAGCGGATGGAGCGTTTAAGTAGATAGTGCCAGTAACTGAGGCTGCGGGAATATTGACAATGGCGCCTGCAGGGGCAACGCCAATATTGCCGGTGATGCTGAGGACGGCTCCGAGTGTCTCAGTGATACTGACATACGAGAGCATGACCATTTTGGCTGTTCCAGCGCCAAACTTGAGAGGGTAGGTACAGGTGCGTTTGGCGAGGTCACTGACGTAGAACGGTTCTGCGAGGGGCGACGAAAGAATGGAGCTGAATTGGGTGGCAAGGAAGCCCAGGAAGGCGAGCCTACTGGTGCCGTGGGTGGTGAGCTTCATAGTGATGGCCCAGAGTGGGGACTATTGTAAGACTGTTGATGTATGGTTATGAAGGCAGTTCAGGTCTAAGCAGGAGATGAGAGTTGATGTAAGTGTAGTAGATGTATGAGAAGTGTCTGATGCTTCGATAATTCAGGATATGTAGAGGGAACATGTCTCCTTATATAGAAAAGGCTCTTGACATAGATTAAGACCTTGAGACTGATATCCAGCTCTATATTGTGTACTCTCCTGCTGGGGGTAGCGGGGGAGGTATTAGCCCTGATATTCACTCTTAGTCAATCCCTAGTTTTCATACCACGTCCACTACCGGTTGCGTTGGCAAGAATCCAGACCAGATCATCAGACTCCGATGGCCACAAGCTCGATATTATGACGGCGGTGTAGTAGAATCCTGCTTGTCATAAGGTTGGCACAACTGGTTCAGCCACGACTCACTGTAATTGCCCAATAGTAAGCCAGGTCTGATAGAAGATCCACCCCCAAAAACTTGAACGAGCATCGTGGCGTGCGCAGGGAAAGGCCAGATCCAGTCAATTGCCCATATTGAGGGCTAAGAGCCCGGCAACATTACTCCCGTACGAGCTTCAGGCTCTCATTTCCATACGCCAAGCACTTTGCCTTCTCCATTACGGACAGGGACCCCACTGACGGATTTCCCTCGAGTTATCCAGGCCACGACCAGGCGTTGATGATTAGTTTCAAAGGTAAAAGTGATTTTGGGTATCGAGTGAGATGATGGAGAGGACACAGGCGTTTCCACCGTACGAGGTAGCGTGGAATTCAGTAAGTTACCGAACGGTAGCCCACTGCGCCTTCACGGGGCGCTGTCAAAGCATGTAAAGCAGCGAATAATTCCATGCATCACTGGACAGCTATCCATCTCGATGCTTGTAAAGCCCGCGTATAGACTGAGCCAAACCCATTACTAGGATCTGCTTACCGCCCAGAAACTGAACCAGGTTATTTAGGCTCTATGGTATGTTCTAGGTACCAGGTCATGCAGGCACTTCCCACAATTATGCTATAAGGATAATGTGACTAACTGCCGAAGCATCTCGATCACTTGCCTATACGAGATACAATCAGTATAATGTTGTAAGCGTTATCAACGCTCTGACACAGACATACGCTTGCCTCTGGTTCTCGGCAGTGAAGGTGGTCTTACTAACTAGAAACCTGTATTTTCAATTAACTATCAAGGGGTGTTGGTGGTGTGACAGAATTGAAGCACGGATTGGGATTAGCTTAGTACGGGAAAAGGAATATCCGTATTACTTAATTATGACACACATTGGTGAAGTATACTTCAAAACGACGAGCAGAACTCAATAGGCATAAAATCTGGTGAGTATTTGTAAAGAACTACGAGAATTTTATATTGGCGCAGAAAGAGAAGAACGAACCTGTCGTTGACAGCGGAAGCCCTAGATGTAGCACGGCTTTGAAGTAAGGTTTAACCCAGGAGGCTCAGGTACAAGACCTTAATGTGGAGAGTATAGTAGCGGGCGAAATGTAGGATGATTATTCAGTGGGCATTGGTCTGACCCTCTGGAAAGCAGAATACCACACTGCCCCACTACCGCCAAGACTTTTTGTCGGCTGTACTAGGAAGAAAATATCTCCGATTCTTCATGACCTGCAGGGTCCAAAGGGCCTATCCAGAGTGCCAGGTAGGGGCGATGGACCCAAGATGGCGGTGTGGTTGAATCTCACAACGTATGCAGAATCGAAGATCGGTTTGGTATGCCGAGCAAGTAGGACCGAAGCTGGACAGAAAAGCAAGCACGGAAACGACTAGACCCGGGTCCTTCCAGATTGGGCCCAAAGCGACTCTATTCCTTAACGTGTCCGTTGACGGCCACCCCGCTAGACAAGCGCATGACATACTAGGTTGACAGTCATGAATTCTGCAACAGCATCGAGCATCAGCTGTGTAGATGTGAGAGAACCATAATCTCGTACAAAAACATGAACTTCCGTTGCTGCTATGGTTGGAGTTCTTGAGAAATTTGATCTCAGAGCATGTAATTCAGTATTTCATATGAAGAGGACACAGTTTCGAGATTCTCCGTCGGAGAATTCTCCGGTGACCTTGTCTGCAATTAGCTGATTTCCACGCCCAGTCTACTTAGCCCGGGGTAGCCGCCAAACGGACGTTAGGGACAGTCGCTAACTCGGCAGGGACCATACATCCTTGTCCCCTATCAGCACTTTAAACCGACTTCCCCTCTTGGCATGTGGTCTCCCGGTGTAAAACTTTCATCATCTTTGAACTAACACCCGAGCACATTCAATAACGGGACGCACATGCAGAAATAATCGGCGCAAACCCAGGCAGCTGTTGTCTGAAGAAGTAAGGGCGGACAATTGCCAGGGGCGAATTGTATGCGCGCCCGATTGGTGCTAGGCTGTCTGAAGTTAGCTCATTCTGAGCTGGCCGTCGTTAGCTTGTTGCCTCATGCCCCGAGGGCCCCTGAACTTTTCTTTCAAGATACTCGCTCGCCGTTTCTTGCGCTAGTGATTGCCCGCCGTAAGGCCGCTGGACAGGGGGGGCTGAGGACATCAGGCGAGTCAGCTGGTGGTTTCAATCCAAACTCATCCTACAAATAAGTTCGAACAATCCAAGGGGAGCACGGCAACTCTGTTCCACGTGCAAGGACTCGGCTTGATCACCCGCAGAACTGGTGGGATGTGCCTCATACTCTGTATGTACTACTACACTGCAGTCTGGCCAATCACGTTGGCCGGTTCGACTAAGTACAGAATTGAACTGATCGAACTCGATAACTTCGATTGGCCCTCTAAAAAGGGCAGCTATGCTTACAGGGTAGCCCCAAGCCCGGTATACAAAGTCCTGTGACCAAACAGACACTAAAATACTAGAGGCTGAGGGAGTGGCAACCTCCCCAGCTTGCTCTCGGCCGAGAAAGACCGATTGAATATGTGAGAAGTGCCCATCAAACCGGCACGAATGGAACTGATTGACAATCGAGCGAATCAAGTTGAACTGATTGACAATCGAGCGAGTCAAGTTGCGCCGATTGACCACGCTGTTACACTGGTTCTGCTGCAGGTTGTGGATAAGTTTCGAATTAACCCTTTCTTCGGAGTCTACGACGTGATGCTATGCTCTGCTGTTGTGAAAGGGCGCCATTACTGTGTCTTTAGAGCTCTGAATTTGCTTTGGTACTATCAAGAGGAATCTGGTGTACAAACTTGATCTCTGTGTCCTTGCAAAGTTCTCGATGTTTTCGGTTTTCTCAATATCTTGCATTGAAGTAAAGAACGCTGACTGTAATTGCAATTCCATGAGCTTCTGAGGAGTCTTGTCGAGCTTCGACAAGCAGCCTGCCTGAAAGTGCTTCGTAACCTCTTCGGTGCTTCAAACCTCTTATCCCCCTTCAATCTCACAGGAAATATAGTGGCCTTAGAGCTCTCAGGGCGTCATTGCCATTCTATCTCTCCTACCCTGCGTGGTTTGATTTCAGCCAATCCATCGGTGAAGGGCCTTCTTCTTGAAATACTGGCCGGTGTGACTGGGTAACAGGCTGTATAACGTAAACTGCATGGCCATGGTACCCGTGGCGTACTAATCCTCCCTCCGGGGTTGGCTTATACCTGTATCTTCTATTCGGAGATGGCTTATACATCAACGTCCTATACCTAAACGTCCAAACCCTCCTTAAATACCCCGACTGCAATGAGTAAAGTGCTCTATTAGCTTCGTAAACATTATATCACAGGCCATCGCATCCGTGCAAATAGACTGTCCAAACTTCCCAAGGCATAAGTCGCGGTTTGTCTCTCACAATAACCTGACTGTAGAAAGGCTGTCCTTCCAGCAAGGTACTTCCTCTGAAAATCCCAGCAGTAAAGCATTTACCAGAAAATCCAGCATATGAAAATCTTTCTCTCTTGAAACGGCATCGTCTTATAATCACACTTGCACCGCGCTTTACCTCCGGCCATACTCGATGGTACATAGCAGAGTCACTCACTAAAGGCGGAGAGAACGATGTAGGGCAAGCGCCAACTGGGAATCCACCGGGGATGCGACGGCCCTACTAACACGACCCAGGAGCCAGAACGAAAGGGTACGGGGAGTAAGAACGGGTGAATTCGGTCTTGATGATCGAGGTGAACATCGATGGGCCTTAGGCTGATTTCCATCCCCACGGTAGGGGGGATCGATATATGTAAATCGCAGTTTGGCAATCCGCAAGAGAGAAGTATCTACTATCAGTACGAACTCTTCGTTCGCAGTATAGTCTTTCATCTAAGACAGCTATTGAGATTAGACAGTAATGAAAGAAAAATTGAAGCGAAATTGAAGCGGAGGCAAACATAATGTTCTGCAGGGGCAATTGATAAAGTGATGAGTGGCTCTTCGACAGCACATCGCCATTAGCAGTCAAGTCCACAAGGGAGACTTTAGGCGTCTCCAGCGAAAGAGAAGTCTAGGAGACGTCAGTGGCTCTTAGGTCAAACAAGTACCCTAGAGGCTTTAGGTCTTCGTCATCATCAAGAGTACTAGGCTTAAAATATTTATCTAATAGCCTTGGTTCTTACTTATCTTTACCCTATGTTAGAACACAGCTTCTCGGAGGATCGACGGACCGAAGGACTGAGAATTACGCAGAGGCGTGACCAACAGTACAGGGTTCAGGATGTTCCAGTGCTGACCATACTGAATATATTCAGGGAGATCAGGATGTTCAGTGAACAACATCCTGAACACACGGTCTTAGCAGACTTTTATATGTCTATATAGTCAGGGCTCTCACCCACCTTAGATAGATCTCCTTGTATTTAACTCTACAGTTAAACTAATAGTTACTCCTAGCTAATAAAGACTTGTTCTTATATTACCGAATGACACAGAGTTGTACCTGGCTACCCTATTCCCCTTTGACCTTTGATTACTCATCTTCAGAAGCCCATACGACGTCAATTCGTAACAAACACTTGTAATTAGTATTTATCGATTAACCAATGAAGCAAGAAAATTCCACATCTTAATAAGTTGCTACGAAGTGGTTTTCTCATCGTCTTGAGCCGCCAAGTATTTGCACTACTTTATGCAATCAATATCAACTTCTACGGTCACTTCTCTAGAGTACACATTCTCAATGACCCTCAACCAGCAGCCTCAGCTTCTGAACTTGTGGCAGTCACTCATCTAATTGATCCAATTGCACCAACACCTCCTCCCACTGTCCTCACCACCCACCACTCGCCATGGCTGGCGGCCACCAAAAATACCGCCATCTAAGTCGCAACTCCGCCCATCGACAAGCCATGCTCCGCAACATGGTCACCTCCCTCATAACACACGAATCCATCCGCACAACCTGGCACAAAGCCAAAGAAGCCCAACGTCTCGCCGAAAAACTAATAACCCTCGGGAAAAAAAATACAAACGCCAGCAGACGGCGAGCTTCACAGATATTATTCGTACACCTCCCCTCCCCCCCTCAATGGCCCGAGCAAACCAGAGAAGCTGACGCAAGATATGAACTAGGACCCCCTCGACCACTTCCCCAAACTCTTCGGCACCCTCCGCAACCGCTACCTCACCCGCCCCGGCGGCTACACTCGCGTCCTGCACATCGAATCCCTCAACCGCAACCACGACCAAGCTCCCTCCGCCATCCTCGAACTCGTCGACGGCCCACGCGACATGCGTTTCGCCATGACCGCCAAAACCCTCGCACGCGAGCGCCTCACCGAGAACGGCGTAAGAGACATCACGGCTAGGAATGTCGCGAAGGTGATTCGGTATCGGAAAGACGGGGAGGAGGAGTTGGAGAGTCTAGTGAGGAGGATGCGGAAGGTGAATTTGAGGGGGGAGGAGAGGGGGAGGGAGGCGTGGAGTATGGGGGAGAGTTGGGATAGGGAGGATGAGGGGAGGTTGAGGAGGGTGAGGTGGCAGAAGAAGAATAGTAGGAGGGGGGAGAGGGATCCGGCTGATGGGAGGAGGGATCCGAGGATGGGGGAGGAGGATAGGGAGGTGCCGGGAATGAGATAGGGTTTGATGGGTAGGGGGGAGGTATGGTTTGGTTTGTGGGAATTGCATTGAAGGTATTTGGTGGGGCATGTTGAATATGTATATACATGTGGCTCCAAATTTTAGGGAGCAGTGCTCAAGCTTTGTACAAGAAAAGTAGAACAGAGGTTTCCAAACGGACGCCTCTACCGCAAGCATAACAAGAAGCCGTGCAAATACGTAGCATTCCTCGTGTCAGCTCAAGGCAGCAAGCAGCATCGCACTCCCCAGAACGACGCAAGCAAAGAACAAAAACATAATAGCTCTATGCACCCATCCAACATCATCCTTCCTACCAATCATGCACCCAACTGCCACAATTGCAAAGACTAGACTAGCAGCAACACCAATGATAACACCCACATCGACAGTCATTTCAGCTTTCCTGCGCCCCGTCATCTCTAGAATGGCAGCTACGAGGAGTAGGATGATTGAGGCGGTAAAGGATGCCAAGCACGAACGGAACAGGAAGGTTTCTCTGGCTCGGGCGGCAGCTGATTGCGGCCGGGAGGGGAAGGTAGAGTAACGACGATCGATATCCCGGCCGCTTTGCATGGGCGAAGTATCATCATCGGATACGTCAGAGTCGTCTATACTGGGCGAGGGGAAGCTGTTATTTAGAGGTTGACGCTCGTCGGGGGCGCTTGGTGGAGGATGTTTTAGCCAGGAGGAGACTTTCTCTGCTGAAGCTTTGATATTCGAAGCTAGAGAAGTGAAAAATTTAGAAACTGCTGCTGTACCTGGGAAGCTGTTTGAGGCATTTGGGTCTATGTAGATCGTATAGGCTTCGTTTTCGGAGCCTTCACTGCCGTCGTCGAATTCATTCCAGTAACGTTGCTTTTGAGGTTGTGGAGGCTGTGACAGACGTCTTTGGAGCATTAGTTTGCGTTGGGATTTTCTCCGCTTTTTTTTGGAAGCACCTGGAGCTGGTGACAGAACAACTTCTGGCACAGAGGTTGCGGAAGACTCTCCACGTAGTGCGGAGAAGCCACTGCTGGAATGTTCAGTCTGTGTTGACGGTGCTGAAACAGAACTGTGCTGGGTACCGGCTGCTTCAGCAGATGCTCGACCTTGCGATGATCGGCGGTTGGGCAAACTGGGAGCTGCTGGGATCTTCCGGATGTCTTGACGCAAGACGGGGAGCTAGAACCAGTTAGCGAAGAGAGGTCTTGAGACATGGCTGGCAACGGTAACTGACCCAGAAAGGGCGTGGCATGCCACTTGGCTCGCACAACGTTGCGACAGCATGTGTTTCAAGAGAGAAACCACGCACCCGTTCAACCTACACCATTGATTAGCAAATAATTTCAAATGCAATCTGAGAAAATATACCAGATGTGAAGAGTTCAGGGCCTCGACTAGTTTCGAGTCAGCCTCGCCTTCGACTCTGACCTCCAGTATTGCGTGTGGAAATGTTTCCGACTCGCTCGTTCCTCCTTCACTAATCGTACTCAAGCCTTTGCCACTGGCGAGCGACTCAGAAGAGCAGATTTTCATAGAAACATCCTTGTCGAGAGTCGCCCAAACACCCCTGTCCTGATTATTCCTCAGACCAACAAAGCGAGTACGTTTCGATAGTAATTGCACAAGTGGTTGCACTTCTCGGTGTTGAGTAAGCCATTCAAATACTCGCTTAGGATCGTCCCCGTCGTCTTTGACGAAACGATCAACGCTTGAAGCTTCGAATAGCTGACGCACATGCTTGCGTTTGAATGTTGCTTTCTTGGGCAAGTGCTTCTCATTCCAATTCGTCGAATGACCAGGTCTTCCAGGATCTATATCGACGACGACGACAGCCTCACCGCTTGGTGAAAAGCGAATACTGGCGGCAGCCTTTTCAGCCACGGTGCCTGGACAATCTTCCGTGATACTTATGGTTTCGCTACTACGAATCTTTGAAAAGCGCTGGAGATCATCACACACGATAACACCAACTTCATCGTCCGTTCGTGAGGCCGATCTTCTGAAAGAGTTACTGAAAGATGCTCGAGGTGAAGAGCTCAAGCTCGACGGTGACTCAGGAGAGTTGATCAAATTCGATTTGTGCACCCTGGTATACTGCAGTAACAGAACATGTACTTGGACTACGTTGTCAGGATGAACCCAATATACTGCCCTAGTAGCTCCACGACCAAGCGGCAACACAGCAAGCGCAGTATCGATCTCAATGTTGGAACCGTCTTCCCAGGTGGAGTGTAATTCTGATACACTGTCCACATCTCCAGCAATCTGCTGGTTTGCTTGCTTTGTGGGGCTCTTCAGCGGCTTCTTTTGCACGGATAAATTGGGTTGAGATCCATCTATAGAATTCCGTAGCCCAGGGTGCCAGTTGCCCCCATCAATGAAGGGTGCCCTTACAGCTGCTAAGACCTCCGTCCATTGGGTCAATAGCGGTTCAAAATCTCTTCTTGAAAAGCTTGTTGGACGGTCCAGAACCTCGGCGCGAAAGCGAACACCAAGTTCTGAAGAGCTAGTCCACTTCTTGTATTTCTTTAGCAGCTTCTGAAAAGCTGTGCGCTGCGCTCCCACAAAGCGTGACAAAGATTGTATGTCTTCTCCTGCTCTGCGTTCCGAATTAGCCTTGGGGGTGCATTTATCTTAGTCATGGTGGAATTACTTCAATGTAGCTTCTTCTGCTTTAGAGAATTTCTCCAAGCGCCGCACCGGTAGTTTCGTTTGGCCTTTAGAGAAGCTCCGGATTCCCAATTGAGCAATCTGTTTGTCGAGATGGGCTTCACACGGCAATTGTCAGATTTGCTTTGCCATCTGGACTGCAGGCGCACATACCCAATCTCCTCGCTATCTCACCAGCCTTGCTCTGGACGAAGAGATCAATCCTTTGGTGTTGTTCCTTCATTTCATTATAGAGTTCCTCTTCGAATGCCTGAAAGGCCTTCGCTTCATTGTTGCTGCCCGGTATCGTTCTGGCTTGACCTTGCCCATGGGTTGTTCGCACCTTGATAAGATGCTTGATATCGTTATAATCGACATTGTCTGGTGTCGCGTGACCAGTCAGTAGATGTAATTGGAACCATTGACTAAGGATATTCAACTCACAGCTCTCCCAGAGCGGAATGGAGCGCTGTTGCAACGTCTCGCCGTACTTCATTGTCTATCTTTGTCCTCGAGGTTCCAAATAACGGTATCATTGGAGGAATTGGGAGCCATAAGAAGGGGGCCAGCGCAGGAAAATTTGTCAGGGAAACGAATGACCGTTACTCACGGACATGCAGCGTGAAGATCAGTGATTTGCAAGGGTCAACCACAACGGCGGGTCTAGTGATGATGTGAAGAGTGTGGGACGAGCGGGGCTCGGGCCAATGAATGTTAGCAATATGAATGATGGAGGAGGTGTGCAGAAAGTGGTTGGACAATTGAAGGGGAGAAGCAATATGTCAAGGATGGGCATGACATGACTACTGTCTGAAGTGCAGCAACTAAGGTAAAAACAACGCAGGAAGCTCAACGATTTCCATACTAGTAGATAACGTGTGGTTCACGGGCGGCTTGGCCGTTGGGCGATGATGACCGGCTAAAGTCAGGGATCTCTTGGGGATTGGCACCATCGATTGGGACGTCTTTTAGGCTTGCGTTAGGGTCCTGGTTTCGGCCGGGTTTTGGGATAAGGCGTCTACTAAAGAGTAAGCGACTCAAGCTACATCAACCGGCCTCGGCTAAAGTTGTCACTCACCAACTTTTACACAGTAGTAAATGTACCGGCATGCATCTTGCAGCTGTGACACCGGCACCTGTCACGCCAGCCTTTTCATGAATCCCCATGATAAATCCCCATGATAAAATGTACCTCAGGATCTTCCTACTTCCTGTGGTTAGTGAATGGTCTTGACTCTCTCACCTACAATGACGCCAGACATTCTGGACCATCCCTCACAGTCCTCATTAATAATTCACCCAGCGACTGCCGATTTACACCCCGCTTCTGACCAGGCCTTGCTCGCCACTTTAGCAACCTCCCCCCACACCTTTCTGCAGCCACCTCCCAGCCTCCATGCAGCTTCATTGGTGTTTGCAAAGCGCTATTTGGACCCGATAGCGGCCTCTACTAGTGATGCACAGATACAGAGGCAGCAAAACAGAAGGCGAAAGCGAAAAAGAGGGGAAGTGGACGACTATGATTCTGTAAAGCCGTTGCGACTAAGGGAAATACACTTGGAGGGTTTCAGGATAGACCAGGTATGGGAACAGGCAAGACGGGTGTTGGATGCTACTAGATTAGAGATCGAAAGGTCACTATCGGCGATACAGCTGCGGCAAGATAAAACAGCCACACCTGTGAATGCTTCTGAGCACCATGCGCCCAATGGGAAGCTGGTCCGTTTCAGAGAAGACGAAGATGAGGTTGACGATCCAGAGGCTGGAAAATTCGATGTGGACGGAGATGGTTTTGGGGTAGAAGATGACTTGTGCGAAAGTTCTGAGGGGCCTGTCATGGATGATGCAGAGCGTCTAGACAGTCAGGACGAAGATGAAGAAATGCTCGATGTGGACGATCTTGCCGAGGTACTTGATGAGGACGATATGGAGGCATCGGAGATCGATGAAGGAACAAAGGAGACTTTTGTCCCAGACAAGCTTGGATTAAATGATGGCTTCTTTTCAATAGATGATTTCAACCGACAGTCGGAGTTCTTAGAACAACAGGATGCTCGAGGGGAGAACGACGGTGCTGCATCTGATGAAGAAGACGTTGACTGGGACGCTGACCCACTAGCAACATCTTCGTCGACGAAAGCAGGTCAGAACCGCGAAGATGAGGCAGCAGGAGAATCCGAAGATGAAGAGGATGGTCCCACATTTGGCAATGCAGATATCAACGGGCCAAATACATCTGAATCCGACGAGGCCTCTGAAAATGGAGTCGAGATGGAAGACATTGGCGCATTGAACAACACTAACGATATAAAATACGCCGACTTCTTTGAGCCCCCACCTCGTAAGGCCACTAAATCACGTCGCCGCGCTCTCCCAAAAACGCAACCTCCTCCTTCGGTCAGCACACCTGGACAACAAACCGAGGATGATCTGCAAAGAACGATCTCTGCTGTGCGCCGTGATATTTTCGAAGATGACCTCACTCCTAGCGAAGACGAAGCAGGGTCAGATACCAACGATCCTCGCTCTTCCCATCAGAAACGTCAAGCAGCTCTCACAGCCGAGATACGTCGTCTCGAGGCTGCTGCCGTAGCCAAGCGTGATTGGACATTATCAGGCGAAGCTCGGGCTACTGATCGACCTATCAACTCACTCTTAGAAGAAGATTTAGAATTTGAACGTGCGGGCAAACCGATCCCAGTCATCACCCAAGAAGTTAGCGAAGACATCGAAGCCTTGATCAAGCGACGAATTCTTGCCCGGGAGTTCGACGAAGTTATCCGAAGACGTCCTGGCGATCTCACCGCAGGAGCCGCGGATGGCAGAAGAGGCAGGTTTGAACTCGACGACACAAAAGCCCAGCAGAGTCTGGCCGAAATCTACGAAGCCGATCATCTCCAGACCGTCGATCCAGAAGGTTACACCGACAAACGTGACGCAAAATTGAAGCGCGAACACGCCAACATTGAAGCAATGTGGAAAGACGTCTCCGCTAAACTCGACGCTCTAAGTAGCTGGCATTACAAACCCAAGCCACCAAGCGCGAGTCTCAATATCGTCGCTGATGTGCCGACTATCAGTATGGAGGACGCCAGACCCGCAGCTGGGGGCGACGTGGGTGGCGAAAGTATGTTGGCGCCGCAGGAAATTTACAAAGCTGGGGAGGGGAGGGATAAGAAGAGTGAGGTTGCGACTAGGAGTGGATTGCCCGTTGGGCGGGAGGAGATGACAAGGGATGAGAAGGTGAGGAGAAGGAGGAGGGAGAAAGAGAGGATTAGGAAGGCTGGAGGGGTTGTGCCAGGAAAGAAAGAGGCGAATGGTGGGCGACAGGTAGGGAAGAAGGAGAAGGAGAGGCAGGGGGTTATTGGGGATTTAAAGAAGGGTGGGGTGAGGGTTATTGGGAAGAGGGGGGAGATCAGAGATGTAGAGGGCAAGACCGTGAAAGGGGCGGGTGCTGTTGTTGGCAAAGGAGGTGGTGGGTATAAGCTGTGAGTCGTCGCATCTCACAGAAATATCTGAAGCAGCAAAAATTATGTTCTCGTCAATCAGCTATCCCCATCTATTCACATCCTTACCCCACTCCCTCCCCACCCCAAATCCTCACATTCGCATGCAACCCTACTCATCCAACGCCCCAACCACCTACCTCCCCTCCTCCTCCCTCTCCCCCTTCCGTCTAATACACCACAACCCCACCCCCTCCCCCTCCCACCCTCCCCCCACCTTCCTAACCTCCCACCCCCTCTCCCTCTCCACCAACCTCACCATCCCCCCATCCCCCCTCCTCCTCTTCTTAAAACAAAACCAACACACCGTCTCCTCCCCTATCAGCGCCCTCATCGTCTCCAACAGTTTCGGAAACGCAGGCTCGAAATACGCGCAATCGGCTGCGAGGAGGATGTCGGGGGCAGTGGGGATGGAGGGGGGGAGGGGTGTGGTGCCCCAGGGGAGGAGGGAGGGGAGGATTAGGGAGCGGGGAGAGAGGTGGGGGGTGTTGAGGGCGATGTTGGTGTGGAGGAGGGGGAGGAGGGAGGGGAGATAGTCGGTTAGGTGGATTGTGTTGGCGATGTTGGTGGTGAGGGAGAGGCCGAGTGCGAGGGCGAGACTATTTGTTTGTGGTAAGCGAGGGGTTGGAAATTGGTTATTGTAAATTCTAAGATTAATTTCTTATAGGGCAGAGGAATTAATTAACTTACCCTACGAGACCGCTGCCGGCGCCGAGTTCAACGCTGCGGAAACACGACTGATGTTAGACTGATGATGTCGAGAGCTGTATACAGGCTGAGGTGTAAAGAGAACCCCGGAGCGTACAAACATCGTTTTTCCCCTTAGTTCCTCCATCTTGTTTCGCAGGAGGTATTCAGCGAGGACCATGCCTGCGGGCCATAATTGGCCGCCGCATTCTGCGACGTCGGTTTGGAGTTGGAGAGGGGGGTTGAGGAGACCGTTGAAGTCGAGGGGAATGATTTGGGATTTTTGGATGGGTTGTGAGGCGACGAGGTCTTCGGAGATGGTGAGGTGGGAGAGGGGGGAGGTGGGATCGTCTTCTTCTGATGGGGAGGACGACATTGTGGGTTTTTTGTGTGGGAAGGGATTGCGGGAGCCATGGTAGAAAATATCAACATGACAACCACGAGGCCGACGGCGGAGGTGAATGTTCAGCCTCGAGCGAACGCGGCCGACGTCAATACTATGCGGAATTGGTTCCGCTATACAGATATCACGGCTCGTTTTCCTGCATCGCTGAGATACATCCCTTGATATATAAATGAAGGAATTGCTGGATTTATCCTCCATATAAGAGATTTGAATACCTGCTGCATGCTATGGCGACAGTAGTAACACTGTCTTTACAGACGGGCAAGCATCTTCCCGTTTCCAAACAGGCCGTACTTCCCCAAATTGAACGCGCCGAGAAAAAGAATTTCGCACGCCATGAAGCTTTCGACTTTCACCTAGAGCTTAATAAACGTAACGTGGATCTTGTCATTATTCTGAAAGATGATGGCATCTCACCTAGGGAAACCCCAATGGTGGCTGCTTATTCTGTATTTGTTCACTCCAAGCCTGGCAGTTTCGTAATGTTGCACAAGATTTGCGTCTTGGAGGATTTCCGACGTCAAGGTATAGCAAAGAAGATCCTGGCTACTCAGACTGAGAAATATGCAAGTCGTGGATGTTTCAAGATCCAGCTGTGGGTGGATGAACAGAACATGCCGGCGAGGAGCCTTTATGAGAGTGCAGGCTTTCAGGAAACGAATAAGGTGGATGATTACTATGCTCCGGGCCGTACTGGCCTTCAAATGTCATTGGACCTCATCTCTACTTGACTACCCATTCTTTCGAGTCTTTGAGGAATGTGGCCTACCAAGCTCCTTGCAGCCATGCCAATCTGGCGATCTTTTGTCCGTTAGACCTACCTCATTGGTCGTTTCAACGGTGATGGAAATGAGCTCGCGATTTGCATTCATGAGGCCTGAAATGCTACGCGTCTGGGCCCTTTACGGCTTTGGGAGGGGAGACAATGCTTTCGTCCGAGTTCCGTGATTATCACCTTACTCTTTGTCCAATTCGCTGTTATTACTCTGTCATGCTACCAATCTGTAACGTGCCCAGCCACGTTTCCTGTCGCTGATTTTGTCAAATCCTCTGCTTGATGCTGTTCCTTATGGCGCTTCTGCGTAGAGAAATCTAAAACTCTATTGAGGGTTCTGACTCTTGAATCAGGGATTTGGGAGCCTACGACCGGACCACTATTCAGGTATCCGAAGGATCATGTACCTCACTCTCCTGCTTTTGGCGCTTTCAAGCTTGATACGAGCTACCCCCACCATCAACCTCCTCATCAATGCGCAAGTTCCGCCCGTCGCTCAAGTAAACCAGTCCTACTGCTTTATCTTCGCACCGTCGACCTTCTCAGACACAAGTCCCATCAACTATAGCCTGTCAAATTCGACCGACTGGCTGCAATTGGACGGCTCGAACAGAACCTTTTATGGGACTCCGGGAGCGCAAGATGTAGGGTCTTCGGTGGTCATGTTGGTCGCGACCGACAACACTGGGTCAGTTTCGATGCCGGTGACCTTCGTGGTATCAGCAGATTCAGGCCCTGGACTTGGCACTCCGGTCGCAGCTCAACTGCCTGCTTACGGCGCCTTCTCGAGCCCAGATAGTATCCTGTTGACACCGGGGGCCGCTCTTTCGCTTTACTTTTCCAATAATACGTTCACAAATACAATTGAGAACACTTCCTACTACGCCAAATCTGCAGATAATACTCCTTTGCCTTCCTGGGTTATCTTCAATCCCACCGATCTTTCATTTTCTGGTCAAGTTCCACAAGCGACTTCTCCGTCTGAACTGCCCATGTCTGTTGGGATTGAGCTTACAGCTTCGAACGTGGTCGGCTTCGCGCAGGCAGTTGCGCCATTTCAGCTGGTGATTCAGAGCCATCTCTTCGCTTTTGGGAATACTCCGCAGATCATCAATGTAACGCCAGGCACGCCGGTAACCTACGGCCTCTTAGACGACCTAAGCTTAGATAGTCAGCCAGTGAGTGCTTCGGATGTCAGCCAAGCCTCCACAGACGCTCCATCTTGGTTATCACTGGATCAAAGTAGCCTCGTGCTATCTGGGACGCCTCCTGCAAATGTTTCTGAGCAAAACTTCACGGTCAATACGACCGATCAGTATGGTGATTCAGCTAGCACCATAGTCCTTCTGCAGATGTCCGCCAATTCATCACTCGATATACTTATGCCATTCCCTACATTGAATGCCACGATCGGGACAAGCTTCAATTATGACCTCAACACCTCTCTTGCTTGTGACCCTAATGGTGCAGGTGTAAATATCAGCGTGGATTCAGGAGCAGCAGCTGGATGGTTGACCTATAATCCAAATGCCATGACACTCCAGGGCAATGTCCCGGCGAATCTAAACCCCCAATCTGTCCAAGTTACAGTCACTGCAAGTCAAGGAAATCAGAGCCAGTCCGAGAATCTGAGCCTCATGCTTGGCTGCACTAACGGTACCAAATGCCCGGATACGAACAGTAACGGGGCTAGTAGCAATGCTACGACTACGGGAGCATCGGGCTCGGGAATATCGAGCTCGGGAGGGAGCAGACATAGGGGCTGGATTGCTGCAGCAGTCATATTACCAGTGTTCGCAGTAATCGCAGCTGTACTGCTACTGAGCTGCTGCTGTCGGAAGAAGTGTCGGCTGCGGATAAAGTTTGAAGAGAAGAAGAAAAAGTTCAAAGTGAAGAGGGAGAAGAAGAAGGAGGATAGAAAGGAGAAAAAAGATGAAACGAGGAAGAAGATGATCTCAGGTCCTCAGCAGGAGCACAATGACCATGAAGAAGCAGGAATACATCCTCAAAGTCCTAGCACATTCGATGTGGATCAGGAGAAAGCTGGGGAACGGTCCCTAGACCTCGAATCCGCGGGACCAGCAGCTGCAAGCCCGGTCGTTCCCAATGCATTCAATGTCCGATATGCAAATCAAAAGCGGGGCTCTGTCAAGTCGTCAAGGGCCCGATTTTCTATGTTCCGCTTGTCAAAAGGTAGTGCGGAGAACAATGACCACGGAGGAAGGCCAGACTCCTGGCAAAGATACGTCCGAGGGCTGGAGCCCCGAGGTCCAAGGGCAGCCGGCATCTCAGAATTCAGTTTCATCCCCGAAGAACAAAGCCTACAGGAATCTAATGCTGGCGATAGTCGGTTCCAGCCAGCTATGACTATGTTGTCGGGGCCATCCGTGGGTACTGAAGTATCAGTAGGTAGGAAACTATCGAAGCAGAGGAAGCGAGTTTCAGGGATATTTTCGGCCCCGAGGGCGAGTGGATTAGGTCATGGACGAAATGCGATAAGCCAGGGTAGTAGCAGTATTTTCGCTAGCAAAGGTGTTGGTCATGGTGATGCTTCTCAGCTGGGCGGACCTCCAGGCTACGGCGTGGTCCGAAAGTCGTGGCGCAACTTGAGTGTGATAAGCTGGACTACGACACAGAGTCCTCCTGATTCTAGTGATCCGGTCATTTGGGATAGACCCGAAAGGATGCCAACCCATAAGAGCTCCGCGTCGGTCATGTCGCCATTCCCTGATCCGCCGAGTACAAATACGATGGATAGATTATCGAGGCCGCAAACTATCCACGAAGCCGTATATGGCGAGGGCTCGGAGATCAGCTTTCGCCCCATAAGACCTCTTCCTCGTAGCCATGTGCCGTCCAAAAGAGAATCTCCCACTCCGTTTACTGGGGGTACGAATAATGAACCGTTACAGGTCTTTCACAAACGTCGCCGACAGCAAGGGAGCTTTCACAACCCCTTTTTGTCAGCTGGTCCCTCTTCATCCCGTGTATCTTCTTTGCAAACGCCAGTCCCACGAAGATGCGTGACGGATGGTAGTACTCCTCTGCCTATTAACCCTCAAGCAACAAGCATGCGATCCTATTCGCAATCGTCTTCCCTTGGATCCGAATTCAAAGTCATTCCTCCAAGAATTTCAAACCCGCAATCATCGCATCCGCACAAGAAAGGCGCCCGGTATTACAATTTCAGTACCAGAGTGCTGTCTCCCCTTCACTTCAACCGCTCCTCACGCGCTTTCAGTAGATCCACCTCGAGCTCGCATAGCACCGATTCACGATTCGAAAGTGCTCCTAGCGAGCTTGGCTTCAATGAAGGTTTACACGAAGAGACTGACGAGGAGGGAAACAAAGTTTGGAAGTATGCTGAGCGTCCGAATCCTCTTCGCCTCAACAGCACAGACGTTACGGATGACGAGTTGATCGAAAGTCTCAAAGCCGACGGCCAGTATAGCGCTGCCCAACGATTGAGCGTCCTAAGAGCGAAGACTGAGGGAATCAGTTCGGAAGGTTTGGAAGAGGATGCAAACATCGAAGTTTCAAGCCCGCTGGGTAAAAAATGGAGACAGAGCACTGGGTTCAAGCACGGAGACCCATCGAACACCAGTGTACGTGGCATCATAAGGGATGCAGGGGAGAGTGCTTTTGTCTGATGAATCTTTTAAACCTTGATGGTTTTCACGATAATGATAGGCCTCAAATATTTGTTTGGCACATGTAACAATTGTTAGTAATATCAATCCGTTAATACTGTTAGTCTGTAGAGGTCTACTGTTCACTGCTCAAATTCTCTCGAGATACTGTCATCTCTACCTATGCAAAGACTGATGGATCCAGGCGTCTACAAATCTCCGATTTGCCGCGCGGGTTGCGTCACTCAACGTTCGATCAATCTTGACATTTCCAAGAACTACATGAACACAACCAATTAATAATCGGTGAGTTGGGCGGACTGAAGCATTGATTTTCAGACTTGTTCTCCAATGTCTTCATACAGGGTTTGTTGTATTGCTCAGCGCGAAAATGGAGAAGTTGTAAAACAAATGTTGCATTTTAGTGTGGTTTAGTGCTGCCACCAGTCATGACCAAGCACCCTCCCCACTCTTCCGGTTTCGGCACGTCACAGAAGGATCACTATTTCGCACTGTAATTGAGTCATTTCCTTTTGAACTGCATTTTGAGCTCTGCAAGATCAATGGATCCGTCTTCCGGTGTGTTGTTTGCCTGTGATTCTACTGTGACGTATAATGGAAGCTCCTGTGCCAAAGCCTCAAGATGCGGGGCAAGAGAAAAGCACTCCAGGCACCAGCTTCGAGCAACTACAAGCCCCTCAGATGAATACAGGCGATAACAATGGCAAACCGTTGGTCAAAGCCAATTTTCCATACCTAGATGTTCCACGACAATCGGCATCTGCCAGGTCCTCACTTACTATCTCGGACCTCTCTTTATACTCGGCAGATATCGAGAATGAGAGACGCTCAGGACGCCAAATAACGCCCTTAGGAGTGCCTCGTCTTCCGTCAAGGTCCCCTGCACCTATACCAACATCATGGAAGGGCAAGTTCGAGGTGTTCTGGGCAAAGAACAAAGGGCTTGCATTGGTGACGCTGGCACAGCTGTTTGGAGTCATGATGAATGTTACGACTAGACTATTGGAGATGGATGGTAGTCATGGGGCTGGCATGCACCCTTTCCAGATCCTTTTCGCTAGAATGACTGGAACTCTACTCCTCAGTTTTACGTATCAATGGCTGGCAAAAGTCGAAGGAGCTCCATTTGGACCAAAGGAAGTAAGGAAGCTCTTGATCGCTCGTGGTGTCGGTGGCTTTTTTGGTGTCTATGGGATGTACTGTAAGCATGGCGAACACATTTTGAACCAGTCATTCGAACAGTCATTGACAGTCAGCCCAAAGATTCCCTCGAGTACCTTCCCCTTTCTGACGCAACAGTAATAACCTTCCTTGCCCCCATCGTCGCCTGCTGGGCCTGTTCAATCCTTCTCCACCAAACTTTCACCCGCAACGAGCAAGTCGCAGGCATAATCTCCTTTCTTGGTGTTGTCCTCATCGCCCGCCCCACCTCCCTCCTCTCGAACCACTCCCCATCGCCAGTAGCGAGTGGCGCCACAGACAGCCTACCATCTATAAATTCTACATCGCCCACGGACGCCCAGGGCCTAGACAAGGTAACTTCCGCCCAACGTCTCAGCGCCGTAGGCGTCGCTCTCATTGGTGTCTTGGGCGCAGCATCCGCATACACCACGATTCGCTGGATAGGCAAACGAGCACACCCCCTTATCTCAGTCAATTACTTCGCTGTTTGGTCCACAATCGTCAGTACAGTAGCGCTGCTCGTCATTCCAGGAATGGAGTTCCGTCTCCCAGCAAGCTTGCGACAGTGGATCTACCTTGTTTTTCTCGGCATTTGCGGTTTCGTGATGCAATTTTTACTCACGGCTGGGCTGGCACATGAAAAGAGCAGTAGGGCTACGAACATGGTCTATACGCAGATGCTATTCGCGCTAGCGTTTGACAAAATTGTGTGGGGGACGGTGCCAGGGGCGTTAAGTATTATTGGTAGTAGTCTTATCTTGGGTAGTGCCTTGTACATTGCAATGCTTAACAACAAGAAGGGGGAGACGAAAGGTAGGGCGGATGAGGAAGTTGCATTGGTTGAAGGTGAATGTAACGAGGACCAGGAGGGTGAAGAGGGAAGGAGTCCATTAAGGGGGGTGCAGGAGGTACAGTTGAGAACGTTGAGGGTATGATGATCCGCAAATCAATCATGCTGAAGGTCTGTTGACTACTTAGAGTCTAATATAAAGCAGTTGGAAAGCCCAGACCGTACTCCGTATTGCAACGGAACACGTGGCGGGTCTTATTTTGTTAGAGAAGACTCGCAGAATGTTTTCCTAGTCTGGATAACAGCTCTACGTCTGATCTGTTTAGGGAGGTCCAGATAGCATTATGGCTTCCTTTCTGCCGTGGTTTGCCCTGGTGAAGTTGTCTGTATAAGCCCTAGCCCTAGCACTAGGCCTGGCTTTAAGGTGCGGAGATGATTCCGGGTGTTTCGGGATCAAGTCTTTATCCTCCACCGCATGTGCCCTGTCGTTGGACCCAATAGACCGTATCGCGCCCTGAAGGGTTATATAAAACCCGTGACCGCGCCGTAAGGTTCCGAAGAATTATATGAGAGACGATGCATGCCACACCGCAAGCACGGCGGCGGAAACATCATACGAGCTCTCCACCATGGCGGACGAAGACGAAGACGCGAATGCCCCCCTAATCACAGATGGCGACCGACCTATTACCATAAACAATAATGGAAGCATACCTTTACAGGAGAGCAACAACACATCTCCTACTGCCTTCATCTGGGCCCTAACCTTCGCCGCTGGCATCTCCGGCCTCCTCTTCGGCTATGAGTATACATACACTCCCCCCCCTAGTTTTCGCCAGCACTGACCATGTCCCCAGCACCGGCGTCATATCATCCACCCTCGTCTCCATCGGCTCCGACCTTGGACACCCTCTCACAACCCTCGACATGGGTCTCATAACCTCCTGCACCAGTCTCGGCGCTCTAATCGCCAGTCCCGTCACCGGCATTCTCGCAGACAGGTACGGACGAAAGGTCATAATCCTCGTAGCAGACGTGCTGTTTATCGCCGGAGCGTTGGGCCAAGCGGCTATCGCGAGTGTACCGGGTATGGTTGCTGGAAGGACGATCGTCGGATTTGCGGTTGGAGGAGCGAGCTTAGTCGTGCCCCTGTATATTTCTGAACTTTCGCCCTCGGCGTTTCGGGGGAGACTGGTGACGCTGAGTATCCTATTCATAACCCTGGGGCAGGTGGTGGCGTATTTAGTTGGATATGCGCTTTCAAGGCAGAGGCACGGATGGAGATATATGGTTGGGTTGGGGTCGGCGCCGGCGGTGCTGCAGTTCTGTTTGATTGTGCTGCTGCCAGAAAGTCCGAGGTGGTTGGTTAAAGCTGGGAAGGTGCAGGAGGCAAGAGGGATTTTAAGGAGGGTTTATGGGGCTGGGGACGATGGGGTTGTTGAGAACGTGTTGCGTGCTATCAAAACGGAGATCTCGGAAGAAGAGGCTACGAGCGGCGAAGTCTCTACGGCTGTGGAAGGCACGAGAATGCAGAAATGGATCATTCAAATCCGTAACAGGTTCCAAGAGCTCTTCCACGTCGGCGTCAACAGAAGAGCCTTAACAATCGCTTGCTTACTGCAAGGTCTACAACAACTATGCGGCTTCGTGAGCCCCCCCTTCCCCCACCTTCTCCCCACCCACCCCATCTAACAACCAAACCTCAGAACTCCCTAATGTACTTCTCCGCCACCATCTTCTCCCTCCTCAACTTCTCCTCCCCAACCCTAACCTCCCTCTCCATCGCCCTCACAAACTTCCTCTGCACCCTCATCGCCCTCCTCATCATCGACCACATCGGCCGCCGCCGCATCATCCTCCTCTCCATCCCCATAATGACAATCGGTCTCCTCACCTGCTCCATCGCTTACGAAATGCTCGGTCGCCCAGACCTAAGCGCTGACACCCCTACCACCCAACCACCCCGCTCCCCCTGGGCCATCCTAATCCTCCTCTCCCTAACCCTCTACGTCAGCGCCTACGCCATCGGCATCGGCAACATCGCCTGGCAACAATCCGAACTCTTCCCCCTCTCCGTCCGCTCCTTAGGCTCTGGCATCGCCACCGCCACAAACTGGGGTAGCAATTTTCTCGTTGGTCTGACCTTTTTGCCGATGATGCAGTATATAGGTCCTGTGTGGACGTTTGCGATTTATGCGGGGGTGTGTGCGGCGGGGTGGGTGGCTGCGTGGAGGATTTATCCGGAGACCAAGGGGTTGGGGTTGGAGGATGTGAGGGGGTTGTTGAGGGAAGGGTATGGGGTGAGGGAGAGTTTGAGGAGAGGGGGAGGGAAGGGGGGTGGGTTGTAGGTTTTGATAGAGATGTTGGGGCCATTTTGGAGAAATGAAGTATCATAGAAATAATTGATATACAGATATTCCACGCGTAAATGCTTTTCCGATCGCCGCCTTCTTTTCAAAGACGGATCTCTAAATGCGCTTCTATAATGGAATTTCTTTTTTACTTAACCTGGTATCCCACATCCCCCAAACTCTCTCTCAGCACCTCCAGCGCCTTATCAACATCCCTCCTCCTCTCATCCGTCACACTAACCCCCATATGTCCAAACCGTATATACTTAGCCGCAATCTCCTTATGCAACCCCCCCGCAAAAATGACACCCCTTTTCAGAATATTCGGTAATATTTCCGGCGCTTTCACGTTCTCGGGAAGATATATGGCGGTCATACCGTTGGCCTGGTTTTCGGGATTGGAAGCTAATTGGGAGAGGCCGTAGGAGGTGATGGTGTCTTTTATGCGTTTGGAGGCGGCGCGGTGGGCGGCGAAGCGGGAGGAGAGTGAGGAGGAGAGGATTTGGGTGAGGGCGGTGTGGAGGGCGTTGATTAGTTGGGTGGGGGGAGTGGCGAAGTAGGAGGGTTTTTTGGCTTCGTAGTTTTGCATTACTGGGAAATGGATGGGTTAGTTTGGATTTGCTGTAGCTTGTAGGGGGTGAGTGAGGGGCGTACTTGGTGTCCAATTCTTGAAGGAGGCAAAGTATGATGCTGGCGGTGTTTTCCTGTTTTTGAATGCTTCCATCGCGCGGCCGGAGTACATTGATATTGAGAGGCCAGGCGGGCAGCCGATGGCTTTTTGGCTGGCGGTCAAGACGGCATCGAGTTTCCATTCGTCGAAGCAGATTTCTTCGCATCCAACGCTGCAGACGCCATCGACAACTATGAGAGTCTCTGGGCTGACTCGATGCACCAATTCTGAAAGAGATTTGATTTCGCTCAGAACGCCGGTAGAGGTGTCGACATGCGTAACGGTGATCAACTTATACTTCTTCTCCTTTAGCGCCTTCTCGATCTCTGGAAGCTGTGGTCGATCACCAATTGGCGCTTTCAGTTGGGTTGCCTTTACTCCATATGTCTCGAAGCAGTCGGCGAATGAGTCTGCAAAGTAGCCAGTGTGAAGTACCAGCACTTCGTCTTCTTGCTCTGCCAAATTGGCTGCAACTAAATCCCAGCCGAGTGTGCCGCTGCCGGAGATGATGAAGGGTTGAGATGCCGGGTCGGATGTTTGGAGAAGCTTTCGTAGCATGGTCAGGGTTTCGCCGAACGTAGCGACGAATGGAGGGCCAACATGGCTCTGGCTTTGTGTGGGTTAGTAAAGAGCAATTGATAGAGTAGAGTGTACAACGCACCTGTAATGGCCCATAGAATCCAGGACAGCATCATCGAATTCAATTGGCCCTGGAATGAGCAAGGTCGGGTGGTCTGGTTGGTTAGGCATCTTGTGCTCTTTCTTTTCTGGCGGGGCTGGCTTTGGTGGATCTCTCTTTATGGGTGTATAGTCAACGTCGTCCGGGCCTGTGGACTGTCTCTCTGTAGAAAACGGAGTATTAATCTCTAGAAGAGGTCTATTTTCAAGATGCCTCGAAATGAGGGAAAGTCTTGAACGTGGGGGAGCCAGGGCTAAAGAAGAGAGGGGTCTTCGGCAAAGGAGAGAACGGATTGAAGACGCCAGGATGACGTATCCTTACAGATATACCGGCAGATTGGGACGAAGAGACTTTGGGGTTAGAAATCGCTCCAGTGTCGTTGCTAGGTAGGCATAAGGAAGTCTTCAGTCAATGACACGAACCACTTCATAGCGCGTGTGGTGTCGGCTTTCTCCGGGTCTTCTTCTCCACAAACAATTCTCGGCAGGGGTCTCGTGTTGTATCATAGTTCTCGGCAGGACAGCCTTGAGTGCGCAACGTCCGCTACTGAACCACAATACACCTGCAAACGACATATCTCAAAGGGCTCAGACGGTTGTGCTCGATAGGGGAGGGTTTTGAACATGATTGACTGAGGACCTAAGGGCTGTAAAAACCTTGGTTGAGTGTCTTAGCAGAGCAGGCAGCTCTGCAATCAAGAGCAAGGACCAAGTGGGCTCGATGATAGCGAAATCCGACAACAATGTCCTCCAGACTTGTTCTCGTTCTCGGTGACCTCTTCATACCAGATCGAGCACCGGTAAGGGGCCGCCACCTAGCTACCCTTTTCAGATCTTGTCACCGCGCCGTGCTAATCTATGCTTAGGATATTCCAGCAAAGGTATGCCAACAGGCTCCCACGATCATACCTAGTCTTTCCAGCTAACCCTTCTCCACAGTTCAAGAAGCTCCTTGCCCCCAATAAAATAGGCCAAATCCTCTGCCTTGGTAACCTCACCGACAAAGAAACATACGACTTTCTCCGGGGCATCGCCCCAGATCTACAAATAGTAAAAGGCGATTTCGACGTCGAAGCACCCAATCTCGCTCTCTCTAAAGTTGTGACGCATGGCTCGTTACGGATCGGTTTTACTCACGGTCATACAATAATACCACCTGGTGATGCGGACTCCCTGTTAATAGCCGCAAGACATATGGATGTGGATGTGTTATTATGGGGCGGCACGCATAAGTTTGAGGCGTACGAACTTGAGGGTAAATTTTTCGTTAACCCAGGAAGTGCAACAGGGGCATTGGGGACTGGATGGTGGGCAGAAGGGGAGGAGCCTGTGCCGAGCTTCTGTTTGATGGATGTGAGTCTTGTTTCGATTGGTAGAAGTGCTAAAGAATGCTAATTGGCGCGATAGGTGCAAGGTGATGTGCTTGTGCTGTATGTATATCAATTAAAGACAGATCCTAAGGGTGTTGAGACGGTTGGGGTCGAGAAGGTATCGTTTAGGAAGAATACTGGGCTGGCAGCTTAATCAAAAGAATTTCGAGCGACAATGTCTTCTCTTAGTTTTCGTCTTCTATTTATCTTGGTTCCCGCTCACGGCTAAGGCGAGCCTCCCTGTTCTTTTGCGTTTACAAGACCATCATGAGCGCGGTAATGAAGGCCATACCGGTTGTGATACATATAAGCCTTATCAATCGCTTTCGGCTGTTTTTACTGTCTACTCCTTCGTCGGCTTCGCTTGTTACGGCTATTTCGCCAATCTTGGCTCTCCAGGCTGTGGGTGTGCCCAGAATCCGATCACTGATTGGTAGATTCAGAGGACATTCTTCGGACGCTCCAGGTTTGCAATTAGGCGAAGTACATGACGGTGCCGTGACTACAGTGCTTAAACCGGTTGGCAAGATTACGTCTTGTGCACCAGCAATAATCGTGGATATCACACGATTTTCGCCGTTTAAGGGTGCGATTGTGGGAATTCCTGGGATCTGCAAGGGCCTGTAGACAGCGAGCGTTTTGTATGAATACTCAAGACAGAGATCTGACCCACACCGAAGGCCTACCGGACAACACCCACCACCAATAGAGGAAGGACACTGAAATGTATGAAGTGGACACTGAGCTGAGGCGAGTGGGCCGCAGGACCAACCCGATGGACAACACAGAATATGAGACGGTGTATGAGAAGAACGGTGACATTTGGCGCTTGGTGGACAACATAGCTCCTACAAAACCGGTCAATCGTTGATTTGGCGCATGACTAGACACTTTCTAAAGCCTACTGGATGTCCAAGTTTGGAGCAACGGTTTTGCTCATCTCCGCACGGTGTGAATGCGGTTGACTCTCCCTCCTGTCTCCTATGCAGTCCATGGCTTTCCGACCATTGCTTCGGATTTTCTGGAACAATGCTCTGCCTCTCCATTTGCACTGTCCATGTACGTGGCGGTAGGTTGCTGAACAGTCCATGCACGGCAAGACTCCAAGCGAGCAAGACGAAAAGTAAGATGGCCATAATGCCGCCAGCGGTGATGGCAAACAGGGGTGTCTTTAGGGGATCCCACAGGACTAAATATGGTGTAGGGGTAAGGTACTCGTTGAATGGGCGCTGCAAGGCCTGCCAGAGGCGCCAAGTGAAGCAGTAGGACTATGAGAAAACGCATTACTTAAGGATGAAAGCTGAGCAAAAGAGTAGGAGGAGATCTGCCATTGTGTTCGTCTACGGGAGAAAATAAGGCATATCTCTGCATGTATGACGAACCAGGGAATCGGAAAAGGCATGTTTTCAGAGGGAAGCTCCTTCCAAACATCGACAGAGAATAACAGGATGAGAAGCAGGAACATTGCACCATAACGCGGAACAGTGTTACTGCAGACAAATTGGCAAGTGTGCGAGCCTGGCAATAGGTTTAATGTAACTTCGTGGCATCGAGTGTTCAGCGCCTGAGTACCCCATCGGATAATGGTCCTACCTGAAGAGTTGTTTTCCCTCTCACTGATTCTAAAGGGCGCTAGGGAAATGGACCTCGGTCCCGGCTGATGCCGTGGTGTAGCAATCGTCATTATTTACCCCAGACTTTCTCCCGTAACTGCAAAAAAAAAAAAAAAAACCGAATGTTCTTCCAACTGCAGCACACATTCGTTCTCAATGGCACCTCCTTGGGTCAAATCTCTCAAGCCTTCGGGCCCTCAGGGTTCAGAGCTCCTCAAGCATGAGCGAGAGCAATCGAACATACCCGTAGACAAACTCTCCGAGTTTCTCTTTACAAAAGAAGTCTTAGATCGCCAAAAGAAGATTCTGAACATTCTTACCGCCGAAAAGGTGTTCGATAAATCACAGAATTACTTCAATGGCAGAGAAGAAAGGTTCAAGACCGCATTAGCACGCCAGAAGCGAATGCGGCAGCTGGCTGTCCGGCATCAATGGACCAAAGACGAGTATATGATGGCCTCAGAGCTAATCAGCGAGCCGGGTCCGTATGGTCTGCATGTTAGCATGTTCTTGGTATGCATTTATAAACCATTCTTCAACACCCTTTGGCCTAACCACTACAGTAGATCACTCTCCGAGACCAAGGCACTCCTGAGCAGCATAAGCTGTTCCTCGAGAAGGCGGAGAACTACGAGATCATCGGATGCTATGCTCAGACAGAATTGGGCCATGGATCAAACGTCCGTGGTCTGGAAACGACTGCAACCTGGAATCCAGACGATAAGACCTTCATACTACACTCTCCCCATCTTACAGCGTCGAAGTGGTGGATTGGTTCTCTGGGCCGTACAGCTAATCACGCCGTTGTAATGGCCCAGTTGATCATTGATGGAAAGTCGTATGGCCCCCATCCTTTCGTCGTTCAGATCCGAGACCTTCGAACGCACGAGCCGTTGGAAAATATACACGTTGGTGATATTGGACCCAAATTCGGATACAATACCATGGACAACGGCTTCTTACTCCTTAACCATGTCAAAATTCCCCACGTCAACATGCTGGCCAAATTTTCAGGCGTCGATCCTAAGACGAACAAATACGTCAAGCCTGCCTCGGCTTCGCTTGTCTACGGCACCTTGACATGGGTTCGCAGCACTATCGTACTCCAGTCCGGTGGCGTTCTTGCCCGCGGGGTTACAATCGCAACCAGGTATGCAGCTGTCAGACGACAATTCCAGGACAGAGATGCCAAAGAGGACACTGGTGAAAACCAAGTGTTGAACTATACAATGGTTCAAGTCCGATTACTCCCTCTCCTTGCGGCTACCTTTGCTTTACACTTCACCGGCCGTGGTATGATGGATCTCTATCAAGAGAACCAAAAGAAAATGGCAGGCGATGTTGGCAAGATTGCTCACACTGGCCGAGGCCCTAGCCCCGAAGAACTTTTCCCTAGCACAGATTTACTTGCAGATTTGCATGCCACTTCATGCGGTCTCAAAGCCTTAGCCAGTACTACAGCCGCTGAAGGCCTCGAAGTCTGTCGTAGAGCATGCGGTGGACATGGCTACAGCAGCTTCAGCGGTATTGGCTCTTGGTATGCAGACTATCTGCCAACGACAACATGGGAAGGGGACAACTACATGTTGACCCAGCAAGTAGCAAGATATCTCTTGAAGTCTGCGCGTGCTGTGCTGAAAGGCAACCCCTCAGAGAACGACACGACCAGGATTTTCCGCTTCTTCCTCTCTCGACGTGACATGGGTGCCGCTTTTGACGTCTTGGGTCGAGACGAGGATATTGTGGCTGCCTTTGCTTGGCGTACTTCCTTCCTCACGTTTGAAGCTTTGAAGCACCGAGACGAAGAAAAGAACAGCTGGAACAGCTTGCTCGTTGACTTCTGGCGACTCAGTACCGCACATTCGCAGTACCTTATTGTTAAGAACTTTTACGAAGCCTTGCGCTCTTATTCCATCGCAGAGGAGTTAGACCCTGAGACAATAGGTATCATGCACAAGCTCTTCCGACTGTATGCCTTGCATACACTCGAACGAGAGGCATCAGAGTTCTTCTCGTCGAGCGCGGTCACGGTACGGCAGATTCAGCTTGCGAGAACCAAGGCGGTGATGAAATTATTAGAGGAGATAAGGCCGCATGCCGTGCGCCTTGTCGATTCTTGGAACTTTCCCGACTGGCAGCTCGATTCTAGCCTCGGCCGATACGATGGAAAAGTGTACGAAGATCTATTTCACCGGGCTAGTGAATTGAATCCGTTAAATGCACTAACCGTTGATCCTTATCCCGAGAGCGAGGTCTTAGTGAAGAAGGATGAAAGAGACAAGTTCAGGAGTAAACTATAACGTTATCCACGATCAACGTGGTATCTCATGTGTACATATGAGGAAATTGTACTCTACAGTATATATCTGGGCTGGGTTTCTCTATAAGACTTCTGGACGATGAACATTACTGTTTTGAGAAGACTACGTGCAGTCGATAAGGTGTAAAGCTTATCCTTTGGATACCAAGCGGCTGAAAACGGCCTGTTGTACCTTCCTATTACCCCAGACGCACATCATTTCGGGACCATCCGCTACCCGCCCCCGCACTTTCTCCGCTCCCAGTCGTGACTTCCTCCTCCCAAGTCGAGCGAGGCTTCCGGCCTTGCAATCTCGACTCGCTACCAACCACATCCAACCACATCTTTGGGATCATTCCCTGTCCATTCTTTTCTCACCGTGACCTATTACCCTAGCATTACCCCTCAGAACGCCCTACTTGATTCGCCAGTGCTCGTGTCGGTGAAACGCGACCATATCGTGATCCCCCATTCCATCATAACACCTTGAGAATCCGCCAGTCATGCGTGAAGTATACCGGTCTCTGCCCCAATTCGTAGGTCGTCCTCCGCCTGACCCTACGTGCCTTGCATTTGCTTGTGACCCAGAAAGCCAATCGTGTTGTGGCATTGACGCATGATGATGGAGTTCCTCTCATGACACCTTCCAAGATCATTTCCAGTATAAAAGAACTTCTCTCATCCACTTCTTCCCTCTCTACGCATCACCTCTCCTTCAACACTGCTCCTATTCCTCGAAAGTCAAGTGGTATCACCAGTTATCTTGAGCACAACACCTGCTCAAGTCTACTTGGCTGACTACTAACATCTTCCATCTCCGAAGATGCTGTCCCTTTCTACCTTTACCCATCTTGCCCTTGGGGCCAATCTCCTTGCACAGGTCCCTCTCCTCAATGCATTGGCTCTGGTCCAACAACGTCAAATCGGATCGTTGGACAATTTCACCGCCACGGAACTTCCAATTGCTCTACAAGGTATATTGAACAACATCGGCCCTGCTGGAATATTGGTCCCTGGTGCAGCCCCTGGCCTGGTAATCGCGAGTCCTACGCAGAATAATCCTGATTGTATGTACCATCACTCCACAAATTTATCTCCTTGTGCTTCTGTTCTTCGTTGGGCTTTGATTCCCCGTATATTTGCATCGATACGTCCCCAATCCACACTTTGTTCTTGTACACGTCGTGCTTCTATTTCATTGCACTTAGGGGCTATCAGCTGTGTTTTAAGTTGTACAAAGTTCGCGATAGGGTTCGGAGCTCATCCGCTCATCAAAATCATATATTCTCTTCATAACTCGCTCTGTTTGCTGTTTTCACCTCTTTTAGTAAGAGAATGACTGATAAACCTTCCAGATTTTGATACTTGGACCAGAGATTCGGCTCTAACTTTCAAGGCTTTGGTTGATGCTTTCATCGCCGGCAACACGAGCTTGCAGCCCTTGATCGAGAGCTACATCTATGCCCAAGCTCAGCTCCAAGCTGTCCCCAATCTCTCTGGAAACCTCTCAACTGGTGCTGGCCTTGGTGAGCCTAAATTCGAGGCTGATGGTACCGCCTTCAATGCACCCTGGGGAAGACCACAATTTGATGGTCCTGCTTTACGGGCAACGACCCTTGTAGCCTATTCCCGCTGGCTACTTAGCAATGGCGGCACCTCATTTGTATCAGATGTCATCTGGCCCATTCTCTCTAACGATCTGAACTTCATAGGACAATACTGGAACGAAACAAATTACGATCTTTGGGAAGAAACACTTGGTTCATCCTTCTTTGCTACGGCCGTCCAGCATCGCGCTCTTGTTGAAGGCAATACAATTGCACAAGCGATTGGTCAAGAGTGCCCTGGCTGCGTCTCTCAAGCTCCGCAGGTTCTTTGTTTTCTCCAGAGCTACTGGAACGGAACGTTCCTCTCGGGTTACCTCAACACTGACGACTCCAACCGAACCCGTATCAACTTGAATACCATCCTTGGCGTTATTCACACCTTTGATCCCACTTCAACATGCGACACCACTACGTTTCAGCCATGCTCGGATATAGCTTTAGCTAATCATAAGATAGTGACGGACTCATTCCGATCTGTCTATGCTATCAACGCTGGCATTCCTCAAGGCCAAGGCGTCGGTGTGGGAAGATACCCTGAGGATTTCTATCAAGGAGGGAACCCTTGGTAAGTTCCTTGTATAGATCGGAGGGCTAACGAATATATTGCAAAGATTGATTCACTGACCTTATCCTCTCTAGGTATCTTGGCAGTTTAGCAGCCGCCGAGCAACTATATGACGCTCTCTATCAATGGAATCAGCTTCGTTCTCTTGAAGTCTCTACAACCAGTCTAGCCTTCTTCCAAGACCTCCTACCCTCGGTAACAACCGGGACCTACGATGCCTCCACAGAAACCTATGCCACACTCACGGCTGCTGTCAGAACATACGCCGACAGCTATATGCTCCTCGTAGAACAGTACGTACCATCTGACGGTACTCTTGCAGAGCAGTTCAATCGCGATGACGGCACCCCCCTCTCAGCCAGCAACCTGACCTGGAGCTACGCTTCCTTCCTAACCGCCGTCGCAGCTTGCAATGGCCAAGTCTCCGCCTCTTGGGGCGAGGCATCCGGTCGAGAACTTCCAACCACCTGCCTTGCCACTTCAGCACAGGGTACTTACTTCACGCCAACAATCACCTCCCCAGTAGCACCATGCACAACCGTCACTTCCGTCGCCGTCCAATTCAATGTTGCAGACAGCACCACCTTTGGTGAATCTGTTCTCATTTCTGGCTCCGTTCCTGAACTCGGAAGTTGGGATCCTACTAAAGCTATCCCGCTTTCGGCATTCGATTATCAGGAGGAGTATCCCCGATGGTATGTGACCGTGGATTTGCCTGCTGGTACGAATATCCAGTATAAGTATATTAATCAGCAACCCTATGGTAGTATTGTGTGGGAGGCTGGTGATAATAGGGTGTATACTGTTCCGACGGGATGTGCGGAGCAGGTCGAGGTGCATGATAGTTGGCAGTAAGTTGGGGGAATGATGAAACAGACGGGTGGAGGAAAGTCAGAAAAGTGACGAGGGGCGAATGGAGTGCATGCGGGCGGCTTTTCGATTATTTATAATAGTAGTATATTATGTCAGAAAATGGCATAGGCCTGGAATATAAAATTATTCATGGGTATTCGGCTAAATTTCTGGAATGATGCTCGCTGTGTAGAGTTTCCCCTCGCTATGCATGATATGTAGCAAATACCCCCGCTAAATCCAGAACAAAAGCACCCCTACCACAAAAGCCAGCACAACCCCAATCTCCCCCCTCCCCCTCCCCACCCTCCCCACCCCATTATCCTTCGCCACCGTCGCCGTCCCCGTCTGCCCCCCCTGCACCACCACCGCCGTAGCCGTACAACTCGTCCCACAACTATACCCACTAGGACAACACCCTCCCCCGCCGGCACTCCCACAAGCAAACCAACCCCCCGCACACCCCGATGTCCCCAATGGTTGTGGATCCCCGCTCGGAACAGCGATTGTGACGCCGTTGCTGGTTAGGATTGTGGAAGGGGAGGCGGCGGGGCAGGATGTTAGGGCGCAGGAGCGGCCGACTTGGCAGCAGCCTGGGTAGAGGTAGGCGCTGCATTGGTAGAAGCCGGTGGGGCATTGGGAGGCGGTTATGGTGAGGGGGGTGGCGGAGGAGGTGGGGCGGAGGGGGGGGAGGAGGGCGGAGGAGGTGGGTGTGGGGGTTGGGGAGGGGTTGGTGGATGAGGGGTTTGGGGAGGGGGTTGATGAGTGGGGGGTGGATGTTGGTGAGTCTTTGGAGGAGCTGGCGGTTATGGTTGCGATGACGGAGGTTGTGTCGATGAAGGTGGAGGTTGAGACAATGGGGGAGAAGATGGGAGAGGCGGATGTTGCTGGGGAAGTGGATGATGGGGGTGGGGAGGCGGTGACGACGGGCTCGATTGTTGTTGTTACTGTTGAGCTTGAGACGCCTGGGGAGTGGGGATTAGTATGTTAGGGGTAGGTTTAGCAGAAGAATTGGGGAACTCACAGCCTACACCGCTACAACTGTAACCTTGCAAACAGCATCCTCCGCCAGAGCTGTCAGGGCAGCTAGTGTCTGGGGCTCCACATGCGCCTACTTCCTCAGCACAGGTTGAACCCTCTGGACAGCACCCCACGGCTCCGCTGCCCGTGTCTGTGATTGATTGGCAGACCGTTCCTGTGGGACAACAGCTATTTGATTGGTTGATATTTGAGCAGGCTGTTGTATCGCCGGGGCATTGGAATTGGCGTTTGTCCAGACCGAATATGGCTCGAGGTGATTCCAGGAAGCGGCCGCGGAGGGATCGATTGTCGAAGTCTCCGTTATCATGGAGGGCGAAAGGGGCCTGCAATGGTTGTAGTATACTCGCATTGGCCCAGTCTTCTGAGTTGTCTCTTCCATCCAAGTGCACAATTTTATTTCGTGGAGGTTCTCCCAAGCCAGAGTCGAGCACCGACTCCTGCTCCTCTACTGTGTCGAACCTCCAGTACTCAGGGAAGAACATTTCGCCCTGTTCATCACCCATTTTCCGCACTGAGACGAGCATAGTGGTCGCATTGCTTGACGTTGATATGCCATCCCTTTCAGGTATAGCATAAATTTGGGGCAGGCTGCGCGAAGCTCGAGGCGAAAACGGCCAAGGTATTCTCCGAGCTTGGGTGGTGGTAATTGGAGCTGTAGATAGGAAGACGAGTAGGGAAGCTGGTATCAGCTGCCAGGAAGCTGGGAGCAACATCTAAGACTTGGTCCGTGCTTCGAACCGGAGATATAAGCTTGGAGATATTAAATTGTGTAGGAGGCAGAGAGCGCGGAGATACTAGGTCATGGAGCAGCCAATTGACAAGGGCCTAAATGGTCGGTATATGTACATCTATATTCATAAGGTGTACAGAGACGCAATGACATGAAAGGAAATTCGTAATCGTATGAAGTCGTTAATATGGTGGCAAGCTCATTGTGTTACACGCGGCGGGTCAAAAGTCGTGTGGCCGGCATACGGTAAGGCTGAACATTGAGCGGCGCTCGGATAATCTTCGGGCCGATCTCACGACTGGCATACACCTCGCATCGATTAATGGAGCACTGAAAAAGTATTCGGGTTTATTACAAAGATTTGCAATTCACCATATGCTTTTCTTTTAAAGTCATAAAACACAGATCTTGAGCGATAGAATCGCCTGCAAGTACACTTTTTAGCATGCCTACCACTGCTCCAGCTTCCATAGTGTGATCGCGGGGGCCCCTCCAGGAGCATGGCCTCCAACCACGCCTCTCTCGATGCAGCAGCAACAGAACGAAAAGCCCGTCTCGCAAAGCTAGCATCCCTAAAACGCAAACAACCTCCAACCGATGATTCAGAAGAAGTCGTGCCCCATGAAACCTCGCTTACCTCTCTCCCAGAACCAACAACAACCCAATACCTCTCTGGCCGCAACTACGATCCCGAGACTCGTGGCCCAAAACTCGGCTTTGAAAATGCCCCCAACGCCGATGCCGAGACATTGGAAGACCGCGCCGCAGTCATCGCGGCAAAAACGCGACAAAAAGAGGAGGAAGAGAGGAAGGACGAGAAACCGATTGATTTGTTTAGTTTACAGCCGAAGAAGCCGAATTGGGATTTGAAAAGGGATGTGGCGAGGAGAATGGAGGTTTTGAATGCGAGAACGGAAAATGCGATTGCGAGGTTGGTGAGGGAAAGGATTGAGGGGCAGAAGAGGAGGGAGGTGGAGAAGGTAGGGGTTGGGGGTGGTGCTGGGTTGAATGGGGGTGGGGAGAGTGTGGGGATGGGTGGGGTGGATTTGGTGGAGGGAGTGCATGTTAGGGAGATGTTGGAGGAGGAGGAGAGGGAGAGGGAGAGGGTAGAGGACCCGGACTTTGAATGAACAAGCTTGCTTGACTCACTGAACGTTTGTGGGCCTCAGGTTTTGGATGGAAACCTCGTGCTAGTCTTTTGTTATGTGCTGCATTTAAGCGTAGAGTCTAGCGGTGGCACGGGTGCTCGTCTTACATCGACGCAAATTCCAATGAGAGAATTTGTCATTGGGTGGAAAGGAATATCCCAATCCAATGGACAAGTTTCATGTCCTGGTATCCTGATATACTGGGAGTACATATAAACGCCGTCGCTAAAATATCATCGTCCCATATTCATCGCCTGTGTGAGCAATAAACGTTTGCTAAAAGGGCTCAAGCTTCTGTCCTTCCGCGAAGGGGGGGCGCTGGGTGGCGGCCGAGAGGATCTGACGTTCTCGTCTTGGTCTCGAGCGCTGCCACCGTACCGGTCATTGTCCTTCGCATACCTGTGCCCACGGTCTATTGAAGGACGATGGTTATGTCCTCGAGTCTCCTCAGCCTGCCTCGAAGGAATCCCCGGAGTCATAGACTTCCTATTCTTAATGACCTGGCTCCTGTCTCTGCTTTCACAAGGACTCTTGGTCCGCCGACTACCTCTGTTGCCGTCAAGATCCCTATCTCTGCCGCGGTCATCGGGACTTCTGGAGGAATGGCGACGTCTTTTGCTGCGATTTTCCCCATGTGTGGGTCTTCTGCGGTAGTCATCCAATGACGATTCTGATGCGTACGAAATGGAGCGGGATCTAGAGTATGCTCTGCGTCTATGTCCCTGGCCTTTGGCTCGATCACGGCTCCCTTGACGATGGTCGCTCTCTCTTCTATGAACGTCGGGACTGGCAGATGACCTCCATCGCCGCGCTTTATTGTCTCGACTTCGAGAGCGGTCCCGTCGTGTTTTACCATGGGATGACTCTGATGTGTACGACATTGACGTACTTGGACTCCTTCCTCGCTTGCGGTCTACGTCAAGGTTCGCGAGTAATTGGCTCTGGCCTGTATGGCCATAAGATATATGCTTAGGTGATGGAGAACGAGATAGGTTGGTGGATATGGTAGACACTGATGTTGACGAGAGGGACCTCGAGCGCTTCCTCGACCCGTTCATGTGATCATCCTCATCTATTTTACGCTTACGACTCCTTTCAACTTCCTTCTTGGCGAGCTCTTCGTCGGCAACACCCTTTCTGCTTTCTGTCAGTCTAGTCCCGTCGCCGTTGCCTTCATCGAGTTACATACTTGCGAAGCAGGTCATTGGGTACGCTGCTGGTCAGTGTTGGGACGAGCTTAGGGTTCGCGAGCTGCTGTGTCCGGGATGGCCTTGAGGTATATGGTCTTTCCTGAGCAGGAGCTTTGCATTCATAACTGTAGTGCCGTGCTGAAGCGTTAGATATTGGACACGGTGCATTAATGTAGGACTTATCTCGTTTGAGGCATTTTTGGCAGAGTGTTTGCGAAGTAGCTTTGGAGGATGCAGTAGCTGATGGCACGCGAAGGCGGTTGATCATTGAGACTTATCTACCTGTCCAGCTCTTCCAAGGCCGTTGTAGTACACCTTTAGCAGTTGGTAAGAGTCAGGCTAAATCAATGTATAAGGTGATGCGATAGATAGTGGATGCCGGCGGAGCCTTCAGTCATAAAACGGGTACTCGAATTACGAATTAGGGGGAGGACAATGGTCAACGAAGGGTCAAGGATATGAAGTCAATAATCGAATTGTGTAGGGGATGTTCGCGGAGCATAGAACTGTTAGGGAGAACAAAAAGCTTGGCAAAAACGCTAGTGACATCCCACTACGAATCAGCCTTCCTTTGAACTATCTTACCCTAATTTCTCGTCTTGCGATTTCAAATTCACAACTTGTCCATCTTTTGTGGCCAAGAGCCTTGTCGGAGACTGAGGTGACTTCTTTGTGGCTACGTGATCTGATTCGAAGGATTGGGCACAAGATTTCAAAGCCTTGGGGCGGCAGTAGGACTGGCCGCTTTTACTGTCACACAAGGCAAACTACCTCCACAGATCGAGGCAGCAACTGGAACAGCCGATTGCTCTGTCAGACTACATGGCGAGCTTTCATAATGCCAAGGCAGCCCTCTTCGATATCCTTGCACCCTTTTGAAATGCCTCCTTCTCCTTGACCTTTTGCATTCTAACAGATCCAACTTCTACACTCCTTTACCTGGGTTTGGTGCAGCACAGGTTGTGGCTCCGGATCATTCATTCTATCCGTGTACAAAATGGCAACACACACAGCGAAGACTGTGTCGAAACCATCTTTTGCAACTGTACGTCGTGTTGTCCTGCTCCGTCTAATACGGCGTAGACCGCTTGCTGACTGTTCTAGATTGCAGCAATGGCTCCTCCGGCTCAGAACGGAAATCCTATCAGTGAAAGGGAGAAGGAGAATAGCTCTTCAAAAGTTTCGCCTACCAGACTGAGCAGACCACCCAAAAGCGAAAGCCCTTCTGCAGCCCAGATACACCGTGAACTTCAAGATTCTATGTCGCGCCTTGCTGTTAAGGAACCTTTGTTAGCTACGAGCGTGTTAAATGAACAACAGAAGAGCAATATCAGTCGAGTGGGCCTTAGATGCGATGATGAGCAAACTCAGGTGTCTTCATCGTCCACTAAGCCTGCGAGCCTAGATGGCAAGAGCACCACCTCAGGTGTATTCGCAGGACTAGATGAGAAGGAGTCTCTCAGACCGGATGACAGCGCCAGCGTAAAGGCTGCTGAGGATGAGGATTATGGTTCAGGACCTGCATCAGGAGCGCCCAATTCAAGGGTTGGGTCTGAAGCTGGGAGCAGGGCATTCCGAGACCAATTCTACGAAATAACTGAGAATATTGGGTCTGGTCCTCATAGGATGCATCCGCTTGGTCGAAGAGTAGTCTCTGGTATTGAAGAGGAGGGCCCGCAAATTACACGTCCTCCCCTTCCATCAGCTCTGCCAGCCCAAGTCACCTTACCTCCTCAGCTCGTTGCACCGAACGGGCCGCCGATTGATCACAAGTATGAAGAGCCGGATGAGAAATTGTTTGAGGCTCTTCAATCACCCAAAGATCGCTTGTTTCTATTGAAGCTTGAACAAGAAGTTATCAATTTCGTCAGAGACTCAACGTAAGCATCGTGAATCCGCGTGTTGAGTGAACCAACTAACGTTCATGCTCAGAGAATTGATGATCGATTTGCCCCCATGTAACTCTTTCTGTCGCCTGCTGGCACACAAGCTCGCAGACTACTATGCGTTGACCCATTTCGTAGACAACGCGGTCAGCTCTGTAAGACTCTTCAGAACACCGTACTGTCGGCTGTAAGTACCTTATCTTCTCAGAGTATTGCTTCATGTTAATGAGTTCGTTAGTCCACCACCCTTGAGTTCGCTTGCAGTAAAGGCACCCACGCCCATTGATACTGCTCAGTCGTCACAACCAGCCATGAAGATTATGCGCCGAGCTGGCTTGGGTAGAGCAAGCCAGAATGCTGATTCTGGAGCCACTACAGCAGAGGCTTCAGCGACTCCATCTAAGGCGGGCTCTGAAACTGGAGATGATAGCCAAAGAGGTACTGGTGTAGCGTCTCCGACGGATTCCAACATCGCAAAAGACAAATCAGTAATGACGAGGGAAGAGCGAGAGGCAAAGTACAAGGAAACAAGAGAAAGGATATTCGGACCCGAGAGCGAGAACGCTGATAGCAATGAGGCTGTAAATGAAGTGTCTCGGACCAGTTCCCGAAATGAAAAGAAGAAGAAAAAGCAAAAGAACAATGATGATGGCTTTGAAGCTCGATCACAGTTTAATGCCTACTATCCTCAGATGGCTTATACCCCCGTGTCATATGATCAGGCTGCAAACCCTTCCGCCTACTACAGTCCTTATGCGATGCAACCGGGCATTCCGATGGGCCAGCCTGGGACTATGAACACTTCGATATTCAATAATGGCTACCAGCAGGGATATCAGCCCATCCCAAACGCGCAAGGCTTCCCGACGAACATAGGTGGAACCTCGACAATGATTGGCTATGACATGCAAAACGCGCCAATGTACAATCACAATCAGCAGGTACCTCCGACTCAGTACTACCCCCAGATGCAACAAGGGTATACTGTTGGCCAGCAATCGCCGGCTACGTCCTCACCTGCATTAAGCAACAATGGACAATTTCCCCGTCCGCAGTCCCAAATGTCTGATCATCAATGGTCACAGAATGGCTACACTTATACTTTTCAACCACATGGAGATCAGCAGCAATACTTCTCTCACCAGGTACAAAATCAAAACGCGATCGCCGGTCTACAAACGGTACCCTATCAGTATGGACAACTGCCGATGCATCCTGGCTTACAGGGGGCGAAGTCGCAACATCCATTGCCCGGTAGTTACAATAGCAAGGCGTTCAACCCCCAAACACGAGCTTTTGTTCCCAATGGGGGCTCTTTCCCTACGCAGACTGGCCATCGGGATAACGGCGCCAGCCACCACATGATGCGGAGTCCTGCTGCGCCTATGCCGAATGGCGGTCAATACCCCACTTATGTTGCACAAGCACCAACCTATCCTCAAGTGGCTCCGATGCCTGCACCGTCACAGTATCACCTTAGTCATGATGCAAGGACACAAGGAGCACGTAAGAGCTCCTCACAATCGAACTCTGTACAGTCCCCTGCTCAGAGTTCGCTTTCTAAATGGGGTACACCAGCACATCTACCCCCGAAGCCACCGCCACCAGAGACACCAAGCATGCCGGAAACACAACACTCCCTTCCATTGAATAACCAATTTAACGTGAATGTGCAGCCCATGCATGGAGGACAGCCGATGCCGAGCTTCCAGAATGGTGTTTACTCCATACCAAGTGCTAATCCCCAAGCAACGTAACAATCAGGCACGGTTGGATTGCGCGTTTGGACAAGATATAGGCAATGATGCTTTCATATAGTGCGGGCATTGCAATTGGAGCTAGTCAGCAGCATTTTGTCTGTATCTTATAACGGGGAAATTCCGGGCACGCTGAGCATAATAGCATTTCTTATCTGGCATGGTACTACGTCAAGTGCTCGATTAAGAAGAATAGAATAGATCCAATCGAGACCAATCATGCGATGAGGCTACCTGTAGAATAGACGACCACACATCCTCTTGTGATATACCAGAATCTATTGTTCGAAGCACTGACAGCGAGTAAAGGGCAATAGCTTACGGGGCAAGCTGATAAAAGTAGGTTGGCGGTGCTTACTAAGCAAGACTACACGCAAACAATGCCCCAGTACCTCAGACGGGCCGCGCAGCTTTGCTTGACAATTGATTTCGAACACACTACACCGATAGGTCAATCTTCGAAAAGACCATCAATGGGCAATAAGCAATAAGCGTTCCATGCTCAATCGCCTCGTGGACATCCCCCGAAGCCGTCCACTTCTCCCCTATCTCTTGCAGACACAATTTGAACGAACGTGCAATACCTATTGCAACTATTCATCTGCGACTTCCATTTCCCACGAACTACCAATTTCGGGTGGAAGCTCCACCCTCTTCTGTGCTCGACAAGCTCAGACGTCTGCAGCCGCCGAGAACGGGAGCCGAGTGGCATTCCAAGATCCTCCCCATGGTACTGCACAAAAGAACGATGGCCGCTCGCGGGTGGAGGAGTCTGTCATCTCGTCAGACGGCACATCTCGCTGCGTCTCACGGGCCAGAGTTAGAAGGGTCATTGACAAGAGTTATACGGGTCCCATGCGAGGATTGACCTTGCCTTCCACCGGAGTACGTCAGGGAAGGCCTCGGTTGAAGGTGAAAAACAATGGGTATAGAGGATGGAGAGAAACATCTTGGAAACCTGTGAAGCCTGACAAACCAATGATCGGTGCACATTTTGTTTCGCTCGGTTCCTGGCTTCATGATATCAAGAGGCATGATTCAGGCCTCACACAACAGAGTGCTGAAGCACTATTACAGAGTCCTAAGTCTACACCATGGGATTCTGAAGTCTCGCCCAAGAGTACTGAAGCTTCACCAGAGACTCTTGACGCCGGCTTTGAGGAGGTCGACCGCAGATGGTTCTTCAGGATTAGCCGCCTTCTACATGGGCGCAAAGTCCACATACCCATGACTCCCCACATTGCCTGCTTTTTATCAAGACATACCGGCATTCGAATAAGAAATACAGCCGAGGCTCGAAGATTACAAAAGCCTCCCAATAGGAATTTTCTGTGGCAAGAAACGGCACTTTGGTGTCTACAAAGGAGTCCAATGATCGCTATGAGGCTACTCATCAGCACATTACATGGACGTTCCAGACCTAAGAGGAGCATAGTAGCAGAATGCCTAAATTTTCTCGCACGATATTACCTCTATAATGTCTCCAGACCGGGAACCCATGTATTAAATGCTCTTTGGCATCTGACCAGCAAGTTCATTGAACGTGATGATGTCAAAAATATACGCACGTACACGGTACCCGACTCGCTCGTGCGGCTTTTCCTCCTCTATTGTAATGAAGTTGGAGTACTCGCGTTCTACAAGCGATTGAGTACCAACAAAATCGCCCTCCATAGCTACGGGATGCTACATTTCCTGGAAAGATTTGTACATATGGGAAGATACGATTTGTGTCTAAAACTCCTTGCTACAATCTCTAGCACAGGTTTCTCTTTAGCTCACCCCAAGGTTCAAGGTCTTTGCGCGAAGCTTTTGCGCGTCCCTTGGGAGGTTAAGGAGCCATATGCTCTCAGTTCGTGGATTCTGACGCGTATGCTTGAATTGGGCGTACAACCCAGCACCAACATGTATAATGCCATGGTTCAGAATGCGATAGAAGCTCATGACTTCGACACCATGTTGGAATTATATGATTTCGCTAAACGGGGCCAGTTCGGAATCGATTCGCTCTCGAGAGGCCTGATGCTAAAAGCAGCAAAGGACAGCGGGAATGTTGAGATGCTCAATATAGTCCTTCGCGAAGCCAGTGAGGACCCAGAAGTGGTCAAAAATACTTATCTTGCCGGCACCATCTTACATATCATCTGCATCTTCTCGCCTGACAACGAATATTCGTCAATGCTTGACTTTTACAAACGACATTTTGACCTGCGGCCTCTCCGAGAATTGAAATTATGTGGGCCAAAGACCAAGTCACTCACAGGTACAGGAATTGTACCAATACAGCCCAGTCATTTCGTACTCGGACAAATGGTAGCTGCTTATAACAAGCTTCCCCGGGCCGCTGATCACTTGATCACCAGGTATAACATATATCACGATCTTGTGCGTCGAAATCATCCCCTCATCGCGCCCCTTGCACGGTACGAATACGTAAGCAATTCCTTCGTTCGGGCTTTCGGCCGAGAATTAGAAACTCTTCCTCATTGCATCACTGTCATTAAACATATGCTTGAGGAACCTCCATCTCCAGCTCTATCGGGCTACGCTGCGCCAACTGTTCGAACCTGGAACATCCTAGCAGCATCCTACTTCCGACATAATCAGGCCATTGCTGCAGAAAAAGTCATCTCCATGATGTATGAACGTGGCCTGGAGCCCAACAAAGTAACCAGGAATACCATGGTCCAGGGCTACTCCGCCCGACAGGATGTTGAATCTGCTGTAAACGAGTTGAGGCGTATGGAAGCCGTGGGATACGAGGTCGATGATTTCACTTTGAAAGGCCTGGGGAAGATATGGGACCGAAATCGCCTGATAAAAGCCTTAAAGAACAGTATGAGCGCGGACCAGGCTGCCGAGAGAGAAAGCCAGGACGTTTATGCGCCATTACCGCTTGAGGATGCGAACTTAACCGGGAAGTATTTGAATGTCCCTATGGAGGACGCGAAGTTTATGGTAGAAGAGAAAAGATGAGGCATAGGGACTAGAAGCATAGTGCCCGGACTACTTTGGAGATGCGGTGGATGACTTGTAAATAGCACTTATGTGGGAGGGCTCATATTCTCTGACTTCAAGCATTGATCGGTACCTGTACAGAAGATACCCACCAGGCGTTTGTAAGAAAACAAAAGCCGATTACGCACTGCTCGGCCACTTCCATCAAAGTTTTGTCGCCATTCTATATGCTGTTAATGCTGCCTTGGATCACCGGTCATCGTGCCAAGCAGATCCAATGCCGGTCCCTTGCAAGTTAGGCAGTCAATGCCTAGGCCTAAGGCGCACCTATAAAGCTCTCATATCGAAGTAGTATCTGCTCTTGTGCAATGGAATCCTTCTCTTTCACCCCTCATAGTGGAGGGTTGTCCTGCAATAGACTCACCAAGCACTGCAGATCGTGTCTTCGAAATGGGTATAACAAAGCGCCGCGGCAGCGCCAGATCGTGCGAAGACAGAGGAATCCTTCTGCACGTAGATCTTATGGTCACTAGTCCTCCCAAAGCTCGTACTCTAGCGACCATTACTATGATTCATAATCTTGGACTTGCTAGTAGTGTATGTTGCCCGTCCTCTAGCATCTTCGAAGAAGCTTAGTTGAGTCACCCCCATCCTTTGTCATGAGCTCGCCATAAGACTTGCCTGTAGACTGCTATTAGTACCGCTCAAAAAGCTCAGTCGCATCAGAGGAACCCGGAGGACTCACAGCCATAACAACACAGCATATACTAACATATGGACTCAGCCGTTCCCCAACCCTTGCGCATTTCCAGAAGATACCGAAGACTCTGTCAAATCTCGGAGGTAAGCCACAATCCACTTTCGATCTAGCGACCCTCTTACCCCTCTCTGTTCCTATCCATAATCTTCGGAAAGGTAGCATGGGCATATGTTGATGTACATATCACCAGCAAAAGGACCAGTAACAACGACTGGAAATTAAATAGCGCTGACTGCTCATAGATTCAGTCTACATGCCCCCCAAGCTGCTTATGGCAGCAATATTACTCACCATAGTCTTGTTTGTCTCTTGTAAGTACCTCTCACAGGCTCCGATTGCTTGAGATCCAAGGATGGCAACTAAGACAGATGTGCTTTTCGCTCGCGCTTCGCCACCTTGCCGACATCCCGGAGCTAGGGAATCCAGCCACGATGGACAGCCAGCCAGTGAAAATTCTACCGAAGTCTTGCCGATTGGTAAGTAAGCGCGAGAGACTTGTAAGGTCGTTTGCCTACCTTCTGCTCTTCCTCCACGCCATAAAAACCATAGATCCCCTACTCTAGATCAAAGGTTCACGGCCCAAAGGTTGCGATACACACCAGTCTAGTAAGTCTTAGTATTGCCGTCTTGGAAAACTATTTTGTTCTGTTCCGTCATATTCGTCTGCTTCACGCAAATATGGTGATATTCAACTATTGGAGAAAAGGTCGGAGGACTCAGTAATATAAATTAGTGAATACACTTCGGTCTGCGGTTTCCACTGGACGTTTCGCCAACACTGTTGAGCTTTTTGTCTTAGCAAAACCTAAGAAAAGCGCATCTTAAAACCAGGATCTTTTTCGTCGGCAAAGTGTTAGACTGCTACCGGTTATTGATAACCTTTTCTTGCGATATGCCCCCCATAACAACAGATACCATCATTCATGTAGCCCGCTCTCAAGCGACTGACTATTGCCGAGAACCACAGTTTCGGACTTCTCGCCGACTACTTGTCCCTACATTCTTCCGAACCATATACCACAACCCCGGTCCTACTTCAACATGACGGAACCACGGGCTCGTGCTGCCCGCCACAAGGGTCAGCTCAACTTCGAGCCAGAGAGTGCGTTCACAGCTACAACCTCGCCTCTCCATGATGCTAACCTATACTCCAGTCCGCGACATGCTCTTCGCCTTTGGCGACGATAAATACCCCCTGGACGAGACCGTCCGCATACTTGATGAGATCACTACAGACTTCGTGATTGAAACATCCCATATTGCATCGAAAGCCGCCGAATACTCCGGCCGCACTAAACTCAAGATAGACGACTTCAAGTTCGCCATTCGTGGCGACGAAATCCTTACAGGGCGAGTCAGAGAGCTGCTGGCTATTGATAAGGAGCTCAAGGAATCCCGTAAACAATTCGATACCGGCGAAGGGCGTGTTGGTCTAGAGCGTGGAGGACGCCGGAAGAAAGAGGACAAGGTTGAGGAGAAAGAAGAAGCTAAGGCGGAGAACTCTAAGCCAACCCAGGATGAGGGGTTAGGTGAGGAGGATGACGAATAAAATATTCTCTCTCAGTATCATGTAAGCGACATAAACAGCATGGATAGCACTATCGCGGCGTTTGGAGCATAGCGAACGATACCCGATGATCATCAGGATGGCGAAATCGATGATGAACATTTCAAATTTGCTTTTATACACAGAATCGGTGTAACGGACATATTTCGCACTCTATTTCAACAGGGAGGTTTCTTAGTGACCTGTTTTCTATACCAAAGACTGCCGTGACGATCGAGGTGATGCCACGCCACAAGCAAATTATTCCGCGACAAGGATGATAGACTAGCTGTTCTTCTCCTTACTCGTACTCTTACCAGGTCAGCATCAGGCTTGTTCTCAGAGCATAGCCAGATTGCCTTCTGTTCTTTTAAGTGTTAAAAAGATCGCTCTTTACGAAATGGCTTGATCATAGACACATGCACAGCGAATGTGGGCACATTCCTGCATTCTTTGGGCCTTGGGTATGACTACATTGACACGACTACTTTTCTGACACCACACGCTTTACACAATATCTTAGGAATTCCTCAAATTCGGTATGTGGGCTGCTGTAGAGGGTGATGTCGACCCTCATGCCAAAGCCAGTACATGCTTTGACTCTAATTATTCCCACTTTGTCCCTTTTTAGCGCTTGAGTTCCGCTGTCACGCAACTCATCATCGTTCTTGTTTGCAAAAGCCGTTTGCAAAAGCCGTGTGCAACTGTCTTTGCACCTGCGGTCGAGAACACATCGGTCTTGCCTTTTCCGTCGTCAATAACCTTATGGTATGCAGGTGAGTTCCGCCTAAGGTACCCAGGAGGGAAACTACCGGGGACGCGTTCCAGACTTGTTCTCTCTCACACGGCACATCCGTCCATCACGAACTATACAAGCAGTCGTTGACATACCCTTATCCATTTCAGTTATGGGCATCAAGCTAGCTTGTTTCTTATTTGAATAGTTTCCAGGTAAGCTCGTGTTCAGAAGGGTCCTATCTTTTTGCTAATGTATCTAGACATTACATAAAACGAGACGTCAGCCCCATCAGGACCACGGCTTTCGATCATGGGTGGAGGTTCTGTTGAGTGAGTGCCTCGTAAGCTTTCAGCCCCTAGACATAGCTAATTGAAACAAGTCGCACCGATGATCTCATAAAGATCATCTTCGAAACTCACGTTCCTCTTTACGTATCTAGTAGTCGTCTCTGTAGCGTCTCCAGCCAGTTCAGAGAACTCCTCAACGGCGACGCAAGCTCCGGGGGTACCAAAGAACTCTACATGCTCGACGATAACCCTCGTGTGTGGCACTGGTTCCAAATATGGCTCAGAGAGGGCCGTCTAAAGGAGAGTTATGACCTGACACGTAGCGGCTGGGTAAACTTCCTGACACTCTACTTCTTTGCAGAAGAAAAGGCTGTTCTGCAGCTCCAAAACCAGCTCATGGATGTGATGGGCGACCTAATACAACGAGTCGCCCCGGATCCCGAAATGGTTAATCGAATATGGTCGAAGACAGGTCCACGGTCAGCTCTTCGAGGACTCATCATAGAAGGATTCGTCTACGAGTTTCACGCCACTACCGTTCTACGGTATCATAAATATGACAACACCCAGTTTTTGCAAGACCTGATCCATTATTACCAGGATATCTCGGCGCCTCTCACAAACCAGGCGCGTAAGCCTTTCATGGTCCCTTGCCGATATCATGTCCATGAAGCTGCAGATCCACCATGTCCGCAGGCTCATGGTGTTTTTGCACGAGCAAAATTTGGCATGCTGAAGTTTAATGCACCTCCTGGGCCTATGGTAACGGATAGCCGCTTTAACGGTACTGAAAATTTTGGTTATACAGGAACTATTCCATCCCTCCCTGATACTGGTCCAGAGTCTGATGCACCTCGTCCGCCCATGATAGCCGAAGTGATTGAAAGCCCCTTTAACGGTACTGGACAGTGCGACAATACAGGAACTATTCCATCCGTCCCTAACGCTAGTCCAGAAATTAATGTACCTCGTGGACTTATGGTAGAGGAAGAGCCTGGAAGCCACTTTAGCGGTACTGGAAAGTTTGATACTACACGAAGCATTCCATTCTTCCCTGACGCTTGGAATCCTGGCTGGTAATGGACAGAGTGTTGATTGTGAAGTTCGAATGGACAGTGGCACGTTTTCATAGATTTGTGAAATGGAGTATCCAGATAGTCTCGGACATGCTACCACAAGATACGCATTAGATTAAGATTCCCTGCACTTCTTGTCCGCTCATGCAGCTTTCTTAAACGATACTTTCGTATTAGACCTGCAGCTTGGTAAACAAAGGGAAATCCATGCCATTATAGACATACGCCAAGTGCAATCCGAATTATTGAACAAGTCATGCCACTTTCCTTTGCTATACACCTGGATTATGACTGCAAAGGCCAAAGATACCTATGCATGTACAGTAAGAGCAAAACCATTCCTGTAGGCCAAGATCACAGTACTTCAGTCTACATACCCTCTTCGGCCAAGTCAAAGCCATATATAACCATACACTGGCCAATTCTAGCAGAATTGTTCTCTCCCAAAGGTCAAAGAGCTCAGTCAGACGCACTACGTAGCTCTTTCCTCAGTAAATTTTGATGGACCGCACCTTCCCCTTCTCCCTCGCAAATCGAAGAAGGAATGACATCACTCAGGCAACCTTGAAAACATGTCATAGCCACAACGTTTCGGGGTTTTGCCTAGTAGCAGACCTGTCGTTTGTGCTTCGTCAGCCATTATTTTGTTCGTTTTTAGTTGAGTGGTTGGAGGATATGATCACAAGGTTGAATGGGTGGTCATCTTCATTTGGCTGTACGCTGTTATTTTCTGGGGTGTAAGTGCAAGTAAGCATTATATTGCATTGAGACAATTACTAGCTTTGGGCTCCTTTCTCATTCTTAGAGGTCATTGTCGATGATTGCGCTCTGCTCTTTCATATATGGTCTGCGAACGTGCAACAATCAATTACGCTATCGATTGTCTTAGTCATGTTGTTCGGTTCTACAGGCTGAGACACTCGTAAAAAGTCTGTGTGCCAAAAGATCGTTTCTTTTGCCTTGTTGCGTTCTACAGTTGACGTTATCAGCGCGTCGAACGTTGCCTGTTCAGCAAAGGTACCTGGTTTGCGTTGCATTAAGCATACCACACGGCAGTGTGGAGACGTAGTCAACATTCAAAACTCAAAGCCAAAAGGCATATATGTCATTAAAAGGTAGCAAGGTCGTCAAACCGCTGCTGCAGTATCTTCTGTAAAATGTTATAGACAGTGGTATGTGCGTCTTGCATTATATTGCTAACGAGCCGCCATCTGACTCGAACCTTTCACTTGATCATCACGTTGTAATGCTCACCCTAGCACACCATTCTTCAAAATACAAGGGCTGCTGTCCCATAACTTGCGCTTATCTCACTCGGAGCCAGAGAATCGGATGAATACCATTAGGACAGCCGCGTAACTGAAGGTTGTTAGCGAAACTGTGCGGAGGGAAGAGAAAAGCGAGTCTTGATGGGTAATGCAAATGCGGATATCAGAAGTAATGTTGGATGCTTGAACAGACAGCGCTGGAAGGGCGGCTTACGCAGCTGCAGCAGCCAAGCTTTCAAACGGCTTTGCTACTGTAGTCCAGGATATGAGAACAACAAAGAGCACAATAAACGTTGAGCTGATAGCAAGTCTTCGTGCCAGGCCTCCTAGGTAAGTGAGAATCCAAAGCGGAGCGATAAGCATTATAAGGCCAATGGACATGATAAAGACGGTCACCAAGTGGTCGATTTTCGCGTCGGAAATATAATGAACGTCCTCATCCCTGGCCATTGTACTATCGGAAGGTTTTTGCCGCCAAAGTTTGAGCAAGCGGAAGCGTCTCGAGCGTTCAAGGAACAATCGAAGCGGGCTCTTTGAGGCTGGAACAAGGGTGAAAAGATCTGAAGGGTGTTTAATATACTTTGTTTCTGGGGGATGGATGGCGGTTTTGTGATTGTAGTCGAACCAAGTCTCTAGGCTGTTAATGTCCTTTCTTGGTACCTTGGGTCGCGCTCTGAGCTGGGAGTGCTGGAGGACTAGATCGTCTACTCGAGTCTTAGTCCAAAATGTCGATACGAAAGTGAATTGCAAGATGATTGGAATATTAACAGCATTGGGACGCTTACTATATTCTCGCAGAACATGTTGTGCCTCCGTAATTATATTCTTCCTTTTTTCATCAGTCTCTCCTCTAAAGGATCCATTGTGTACGTTTTTATCCCTCTGACGGAGCTTCTGTTCTATGGCTTCCAATTCTTCTTCCAGACGCGCAAGCTGGTCTTGTAAATTGAGCAGCACTCGGGCACTTAGGGCTCCAAAGCGTCTGAGGACGAAGAAGTCCTCGTCGGAGGATACGAATTCACAGAACAAGCGGTAGCCAGCATACTTCCAAGGTTTGCTGCCAACCTCCACCTGGCTCGGCTCCCATGGCGCTGGCGGGTCTTGCAATTCCGAAGAAATAGGCATTTTTGCTCGAAGCAGGTGCCCGAGAAAACCTAGGCTAGGCCTATTCTTAAAACTACCGAAATGGATCGCTGAGCCTCCTGAGGAAACCCTAGTCTAAATGGAATTTTAGAAGCAACAACAGACGTTCAATCTCATTGAAAGCTTTTCCATTCCGGATCAGGTCTGATCAAAATGCATATGCAACGCAGGTAGGCATGGTGTAGTGATCAGATGCGCAAGCCTGCTCAACTTTACCTAGCAACACTGCCACCACCCGCATAAGCCTCTGAAGAAACAAGGCGAAGTTCAGAAGAACGGAGGACTGGGTCGGAATTGAAGCGCGATGATAGGTCGTCAGAAGTCACGTCCTGGCAGTACTGCCACCAGCGATCTAAGCCTATTAACAAATACGGTAAGGCCGAAACAAGGGGACCGAACCCAACCGCGGTGATGAGGTAGCTTGTCAAATCAGAAGTCACCTCCTAGCTACACTGCCACCTCCCCTTAAGCCTCTAATTGGATACCAGGTACGTTAAGGCTGTAACGAATGCAGAAGTGGGTCTGGATTGAAACGGGATGATACTTCGTCAAATGAAAGTTGCCTCCGAGCAATACCGCCCCATAGATATGGTAAGGCTGAAACGAAGGCAAAACTGGGCTCAAAGTGAAGCGCGAATGTACCTAGCTTGTCGATTTAGCGTCATCTCCTCTACTTAATCCCTCGACGTGCTCCTGAAACTTGTAGTACTCACCTCAAGGGTATATGGCCGCAGAAGTCACAAGGACAAAGAAAATCCTCGTTCCCACCATTCCACCACCTCCATTTCCTACCACCATATCTGGTACATCCACAACAGAAACTTATCCGCTAATGTCGGTCAACAGGATGCCGTACGGCAAGGATCTGTACAAACAAGCCTCTTACGAGTCCTTCACTTTTTACTGCTCCGTCAGGCCTCCCGAATCAGCAGCCGCTCTATCGACACTCATGGCGGGCGAGACCCTTCATCAGAAGCCCGTGACATTACGATCAACATTGCGGAGGCCTGATGGTTGATGAACAGGAATGAAGATCATACCCCACCGTTCGCCCTATACAAAGAGCGGTGACAACAACTTCAAAAAGTGAAAAGTGGATAATACTACGGAGACACTAGCCTCAGTCCACAACGAACACAACAGACATGACACTCCGAAGCACGACACTTCTGAAAGCACAACATTGCGAAGACGCGACATTCCCGGAGGCTATGTTACGAGCCTTAGAGATATCCGCCCACCTACTGGCCACGCTCACGATATGCATGGCTCTTCTGCCATTGTTAGCGTTGGATTTGATCGAGGACTCTTCAGCACGAGAGGGACTTAATGCCTCTATAAAGACAAGCAGACGATGCTGCGTCCACTGGCGACACAAGTAGGCACTTCATGATATACGGATGGTATACTTGGGTTGGAGATAAGGGGGTGTGCTAAATCTAAGGAGGGAAAGGGGAAGCACTCCCGACAGTGAACAGGAGGCTGCAAAGACTTGCAGGAAATTGATGGTCTGCGGGACCTCATATGAAAGGCACAGGTCTATGGAGTACAAATGCTGCCAAGAAGCGGTCCCCTAGGGACTGACTTTGGTCGGCCTCCCCGCTAAGCAGCAAGGGCTTTTTAGGTTAGGATTTTAGCATCCGTTGATATTGGAGGCCAAGCCGCTTGAGGCTACGAGTTATGTCTGAATGTCTGTATGTATGAAAAACCATTGCTACAATCAAATTAGTTGTTTACGATACTGCTCCCTGTGACATGACAATGAAATCTACGTGCAAATGGTGATGGGGGCTGTGATGTCTCAAATTGCATCTCTACAAGTTGTAATGGTATGCTCATAGCCTCAAAACTCAGGTTGTTACCCTATGCAATTTCCTTAATATGGAGCACATGAACAAGGCAATCTACCAATGCCTGTTGGCTGTCTACTTTGCATATCTTACATTCCACCCGTGGATATCTTCCATCCATCAGTGGCAGGCGCCATTGGTGGTAAAAACCAGCGACGAGATGTATGGAAGGACAGTACGGTAGTTCCTGCAATTCATGAAGTTTCCTCCCATCCATGAATGGCAAAATTAATAATGGAATGTAACACATAGGTACTCATTGGTCCGGTAAGGACGAGCTGAGAAGGATGCGGCGCAGCCCATCTGCAACCCAAGCATTTTTACTTATAGTGCCCCAATCCTACTTACTGTGGGTGTAGTGTTAAATAATGGGACGTGTCACACCGATTCTTAACATCGAGATTTGCGGATCCGTGTTCCACTATTCAACACTACACCGATGGTATTTTGATAAGTTCTATTCCTCGATTGTCGTCTAGTCTATGGTAATGGACCCAGCGAACGGATCCGAGTCCGGATCCGACTTGTCGCAACCAAACGAATGTCTTCCCTTCAGAATATGGAGTGAAGTGACAAGAAGAGCTTCTAGACCTATTCCTGATTCAGCAGAAGCGACATCTATCATTGGCAATCACGAAATAGCAGAAGTGACTCGGAGACCTCCATCCACAATACCAATATCACCACCTCCAAGTTTCATTCCAACAAGACAAGCTCCATTGCCACCGGCAACAGAATCACAGTCTATTTCAGAAGACGAAATGATAAGAAGGACATCTGTACCTGTTCCCGCTGGGGGACAAGTGACAAGAAGGACACCTCCATTTACAATGCCAACATTACCACCTCCAATTTTCATTCCAATAGGGCAAGCTTCATTGCCATCGGCAATGCAATCACAGTCTATATCAGGAGACCAAAATCCTTACAAAGACCTTCCTAGAGGGCCGATCCTCTGTTTGCGTTGCAAAGAAAATAATATCGATTGTCATGGACCGGAAACCAAGTATTATGGTGACTGCTCGAAGTGTCATGAGGCCGGAAAGACATGCGAATTCGAAGCTCACGTCCTCGACACACCTTCATCTTTGCCAAATCCTCAATCCTCCGCCATATATGATGCAATGCCGCATCCAACATCGTCGACGAGCAATGATGATCGCACACACATCGATATTCCGAATTCGCAGCTAGACACATCATCATCACGGCAATGGTATCAAAACCCACCCATCAAAGATCCGTCTCGTGACCAAGAGATTTCTAACATAATCGGCGGCATTACTAGCAACAATTCCATATCTGACGTACCACGGATCAAGCCATGGTGGAAAAGAAAGTTTTCTAGGATATTCAGTTCCAGATAAGTGAGAGGTACAAAGCGCAAGCGGCGATCATGAACTCGACCTGACATGATCGGGGCAAGTACGAGTAACCCCCGACCCAAAAGTGTTGAAAGTTCAGGAAGAATGTTGTGAACGTCGTCCAGATCTAGGTATGGAGCTCTGACTTTAGGATCGGAAGAGTAAAGCCAGGAAGGAAGGAGTCTTTCGATGTTGACTCTTGCTTGGTGGAAATGAACCCTGTCTGAGAACTCCTCCGAGGGTTTGTTTCCTTTCTGCCGTCTTTGGTTTTTTCGACGCACATGTCTTCTATACAACTATTTACGAGAACATGATCGGGCGGCCCTACAGCACTGAGGATAGACTTCGAAGTAATTGAAATCTAGATTAGCATTTATGCTATCTCTTCTGTTCTATGTACTCATTCTCTAAGGCAGCCTGGAAAGACGTCATTTCAAAGTTTCTTAAATATCTTTCTCGCCGGCGCCTACATGTACGGGCTCGCCTTGCGCACGATAATCGGTCTGCTACTTTGCGTTCAACAAAGGCCAAAACTCCCAAATGAGACGAGTCCGAAACCTCTTTCATATCGCGTTTGCTCTTTAGTGTCTCCAGATCCTCTTTCTTCCGAAGCGCGCATTTTCAACGCTTTACTCTCACTGCGTAAGGGGATCATTTCCATCGGCTCTGCAGTCTGTAATGAATTAGCTCCCACGAGCTGAGATTTTTTTGGAGCGCTGTGAGGGATTTGCTGCTCGATTTTGAAGCTGTGGAGGCCTCGCTGGCAAGCATAATGGATAGGGTTCGGCGACGTTTCTTGATTATCATAGAAAGCTTCCGCTGTTTTAATCCAACGCTAGGCGCGACTGATTCTCCGAGTCTTCATGATATGAAGCACCTGAAACATTGAAATGTGAGGGAAAGCTGAATTGATATCTAGTGGGATGGTGGCGTCGCGCTGAGCACAATACGCTAAATTCATTGGATACTAACATAGTGGGGTAGATACAAAGAGGCTAGTTGGAGATAAATAGTATCATGTTTGATATGGGTGCATATCGCGAGGTCACACCGCCAAAGTAAATGCCTTTGTACGATTGACCGGCGGAATGTCGACGGAAATATCAGAGGTCGGCTTAAACTCAGTCGGAGGAGCTAAACAGGAGAAGAAGAGGCTGATAGTCTGCTGTGACGGGACTTGGAATGACAGTATCAGCAGCGACTCCCCTCTTACTAATGTGTCCCGCATCTCGAGACTCATAACGGATATCGATGAGAATAGCCCCTCACGCGTCCCACAAGTCGTCTACTATCACACTGGAGTTGGGTCGGGAACATCTCCAGCTGGGAACGTCGTTGACGGCATGAGTGGAAGAGGTAAGAGGGTCCACTATCATCAAGCGTTAGAGAACCGTAAGCAGCCTCAAGGATAGATGTTGCTGATACCATCTATTTCTAGGAATTTCGGCCAACATCCGCAATGCCTACTCCTTTATTTGTTACAATTTCTCAAATGAACAGGACGAAATTGTACTGATCGGCTTCTCTAGAGGCGCGTTTACAGTCCAGGCGGTTGCAACTTTGATTGCAGATGTCGGTCTGTTGACCAAACCTGGCTTGGGTCATTTATGCGAAGTTTACAAGATATGGAAAATCAAGCCTCATGATAATGACAACCGTACATCCCACCCTCGACGCAATTTACGAGAGAAGTGCAATGGTCTATCCCAAACCAACGAGCTCCGGACTGGAATCAAGGTCAAAGTCTGTGCGGTATGGGATGCTGTCGGCTCTTTAGGTTTCCCGGTTCCTGATCCCTTTCCTCAGAAGGCTTCGAGACGGCTCGCCCATATCAATTCCAAATTGTGTAACAATATCGAAGTTGCCATTCAAGCCCTTGCCCTCAACGAGCGTCGGAAACACTTCCAGGTCACAGTGTGGAAAGCAGATGATTCCGTCAACAACAGAATTTTGAAGCAGTGTTGGTTCCTTGGGAATCATAGCGATGTTGGTGGCGGAAATAAAGATACTGGACTTGCCAACATTGCCCTGGTCTGGATGATCACACAGTTGCGACCCTATGTTGGCTTTGATCTCGAAGCCTTACGTGCTTTCACCTCTACACGCGTCCAGAAAGCTTCTGAGGAATCTACGGAATTCGACATGCCTAGACATATGAGCCCCACGAGCATAAAAGCAAACATTGGCACAATTATACCTGCCAGTGTTGTTGCAGGAATATCCCGCCGTTCAAGGTATGAAACTCCCATAGCGAATATCTCTAGAAGCAAAGGTAATCCATTTCAGTCACCGCGCCCCTTATTCTCTCTGGACAAATACCGGATTTACCGGGTCGTGGTCCGGGAAAATCAGAACTTCCACGAGAGGAGTGTTTGTCCTCGGAGGATCAAGGCCGAGAAAGCCATGCCAGTACCTCATGGACGAAGTTGTTGGCTTAGTCCCAAACCCGAAAGACAATCCTGAACCAACCAACGAAACCATTCATTACACTGTCCGAGTCCTGCTTGCGAGTGGTCTTTGGGAATGCGGAGCTCTCACGAAGTATAAGATGACGAGAGAAAATTCAACGGTCAACTGGACATTATTCCACAAAGATAAAAGAGAAACGAAAATTAATCTTTTTGAAGATCCATATTGCAAAGAGGAACACGACCTTCTGGAAAGCTGGATGAAAGCAGAGAACGAGAAAAGGAAGGCAGAAAACGGAAAAAGGAAGGAGTCTAGTCATGGACATACGAATTCAGATAGAGGGGCGGAAGAATCAACAATATTGGGCATTCTACTTCCCTTTCTCAAACTTGGAGAGGCTTAAGAGCTGAATATTTCCTTTCTCGCGCCAGATTGTTAGCACACATGTCCACCACCTCAACAGAGACTAGATTGTCGCAGAGGGTCGACGGTTCAGTCCTATAAGGAAGATGTCGTAGAGTTTTAGGTTAAGGTGATATATCACCAAACGGCGTTGACAGTCGCTTGAAAGAATATCTAGTAGGCTGTCGTACTATTGCATAATCGTTTTTTAAAAGATTCCTCCAATAGTAAAATAATCGGACTTATTGTGTGTCAGCTGCTGCGCCCCTACACTGCCCCATAGTGCACGCTCATGCTCTCTCCTGCTCCCTCAGTGCTCCTCCGTCGCTCGGTTGTCAGTCTCAAAGGGAGTCTTCCAAAGCGAGTCTGCTCCCTTCCCTGGACGGAAACGGCAATTGCCAATCCTAAGTTCGGGGTGTATTTGAAAACCCACACACACATATATAAGTAACGGAAGGAGAGATAGGTAACAAGGCTGACATCCATATAGATCAGGGGTCTCATAAAGTGTTCAGAAGGATGATCGAATCCTCAACACAGCCGAGGCTTCAAGAAGATAAACACGACTAAGACTCGGGACTTAGAATTCGATTCAAAGAGACCACAAGCTCTATGAATTAAATACAGTGTTAACTTACCAACACAATCCTCTACTTGACCTTCAGTGGTCCATATCCACGTCTCAAAACAATAGATCGCGAATTGAAGGAACGGAGGGAAGGGACACATTGAGAGAATGTATTGGAAGCAATGAATAACAGGAACGCATTCAAAGAATGCATGTCTCTCTCCATCTACCGAGCTTTTCTGTGCGATCGGATGAATCTGTGGTCTCAGAAGCATAGTCTCTGAACCCAAGAATTCGTCAACTTCGTACTTCAAATACGCATATAATCATAGCTCAAAGCATACTGGCCCCGTCTGAAGGGTACTGACTTTCAGCAGTGAGTAGCGGAGTCCGAAATGCTAAAGAGACTGGATAATGGTATGTTCCGAATCGTGCTGACTGTTTGTATTACCGATGTTTGCCAGCCGGCGTAGGCTAGCAGGAAATATCGGCGGTTCTTGAAAAGAAGTCTTGAACCAGTGAACGTTGGTGTACTAGTTCATTCCTGTTCTTGTGCGTACAAGAGAGGGCCCCTATGCTGCTCGTTTCAAGATGAGTTCATGCTAGGGGTTTTAACCCTCCTTGACTCGCCCTTTTGCTTTCTTTCTGCCGGTATTTTGCCTTTCGCTATGCTCTTATTATTAATTCTGGGCAATCATCTGTCATTTTCGTTTAACCTCTTTTCACTAGTCGAGTCTGAAGCTTGGAGATCCTTCGTGGTGGCCTGAATTGCTGCTGTTTCCCTCCTTCAGACACTGCATGGCGCAACCGTCGTACTTCATTCAACCTCTGGCTCCCGTCAATCGTTCAAAACAGGGTTACTGCCCATTGATCTTCCATAGTCAAGCCTTCTGCAACCCCTCGCAATAGCGTCTTAGACGTACTTCACATTCACAACTTTAGGATTGACGCTCAATTCGAGGTAGCAACAGAACCGGAATCCACGCTGTCTTTCTCACTCCAAATCTCTCTGCTCTCCTTCTCCACCTTCGCCATAGCCTGGGCAACACCCTCCAGCTTCCCCGCAACATCAAAGACGCCCTCCCTGACTTTACGAAAGAATTTCTCATTTGCTTTCCTTCGTCTCCTCGCTTCAGCAATATCCGCTTCTTCTTCTGCTTCCCCTGCTGCATCTCCATCCTTCTTCGTCTCGTCCTTTCCTTTCGCGCCCTTCTCCTTCTCAGCTTCCAGGCCATCCTCGTCGTCAGCCTCTCCTCTACTCCAAGCCTTCGCCAGCGCGATCTGCGCCTCCCTCAACTCTCCCAAGGCCTCATTATGCGCCGAACCGAAGACGTGTCTGCTGTTCGATGCACTCAATTCAACTTCAGCTAATGTGGCTTGCATTTCTGCCCACAGTGCATCAGTGCGGTCGCCTTCCTTTTGGGCAGGATGAGGGGCTTGAGGACGAGAGCGGCCTAGAGGTGCTGATGTGGGATCAGGGCCACGTGCGGAACGGGTACGGAGGATGGAAGGGCGCGGTTGAGAGGGCTGGGAGGAAGATGTTGGCTGGTTGAGAGAGACACTTGAGGCATTGCGGGAGGGAGGACCAAGGAAAAGGGAAGGTGGTGGTGCCCGCTGGGGATGGGCTGAGCCTGGTGTAGCAGCAGAGGTTGGGGATAGAGTTGACATTTTCAGGACGTAAGTGGGAGAATTGCTCGAGAAGGCGCTCAATTTCTAACAATGATCAGACAAAGTCCGCCCTACAAGTGAGTGAAGTAAAGTAAAGCAAGTGAGCAGCGGAAATATTCCGCGGCACAGATGGCTCGTAGGGCTGAGTAGCCCACACTCGCTTAGCTTTTCTGGTCTATCGACCATCTACGCACGACATCTCTCTAACGACGAAGCACTCTCCTTCCATACTGCGATTACACATCAATCGGTGAGTCCAGAACACCTCCAAACCTTCCCCCTCACATCTGTTCCCATTCAAGGACGCCACTGTTATCCACCCTAACATCAACTCTCCCGCGGTTCCACCTTCTTCAAACACAACTTTCCTAGCTAACACCCCTACTCCCAGCAATCATGGGTAAAGGCAAGCCCCGTGGTCTCAACGCCGCCCGCAAACTACGCACCCATCGTCGTGAAGGCCGCTGGGCCGATCTCCACTACAAAAAGCGCCTCCTCGGAACCGCCTACAAATCCTCTCCCTTCGGTGGCTCCTCGCACGCAAAGGGAATAGTACTTGAGAAAGTTGGTGTTGAGGCGAAGCAGCCAAACAGTGCTATTAGGAAATGTGTGAGGGTGCAGTTGATTAAGAATGGGAAGAAAGTTACTGCTTTCGGTAAGCAATATGTACCTTCTTGGGGGAATTTGGGGGTTTTCTTGGATGGTGCTTTGGGACGAGGTTGGCTCATATGATCTTGATATAATAGTGCCCAATGACGGTTGTCTCAACTTCGTAGACGAGAACGACGAGGTCTTACTGTCCGGTTTCGGTCGAAAAGGCAAGGCAAAGGGTGATATCCCAGGTGTGCGATTTAAGGTTGTGAAGGTGTCGGGTGTGGGTCTATCGGCGTTGTGGAAGGAAAAGAAGGAGAAGCCTAGATCATAGAGCTGTGATTTGGGGGTGGGTGTGCCGGTTATTCATATGAAGATGGCAATTTCATACTGCTGAGCTCCCTACTCGAGATAGCAAATGCATCTTGTCACCTAACAGTATGGCCTTTTGAAGGCAGAACAAACTCTGGCTGCTATAGGGGTGTTTGCGGGATATGCAAATTCTAAGATGTTACGTGATATGCGTGAATGTACAACAGGATGAAACGTGATGTCAAGCGTGTTCAGTAGGAAGTCTATGCTATATGCAACCGCTATTGCTCTGATGCCAGTAAAGCAGATGTTCTTGTTGGAGTTCTCACTTGGACAATTAAGACTTGGTATCCATCATGTCTGCAGCGTTCTCCTCAGAGGGTTCCGACCTCCTGCCCCTAGCGGGCGTCTGCTCTTCAGAAGAACTCTTCGCTTCAGGGCTTTTCGCATCCGAGCTATCGTCCTCGCTCTCTCCACTTGCAGCCTGATTCTCCCTTAACGAGATGCGACTTCGAGTCATCTGCACACGGATCAGTATGGACAATGTGAGAGTTGCAATGTTGAACTTGCCCATGACCTAACGCCTCCAATCAGACCAAGACTGTAACCCGTAGCAAAGTCACTGCTCGCTCCCCGATTTCCACTGGGACTGTCCGGTCGTGGAATGTCGAGGTGGGATAGACGTGCGAGAGCAGCAGCTGGACTTGATCTCGAGCCTCCAAGATGGTCACCATCATTTTCACTTCTGCTAAAGCTCCTAGCAGGGCTGCTGGGTCTGCTGCTCTGCCAGAATTGACGTAGCTCTTTGGTAAGTTCCTGACCGGTTGTAGACCAATTACTACGAACACTGTCCCGTAACTCCACAACGTGACGCTTGAGATCTAGCTCATTCTTCTTAAGCCAGGACACATTGAGCTCCTGACGGGATGTGCCTCGCTTCAATTGGCGAGCGATGTATTTTTCATAGTCCTTGACAATCCTAAACAAGCAGTCATGAGTTCAGATCGTATGAGAGTTGGTCGAAAGTATGGGTACGTACTTGGTTATGATGCCTGTGGTACTAACGCCCTCCGTTCGCTGCGTCACTAAGAACTTACCTGCCTGCTTAATGGGCTTGTATATATCATCCCCCTCATCAGCACCATATGGCAAGTCATCGTGCGCAACATAATCGATCTTGTGCTTTTCCAGAAAATCAGGGGTCACAATCCAAGGGCAGTTCGGAATGACTTCGTCCACCCATTTGCAATGTCTCACAGTCTCTGCCCTCTCGGCACCAGTCAAAACGGTCAGGCCCTTGCGTTTATGCGTTTCTGCATCCCCCGTAACTCCGACTATGAGATAGACTTCTGGAAATGCTGTTTTTGCTTGCTCCAATTGGCGCATGTGTCTGACCATCTGGTCAGCGAAGATCCCCTTCAACGGCTACGTTCGGTACCGACCCAAGATGAAAGAGGTCAAACACGCCATCCGCATAGATCCGTACTGGCCGGCCGGCAGGAGCTGGGTTTGTATGATAGCCCACAGGATCTTGCAAGCCTCCTTTAGCAGGAGGAGGCATTGATTTACTATCTTCTCCTAAATTCAATTCCGGTCGCTGCTTGTTGGATGAGCTCCTCGTCCTTCGTTTTGTACGACCATTTTCCTCGGCAGTCACTTCACTGTCGTTGCCATCGCCGCTGTGGATAATTGGAATGCCATTGCCCATGGCACCATCCGCAGCATTGGACCGCGTTCGGGGTCTTTTGTTTGATGCATTGGCCGAGTCCGTAGATGCGGCCGACTTCTTGTGTTTGATACCACTTGTAACAGCTTGAGAAGCTGAGTCCGCTGCGTCTTCTCCTGAGGCATCGCGTGAAGATGGCTGCAGAAGATCTGCGGTTGAAGATTGTTTGATATTGCTCTGAAGAGTGGAGGTACGCTTTCGCTTCCCTGAACCCGACGATGAAGGAGAGGACATTTTATAGACTGGATGTTCAACGCGTGGTAATACGAGCACACGACCGAGTGGAATAGGAACTTCGCGTCTTATCGAGGGATTAAGGGACCGAGAATGCGACTCGCGGAATCCGGCTCAATGGGATGAGTGAGAGCCTGATAGACAGCAGAACTCAAGAGGATAACAGGTAGTGTAGGAATATAACAAAGGCAACGAGGGTGATGTTGATAGTTGCTTCCAAAAATATTTCTTGATTGTACTCGACTAACAAAGTAGTACGCCAAATTCCTGCTTGAGCGGACCATGCCGAGGCCGGCGTCATCGCGCCATTGTCTATCAGCCCTACGGTCGTAAAGCAGTTCGAGACAGCCATTGATTTAATATGTACAGTAAAGGTACTCGTGATTGTCCCTAGTACCGCCTCAAACAGTGTGCCTCGTACACAAATGATGACCCTGTCTATAACAATGGCTCAATGCTCCGACCCAGGTGGTTACATCAGATCCTCACAGTTTAAAATGCGAAAGCCAGAGCTTGACCATGTCTATCCACTCGTAAAGCTTGTGACCAGGACGGGAAAATGCGCCTACATCGCACATGTAGGATTGGGTACTGTAGGAAAGGGAAATCGATGATGTTTGAATAACAGGATGCGCTATGATTGGACCCATCTCGTGATTCGATAATGCATCTTCTGACGACTGATTGATCGGCTGTAGCAAGACCTCATGAGGTCTGTGGAGAACGGCAAGTTATCGTAAGTCGAAATTCATTGGTGTGCAAGAGTAGGTCGTTGAGGTCACACAAAGGACGTAAAATCATAGCTCGTGGATGTCATCGTGAGCCGTAAACGAAGGTCAATGGAGAAGTAGTATTAAGAATTAGGTAAAATTGATTCCCACTACTTCTCTTGACTCGTGGGTGAGGCGACAAGCTTCTCCGGAAGGGCACTTTCTGGGATAACTTTGTTGTTCGTAGCTTTCATGGTGTCGGACTTTTCCGATGTGGTAGAAGAGGGCGTATCAAACGGATTCCGCTCAGTCGACACAGGCGTCTGCTGCTGCTTCTCTGTAGACGCTGGAGCTTCGGGGCCAGGGGTCTCTTCCCTTACACCCCGCTTCTCGTCATTTGGTTTCGTTTGTCCTTTGCTAACTTGACTCTCCAAATCCTTGTCTTCTTCGTGGTCGAACATCTCCGTTTCATCGCTTTCTGTCAGGACTTCAGTGCCATCCCCGAGCAGTATGATCCGGCCAGAGCGTCCGCCAATGCCACGAGTGCGTTGATCTAAGTCGAGGTCATAGTCATCCCCACTTTCCTCGAAATTGTGTCGAACGCCAGGCCCCCGGAACTCAGCTATTGAGTTTGGTCTTAGTCTTACTCAAATTGGTATGTGTGGAAGAAGCTTTACCATATTCTGGTGGAGCGCAGGGTCCGTCGCCTTTCGCCACCCGATCCGCAATCTCTTGATACCACTCTTCTTTGCTTTTGCCTCTGAGAAGGGCAATGACTATCATGGTCATATTGTCGCATCCAACACCCCCAGTCTCGCTGTTGGAGGCTAAGCAGTTATCCATCATATTCTCGGAGATCTTCGAGAGTTGTTGCTTTGCCGCAATACCACGCCTGACAAATTCTACTACCGCTTGCGAAGATTGGCAATCCCAGATACCTAGCGTAGTCACATGAGCAGAATTCTTTCGATGATAAAACGCATTTCATAAGCAAGCATACCGTCGCAAGCGATAACAAGAAACTCGTCGTCGTCCGTTATATTATGAGCAATGACATCAGGGTATGCGGTCACAATCTGCTGTTCAGGAGAAAGTTCTGCACTCTTTTTGAACTCGAAGTCGCCGATAGCGCGAGAAAGTGCTAGATTGCCGTTGACACGTCCGAAGTCAACGAAGCCTCCAGCAGCGCATATACGCGCCTTTTCACCTGTGAGTTGGGTAAGAGACAGCAAGGAAAAGCGGTATATTTTCTGCTAACCTTCGTTCTGAGGTTTGTGGTCATATGATAAAGGTTTTGCTCTGCCCTTGACACCAAGGACTGAACGTGAATCGCCTGCGTTGGCCTGGGTTGTGTTAGGGTCTTCACTGCAGAGGAAGTATTGGCGCGTGGACTCACCACGTAGATAGTTGTCTTTGAAATCAAGCCCACAGATGCTGTGCAGCCAGAAACTTCTTCTTCATATTTTGGATCTGACACCGTTGTCAACGAGAACCATATCTTATTCATGCGAACACTCACCATTCAGAATGGCCCGATCCGTCGCAAGGAATCCATCTTTAAGCGCCTGCTCGAAGTCTTTCTTTTTGAATGCTTCTTGCTTTGCCAGAATCTTGTGTATGTTCTCCCCAGCGAACAAAGCAACTTTGTCACCACCATGGCCATCATAGACACCAAAAAAGCTGAGTCGGTCATCTACGCTGGCGGCTTTGAATTCCGTGTCTGCATCTTCTGCTTGCAGATCTAGGACGGCCGCGTGCGCGTCCTCCATACTGATACGCCATCCCTGCATGGCAGAGACACCATATGCAACTCGATCATCTTGACCGTCATCAGAGATCTGTAGAGGGTATAGATTAGCATCCGACGTATCAACTCCACACAAGCATGCTCAGCGCTACGCAGAAATTTTCGAACATCGGCAGTCCTGGCTTATCACGCGACCTCAAGATCGTAACGGGACGTCATAGAAAAACACACCTTCTCCACTACTGGCTCAGATAAAGTCTGACCCATGATGAATCCAGTCGGAAGACTCTTCTGGTCACCTCCTGCACTCTCTCATATAGCAACAAACAGCGGGCGGCGCGTAGGCAGTCTGACTTCGGAAGGTGAAGGGGGGGAAGGAGGGGGACGTGTTCAAAAGAGCTTTGTCAGCGATTTCTACTGGAGGGATTTGAGTCGGCTTCAGGAGGTCAAGGTGAGTCCAAGTGGAGCTGAAAGCCAGCCAAGAATATTACTGCAGGGAACTCTGGTGGTTGCAATTGTACATTGCCTTATGGAGTCTGGTGTGAACAAATTCGACGACCTCAGTGGCGCCTCGGCGCCGGCAAAATTCCACCGGAAGACCCTGATCGACAGTACGCCATGCACGGAGCAGAACGTCAATGTCCACTCCAAACATCTGAATCTACAGAGCTACCTCGAAACCTGGAAGACGAAGTGCAAGGCTATTTGCTATAATGACCGACCTCCCGCCTACGAGTTCTAACTGAAGCTGGTCCTGAGGTACGCCATACTCAGCGAAGGAAAGCTTCTGCATTCGCTAGACAGACATAATGCCCAATGATGTTTTTTATGTCGTCCACCACAGTGTGAAAAACAAACCCCCAAAAAATAGTTGATTGGACTTTCCAAAACGTCAATCATATCATAGCCGATTCGTGAACTCCACTAGAGGCTACCAAGATGCAAGTCGACTCGGACTCCCGCATCTCTTTGCCATGATTTTTGTGCCTCGGCCCCTTGCACTAATTCATTGCCCGTCCTGATCAGACTTCAGACTCTTTAATTCTAGTTTCAACTCTGAATTTTCCTTTTCCAGTTTCTCATTTAGCTCAGTGAGTACATCCATCTGGTCTGAAGCCCCAGCAGAGAATTCTTCCACGATCTTGAACACTCGCCAAAGTCGCAAAATGACCACGATGGATCCAGCTTCTTCGAGCACACCTTTCAGGCAAACGTCGATGATGAAACCTGCTAAGATAATAGCAGCATCAAAGCAATGGAATTTAGACTTAAAGTATCTTGGACGCAATTAGTAACGTCTGCTTCGCCTGGATAGATCCGACCCACCCAACACCGAAAGCCCATATACTAGCCAGTAACTCGACCATGAACAAGCAACTGAAGATGAGACTGACAATGCCAAGGGCATCTTGTGCCTCAGGCAGGCTCTTGTCCACAGGCTCACCCTTATCGCATGTGTGATCACAGATGTAGAGACTTATCAGGAAATCCGCAAAGATACAGCTAACATCTAGAGAGACCAGCAACAGCACGGCGTAATGACCGTATTTGGAGGACAGAAAGCGCCGGGTCTGTTTGCGAGACGTGTTATCGTAGGAGACTGATACAACTATGCCATGATATTGTTGTCTAACTTGGTCCCCCACATTACTATCTATAAGAAGTGGTTGGCTCTCGTCGTTGCTCATTGTGTATAGTGGTAATGTCTATGGTAGATTGAAGACTGATCGGTCCGACAAGTGTAGCGCGCAAGTTCCCCCGAGCTCTTACATGGAATTTGAGGTGTAGATAAGAGGTCACCCTTTGACGATTCGTGCGATTGGGAATCTGGACCCGCGAACCCTATGCTACTTGAGTTAGCACGCACTCGAAATCCAACATGAGAGTTGTAGTCACAATTGGAGCCTACTTACCAGGAAAGCTCTCCACATGTGAGTGGGTGGGGTGGGTGCCCTTCCGTGCTTCAGGTAGGTACCTTAGCCTCTAATGCTATAACGGTCAAGCGTGGTACCTTTCGCCGTGACGAGCTAGGCCAAATCGAGAATAGACCCATTGAGCCACAAAAGGGAGGCATGATCTGTGTGTTCGCTTATAATACTCGTTGACTGGGCCTTTCAGCAGCACTTATATCTCGTCTCCGAGACTGGCGTTAAGACCCTGCTTGACCAAGGTTGGTAGGATGGAGCCAAACGGGACGTCAAAAACGGCGAAATAAACACATACCAGCAAGACGCTTATGTGTTAGTCGAGGTATGATAAGTCTTAGCATTAGCAGCTGAAGCTTCTCTTGTGGGGCAAGCTTTGATTTGCTCGTGCACTTCACGTCTAATTCTAAGCTAGTCACTCGTTTCCCATTCGCTTCTTCATCCGACAGCTGTCACTCTTTTCCAAGTTCAGGAAGAGTCGGTAATATGTAGGCAGTGTCAGTCACTCCTTTCAAGAGTCTCTCAACCTCCTCAATCTTCCCACGCAGTTCCTTGGCCTGCTTTTCCATGGTCTTGTACAAGCGACCGTTCATCAGCGCAGCCATCGAGCCTTTCTCGAGCAGCACCATCTTCTCCCCGCCAATTCCTTCTAATCTCGACGTCCGCTCTCCTTGTGCTTCTGTGCTAGAAATAGCTATTATCCTTACATCTGGTGGCAGACTTAGCCACCCCTCAGCACCACCCAACGAGATGAGCAGCATGGGCATGGCTATCTTCGTGGGATCACAGCTGGCACATAGGCGGATAGGCTGCAGTTGGCTGAGCCTCAGCCCCCGGTACGAGTGTATATCTCCTTTCATGGACGGGTACGCACAATTTTTGGATTCGTTCGTTGGAATTCGTTTCCAGGCGTCGAATTATTTAGTACTAAGTCGATAGTATTTAGGTTTCATGAATTTGATGGGCTCAGCTTATATCCATAGTGTTTTTATGGAGATAAGATAATCCTAGAGGGATATTAGCGCAAGGATCCGAGATAAGTAAGGTAGTGGGAGATATCAAAGTGGCGCGGTGGCTGACTTACTACCTATCGAAACGGTAGTCCTATGCCCCCCATAGGACAGCGCTGCAGCTGGACAATCCTCCCATAGCTAGTCCCCCTCGTGTACAGATAGATATGCCTGCATCATATCTTCGTAGAACCGCTATCTTGATTTAGTCTAGGAAACATGCTGATCCCTGACAGGAGCCGTCTGAATCTGGAAACCGACGAAGGATCGCAGCAAGGAGGCATCGGACCAATCATATATGTATTATAGAAATATATATGATACAGCCCCACCGTCCGACCGTCCGCGGATCCTCCCACGAGGGCGACGGACCATCCACCTAACCTCCGACCATCCGCCGCCCTACAACACCCCCACATCATATTACCACAACCCTACAACTTCATTGACCTCTCCTCCGGGCTAAGCTTGTGTGAATTTCTTGCTGTAATTTCTTTGATTGCTGTAACATATTTCCGCCTTATCTTATATTGCCAGCGGCTTTAAATACTATGCTCCGACATATTGTCTCCATCCGGAGGGGTTGCCGGCTTATTGCTCCCATTATTTATATAGGTGACTTACTCTGGCTTCTTCGCACACGTCCTGAGGACTCGCATTCACCAAGACTACCAGCAGTACTTCTGCTTCGATTTCCATCCAGCTTTTCCTATGCTTATAGAGTCATCTTGGCCTCCAGTTGCATTGCTTTTCAGCCCTGACTTTGCTCACTGCTTTGCCTTATGTGCAATCATTCGTGTCTAAACCACTTTAGGCGAAATGACATACAAGACATTTCAAACCATGTCGCAGACACCCAGCAGCAGCATCGCTCTTGAGGCCGTACTACCCAGCGAGGGCGAAGATGCGATGGCTAATATCATTGACTGGGACGGGCCAAATGATGCAGCCGCCCCGATCAACTGGTCCAGAAGTAAGAGATGGGCTCATATTATCATAGTCGCCATACTCGGACTTGTCCCGTAAGCATACTTCGTTGAATCCGATGTCTCGTATACTCTACCAACGTGAATCACTTTGCTGCAGGAATATGGCTACGACTATGGTTGCGCCCGGTCTTGATGGTGTGCTGGCAGACTTCCACGTCACTTCCTCTGCCGTCAGCACTTTTGCCGTTACCATCTTCCTACTTGGCTTGGCCTTGGGACCCATGTTCCTTTCCTGCATGGGAGAAGTATTCGGTCGTTTACCGGTGTACCATACCGCCAATATAATCTTTATCGCCTTCATAATTGGCAACGCCTTGAGTCAGAACATCGCTCAATTCATGGTCTTTCGCTTCCTGTCAGGCTGTGCAGGCGGCATAATTACCCCCTCGTAGCATGATGCTGAACACTGAACTGTATTTGGGTGCTCGGCCCTGTTATTGGCGGCTTCCTTGCAGCTAGCAACGGCTGGCGCTGGACCTTCTGGCTGCTGGCAATCCTTGGCGGCGCCATCGAAGCCGCCACCCTCATCGTGATGCGCGAGACATCTCCCAAGATCCTCCTTGAGCGCAAAGCGGCCCGTCTCCGTGTTTCCACGGGAAATGCCCAAATTAGGTCCAAGCTTGCTCAAAAGTTGACCCTACAACAGGTCCTCGCTCAGGCCTTGGTTCGTCCTACCATACTTCTGATCCGCTCGCCTGTGGTATTGGTCCTGTCGCTATACGCTTCTTTGGTCTTTGGGGTGATATACCTCCTGTTTACCACCTTCAATGGCGTATTCAGGGGCCAATACGGATTTTCCGCACCTATATCAGGACTCGTATACCTAGGGTTAGGCATCGCGTTGGTCTTGGGCGTGGGCATTTTCGGCAGCCTGAATCCTCAGATCCAAGCAGCGCGCATGAAGGCCGATGGCGTAGACAAGCCTAAGCCTGAGTACCGCCTCCTGCTCATGATCTGGCTCAGCCCTTGCGTGGCTCTGGGCCTTTTCATTTATGGCTGGACCGTATACTACAAGGTGCATTGGATCGTGCCTATCATCGGGACCTTCTTCATTGGTCTTGGCGCCTATTTCGTTCTTGTAAGTTGCATCTCATGCTGTTGTTACAGTGCGTATCAAACTGGTGCTAACTTCCACCAGATGCCCACGCAGCCTTACCTCATCGAGCTATTCGGCTCCAAAGGCGCCCCCTCTGCCCTGAGCGCCATGAACGTCCTGCGGTACATGGGCGGTACGTTCCTGCCGTTGACTGGGCCGAGGCTGTACAGGGCCTTGGGTTACGGCTGGGGCAACAGTTTGCTCGGCTTCCTCGCGCTGTTGTTTGCCCTGCCTCCTGTTCTGTTTTATAAGTACGGCGAGCGGCTTCGCGCGAAGGGGCATGTCGTGCTCTGAGTGGGTTGAATATGAAGAGTTTATACTGATATGCGACTGCCAAAGGCGGGGTAAATTTATTGGCGCAGCTCCAGACTGAAGGATCTAGTTTGGTCTGCCTTTGTCAAGGACAGAAGGATAAGATGCCTGAGGCTCAGCGTCATTCTGAATCCTAAATCAATCCTACACTATCAACTTTGCACCTATTTAATGCGTCATAGATAGTATGGGGGGAAATAAAAGATAGAGGCACAGGAAAGCAGAGAAAGATGGAGCAGGGGCGGAAGCAGAAATTTAGGAACAGTTCGGACGGTTATCTCGATTAGTGCCCCGGCTCTTGGTAACCACAGTCAAGCATCCCATTCAAGCACTGGAAGGGAGCGAAATACTATCAGGAGTATAAACTATCTATGTAGTGTTTTTTTCCCTTGGAGCACTCCAGGCTTGCGATCGTTATTGACAAAGCTTAGTATTTTCGCCTACTCATGAGCAATAACCTGGAAGGCTTAAGCTCTCTACGCTAAACATACCCTTTAATACTTTGGAGCTCGAACTTTTGGGATACCAATGATTCCACTAGGGTCCAGTGTACTTTATTAAACCAAGAGCAATAGTAAAAGGGTAGAGCGAACTAAAAATCAATTTATACGTCAAATTCAGCCCGTCGACGTGATGTACCCTCGAGCTTAGTAGGTAGGGTTAGGAAAGAAGCACTCGACCAATTGCGGACATATACTACCATGGAAATTCAGTCACTGCACCGTTATTGAAATAATCGTCATTTGACACCCTAGAAAACCGCGCATTCAAGCGTATAGGATACTGACCGAGCATCAAGAGGATGTTCCTGGCTTATTTGAGAAGTGTCAAAGAAAACTAAGGGGTGTCTGCCTGCAATTCTATGAACAATGCTCATTTAATCTAAACTTTTAATGGTGTCTACTTGCAATTCTATGAATAACGGTTATTCAATCTAAACTTTTAATGGTGTCTGCCCACAATTGTATGAACAACGCTCAATCAATCTAAAACTTCCAATAGTGTCTGCCCGTAATTCTATAAACAACGCTCATTCAATTCAAACTTCCAATACTCGAGGAACCTTTCAAGTCTCGAATCTTAACCTCAAGCTTGTCAAAAAACTCTTCAGAGGATGGTGTTGTTGAAACAGAGGCGCGGGAATAAGGAGCGGGCGTAAAGTCCGGAGTTCTGGATCCAGAAGAAAAGCTGATTTCGGCACTCGCGGAGGGAACTGTCTGTAGAATGGGAATGCTGGGCGTAGTTGGTTGAGGAGCGAGGTTATTCTCATCGGGCCTCCTTTCAAGCGCCCCCTTGATTAAGTCGGCGATGGAACCGCCTCCCAAGATCTTGAGCGTAGGAACATCAACTCCTAATTCCATTAGGAACCAAGCACGTATGTCCACAGCGACAAGAGAGTCCACCCCTTGATCCATCAGACTAACTGAGTCGTCTAAGTTCTCCTTTTCCATGATGCGGAGCAGACATTTGAGATGAGCTAAGAATGCATCACGGGTTATAGTGAAGGCCTCTTCCTGGCTCTTGGCGGTCTGCAGCTGCACCCTGACGCGCACACTGGTCTTGACGGCTTGCGCTTCGGCACTCTTCTCTTCACGTTGGATGAAGTGGCAGAACTTGACGTCACGCTTGTGCGCGGCCTTCACTTCGAGGTCAGCTGGGATGAAGTTGACGCCCATGACCACCTGTGCTTGGACTTCGCGAGTCTGTCCTGGGCGGCCAGACAGCACAGCTTCCGCGAAGAGAGTATGTAGGTCCTCCTCGCAGATGTTGATGCATCCGATGGACTCAAAGTAATCAAAGTCGAAGTTGTCCGCATGTGCCGCGTAGCCTACGCCCAAGACCGCTGGAATATTCATTGTCGAAGCCGGAACTCCACGCGCCCGCCTCTTGCACACCAATGAATTCATCCCCTCGTTGGCCGCTGAGTAGTTACTCTGCCCTGTCCAGCCAATGCTGGATGCAATGCTGGAGGTAACGATGAAGAAATCGAGCGAAGTATCATCATGGAAAGCTTGGTCAAGCAGCTGGGTGCCCAGCACCTTTGGTGCAGTGACACGAGTAAAGTTCTCGAGCGACATGTTAGCAAATAGCCCGTCTTCCAGGACCATGGCACCGTTGATAATGCCACCGATGCGAGGCAAGGTGGCTGTAATGGCATTGATGACGTTCTCAAGTGACTGGCGTGATGTGACGTCGAGAGACATGGCTATGACAGAGGCTCCGTACCGTTTCTCCATATCCTCGACGAACCTTGGATTGACTTTGGGCGTGCGGCTCGTGAGGACCACGTTGCGCGCCCCATGCTTGATCATCCATTGCGCAAGAGACTGCCCGAGCTCGCCAGCCATGCCCACAAAGAGATATGTATTGTCGGCTCGGAACAACATTCCTGAGTTAACTGGCTGGACCTTGGCCGTGACTGAAGGGCTGGCAGTCCAGTCCACAACGGCGAGAGGTTCTCCGCTTCCCATGTGATGAATTGCGTTCTCCAAATGGATGCACTCGATCTCACAGGCAACCATTTGAGGGTCGTCCGACGCTTTCTGGAGCATCTGCGCCAAATTTATTGCCGTTTCAGGCTTTGAGGATGCGTTGACCTCGTGACTCAATACTCCCTCCTCACTGATCTTTAGGCACGTGGGTGTTAAGCACTTGGTGATCGCATCCCTGACGGCATCCGACGCGGCGCTATGCGAGAAATGGACGAATACAGCAACCGAAGATGGGATTGTAGCCTTGATGACATGCTGGGGGAAGTTTGGATGTAGGAAGACTGAGGCATCATCTTTATCTTGGCGTAACTCGGCTGTCGTGAAAGCAGTGTTCACGTTCTTGCCAGTGGCCTTGGCTCGCAGCGCCGCCTGTAGAGCCAACGAGGGTTCATTGACTAGCAATGTGCTTCCTCGAGGCGTAAGAGACAGGATATGTTCCGCGATAAGGTTGGTGGCGACCGATATAAGCGTGGACGCGGCCACTTTCTTCGGAAAAGAAATGCACCATGACGCTGGGACCTTCGCAGGAGACTCGCTGGAACCAGTAAGAGCGAGCAATGTCTCGCCAGTGACTTGATCAATTCCCATACACAGTCTCAGGAAGCCTGCACCGCCTACAGCCAGACTTTGAAGTAACGAATACCTGATTCGAACCGTACGATACTCAGCTGCTGGCGAAGCGGATAATCTGAGAGGCGAGACTTTGTAGAGCTCTAGTGACCGTTCCTTGCCTCGGCCGATTCCTACGAGCTCGAGTGTCTCGTGAGCTGGATCTGCCGTAGTGAATACGTCCCTACGCTGAGAATTGTAACGCTTGTTTTTATCCAGATCGGGGAGCAGCCTCGTAATGAGTTGCTTTCCGTCGCCGACAAAAATTTCAGGCTCTAGAGTCCATAACATGTTGCTTTCTGCCCCCCACTCGTGAAGAATACGTTCCCTGAGCAGCGTTACAGCCAAGTCGGTGGCCGTGGTTCGCTGGATTCCGTTACCAGCGCTTACTGCGCAGTCGAGATCGTACACCTGCACACTCAAATTGGGGTGCTCTTTCTTGACAGTGTTGATGATACCCTTCATCATATGACTGTAGGGATTATCTTTTCTTGATCCACAGGTCACCCAGACCACGGTGCCGGCTATCGCCCATAGTGTCTTTAGCGCGGCAAATTTAGCTACTGTTAGGTCTTCCAAGTAGGGTCTGTCCAGATCCGTGAGGCAAAGAACAGGAATGGGTCCATCAGCTGATTGAGACCTAGCCATGTCAAAAGTGGCAAAATCCTCTAAAGTGTCAAAAAACTGTTTCTTCTGGAAGCGGTGCGAGAGGATTCGTGCAATCTCCTGTCCGAGATTGTATACAGGCAATGTGGTACCTCCAATAATGGCGAGGCTATCGTTTCGTATGCCTGCAGGTTGCTCATTGACCGCGAGAGGGTTGCGCAGCAACGTGACTTGGTCGTTCACGGCTTGGGCCACGAAAACGTTCATAGGCAGCGAGGCATTGATATCTGGAGTCACAGTGTCGATACCCGCAAAGCCTACCTTCTTAAGCGTGGAGTCCCATTGGCGCAGGTTGAGCAGCGGTCCCCATGGGCGACCGGTCTCCGCACCTATCCACCAACCAGGAAGAGTTCCAACCGTCATGCCACTGAAGATTAGGTCCGTGGATATAAGTTCTCCCACGACAAGGAAGCCACCAGGCTTCAATAGGCGGCGTACGTTGGACAGGGAAGCTTGCATATCGCCTGACACATGTAGCACGTTCACAGCGATCACTACATCGTATAGGCCCTCGACAAAGCCTTGAACTGAGGGCTCCTTCTCCATGTTGAACGTCTTGAAGGCCATGGAGCTGGCTGTCTTCGCAAAACGTTCCTCCGCGGCCATGAAGAAGCCGCTCGAGATATCCGTGAACGTGTAGGATATATAAGTATCGCCAATCTCTCGGAGAACCGCACTCGTGGTGGCGCCTGTACCGGCTCCAACTTCAAATATGTTCAGGCTTGGGTATCTATGCGCGATTTGGGACACCAACCGAGCCAGCCAGCGACCGGTAGGGCCAGAGCATATGGCGTTCTCCTCGTAGAAAGCTCGAAGAAGGCCATCTCGATGCATGTGCTCAAGCATCGAAGTGCCTGCGCAAATGACGGCAATCAGATTGTCACCGACAACTTCGACGAACTTGATGTCCTTCCTTCCTTCATAAGGGGCCAGGATCTGGGCAATAGTCTGACGAGAGTCTGCGTTGCACTCAGCCTTTACTGTGGGATGCGCATTCAGGGTGATCATGTCTACCATGCGGTCGCACCAGCTCAGGTATCTCTGGAAATGCGGAAGAAGCTCATGCCGTTCCTCGACTGGGATTGAGAGCGAGGCATTACGAGCAAACCAATATGCGGCACGGTCAACGTCCTTGTACATTTGGACCTCAAATTTAGACAATTTCTCGCCTCCAGCGGCCAATTGTCCATCCGGAGAAGCGACCTTATATTGGAAGTGAGAGAACATAGGAAGATCGTTCTTTGGAGTTGCTCTGGAGAAGGGCACGAACGTTGCACCCTCGAAGTGCATGAAGGCGTGAGCACCGTCCTGGGTGTGCAAGCAGATGTCCCCTACGAGCTTTGAGGGCCCCTTGCTCCGAATTGAGCTTTCGTACTGGATGACATCTTGTTTGCCGCCATCACCTAGGGGAGTGAAGTATGGATTGACAGTGATGGCAGAAATAGAGACAGGAACATAAAGCGACCATATTGAGGTATCGCCAGGGTACGACCAAGCAGCAAATATAGTCTGTAGAGCAGAGTCGAGCATACCGGGGTGTAAGACGAGCTTGTCATCCCAGCCGGACCCAGATTGATCAGCCAGAATGCCAACGCTATAGCCCAGCCTGCGGCGGATGTTCGAAAGACCTCGGAACGGGGGTGCGTAGTCGTACCCAATTTTGGACAGGTTGGTGTAGAAGTGCTCCTCGTCAATGTTGACTAAGTTATAGGGATCTGTCTTGACAAGGGGAAGAGTCCCGGGCTCCGCTGGGGAAAGATGACACAGCGCCCGCCCTCTGGCATTCAGAATAGCGTTGGCCACTCCTTCGGCTGCAGAGTAGCAGGCCCATTCGGCCGTCAAACTTTGCTCCGTAATATTGACGGAGGAAACACTGAATATGGTCTCGACGCTGATGGAATCATCATCAAAGGCGATGGCACGTGTGATATCAACGTCCTCAAGTTTAATAAGGCTGATCAGGGCATCGGCGTTGATATTAAGGGCAAGGATCTTGATCGCCTCGACCGCCATGCTCACGTATCCCGTGGCAGGGAAGACTGTCTGCCCCTGGAGCATGTGGCCCTTAAGCCATGGCATTTCACTCGGCTGCAGTATCTTCCGCCACTGGAACTCGCTGGGGGTTATCGCTTCGGAGCAGGGGTTGCCCAGGACCGGGTTAGTAATATGCATGACGCTTCGGTGTCTGAAGTTATTAGGTATTCGGCTGCTGATCCAGTAGATGCGCTGATGGTCGAATGGGTAAGGTGGGAGATCTTGGAGCACAGTCATGTGTTCATTACCAGACAATAAGGTTTGCACAGCAGAGAATCGGATGCTCTCGAACCCCAGTCGTGTCCAGACAAATCCAAGCGCCGCACTGAGCTGTTTGATATCGCTTTGACCACGAGAAAGCAGCCCTGTGTATGGGGTGCTTCCCTCCGCGCGGAAGCTGTCCATGGTTGCCGTAGCAGGGCCTTTAAGAGCAGGATTGGGCCCGACCTCGATGGCGAGATCGAAAGCACCGTTCTGTTGCACGGCCTCCGCAATCGCTCCGGCGAACCGGACCGTAGTACACATGTTGTCTACCCAGTACTGTTTGTTTAGCGTTTCCAGGGTCATAGGCGTACCTTCATAGACACTTGAAAACCAAGTCGTCGTCACATCCTGGCGCGGCTGAGTAGGCTGAATCCCGCAGCTTATCATGGACGCGAGATAGGGTCCTGCACAAGAGCCCATATGAGCGCTATGATAGGCCGTGTCGACCTTGAGCCTTCGCGCGAATGTGCCCTTAGCTTTGAGTTCGTTTTCTGCCTCAACTATAGCGTCTTCGTCACCACTGAGCGTAGTACTTGAGCTAGAATTCATTGCAGCTACCTCAATCCGCCCTGCGAAGCGGTCCTCGCGGCACAAAGCCCTCGCGTCCTCAAATGAGGCACCGATGGCCATCATGGCGCCGCGAGGAGCATGAGCGTTGGGGCTTGAGGCTATCTTTGCATGGACACCGCGAAAATAAGCAATCCGGATTGCATCTTGCGCCGAAAGAAACCCTGCTGCGTAAGCCGCACCAATCTCACCCGAAGAGTGACCCACTACTGCAGTAAAGGAGATGCCAGCCTCATGCAGAATATCAACTAGAAGAATTTGCACAGCCGTGCAGAGGGGTTGAGAGAGCGCTGCTTCGGCAATACGTGAGCTTTCCTTGGCCATGAGAAGTTGATCCTTGAGTGTCCAGGACGGTCGATTTGACCTAATGGGAAGATTTTGAAGAGCTGCGTCCAGCTCTGCGATGCGAGACGCGGCAAAAGGGGAGGATTCAACGAGCTCAGCGCCCATGCGAGGCCATTGGGCACCTTGGCCGGTAAAGATACCCATCACTCTTGAAGGCTGGGAGGGTGTACTGAAGCGGGTACCAAGGCCGGCGTCTTCTTTGCTGTTAAACGGCGGGTCGATAATGTTCTGGAGGGATTGAACGGCACTCTGGACATTTTCTGCAGCAATGGTCTTGCGGTATGGAAATGTGGACCGCCTGTGCTGCAACGTGTATGCAAGATCCGCGAGCTCGACGGTAGGATTTTCCTTGAGATAGTCAAGGTGCCGTGATAGCATCGTCCGAAGCGCTGTGGCGGAAGCGGCCGAGAGTGTGAGTGGCGTGAAAAGCGTGCTCGATGATGTCTTCATTATGTATTTAGGCACGAAGTTCTCCAGAATGCAGTGGGCGTTGGTTCCACCAAATCCAAAACTGACAGGAGGTTGTAAGCAAGATATCAAGCACTCAAAGGTGTTATTTACGTACCTGTTAACGCTCGCCCTTCTGACCTCGCTTCCACTTGTCGGCCACGCCATCGGAGTCGTGGGAATATCAAGATGCTTGAAGAACGGCGCAACGTTCGGGCTCAAGTTGTCGAAATGTAGATTCGGCGGAACAATCCCATGCTTCAGAGCTAGAGACGTGCTAATTACGCTCGCCAGTCCGGCTGTGCCTTCGCTATGGCCAAGTACTGTCTTGATCGACCCGACGAGCAGCTTTTCTGAGGACATAGTGGCGCGAGATCCTGCGGGGAACAGCGCGCTTGAAATTGCCTCAGCCTCTTGCGGATCACCCGCTTGGGTGCCTGTACCATGGGCTTGAAAGAACTGTGGGCGGTCTCGTGGGTTGTTGATTGGGTCCAGACCGGCTGTGGCATAGCATTGGCGGATAAGGGCAGCCTGCGCGAGACTGCTGGGTATAGTCAAACCAGGAGTACGACCATCCTGGTTGACGCCCGTTTCGCGGATGATACAGTCAATTGGATCGTTATCCGCAATAGCTTGCGAAAGCGTCTTCACTATGACAGCGGCTACGCCTTCACCGCGAGCATAGCCGTCTGCGGCGACGTCCCACATGGCGCAGCGGCCTTTTGGAGAGAGCATACCAAGGTTGCTTTCGGAAATGTACATGACTATTGAGTGATCGATTCAGCATCACGTTTCTTGTCATCGCTTTGCGAATGGGTGCCGTGGTGTTGTAAACCAGGGAAAGGTAGGTGTAAGCAATGAATATTCTCACCTGGACTCAAGATCAGACTTGTTCCCGCCGCCACTGCCACCTTCGATCTGCCACTTCGTATTGTCTGAACCGCATAATCTAGCGCCACCAGGCTGCTCGAACAGGCCGTATCAATGGACACACTTGGACCGTGCCAGTCAAAGAAGTATGATAGGCGATTTGCCAAGATACCCCTCTCCAAGCCCGTTGCGGTATACCGTGGCAAGGTTTCCCAATCACGGGTCAACATGGTGTTGTAGTCATCACACATAGACCCTACATAGACGGCAGTGTCTGAGCCGCGGAGCTTCTCCATCGGCTGGCCTGCAGCACAAAGACTGTCATAAACGACTTCCATCAGCAAGCGCTGCTGTGGATCCATGGCCTTAGCCTCGCCAGGTTGGATGTTGAAAAAGCCGGCATCGAACTGTGCAACACTGCTCCTGTCGTTATCCTCCAGCCAGTAGGACTTGGTGGTATTGGTGGTGCCATGGTGTGTGCCGACTGGGTGGTAGAAGGGATCGATATTGAAGCGGGAGGCTGAGGGTTTGCGCCTTAGGTCGCAGGGATGATTAATGACAGACCAGAGCTTTGAGGGCGTGTCGGCGCCTCCGGGAAAGCGACATCCTACTCCAATGACTGCAATAGGTTCCGCCATGGACCTTGATATCGTGGGCACGATTAGTGCTACCTAGAAATTGGAGCAGAGAACCGCCAAAATTGGGGTGCCGTTGATGGCTGTTAGAGTACAAGGTGGATAGAGAGGTCTATGTCAGTCTTTTAAAGCAAGATAAATATACCCTTACGATACAGCAAAATTGAAACTAAACCGCAGGCGGCGAAAGGAGATGAATCCTTGGAGAGCTGCAGAGGGACGTCAGCTGGAGGAGAACGTAATCTTGTTTGTGCAGTACCGTGATGAAGCTTTCCGTGCGGCCTATATGACTATCATATAGTATGGTTTGAACCAATTATGACGTCTTCAACAACTCCCATTCGGAGAGGGCGTATCACGTTGGACCACGCGTAGCCTGTCACACCGCGTAAGCATACACGAGCATGAAGACGGAGGTAGCGACTGTAGCGCATTATTCGGCGTGAAGAGATGTTAAGCTAGTGAAAGGGAGACAATAGTCTCCGAGTATTTGTAATTAGATGCATTGGCAGACTTCGCAATAAGAAAGACTCCATTGGTCGGAAATTCGGCCAAGTGAAGGATATCACAGGAGCCTTGAACGACTGTGGACAGTCCCCTGTTTTTTTTTCTGACAGTCCCCTGTTGGGGCGCGCCCCTATCAGCTTGCCTGCATCCTCACTACCAGCACCACCACCGATAAGCACCTCGCTGCCACCATCTCATTATCATCGATAGTATATCGCTGACGCTTGCGAATACCGTCGCCGCATTAGAACATCTATATATATCACTATAGCACCTTCTTATGTACTTAATCCACGTACGCGGACTTCGAACAACAAGGTTCGGTCGGTAGAAACAGCGCTTAAAGGAGCCTCTGGAACTAGCATTAGAGGATTAACTCTAGGGGGTATTACCCCCTATCTAGCTAAGTGATAACTGTTAAGGTATTATAATCTCACCCTACTCCGTCATAGTAATAGTAATATAGATATAAGAGCTGTATATAGTAGAGGAATTAGTGATATTAATAATTTGTAGTAATATATCGTCGTCGACTATAATATAGTGGTAGTGAGGTGGGTAGTGAGGTAGGTAGTGAGGTGGGTAGTAAGGTGGGTAGTGAGGTGGGTAGTGATGTGGGTAGTGAGGTGGGTAGTGAGGTAAGTAGTGAGGTAAGTAGCGAGGTGAGTAGTAAGGTGAGTAATGAGGATGTACTGACAGGTACGCGCTTAAACAAGGACTATTCGTAGCTAGGTCGAGCCTTGAACTTCCGAAGAAGTGAGATAGCGCTTTGCGGTGGTTTCTATGGAGAGGATGTCATGTTGAAATGTAGTTAAACTACGGAGAATAACACCAAAAGTCCTGATTTATGCTAAGAGTCTTAGCGTACTAAGACCTCAGCCCTATAAGAGTCGCCCGTAAAAGGGGTGCCTAGACAACTGCCGCTCGGGCGTAAATAATAGCGGGCTCTAAGCCTAACAATATTCCCTAAATAAGGGCTTTAGGGCCTAGCTCCCCTATGGATAGCCACTAAAATATTAATTTTAGGGCCCCTAAGGACCCTAAAGCTCCTAGGACCCTCTAGGGGATAGTTATTAGGTTAGGGCTAGGGCTTACCAATAATAGCTTAGCGCAAATCAAGACTTTTAGTGCTATTCTCCGTATTATTAGTTACCTTAGATATGATAGTTAATGCTAAGCCGAGTAATTAGTTAGCCCTAAGTACTAGATTTTTTACCGTAACTCCTATTCCTACCTTATTCTAAATATATTGAATGAACTATAATATATTTATACCCTATCTTATTCGTAAGAGTTTATATTTAATCTAATAGATTCCTGTTACTATTACTTTAGAATCTCTAATATTTTAGAATATCTTTTAATCTAAAAAATACTAAAAAATAAGTATTTTTAAGACCGCTGGAAACTTTTAACACGGACTTATATGATATGAAGCCAAAGGTTGTTACTACCATGTCCTATGAAAATCCATCGCCATCTATTCATCTGACGCGATAGCGCTCTCCAAAGTGTCCAGATTGAAGGCGAAGTTCGAGCCTTGTTGGTCGGGAGGCGTTAGATTCGGCAAGAGACCTGGCATGACGAGGTTATTAGCTGTAACATCGTCAGCGTCCCGTATCAAAAGTCGCACCAGACCTTAGCAAAATTCCCCAGACACCTGAATTCAAGATTGCCATTGTCATAGCCACGGAGGCGTTTGTCTTCGCCCATGGAAGCTCAATACAATGACTCTCTCCAAAGTTCTGGCTGATACTATGAAGATTCAAGCCTAGGTCTTCCGAGCTCTCCGACTGCTCTCCGACTTGCTTATTCAGATATTCTGTGAATTTTGCTAGGATCTAGCGGTCTAGTAAGGCTCTCCGAACTTACGCTCATAAAAATCATACGAGTCTGCAACATAGCCTGCCCATCGAAAGCCAAGCCGAAACCGCTGCCGTCCGCGTTGTTTGACATGTCTTGCCCCCATTATAGCGCCACTAGTACGTTCAGTGGCAACATCAATGCCGTAGTCGCCAATATGTCCCGCCCTAGCAAGCACGAAACTTACAGTCTCGGCCGCCTTTTTCGCCTCCCGAGAGACGGAGCTGCTTCGCATCCAGATAGCTCTGGTGCTGCGTAAGGTTGCCATGATTTTTTCTTTTCGATTTAATGTTCGGCCACGATGTAGTAGTGAGCATAGAATCATGGTGGCTGTCAAGAAATGGTGATTGATTATCGAAGACACGCGCCAGCGCATCATGTGGAGTTGGCCTCCCGGGCATGTCTCCTCGTCGAGGATCTGCTGAATGTGTAACATGCCAAGAGATGCGTCGAAACAAGATTTACGAGAATAGGAAAACGAATCTTCGTCTGCAGAGGTTGAATCATTGAGGGCAAAGCGACGGTGAAGCATGATCTGCCCCTTATAGTATAGAAGGCTGATAAACAGCCGAGACATGATCACTTGTGGAGAGTCGGTAATGCTAGCGGTCATTGACGGCATCTCGAACGGTTGAGGAACGCTGGCTGCAGCTTCGTGCAAACCAGCGTCAACCTGCATGACTTCCTGGTAATTACACGACTTGACGTTTGCCGTGAGGTCAGAAATAGTGCCAATGACCGTCAACATCCTTCTTCGCGCAATGGTACCCAAAGCGGTCGTGATTTCCGTCTCCGGTCGTGGAGGGGGGAGCTCTGAGGTATCCTGGTCTAGGTCCGTGTCATTTAGATTTCGCGGCTCGGCCGTGTCGCACTTCCAGTCTGAGATCATGCGGGGCATACCCATCTGACTCGAAATGAGAATGTCGCCCTGCAGAACGATGGCCCATATTCTGCGCCCCATCTCACTTTTCAACGGCGAGATTCCGGCGAAATGGCTGGGGTCCCTGTGGTAGCCCATGCGCATTGCGAGGTTGACCATGAGCGCGAGCAGGAACCAGATGTCCTCGTCGGCGTCGGCATGGATGGCAAATTCAATGTACACATAGTGTATCATCGTCTTCAATACATAGGGGCCTGACTTCGTGTATTCGCCCAGGACGAGGCTCTGCACAATCTTTTCACGATACAAGTTAATTTGGATCGACCGCTGTTCCATTTCGTTCTTATGCGCAGAATCCCAGGCATCAGAAGCTAGTACAGCGAGACATATCATACTAAAGAGAAGGCCGATCCACATGACCGGTACGCCAGATGGATTGGCCCAGAAAGCCTCATACTGTGGCCGCTAGCATCAAGAACCCCCCAATTCGCAAAGGGTATCAGACCACTTACCTCCTGAAGAAAGGTGGGGCCGTGAATGGCCACTGGTTCATGTCAGACGAACTAACCCATTCAATGGGGAACACTTACAGGATACTAATTCCTGGCGGTTGAAATAGCGTGATATGTAGCGGTCAACGGCATCTTTGGGGAGTAGAGCGGCAAGGATTTCAGCCTGCGAAGCTGGCTGGCAGCCTCCATACAGGAGCAGCGAATGGCTGCTCGCATGAATGTCTACATTGCCTGCATCCCCAATGTCATCCTGAAATTGATCAGGGCTAATGGCCAGTCTTAGCTGGTCCTCGCGATCAAAGCCGTCCCTTAGGTCAGCGATGCTGTCCAAGATTGCGGCCCAGTGTTCGCCGCCAACATATTGGAGCTCTGAAGCGCTGACCCGCATACTTCCAAATCAGAGCGTCCCTCAATGGGGGTACCCAAGTGTGGCATTTCAACCGGTTGGCTCAAATTGTTAGGGTCGAGATTTGAACTAGTACTGGGCTTACTCGCTATTGACTTGACAAGACGCTCTAACTGCATAAGCCTATCGTGCATGCCAGGCATCGCAGCGGGCGGTGGCCTTGCATTGTCTTCGGGATACGTGCATATATGACCATAGGAGGAGCAAGTAGAACACGGCTGCTGACGGTTGCACCGCAATCTAAAACAACAGGGCTGTGGTCAGCACTCTAGATGTCGAACGAATTTATCTTCTTACTTGCGGCGTCGGCAAAGATTACAGGAGAGCTGAGGTTTGTCTCGACGTCTACTAGCGCTTGGACGTGAGCGTGAAGCAGTTGGGGTGTCACACTCCAGAAATGCTGGTGAGGAATGCGACACAGTTGAGGTCATCGCCTCCGCAGTTGATGAGATAGACACCCTGGCTGGGCTCTCGTCCAACCGTTAAGCATGAAAGATCATGTTAATGAGGGTTTCACATGTAAATGGGGGTTTCAATCGAAAGGTATCAAGAAAGTTGTCTTGCGTCTTGACTAGTCTTAGAAGCTCAATATACCACGCCGCTCAAGGTCGAGGAGGACTAGCGCTTACTTCGCCAAATTAGCTCGCTCCGGGCCTTGCCGGTCCCAGACTGCTAGGGGTTGCCTACATTTCTATACACAACTTTACCTAGGTGGTTCTGGCACTGCTGATGACTTCATTCCGTCAACGTTGGCTCGCAAGATGAGGTACAGACATCCCCAATTACTCATGCAACGCGGCGAGGGTCTGTTGATTACGCGAAGCCGCTTTCACCAAGCAGCGCTAATTCATTCAGCGAATATCGCAGCTGGACGGCCAGTGGTGTCGTATTTATTTAGCAAGGATACGACGCTTGTGCCGATGGTGACACCGGATTCATGGCTATGTCGGTGGGAATGTGTCTTGCGTGAAGACCTCAGCTCACCACGTGGATATAGAGTCCCTATTATCCTGATGTCATATCACGAATCATATCACGAAGAGCTGGGGATGAAGACTGCTCGAGGTGCTTTTGCCGAAGTTTCCGACAAGAAACCGCTGAGTCCTCCATGGAGCTGTTTGTATACCGAATCACGGGTCTGGAGGGCATTTGGTTTTGTATGACCGAATGGCGTAAAAGCCATGCCTCCGACACGACTTCGCAGAAAAAATTCGATGAAGTTCTTAAAATCGGCAACGAGCGCACTTTAGATGGTGTGATTACTAATCAACCTTAATGCACCTAGCTCGGCGTGTTGAGAAATACACACATACAACAGTAGTTAATATCACGGGAGAACGAGTAGACTTCTGCGCCAAGGCTCAGCCCTATCAGAGTCCCTAGTTGCAGGTCTACATTGAAATCGACGAAGCACCACATTCTCGGATCGGGCAATGATTATTGAGAAATGTTCTCGTTTGTTGAATAATAGTGCACCCAAAGTAGTATATTGGAGGCTCAAAAGGCGTTCTTTTGCAACAAAAAGCAATCTTCAACCATTGCGTATCCTCTTTTGTGGCTCCGACGACTTCAGTATTGCCTCTTTGCGCAAACTATATAAGGAACATCAACAAGACAAAGATCTCATAGCTTCTATCGATGTGGTCTGTAGACCTGGTAAACCAGTGGGGAGAGGACGGAAGATTATTCGTGAAGGTACCAAATTTTCTCAATTATCCTTACAATCAATACTAAACACCAAGCAGTGCCAATAACAGAGGTTGCAAAGCAATTACGATTGCCATTGCATCAGGTTGATACCTTCAGGGGATGGCAAGTAAGCTTCTATCTTCCGCTAGTTACCAATGTCCAATATTGAATGCGTTGCAGCCCCCGAAGTCTCAAGGCTCTGCCATTAATTTGGTAGTGGCTGTATCCTTCGGACTTTTCGTGCCCCGAAGAATCCTAGAGGAGGCTAAGTATGGAGGTCTAAATGTCCATCCATCCATTCTTCCTGAGTATGTGTCTGACATGTATAATATCTATGTCTTTCCGCTTGCTAAAGAATAAAGTTTTCATGGGCCTGCACCTTTGCAGCATACGCTTCTCACTGGCTGCAAGTTTGCTGGGGTCACGGTTCAGACACTACATCCCAAGCACTTTGATAGGGGAAGGATTCTTGCACAGACGCCTCCACCAGGATGGGAACACAGATGCAGGACGGTGCCAGAGCTGTTAGAACAAGTAGCACCTGTAGGGGCGGACATGCTTCTCACGTGTATCAAGAGTCGCTTGTACTTGGCTAGCAATGATATCACCGAAGAGGTGCGGGATGTTAAGGAGGCAGCAGCAGCAAGGGCCGCTCCGAAGATCACTCCAAATGATCGCTTCATTGACTGGGAGACGTGGACAGCTGAAGAAATCATGAGACGGCATCGAGTAATTGGCCCTCTCTGGAGCTTTGCTAGATTTAATGACGAAGGAAATTCGCAAAGAAGGATCATTTGGAGTACAGGCTTCGATCAAACCAGCAACACTCCTGTCGTCGATGTCCCTGTTGGTCAGCCAGTGGTCATAGGAACCGAGTCTTCGGCTCAAAATGTCTACGTCAGGACTTGTGATAATCGAATGCTAGCGATTGGGGAGATCAAAATCGAAGGAGGAGAGCAAGCTAAGCCTATACAGGCCGCAAAGAAGGCTGGCATGGCTGATGGTAGTACGCTTCGAAATCATGGCCATCTGTTTACGGCTCAGATCTCCATGGCTCTATCGAATCCAACATGTTGAAGAAGGATGAACGTAACATGTCACGCTAATGTGCTACAAGATTATGATACATCTAGCATGGTGACGACTTTGCAAGGGTTTTAGCTTGCCCTCCCTAACATCGCCAAGCCCGAGTCTGGTCAATCCGTCAGTCGTTATTCCTTGAATATAGAAAGTATACATACCGATTTGGATATTCTGTCCGGTCATCGAGGAATTCTTTGCAGCCGCGACGAAGGCATCCGCGCAGTCGTCAAGGTCCGTCTAAAAAGTGGTTACCTCACGTCGCTTTGAACCTCTAACATGGGGATCTCACCTCCTTCCCCAGGTATGCCTTCTGGCAAACTTGCTGCTGTATCTCTTTAGGGAATTTGAGGCCCTAATTTTAATGTCAATAGGGAATCTATGAGCCATCAAATCTATCTTTTCTCACCCATTCAGTCAGAAGTAAACCTGGGAGAATCGCATTGACCCTAACTTTTGGACCTTGAGTTGATGCAAGACATTTCACAAGATGGAGGCCTGTGAGCTTATTTTCAGCAATGGCATGACTAGCATTTGAACGAAGACCGGACCTGCAGCTTTGGTCACAGAATATGCCATGGTACTTCCGGCCGCCGTGACACCTGCTATTGACGAAGTCAACAAAAACACCCCTCCATCCTGGTTTGCTTTGAATGTCGGCAGTGCTTCTCGGAGAAGATGCAAATTGGCCTTGCAATTTACAGCCCAGGCCTTGGGTTTGAGTCAACATCGTCACGCAAACGGTGGGATTCGTTGCTACCTTATCCCAATCTTCTTCAGTCATGAAATCAAAATCGCCAAACTTCGCTCCTTCCTTGCCCAATTCCGGAAACTTTGTAAAGCCCTATACTGTATCAGAAGAAGCATGATGGAGAGCGAGCTTGGTCGATGTGCCGTGGAATGATCCAGCCGCTCAATACACGCCAGACTTACAGCGTTCGATACCACGATATCCAGCCCATTCAATCCATCTATGGCTTCTTGTATAACCCTTTCACAGTCTTCGCGTCTTGCCACATTCTTGACAGCACATCAAATCATCCGGATCAAAGCGGATCGGGCGTGCGGAATACATACTCCTTGAACCAAGATCGTCTTGACACCATAGTCTTTCTCTATATTCTTGGCTACCTGCTCCGCGCCTTCTTTACTAGTAAAATAATGAATTGCGATGTTGCACTTTTCAGCAGCGAACTTTTTTGCTATGCAAGCACCGAGACCGTCTAATCTGGAACGCCGAGTCAGTCATGGAGCTCACGTCTATGAGTCAATTGTCGCTTGCTTCGATGCCCCCGTGACCAGTACATTTCTTCCCTGAAGATTATAAGGCATCTTTCCAAAATATAATTGCTACGATGGAAAAGCAGATGCCAAAATGTTTACAAATAAAGATAACAGTCGAGCCCCGCAACGGAAAGGTCCCGCGCTTCAACACCGAGACAACACCGAGCACTCGCAGACCAAACAAGTACTCGAAGAACTCTTATTTACGGCTTCATACTGTATGCCACCTGACATGCAGTAGAATCGTCTGATAGAAAGTCACCGAGACGAGATTGCTGTCAATCGAAGTCTGTCAACGTCGCTTCTCCTACGCTGTTGCCAACCGCCTCATCATATATCGCAATGCTCCTGTGCGTAAAAGCCTCCTCACTCATACAGTACATGACATCCAGCATTACAGATATGACAGTAGTAATCGTCATGACGCCAAGCGGTAGGACTGACCAGGGGAAGATAATGCATATAGACCGTGTTCCAAGTCTTCTCCAGTTCAGCAGGTAGGATGCCTGTACCGCTACCTCTTGCTAGAAGCATGTCAAAAACCAATCCCGTCATTTCGGTAAAGCAGAGAGTGGCGTCCTTGCGATCGGTCTCGTCAAAATACTGCAAGAAATCTAGCCAAAGACGTGTGCTTGGGATGTGAAAGGGGTTTCGTACGGAGACATTGGTAATGCTACTTTTAGTATTGTCAGGTTTCCGATTATGGGTGGTAAGCAATACGAACTATCGACAATCGGGTGTCATTGACCATTAGGGGACTTGAATTCGTGAAGCTAAATACGAGGCTTTTTGCAGTATAAGTAAGCAGTTCACATGTCTTGGACCTGGGTAGAAACAATAACCAGGCTTTGATCCATTGTTCACCGCTACCTCTGGTAGTGCAGTTGTCCCACAAGCGTTGGGGGTGAGAGTGGCCAGGTTTAAAAGCACGAGACAGCAACATACTTTATTATTAAGATGAGCTGTACTCAATCCATGATCTGTTGCCAGAGAGAAACGAGAAGCAGTCCATAGGGATTAATACCATCGTCTAGTTCTTAATGATCGAAAGTGGTGGTCCATTACATGTTAGATGCTGCATGCAATGCTCGCGAAGAGAGCCTTTCGATCGTCAAGCCGTCCAAAAAATCTTCTATGCTATCCCGAAAGAAGGGTTGAATGTTTTAATCAGACGACGAAAGGTCCCCTGGGATACTCGGAGGTCTGATGGTACCTTCGTGTAGCGCAATGTATACGGTGTAAGCTGCCTCTTGACTGCACGGATGTGCTACCGCCATGCTGACCCAGTATTGACAGCCAAATTCTGAAGAAGCTTGAATCCTAACTGTGGGATGTACATAATGTATTTTTCAATGCAATTTTACAATTAGCAACAGATCGTTCACGACAAAGTACTACCATTTGCGAGAATAATTATGTCATCACCGGAGCTGCTGACAGATCTGGACTTCTGTTGAGTGGGTAATAATAGCACTGATGCAGGCTGTATGCAGGCGCTCTGCAAGATAAGAGCCTTACGTCCTCAACCTATCGGTCGTACTTAATATGAGTACATGCAGTCATAAGGTAGTCATCGGGCCCACATACACAATGATGTAAGTCCATTCGTCCATCTCACCTCGCTTACACTCCCAGCTCAAGTCAAGCGCCATGTCCTGCCAATCCTTCGAGAAAGCGAGGTATTTACCAACGGTGATCATAACTTCTAGACTCGAAAGCACGGAATACCAGTTCGTGATATACAGGTAACCTGCCTAAGGGGGTGATTCGACCGATCTATCTTACGCAGGGTACTCTTCCTAATCATGACGTAGGCGGTGAGATATTGAATAATATGCATGACCATACCCCCAAAACGAATGTAGCTCTCCATTGGGGTGTTATCAAGTCCTTTCCATATCCAGCGTGGTCAGAGCGGGTAGGGAGTTTTGTACTACACAGCAGGCGTTTTGGCTTCTGCCCAGAATGGATCTCAAAGAAGTTCAATAGTGCGATGACGGGTGCGGTGTACGTGGAATGATGTTTGAGAAGAATCGTGAAAAGATATAGTCTGTTATACTCTAGAATGGAAAGTTTTCTTGTTGTAACAAGCAATGCTCTGGCTCTGGGAGCTCTCTGAAACAACCAAAGAAGAGTAATATTTTGGCACTTTCCGCAATAAAAATTCAACTTTGACCGCTGGAAACGTCTCATTCCCACTGAGCCTCAAAGTGCCCTGCACTGGAATTCAGGTACGGCTAATCTCCCATTAGCAGCTACGCCGCTTACAGGCCTATGTTCGTTGTTGCGCGTTTCGATGGACGCCTGTGAATACTCGTAGCGTATGATGCCGGGATCCAACCGGGCTCATCCCCGGAGCGTAATCTGACAACCAATCACTATCTCTGCTAAGAACATCTTTAAATCCAAGGAATTGACTCTTAAGTGCGTTGATGGTGTTCTACGGATCCCGCCGTTAGATTGCGCTTCTTTCTCCAAGCGCTAGTTCTAGCGTTGGTACTAATTTTTGGCTGCACTACCCAGCAGACTTCAAACCTCCTCCACTTCCTGGCTTGGAGGGCAGCTTGTGCAGCCTTTGCTATAGCTTCGGTTACGATCTTCTCCTTATACTTCATTTAATTCTTAATGGTATGTGCCTTGGTGGTTAGTCGACGTGACCGGCTGAGGCATTGAACCGGGCGGAGCCCCTGTCGCCAGAACAGCTTCTTTCCATCCACGGCAACTCAAGAAAGACCCTAGCCTCACAATACAAGCCGATTGAAGCCTTGAAGTTCTGAATGGGAGATTCTCCATATTTATTAGACTCTAATTTCAACGCTGCAACGATTACCAGCCCGTTGGGGGCACGGAGAGTCATAGTGGGATAGCAAACCGTGCAGCAGAGAATATTCCGAGGGCTGAACGTCGGTCATCTCGTATGTCGCACCTCACACCCTTCCTCACCACATCATGCCATTGAGGACTCCCCCAAAATCATGTAGCATGCTAGTCGCTAATATGTCTTTCACTGCTTCTCAGCTACTGCCTTTAGACGGCCAGCCATTTCCAACCTTCAAGTCCACGTCACAAACCCCGGTACAAGGCGATTACGAAGACCATTTCAGCCCCGAATCCGAGTATCACGAGTCTGAGGTTTGGGACAGAGAGCCTGAGACCAGACAGGAAAGAAAGTTAAGACTGACAGGCGAATACATCCATCGCATGGCGTCCTCTTCGTCAAATGTCGTGGGGGTGCATTACAGGGTTGGTAAGAAGATTGGCGAAGGTTCATTCGGTGTGATATTTGAGGGCACAAACCTCCTCAACAATCAACAAGTCGCCATCAAATTTGTATGCATCTTACGTGGCATCCAATTCTCACACGTGCTGACAGAAACAGGAACCACGCAAGAGTGATGCGCCTCAATTACGCGACGAGTATCGTACCTACAAGATACTTGTTGGCTGCCGTGAGTGCCTACTTCACAACAACACTGTAGTACATGCTGATGAGAGACAGCCGGTATTCCTAATGTCTACTACTTTGGCCAGGAAGGCCTCCATAACATACTTGTCATCGACCTTCTGGGACCCTCGCTTGAGGATCTCTTCGACCACTGCAACCGGAGGTTCTCGGCTAAGACCGTGGTCATGGTCGCAAAGCAAATGGTATGTCCATCGAAGAGCGACTCTACTTCCAGGCTTTCAGCTTTGCTGATTCCTTGTACAGCTGTCGCGAGTTCAAACTATACACGAGAAGAATCTAATCTATCGTGATATCAAGCCGGACAATTTCCTGATTGGCAGGCCGGGATCAAAATCTGCAAATGTCATACACGTTGTCGACTTCGGCATGGCAAAGCAATATAGAGATCCCAAGACAAAGCAACACATACCTTACAGAGAGCGGAAATCATTGTCTGGTACTGCTCGATATATGAGTATCAACACGCATTTGGGGCGAGAACAATCACGAAGGGACGACCTAGAAGCATTGGGTCATGTTTTCATGTACTTTCTACGTGGTGGTCTGCCATGGCAAGGTCTCAAGGCAGCTACGAACAAACAGAAATATGAAAAGATTGGAGAGAAGAAGCAGACTACTGCTATCAAGGATTTATGTGATGGCTACCCAGGTATGCTCCCATCATATGAGACAGGGGGATAATATTAAACTGAAACTAGTTGCAGAGGAGTTCAATAAGTACCTTAGTTACGTACGTAATCTAGGGTTTGAGGACACTCCTGACTACGACTACCTACGGGAGCTGTTCACTCAAGCGCTCAAGAATACAGGCGAAGTCGAAGACGGAGAGTACGACTGGATGAAGCTGAACAACGGCAAGGGATGGGAAGCAATGAAGCACCATCCCTCACAGCATCTTCACGCTGCGAACGCAGTGCCTAATTCATCGGCTCGAGCACTGAACGGTGGAGCTGATACGCCACGAGGTCCAGGAACACCGGGAGTCACTGCCCTTCGTTTAAACGCCGCGCAGCCCCTGCCTCCATCTCCAGCGAAACCTGGAGTGGGCAAAACGCGCGACCGGCCAGGCGCCTCCGGCGCAGCGCTACCGAAGCGTCAGAGCGGAGTGGCGGGGGGGCTCGACAATGTAACACCCACGGCTTCGACCCAAGCCCAATTTCAGAGCTCTACGGCCAACCTACCCCAGCGAATGAGCCAAGCTAATCCGGTGATGAACCAGGTTTCGGCCGCTCAACAAGGGTCAAGGCCACAGAATGCAGAGCAGCAACCTTCAACGATGCAGAAGATCCTGAAGGCGTTATGCTGCAGCCGGTGATTTCAAATCAAACATCTTCAGGTACGCGCTGTTGTAGCTCTCGGCATCAAGCTTTCTTGTTGAAGTATATTACTAAGCGAACCAATAGGTTGACAAGCATGACTTCTATATTCAGCTTGCTGTCCGAATACCTATTTGTCACCAGCTGGGCGTAAAAAAATACGAGGTTGTCTCGAAATAACGCCAGAAGGCATGGCGTTTTGTGGATTGGCGTTACGGCTATGGGTGGCTGTTGTACATGCATGAACCAAGCCCGCATCAACGCAGCCTCGAAACTGTCGCTATTAGCCAACGGTCCCAATTTGCCAGTATTCAAAAAGTCCTGCCACCTTACCTTCTTCACCACCGCCGCCGCCTTTTCAACGGCCACACCTACCCTTCGAGACCTCTTGCACAAGCGCCCCCACATAGCACACATATTGAGTTGCATTGGCAACGAGACGAGTCACGACTGCATTCGCATTTCCTTTGTTAGCGCGGGAGCATTCACGGAACTGGACCAAGCAGATGAGAGAAAAGATAGTGCAATAATCTTATAATCGGAGGAATTACAAAAATTTACGGCCACTGTCCCTTAGCTCGCTTTTTGACTTGACTGGTACCTCTACTGACACTAACAGGCAAAGGCGCAAAACTCGGCAACAAAAGCCCCGAACTCGCAAACCTACCATTCCACCAGTGGTCTCTTCCCCTCCAAAACCTCCCTCGTCACACTCTCCAAATGCTCCTCCTCAAGCCCCAACTCCTTATTACTAATCTCCCTCCTATTTCCATAATCAGACCCATACTTACTCCCCCCAAACGTGGATCCGAAAATCAAATCATACGTCCCATGTATATCTCCCCTTGCAGCCTTCTCCCTTCCTTCTTGCATGCGGGCTTCAATACTCTTGTTTTCGACCGTCCAGTCGGTGGTTTCGGTTCCGGTAGCGGCTTTGACGGCGGCGAAGATGCCGGCTTGGGTGATTGTGAAGGAGGAGATGTAAGTGTAGGTGTTTGCGAATTTGGTGTTGTTGGGCTGGGTGAGGAGGGAGGCGACGGAACGGCCGATTTGGGTGAGGGTTGTCTGGGAGGGGGGGGGAGTATATGTTAGTCTTCATCCATATGGAATGCTTTTTGTTTCTTTTTCTTCTTTTTTCGTTTTCAGGAAAAAGAATATCCATCCACCACGGAGAAATGCCTTGCGATCAAAGGGTTTTTTTGTTTTGACATACCGCAGTGAACTCCCCCTTCCCCTCATCATACAGCGTAACTTTCTTATTCTTGACATCGATGCCACAGAATCCGAGCTTAAGACACTATATTTTTTCCATTAATTAGCCTTTCTCCTTTCCTTTCCCTTTCCTACATCATCCACCATCAATCATCATTCAGCTCTGATCTTACTCACCCAATCATAAAACGGCCCCGTCACAACCGCACTCCAACTCAACCTCCCCCCCTCCCCCTCTGGCTGCTCCGCTACGACTTTCTTCGCATACTCCACCGCCTCAGCTTTAGCATCGAATAATGCCACGCCTCGTACTGCTAGGGGATTCGTCGTGTCCTATTATAGATATATTTCATCAGCTTACATTACGTTCAAAGAAATTCCCAACACAAGAAGTATTGATTTTATATCAAATTTACTTACGGACCCCCACTCACTAAGCACCACCCTCCTCACCCCCGCTTTCACACACGCATCAATTATCCCTTTCTGCTGCTCCCCTAGCGCTGCGGCTGCGAGAGTTAATACTACGGCATCGATACCCTTCAAAACTTCTTCTAAAAACTGAGAGGTGTAGTGGTCGGCGGATGGGGAGTGGATTATTTTTATGGAGGGGGGGAAAGGGGTGGGCGCGTAGGGGAGGGGGGTGTTGTTTTTGGAGGAGGAGGAGGAGGAGGTGGTGGTGGTGGTGGAGGAGCGGGTTAGGATAGTGAGTTGAAAGGGGGAGGGGTGGGTGTGGAGGGCGTGGAGGATGTGGGGGCCTAGGTTGCCGGTTGCGCCGATGAGGGCGATGTTGGTGAGGGGGTAGGGGGTGGACATTGTTGGTGGGGACGGGGTGGGAATGAGTGAGAGATTGGGGGTGTGGTTGAGGGGTTTGGTGATGGGTTTGTTGGGGGGGGTGGTTGTGCTTGGGTTTGCTGATGCTGGGGGGGTTTTTGGGAAGGAAAGAATGGTGCTGATATATGTGTTTCTCGGGTTGTATTGCTGCAGGGAAGAGGAGGGTTGTGGGATTAGGCAACTAAGAACGTAGCAGTGGGCTTGTTCTCGATCGTGATGGTGCCATCTTGGTGTCCAGTTGCATAAGCCATGGTGGGATGGGATGGAGCTCGTGCACAGCCAACCAGTCACATTACTTCAGATATACGATTCAATGTAAGATGGAGTTGTTCAAGATGGTGAATCTGTAAGCACTTTTACCTATGTATCCATCGAAGTCGATGAATTCGGCAGCCTATGTTGCGATAACTGACAGGCTAGTCCTCGAAGAATGCTCCGTGCAAGCCTCGCACCTCCCGAATGGACAGGTCTTGATTTCTCAGTCTCGAACGCTCGGTAAGCAAATCCTTCGAGTAAGTTGATTCCGCCCACCCATGACTCCACCTCGCGCTTCTTTGAGGCCGACGGGGGGCCTGATGACAAAGCCTAGCACTACAAGACGCCCTTTCGAAGGTTTAGTTGATTTATAAAGAGACAGAACTTAGCTATCGACTAATTTACCTCCGTTGGTCGGCTGAACAGTCCCCAGTCCAATATCCTTATAATCCAGCTAAATCAACAAACATTCTAAACTGGGGAAAACTTAACAGGGAAAAGAACTTAACATTCTTTCCCATTAACAGGATTAGAAATGTCTTTAATTCGATTAAGAAGCCGTCAAGTCCACCAACGAGCGCGTGCCACTGAACACTATTCTGATGCTTTGCTGTTGGATATAACCTGGCGAACGACCATGCTATCCTCCACTTGAGTGGGATTTTAACTAGGTATGTCTTGAACATCGGCTGGAATGACACTACCTTGTGCTTAATGTGGTAGGAGAATAGAGCATAAGTCATGTATATAGAGCTGATAACCAGTGAATAATTTCTAATAATACCTTAAGAATAGATATTTCTAGGCGGTTTTAACCTGTAAATATAGCTTTTTCGTACTTAAACACTATATAAGTAAAGATTTATACTACTTCAAAGGACTTTGATTTGTGTTGAACCCGGCTTTGACAACCCTTCCATATGCATGACTTATGCTTAATATGGAACACTATTAATAGCAGGTCACCTTCACCCGAAACACCCCAAATGTGCATAAATCATGAAAGCTATATATATATCAACCTGAAACCATACCACACAGAAACAGCAATCCTAACTGTGCATGTTAGGAAGCTGGTATCGCGATTCTATAATACTAAAACCTCAAAGAGTTGAGCAAGGTCTAAAGGTATAGATAGATAAAAGAGAGAGAAATCCAGCGTTTGAAACCTACTGGAGTAATAGAAATCCATTTAACGTTGCTTCACAGCTACTTTCGAAGATTATTAAATGTACAGTCGAGGACACCCAGCTGATTCGATTAATTTACCCATTTTTACCCACCAAGTAGGCAAGGAGTCGCAAATACTTTACCATGTCCCGACAGTGTCAAGAGGAATTCGTGGCTCTGCATAATTAGAGAGTAGCGCCGCGTTCGTGATAAGTGTCGGCTTTGGATGTGCGTGCATGAAGAAAAAGGCGGAAACATTTTGGCGGAATTTTGATTTTTCTGGGAAGGAACGACGATTGAGAAGATAACGAACTCGATTCTTCACCAAACGTAGAAACCCGTCATGATCTCGTCTGGCTGGATCATGCTAGAGCATGACCAGTTGAACTTCTCGAGATGAAAATAGTATTGTGCCAGAATAATTTCTTGCATTTTAATACAGAACCCCAAGCTTTTATGGCCCTTCATTCATATGAGCATTGATTGCACCGTAGCCCTATGCCCTATCATGCTTCCCAAGGCCCAGGCCCTGCTACCGCTAATGATACATTCCATGTTATGGCCAGTGCAGGCCCCAACAGCAACCGACTACCTCTGTATGCTGCGCCTGCAATGAAGTATATGTTATGAAAAACGCTCACGATGCTGGATTAATAACATGCTCGCTCACGACATGTCCATAGCAGCAGTATCGACGCCATCATCATAGCTATATTCATCGAACCACTCAGGTCCATTATCCTCTTGTGGAAAAGCCTCTTTATCCGTTGCTTTCATGCGTGCTTTCAATTCTAGCTTTTCTTCACGCTTTCGCAGCTTCTCGTTGCCTTCTTCGTCTGCTTCGGCCCGAGCTGCTGCTTTTGCTGCGCTGGTGACGCCTTTGCTCCATTCGTCTAGGCGGCCTTTCTCGATATATTCCTCGAGAAGCTCGGTTTCCTTTTCGAGATCGCGTGCTAGAAGTGTGAGTGTGTTCTCTGGCAGCTTGTTGTATGAGGAGGAAGTTTTGAGGGATTCCACTGTTATGCCGGCTTCGAGAAGGTTCGTGGGAGATGGAGGCGGGCATCTGTCAAATAAGCCGTTTCTATAGCCCTCTTTGATCGTTTTGAAGAGAGCTGTAATGCCTGTCTCGAGCTCGACCTGTTTGTCGTCTTTCAGCTCTGTCCGATTGATTTCCTCCCAGTTATCTTGGATCATGCAACGTCTCCAGATGATTTTTTCCAGTAAGTCTAGGCGTCCAGGATCTGTGTCTTCCGATGTGATTTGCCGCAGGATCTTCAAGGCAGAGAAGAACCTGGAATCCAGGATCTGAAATCCATCGTCTGAGTATGAGACTTGGCCATCGATAAGGGTGAGTATGTCGATCAGACCGTCTGTTGGAAGGATCTCCATAGCTAGTATTTTGCGTAAATTCCGATCTAACACGTCTCGGAGGAAAGGTTTGCCGGTTACAAAACTGGATCCGAACCTTTGCATTGCTAGATCCGCCTCAGCGTCTGCGTCAAGAGCATCGCGGATTGTTGATTTGATGTAACCATACAAGTCCCCTTGAATAGTCATCACAGGCAACTGTCCGTCGATTTTCCTTACGGCCGATTCCATGGCTTGATTTTCGATCTGTCGTTCCGCAGAGGCTGCCATTATTGATAGTTTGGCCATGCTCATTGCAATCTTACAGCTCCAGAGGTTTCTCTCCTGCGCTCGCGCTCGCTCTAAAAGGGTAGCGGCATTCAAATAATTCCGCTCCGCGGCCACCTCGTTGATCCAAGCCAATTTAGCGTATTCTTGATGATGCCGAAAGAAATGTGTCAGATGCTTTCTGTAGCTAGCATTGTTATTGAGCACCTCCACAGCTTTCCCACCGTTAAGGTGTCTCTTAAAGAAAGCGGTTGCCCAGAGTGTTCCGAATTTGACAAAATATTCATCGATTCGCTCTTCGTATTGTTGAGCTACCTCATCAGACTCTGCGGAGTCTATCTCTTGTTCGATGATGAGGACCAAAGCGTCCATATCATGGTATTTCTCGGCTAGCTTGATTCCCATTTCTGGCTGGCCAATATCTGACAGACTCGCGAACAAGTTCCTCCGGACTTCGAAGTGAGCGCGCATGAGCTTCTCTCCTGCTGCCCGGCTTTGTGCATCTGGGCGGGATTTGAGCCACCGGTACCTCTCTATGTAAGTTTGACAGCAAATCTGAACCTGGCGTGGATTGTCTGCTGCGAGTTTGATGACGAGTTGTGGTGATGGGTCCCCCTCACTACCATCGGAGTCTTCGTTAAGTTTTGCTAATTCCCGAGACACATCAGTTAGGGTCTTAACTTTCGTCACAATGAATGGTGTTGAGGTCCATATTTGAGGAAGATCTTCATAGCCTTCCTTTAAGACCCCATCTACCATACTCTCGTCCTTGAGCCCGTAGGCACCCGCGTGTTCCTCCCGGAATACGAAAGCCGTTTCGAGGCCAGCTAGTTGAATGTCATTGGCTTCACTAACAAACCTTGCTTGTGTAGCTTGGTCGATCTTTGCATTATCTTCCACACTTTCTTCAAAGAGCGCCTCGACTATCTCCTGAGCCCACGGGATGATATTCTCTAAACGCCACACATCATGAATAAACCAATGGCGAACCCCGTCTGTTTGGTGTAGATCGGGCTGGTTTTCGTTCTTCAGACTCTGGTGCATGTATTCCACGAGTTGCGCGAGAAGAGTCCTCTTGTCAGAACCTTTATTTGGGTTGTTCAGTGCGTCAGTATAGCAACGCCAAATAGCCTTTGCTGAAGCCATTTTTTCGGCATTCCACAGCAGCTTCCATCGAGTGAGTCTGCTCAGAGGGGGATAATGTTTTCTGAGGTGGTCATTGAGTTCCGCAAGAGCTACTGCTCTTCGCTGAAGCGTTTGCTCCATTGACGGGGCAATCGCCACGACGTAGGCTGAACTCGAGTCCATGATTGATCGAGCAATGTTTAGTGCAGCGGCTTCAACTTCCTCCTGCTCGAAAGCCATCTCGGGTCGAGGAGCAAAATCCAGTAGATCTTGCTGTAAGCTTCCAAAGAACACCGCTTGCTCAATTTTCGTTGCCACTGTCACTGCAGCTCTATCTAAAGCTGACTGGCCTTCTTTCATTGGCAGAGCAGAAACCCGAACCAGGCCAAATCCGAATACCATGAGAACACATGATGATGGCGTGTGACTGTGATCGTATAGCTCAGGAGCACATCCTACCACTCTGTACGGCTTCGTGTTGCGAAAGTGTATTACATCTTGGAAAGGTTCCGGTAATGTGTGAGCTTCGATCTGTAGCTGGGAGCTCGGAGTTTCGGCCACCTCAACTAAAGAGATCAAGACGACGCTGGACTCGAATATGATAAAGGCTGTCTGTGCTGGTTCAGGTACGATGATCTGCGGTCTAAAAGTACCTTCCAATGGCAGCGAAGCTCTGAAGCAGGTGATGGGATGGACCACGTCGATATTAACTGATTTGCTGGTCAAAGTCATTCCAATAAGTGTATATTTCGTAGAGTCCGTTCCTTTGAGGCTCGTTAATGCCATGAGCTTGCAGTCGCCGCTCTTGTTTATTGTAGCGATTTCTTGTGCTGAACCTCCACCCGGCAGTAACGTAAAGTCCAGGACCTCAAACAGGTGCTCATCAATATTCCGGGGGAGTTCCGCTCCCTCTATCAATGCTTGAAGCATGTCGTCCTTTGCTTCTACTTCATTGACCAGACCGTGCGTTCCATTCCAGTTGAGATCCCAGGTTTGGAAAGTACCCTTCGTAGTAGCGACGACAACAAATCTTTGGCCTCTTTGCCATGAGGTCCCTGCTCTGACTGCAGCCACGTCTTTCCTCCAGCCAGCGCTACTAAAGACGCTCCTAAGACTTCCGAATACACCGCCACTCTGAGCGCCACTATCGCGCATGAATTGCACATTGATTGCAGGTATGCCTTGAGGATCGCTGACCATCAAGTGTGCTAACCTGCCCGTGCTCAGAGTAAGAACAAAGCCCCTAGGCTCCGCTTCGGTGATTTTGGTGATGGTCTCTCCGGACAGCAGTCCACTCACAGCACCCTGGATACTCTGCTGCCTTTGACGATATGGATCCACATTCGCAGCACTGGAAAGACTCTCCCAGTATGTGACTTTCCCACTATTGGGCATGACAACAAGTAAGGCCGGCTCGGCGGAGGTAGGTATAAGGATGCCCAGAGGTAGAGGATGACGAGGATTGGTTGACGGGTTGAGGAGCTTGACGGTGAGTGGTTTCAGGTATTCTATCGTACTGTTCCCATGTACGTAACGCCATATTAAGGCTTCAGTTTGGGTCATCGCAAGTGCAAAGCCAAGCTGGGTTGAGATCTCTCCGTGCCATTTCTCTATAAAGAGGTTAGTTTGTTACCAAAGAAACGAAATCTGTGCCCATACCTGATTTCCGATAGTCCTGGAGCGACTCTGGAGTTGTTGGTAGCTGGGTCACGACGTAGTTCTCGTTCTTTGTCTGGTGTTGAAAAAGTCAGCGCGTTGCATAACCTAGCTATAACAGTACAGGCACTTGCCAGTTGTATGTTACCATCATTCCTGCTTGTCCTTCTCTCCCTTTCTGCCTTTTTGACTCCTCTATGCCTGATCGCCAGGTTCGCAGCATCCACGCCACGTGATTGGCTCCTAGGTTCCTTCGCGTGACCATTTGTGAGATGCTCGTCCTCGACATGGCCAATATGTCCGTTCGTGTTTGTGGACTCGGGATCTTGGAACGTCTCTGGAGTCAGTTGAGATCGGCGTAATCTCTTTGGGTCTCGTCGAATGGCAACTGAATCGTCTGAGCGTTGTCGCCTGCGTGGATTGCGCGCAGGGACACTGCTGGACACCGCAGCGTCTGGAGAGAACATGATCACGTCACTCGCATTGTCGATGCTTTTTCAAGGTGTTATGCAACTCTTTAGAGGAGGTGCTTGTGATGTTTATTGATTTTCCGATGTTGATGTTATGTCCCGAACCAAGGTTGATGTGTCGCGCTACCCTAGGTACAGTACCTGAAAATTTGGCGCACAAGCCAAATTTTTCTACAACACCCACTAGCTTGTCTTTAGATTGTATCAACTACTAGAAATATTTCCCAATCGCTGGTATATTTAGACTGTCAATATTGATCAAGGATATGCATAAAACAGCATTCCAGTCAGAGATGCGACAGTCCAGAGGGGATTATAGAGCATGTTCACCCCCAACTACTTCCGGACATTCCTCGCTCAGAGTGAATTGAAAGGGTCTAAATATCTACTTCACAGCCTGCTCCTAAGATAAGGTCCGAGAGATGGCGCATGAGCAGTACGAAGGTTCATCAAAGTATTGCAAAAAGTATTTCATTCTTTGTTTCTAGTGGAGCTCATCAGCATCTAATAAGGCATGAGCTCTCGCATTCATAAAGAATAGAAGATGATCAGCCTGCTGTTCAGTGTGCTAATTAAAGCAAGTAAGCTATCATACTGAGTCCAACAGGTGCCAGCTCCTTGATCAGACGTGCGTCCAGCACGAAGGCCATCTAGGCCTTCTTGATATCCTCATCGTCAACACTAACAGTGCTAACGCTATCCGCGCTCTCTCCCTTATCATGGCCCATATGCTCCTCCAAGTCGGTGTCCTCCTTGGGTGCGCCATGGAACTCTTCCTCGAAGACAGGATCAGACTCGACAGCCTCGAATTTAGTCTTGAAATCGCCGATGGCGTGACCATGAGAGCTGCTATTGGAACGACGACGGGCATTGGCGAAGTTGTAGCCATAATCTTGGGACTCGTCACCAGGAGTGCCCCTGAAGTATGGTTAAATCATGCGTTGCCTGGGGTGCTTGAGGAGACTGGTTTACCAATTTCCTTTCCCTCCACCCTCCTTCTTCACCTTCTTCGGGTCCGCATCGACATGGCCTGACTTGGCAAAGTAACGAGGAAGATGCTCAGTGGCTGCAGCAGTTCCGTCCGCAAGGCCAACGTGATCACGGTCATTCTGCTTGTAGGAGCGAGTCACTGCACATGTCAGTTATAGGTATGCTTCTAAAGTTACTGCAAGAGTTGAGCAGAACCAATGTTGGGGACATTGAGGTGCAACGGATGAGAGCGGGCAAGGGATGGGATGTCCGATGTGAGTAATGGGTGAAAGTCGCCGACTTACTGGTCAATGGTGTTTGAAGGGTAATATCAGTTGGAGTTGTTGCGAATGATGATGATGGTTCGGCGTACGAGATGAGTGATTGAATTGTTGATGCCCTGAGGTGGACTGTTTGATTGTTTGTTAGCTGACGACGGGTGGTAGGACCTCAAAACACAAAGAGTTTGGAGCTCTAACCAAGGATGAATGTGATTGGCCCTTTCAGAAAGTGTTTTTCAACGCCGGAGACAGGGTCCAATTGGCTTGTTACTAAAGTACAGGTTTTCAGATCATGCAGCAGCTATGTTAAGGTGGTTGGGAGCTCTGTGGAAGCCAACGGCGAGTAATATTGCTCTGGAATATTCCGTCACGAGACCTCCCCGGCATCCCCTACCTAGCAGCTAGCGAAGCTCTCTCTTTCGGATGTGACGATGCGGGGCTTAGCGCTGACTACCCGCCCACTAGTACTACTAGCCGACCCCAGCGCTGCCAAGCCTGCTACGTACCTGAAATTAGCTTGCAAAACACCACCTCTATTCAACGTCTCAGCTCATTCTTACCCCCATATCCCAGCATTGCTAGTCGCTATCTGCCATACAGACCGGCAACGAGGACGGAATATGCGCTGGTGGATACATTCGAGCGAAACCAGTGAACAGTGAAGATATCTGCCACGATAATGGTGAGACTGCTCTTGCCACCATGGGCCTATGGAGGATTTCTTGGGGCCGTGTTATTTGTGTGAAATTCATTTGCAACAACGAACATCTGGAGGAGAAGGATGATCGGCCAGGAAGCTAGATTTTTCCTCGTCCTCACGAGAGACCATCCACCTCCCCAAGTTTCCCTTTCCCTTTCAAAAACGAGGTCAAAGCCTTCCAGATCGGTTTTTTTGAGATAATGACATCACAGCCCCCGTACCGGCTTAGCTTGCTTTGACTAAGGTAGGTAAAAATTCGTATGGAGATTCGTCACCTATGACATTAATTACAGCGTACCAGAGAATACTCGTATGCCTCCAGTTTCATATATTAACATATCTTTGAGAATAATCATCAAGATCAATGCACCGCTGGCATCGTGCTTAATGTTTTCCCCTGAGCTCATGGGAGTCGCGGCCAGAGGCACAATCACCAGATTCGCTAACTTATAGGGGAAGTGTCTCATCGCTGCATGCTCATCAGCCAACGTGACAGCGTGTTGGATTCATCCATCTCCAGTACTAAGCCTCCACCTAGATTAGCACGGTTAATTAGTCCGCGTTTTGGATCTGCTAGGAGATGTCAAGCACATGCTGCCAATAAGGTGTCCTTACTATCAAAATTTTGAGTCTCGACTTTTGAGTCCATTCCCTTCTCTTTTTCGCACGAATGATCTGTATAGCTCTCTGCATCTCATATTGGAATCAATCAGAATGTTAGTGAGCTGACAAGGGTTAGCAAGCTAATGGCAGAAGATGTTGACGATAGGAAGGAAAGCCAGAGACACCAAGTTACTACGTTCAGAGGCCACTGCAGAGATTCTGATTCAGAGAGCGAAGGAATATGCATCACTCAAGCAACTCTCCCTCTCCATCACGTATGCGAATGGGCGTGTTTGGAGGGTGATAGATTGCCATCCACTGATTCCCTTGGAGTCAGGAAGTGTAGATGGTACGGGACCTAGAACTCAATATCTTTCGAGCCAGGGGAGTTGGTACTCGTCTCTCTCGGCAACGACGTTTTATCTGCAGACTCTTCGAAGTTGGAATGTGCTGGATGATCTGCTTTTACCAAGAAGTCTATGATGTATAACAGCAAAAAGGAACATGATATTATCTGGGCTCTTGTAACAGAGATAGGCCAATTGATGAACTCGATGAGCGACTGATTCCGAGTAACAAATCTGAAATGTGCCTCTCAGCAAAGTCTTTACTGGAGCAAGTTGCGCACAGATTGTAGTTATTGCAGTGACAGACTCTATAAATCTCATGAAGATGGTCACTGTCCCTTATTCCTGTACCTTGACATATGCGCTAGCGACAACTTCCGTCACCCGCGTCAGCCCTATCAAAAAAGTCGACGAAAAGTGCTCCGTAAGCTCCGCAGCTTTCCAATTGCTAATCCCAGGCAACAACAACCATGATACGCCCCAATTCTTCAACATACAAGCCCCTTCAAAAGCCATCGGCATGACCTTCAATCACAACCACGAAACTTAGACCCACGACAACACAACAAAACTACATCATCCACTCACCACCATGAAATCCATCCGCCTCCTCCAACGACGCCTCACCCCCCTCCACCGCCCCTTCACAACCATCTCCCCGCATGCTCACACCCAGGAATCTTTAATACACACATCTCTCCGCCAAACCACCCTCCGAAACACCCGCCATCCCTCCCTCCGCCGCCCCTACACCACCCAAAAACCTCCCTCCACCCCCCCGGGGCAAAATCAAAAACCAAACTACAACCCAACCCCCCATCTGCACTCCCCCCCCTCCCCCTCCCTCTCCCTAACAGCCCGCTTCCGCAAACTAACCCGCGAATACGGCTGGTCCGCTTTCGGCGTCTACATGCTCCTCTCGCTTCTCGACTTTCCCTTCTGTTTCGCAGCCGTGAGATATCTAGGCACGGATCGGATAGGGCATTATGAGCATGTGGTTGTGGAGTGGGTGGTGGGGGTGGTGCCGGAGGGGGTGAGGGAGTGGTGGGGGGGGGTGAGGGGGGGGGTGGGGAGGATGATGGGAGCGAAAGAGGTGGAAGGAGGGAAGGTGGAGGGGAAAGGAGGGGTGGTGGTGGAGGGGTATGCGGTCGTGGAGGGGGAGGAGGGGGGGGAGGTTTATGATCATGGGGTTAGGGAGGCGGAGGAGAGGAATGAGAGGGAGGATGCTAGTGAGTTTTGATTCTGTGATGGGATGGTGGGTGAGGTTGGTATGTGCTAATCTGTTTTGGTAGGTATATGGACGCAGTTGGCGCTGGCGTATGCGATTCATAAGAGCTTTATTTTTATTAGGGTGCCGCTTACCGCGGCGGTTACGCCGAAGGTTGTGAAGACGTTGAGGGGGTGGGGGTGGGATATTGGGAAGAGGAAACCGAAGGGGGGGGGAAAGTAGAGGGGGAGATGGGGTGTATTTATATGGAAGGGGGGAATGGGATGTACATTATTGGCTAGTGGAAAGACGGTGTTGATATCTCCGCTCAGACATCAATGATGGAACTTGCATAGCCTGGGAGTTTCGAAAACACTTCGAATCAGTGAGATAATCTTAGACAATTGTGGATACAGCATATCAACTATACTTGTTGTCAATACCTGTATTAATTTCATGTGTCTCGAGAATGGATCGATAGTACATAACATCAATCATCCCAAGAGCCTTCACGCTGCTGTGGTGACTTAGAGAAGGCTTTCAGCTGGATCTCTCTCCTTCCCCCATGATTCCACGTTCAAATCATCTCGAATAAGATACAGCTTTTGCCACAAGGACTAATAAGGGTATCATAACAGGCTCAATGCGGAGCAACGCTGACTAAAATACACATAATAAATGTTTTGCATCTACACACATAGTTAATTCTCTTCTTACCCTTACTCGTTCAACGCACGTCGGGCGATCTCCACAACTTTGGAGGTTGACTTTCCATTACTGGAAGCGCCCTTCGCTGCAACAACTTTCACTTTCTTCCCATTCATCCCTGGTCTGGAAAAGATAGACTTGGGAGTCGCTAAGAGTTTACGACTCTTTGGCGTGGGGGCCACTCGAGCATCTGAAGAATTCGATCCGGATGAGTCGTCGTCGTCGTCGTCCCAATGCAATGCTCTCAACTTTGCCTTGCGGTTGTCTTCAGCAAGTTTAAGCGCAGGGTCCATAGGCGGCGATTTTCGTTTCGTAGCAGTGCTTCCGGTTTTGCCTTGTGGCTTTTTGGCGAGTTTGAGCGCTGGATCTAAAAGCACGGAACCTTCTTCATTTGCCGACTTCGAAGTATTTGGTTCCTCGTTCGGTCGAGCTGTCGTCTCTGACGTGGATGTATCTCCTGGTGGCACAGCGCCGTTCGTTCGGGCAGCAACTGGTCCAAGTCTTGCAGTGTCTGGTGCTTGAGCGACACCAGCGGGTTGACCTTGGGCTGTACCCGCTAATGTGGTCGCTTTTCTGGCTGGAAGCTCCTCCAGAGAAGAAGGCTCATCATCGCCATGCCGCTGGGCTAGATATTTCGGAAGTGGTCGGGGCACCTGTGGCTTATTGACAGCCGCGAAAGAACTTGTCTCGACCTCCGCAGGGGATTCTGAACCGCTTGACACCTCCATATACCTGACAGATTTCCTGCGGGTATCTTTCGGTGGCGGAACGCCATTGTTGATTGATGGCTTACGGTCCTTTCGCCTGTGAGTGGTAAATTCAGTGTCTTCTTCAGTCCTGATCTTCCTCTTTTTCGAAACATTGGGTTGCTGCGATTGAGGAGTTGAAGGAAAATCTGATTGCAAAAGTACTGGCGGTTGCTTTCTTGTTCCTTGTATAGCATCCGATGCTTTATGTGCTCTCGAACCGTTCACGTGTACTCTTGCTAATTTCGCGCTGGATATGGAGAGCTTCACAAGTAGAGTTTTACCTGTGAAGGACGCTTCAGCGCTTGTGTATTGGTCATTATCTTTAGCGTTCTCAAACATTTGTTCGAGCTGAGTAAGCTGGCCCTGCCCGTTGCTGGCGTGTGAAGAACCATTTGGGACCATGCTTGCTTCCGAGCGCCTTTGTACTGGTTGCGCTGGATGATGATAATGCTCCATGTGATTGGACTGAGATAATGTGGGATCCGGGTACTGATAGGGAGTGCCGTTACTCATCGATGCTTGGTCTTCACGAGGAACCATGCTTGCAATTGGAGCCCTGTGAGGACCTTGCAAGCTACGGTGCTCAAGGCTGTCATGCACGCCGTACGAGGGAGATGGCAGTGGTCTTCTAGCCCTTCTGTTATTGAGACCCAACCCCGGGCTCCTCTCCTGGGCATGCTGAGGTGATTCCATATTCTCACTGCTAGAATCGCGGCCACCGGTCATACCATTTACAGGACCAAAAGACTGCTCCATGCTAAGCATTGGATCGATCGGAATGTCTGGTTCCATAGTGAATTTGATGCCGTTATGCGTATATTCAAGTGGGCCATATTCTTCCTCGTCAACGTAGTTATCATCTAGGGCAGGGTCCTTTGCCTTAGCCTTTTCTGCTTCGTCTCTCCGACGACTGAGACGTCTGTTGTCGTGGGGATGGTCATCTCCCGCTACTTTGAGCCAATTAGTATTCGGCAGACTGAAATTTACAAGGCTCTCCGTGCTTCTTAGGTCGGCGACTTTCTTTGTATCGTGGCCCAGCACTGTGCCTACAGGTTCGTAAGGTTTGAAATCCGATCTCTTACGACACGAGCCGCATGAACATATCTTGAGACAGGCCGGACATTCCCACTTAGGATTCTGCATAACAGTCTGTGGCATTAAATCAAACATGCGGTATAAACTGCCATAACCGTAGCTTCGGTCACACTTGCTACAGCTAGCGACTTTCCATTGCTGGTCTGGGTAACTTGAAACATGTTCCATCGTCCAGCCTTTCGGCAACCGCTCTGCTCTCGTGGTCTTTTTAGATTTGGACTTGGACTTGGACCTTCTAAGGTTACCGTCACTGTCTACGTCTATCTCTCTGTCTTCATCGTTCTTTGCGGAGCCTCTTGCAGCGTTTTTCCGATCCTGAAAAGTCGACTTTGGTGGTGGCTTCTTTGGATCCTGGTAGGGCCGAACTTTCAATTGTTCTTGACAGATCTCAGCAAGTGTCTTACGGTCTAGCCCCTTCCTCTCGACCTCAAGGGACGGTGGCGACTTTTCGGTTACACCGCCATCGATCTTGATGATTTGCTGCCTCCATGTTTCATGCTTTTGCACAAGATCTTTCCAGTGAAACTGCTCCACCCACTTATATCTTGATATACATCTGCAGCTACGGCCCATAGCAAAGCAGTCCATGCAAATGTCGTACGTATCTTCATCGCCATTTTCCAACGTCTCAATACAAGAAGTACAGGTAAGGAACCGATTGAAGATATTGCAGCGGCAGTAGGAGCAAGTGACAAAACTGTCATAAGGGAGATATTGTCCTCGTTTTTCGGCAGTTGATACAGGTGCGAGCATCTCCGAGAGTAGGATCTCAGTGTATAAGAAAAAGAGCCGCTTGAAATCCTTCTGTAATTGGCGAATTTTCAAGCCGTATTCGAGTTCGAATTGGGCTTCCGGACTTGCTGATTGTTTTTGTGTCTCGACATCCTCAAGTAATCCCGAGTACTTCTGCAATGCATAGTACACAATAGCCTTATTCTTGTACTGCTCGTCCCGACAAACCATTCTTGCCCGGGGTAAGGCCTCGTGCAAAGCCATTTCGAGGGTTTCCACGGTGGTCCGGTTCCAAGCAGCTTTCATTGTCCTCGTGCCGCGGTTCCAAACCTGGTGAGGGGCCAATGGTGGTATCAAAATGAAATCTCCAGCTCTCTGATCGACAATGTATGTTTTGAAGGGAGCAGCCTTCCACGCATTGATCTGAGCAAAGTGATTTTCCACCTCAATGTCATGACCAAGGGCTGAAAGCCAGTACTCCGAGACCATGTGTCGATCATTGGTCTCTGTCATGAACCAAATAGATGAGCCTGGTTTAGTAGGTTTGCCGGTTTCGTCTCTGACGCCCGATGTCTCTACCATAAGATTCTGGCCTAGACTTGCACACATTTCTCGATGTGCGGGCGTGTATGTACCCTCATGCCCGATGTAGCACATCATGTTCTCTGCTCTCATTTGAGGCGGCAGGCAGCTCATCAGGTCACCTGCTCGGGCTATTCCTTGTCCTTTTGTATTCGCAGCGCCAGGAAAGCCCTCTACAGATCCTGGACCACCAATGTCGCCTGTACTGTCATTTAAATAGAAGACACTCTGGGGGATTTGCTCTTTCAATTTGTCATGCCAGATTTGTGGACAGTCGATATCTTTCAAATATATTCTCTGCCGATCGGGATCTCTAAAGTTGGCCGGCGTCCATTGATCCGTAAGCTTGGGCATATTGTTCAGGTAGTGACCGATCGAAACAGGCATGTTCTGCTGCTTGTTGAGGACTCGGGCTTGTTCGAACTTCTTCCCACAGTTGTCTTGTAGCCATTGACATGTAAAAGTCCACTCATCAAGCCGATTATTGAAACCTTCGATAACGAGTGGCTTCCCTCCAAGAATGACATGTAGCAGGACTAGCTTATCGAAAGACTCCATGCCTTGTTCGTCGATCATGTCACATGAGATTCTTGTCACATATTCAAAATTTGGCGTCTCCTCCACCAATCGAGGAAGATCGAGGTCTGGTGGGATAGGGTCGAAAGCTGCAGAGGGCCGCTGGGCAGGCATATCTGCAAGGCAAGTGTGTATCCAGCTATGTAACAGCCTTGGGTGCTCGAAAGCGCTGAGGGTGGTTTATGTGATGTGAGCTGTGACTTGCGACACAGTAGTGGGTGAGCTCAAGGCGGCTCGTCAGGGAAGCAACATGTCGAATTATCTCGTCTCCTTAGCCAGTCATGGCGAAGAGGTGGATTGTGAAAGTTTAGAAGCACCGAAAAGCTGACTCATGAGCTTGGGAATTTAACAGTTCGAAGAGGAAGATGCGTTGGGTACAATCGCTGGCTTGAAACTGAGCTTCAGCGACACATCAGATGAAGCTAGCGGACGAGTTCCGCACGCCAAGCATCTTTATTTATCACAGCCCGACTTGGAGCATCATTACTTCTTATACCGTATCTCTTGTACGTGCTGGTGACTTGTGGTAATGTTTTGACTGATCCATTTAAGTTCTCGTTCTGGGCCCGAGTTTGTTGATTCCTATCCAATCGGTGTCTATTTCTATATCTAAATCCTCTGAAGCACAACTCCTTTATATATTCCTCACGTACTCAAATTTCAGGAACGTGAAAGCGTTCTCAGAAGCGGTGGGAGTGATTTCACAAGGACCAGATCTCCGAATGGATCACTTCTGTATGACATAGAGGACTTTACGCTGGGAGGTCGCGGGCCTGATCGCTACATGAAAACTGCAGGACTTTCAACTAGCCCAATCAGGCCAAATTCGCGATCGTCCATTTGACTTGGCTGTCCACAGCCAAATCATGGCCTGCTCGGCGGGCATACCTCATCCTTACATTTCAAGATTGGGCGCCCGAACGACTCATGCTAACGTGAGACGGTATCGCTTACGTGTCTCACTCTATTCGAGATCAATCTACATTTCGACGAAGACCCGCGAGCGAAGCTACTTAATGCGTCCTGCGGAATGTCATGTGAAAATACATTCAAGACGAGACTGCAGCATTTCAGTCTGGTATCTGGGTCAAGCAAAAGTGTATAGTACTCACTCCAAAGAAAGGCCTGATGCGCCCCCTCCCAAAGCCCCCTTAACAACGTACCAACGTCCGACTAGCGGCTTCATCTCTTACCTTCCCGGATCATGGATACCCTACGCCGAATTAATGCGGCTTGACAAACCTGCGGGAACCTACTATCTCTTCTTTCCTTGCTTGTTTTCGACCCTAATGGCTGCTTCATACACGGCTGCCGCACCGCTACCTGTCCTGACCACTTCACTATGCTTCTTTGCTGGAGCTCTTATAATGCGTGGTGCTGGCTGTACCATCAACGACTTATGGGATCGCGACCTGGATCCCCGTGTGGCCCGTACACGTCTTCGGCCTATAGCTCGTGGAGCAGTCACACCTTTCAAAGCCTTGACATTTACAGGATTCCAGTTGCTCGCGGGTCTAGGCGTGCTCTTGCAATTTCCGCCATCTTGTCTCTACTACGGCATTCCAAGTCTGCTACTAGTCGCGACGTACCCTCTGGCAAAGCGTGTCACGCACTATCCCCAATTCGTTTTGGGCCTGACATTCTCTTGGGGTGCAATGATGGGTTTCCCAGCTTTGGGCGTAGATCTGACGACCGACACTACAGCATTGCAAGCTGTAGCATCATTGTATGCAAGTTGTGTTTCCTGGACGGTGTTGTACGATATGATCTACGGTCATATGGATATCAAAGATGATGTCAAAGTGGGCATCAAGAGCATTGCAATAAGGCATAAGAATGAGACGAAGCTGGTCTTGTCGGGTTTAGCAGTTGTACAGATAGCATGTCTAGCAGTAGCTGGGATATCGATAGGGGCCAGTCCGGTATTCTTCGTAGGTAGCTGTGGATCGGCTGCTGCAACATTAGGCATTATGATTTGGAAGGTGAGGCTGAGTTCGGTACACAGCTGTTTGTGGTGGTTTACGAATGGCGCTCTATTTACGGGTGGGGCGATTGCTACTGGCATGTTTGCGGAGTATATGCTCACTGCTCGCTCTCAGGACACAGCGCTGGTAGCGCCTGAAGAGGATCCAGTCATAGCAGCCCCTATAGTTGATAGGTGACATTCGCCAAAGGCATTCCTCAGAAATGCAGGCAAGCCATTCAACCCTGACGCCGTGTATCTTTTAAACTGCTTTGCATTGAAAACTTCATGAAGGCGTAAATTGATCGCTCAGCCCCCTCCGCCCCCTCCGCCCCTCTGACCCCTGCCCCCACGTTGACCTCTTTCCCTGCCTTCCGAGCCAGCGCCGTTCGTTTGCCCACCACCAAGACCATCTCCTGCACCTAGCGTCAACGCAGCCGTTGCTAGCCTGTTGGAGAGGTCAATCTGCGTCCGGATGGTGTTCGCTAAATATGAGACGACCAGAACATCTTGGATGTGATTATTGCTTGTACACGGTTAGTGGACGCATTTGAGAAATGCGGAATGATCACATACAAGTCTCGTTCAATATCTTCAGGGTCCACTTTCGGCGCCAAAGCCAGGGTATTGAGTAGAAATTGACCAATCGCACTCGAAGGCGGAGTTTCCTCCTCTATCACATTTTCAACATACTTCGATACCCTATCGAGCATGCCGAGCACCTCCTCAATAGCCCTCTCTAACGATTCGATATCAGTCAGGACATTCGCTGTCCTATCCTTATTGTCTTTCGCCCCAGCTATTAGCTCCATCCCAGCCTTTTCAGCTTCCCCATATCGGATCTCATGTGGCACTGGCGTAAAGGCAGCACTATCCGCAGCCCTCTCCGCCGTAACCCCAACCGGGGCAGAAATATACGTCCGCGTCTCGATCTCTTTTCCGGGATCCGTGCTTATTGTCAAATGGACCGCAGGATGAGGCCAAGTCCCGTCACCTTGTCCGCCGTAGAAATTCTGAATGAGCGCAGAGAATGTATTGAGTTCTGTAGACGTAGCATACCAGCCAACGAGGACTTCTTTCGGGTTTACTTTTAGTTGTAGGGCCAGCATCTGCTTTTGGTAGTCCATGTCCACCTCTACTTGCTCCTGTGATTCTGTGTGGCCAACTGCGAAGCAATTTCGGATCTCGACTTCTTGGCCATCTTCGCTGCGGACTCCGAGGAGAGTGCCGATTACGCGCACTTGATCTTGATTTGGTCGGATGGCGTGATCGAGGATGGAGAAGATGACCTGGACGAGGTATGAGCAAGCCCGCCCATCCTAGCATGAGATTGAGGAACAGATACTTGCGGCTGTATTATAACATTCAAGGGAGATGTGGTTGGTAATGCCCCTCCAACACTAGGACCTAGAGGTCTTGCAAGATGGAGGAAAGAGTCTGCTTCTACCATCCTTGTTTGCGGAGTCGAGCGCAATCGATAAATACCTTTGAATGAAGCGATTGTCGAAACTGTAGTTGTGCGGAAAGTCTTGGCGTTGCGCAGATTTAACCGAAAATCTGCCGTGAACTTTTCTAAGTCCTACCACTTTCCGAATCTCTGGCTCCTAGCAAAATATGGCACCGTTCGTTAGGGGCAGAGGCGGAGGGCGGGGTGGAAGCAGCTTTCGAGAAGGCCCCAATCGAAGCCACCGTGGAAGAGGTAAAGCCCGAGGCAGAGGTGACTACGCAAGTAATCGAAGCAGTTTCAAGTCTACACGGGTCGAAGAGCAGCGCGAGGTTGCCTCCGGAGACGAAGAAGAGGATTATGCCTTGGAAAGTGACGAGGACGCTCAAGAGGACTCTTCCGCATCCAGCAGTAGCGACGAAGAAGATGTCCATGCGAGCACTGTCCAGCCATACAATGCACTTCTTCTTTCGTTGAATGGAAACGAACAGCGCAGCGAGCCTCAGCGAAAGAGACGCAAGATCAGCAACGACCAAGATTTCAGAGAAGTTGAAGTATTAGGTGAGGAAGTGGACCCAATTGAAGAGCCAGAAAGCCAGGACGATTCAGGTGCTGAGGCACTTGAGAGTGGCCTGGAGGATGCAGACCAAGTGGGGGAAAAGCACGACCCATTTATGAAACACTTTGACCGTTCCGATGATGATAAGGAACTGGAACAGAAGATTCAATCTGTCAAAGAGAACAATTGGTCCACAATGGAGCCGATGAAGATACAGAAGTGGTCATGCACGTTAAAAATTCCCCCAGTCTCTGGCTCGAACCCTGAGCCTTTTTCTCATACAGTCTCGGCTCTAAGAGAACTGACACTAAAAAAAAGGCTTAGAGAGTCTTCAGGAAAATTGATACCGCCCATGGACAAATTATCTGGCAATTTGGCTTTCCATCTGTTCAATTATCATGACATACTCTTTCCACACAGAACTCTGGTCAATAGTGAGATTTTGCGGAAACTTGCGTGTCTACATGCAATCAATCATGTGTTCAAGACCCGCGACGTGGTCATCAAAGACAACGCGCGTCTTGCAAGGGAAGACGCTCAAGAAGATTTGGAATATCGAGACCAAGGTTTTACGCGGCCCAAGATCCTCGTGATATTGCCTACTAGAAATTCATGTGTCAAGTATGTCGACATAATTGTCTCCCTCTGTGAACCAGAACAGCAAGAGAACAAGAAGCGCTTTCAAGAAACCTATGCTTCGGGAGAAGACCCGTCACAAGACAAGCCCGAAGATTTTCGAGATCTTTTCAGTGGCAATGACGATGATATGTTCCGTCTGGGTTTAAAGTTCACCCGTAAGACGGTCAAAACCTTTGCGCAATTCTACAATTCCGATATTATCATTGCAAGTCCTTTAGGGCTCCGCATGGCGCTCGGAGCAGATGACCCCAAAAAGCAGGACCACGACTTTCTCAGTTCAATCGAAATCGTTATATTTGATCAGACAGATGCGATGGTAATGCAGAATTGGGAGCATGTGGAATACATATTCGAGCACCTCAATCTGCAACCCAAGGAAGCTCACGGTTGCGATTTCAGTCGGGTCAGGACTTGGTATCTCGACGGCAATGCCAAGTATCTTAGGCAAACAATATTGCTCTCTGCCTTCAACTTTCCATCCCTTAATCGGCTATTCACTCATCAAATGCTCAATGTCGAAGGCAAAGTCAGGTATTCACAAGTGGAAGGAGGTGCTATGATCGACCTGAACATACCTGTTAAGCAAACCTTCTCACGCTTCGACTTCGGAACTCCTATAGCTGAACCTAACAATCGTTTCAAATATTTCACGACTGCCATTGTACCATCATTGACTAAGCTTTCCACGCTCGGCTCTGGAGAAGGCCATGGTGTTTTGGTCTACCTGCCAACCTATGCAGACTTTGTACGGGTCCGCAACTACCTCGCCTCTTCATCAGAAACACAGGCTATCTCCTTTGGTTCCATATCCGAGTATACATCCGTTAAAGACGTTGCTCGTGCTAGGAGCCATTTCTTATCTGGTAGGCATGCTGTATTGTTGTATACCGAACGAGCACATCACTTCAGACGCTACCGCCTAAAAGGTGTAAAGAAGGTCATCTTATACGGACTGCCGGAGAATTCCATATTCTACAAAGAGATAGTTGGGGGTTATTTGGGTGCTAGTATCGCCGCAGGAAAGCTGGACACGAGGTCAGCCAGCGTTAGGGCTCTCTTCTCGCGGTTAGACATACTCAAGCTTGAGCGAATCGTTGGGACTGGACGGCATCTATCGATGCTAAAGCATAACGGTGGCGATACTTTTGATTTTGTTTGAGGAGCCTTTGGTCCACATGCAAACTGGTCTTAGCCAGGTCAGTGAATCTTCTGGCGTGAAGACGACTCTTATGGTGCGTTAGCGGTTATCCAGCTGTAACTAGGGACCACTGGACGACTTGGCCACTCTCTGACCGCTACATATCCAACTTACAGAGCGCAAGCTGTTTTGACGATAATTCACATGATAATTATCTGTTGTGTAACTTGACAAGAAGTACATAACTCACCTCCATTTCAACGCTTACGTACGTGAGCTCGCGACTCCCATTCCACCATCATCGCTTTCTCTAGGTATGTGTGATCTCGAATGACTAAAAGTTCACACTTCGCTCAATTACGCCTTTCGAGACGTTTGCATAACCTTTTATACCGGCGATTGCAGCATTGCTACGATCATTATCATTGGCCCAGCCCAATACAACATCAGGTGCTCATTCATCACGTTTCACAGCAAAATCTTGCGAGTCATCACCCAACAATCTTAGGCTATGCCATCAGATGAGCAAGAATTTGCAAATCGGGCAAGGAATCCACTTCTACATCTCGGTAGCCTAAGCATGACTGAGATGGCTCGTCTCATGTTCGAACCGTGGTCATTCTGCCCAGATATCGATCATCTAATCCATGAAGTCGAATTCCACTCTTTATACATCCTTTCGACACCTTGGAGCCCTACTGCAACCGAGATAGAGGGGGTTCTGCCTCCTGCTGTCCAAGGTGCCATAGACGCTTATAAACGGGGCGAACTCAGTACTGATTGCGAGGAGGAGGAAGCGCCCACCATGCCTAGTGTACAGGATCGGAAGCTTTCGACTTACAGGAACTATTTGGAGGACCAAAACTGCCTCGAACGACTCCAAGATTCCTTCCAGACCCTGGAAGGCCACCAGCCAGGCCCATCCCAAACGGATTCGCAAACTATTCATGTGTGTCAGGAATGGCTAGGGACCCCGAAAGCAATCCCGGTAGGCTTGAAAAGTGGCTTCTCCACTTGTTACGGAGCTAAGACGGTGCTGAAGCCAGATAACGAGGAGCAAGGAGTGGCGGGTTGGAGATCCAGGATTAGAGGGATCACACGCGTCAGCCCGGGCATGAAGCGCAGGGTAGGGAGGATTTTGGGATAGGGGATATTGGGAACGGGATACTTTGGATAGAGACGCGATGAACATCAGCTTTGGCCTTGGATTGAGCTGAAAGTATTGCATTGAGCGTAGATTGAATGATTTGTCATACTCGAAAGGGGCATATGGACAGGACCATTGGTCCTGAGTCTTGACGTATCGATAACGGTTCGCTTTGAAGTTCAGTCTTCTAGGAACAACACCTACCACTCAATATATTCCCTATGCCACAATTGCCTCAAACTAAAAGCCTTGCTATTACCAATCCACTCGTTCTGTACCGTGCCCTCCTAGCTACGAAAAGAATCGATCCTGACCCTGCCCAACATCGACTTGCGCTCCATCTCCAGAAACTCTACTACCGTCTCAAAGATTACCAACCCGAGGTTGACTTTGGTCACCGACTCGATCAACTCAATCGCCTCGTTAAGAAAGATCCTGTAGGACCAGGATTTCTTCAGGATGGAGCGCAGGACAAGGAAAAACCGCCAAGGGGCATCCTCTCATCCCTGCGGGGACAGAAGGAGAGGGTTGATGCAATGGCACTTACAAGGAGACTAACAAGTCATGAGTCTGCAATACAATTGCAATCACCACAGGGACTGCTGCTATATGGAGAAGTGGGCACAGGAAAGAGCCTTCTAGTTGACTTACTTGCGGACTGCTTGCCGAATCGCAAGAAGCGCCGGTGGCATTTCAATACCTTTATGCTTGAGACATTTGCCAGACTGGAACAATTGCGTAAGAGCAGGCTACAGCAACCACTGGATCAAGGTAAAGCTGGCGTTCAAGATGAAGAACATTCTCTGTTGTGGCTTGCTAGGGACATGATCTCTACCTCTCCTATTCTCTTCCTAGACGAGTTTCAGCTGCCAGATCGGGCAGCGTCTAAGATCTTGTCAAATCTCCTCACTTCTTTCTTTCATCTTGGAGGTGTTCTCATTGCAACTAGTAACCGAATGCCGGAGGAGTTGGCCAACGCATCGGGTGTGGAGTTTGCGCCGCCTCCGTCATCACGCTTAGGGCTTCTAGGAAGCAGGTGGGGCTTGTTAGGATCTAGCAAACAGGGTGGCAAGAGTGAAAACATGTTCACAGGCAAGGGAGACTTTGCTGCTTTCCTTGAGGTTCTAAAGGCTAGATGCGAGATTTGGGACATGGAAAGTGGTAAGGACTGGAGACGGCGTGAATCTGAAGAGGAAACCAAGCGTGAGGCGAAGACCGATCAACTTAAGGAATCCGATAATCAGGGGTTTGATGGCTTTGAGCCAATGGCATCCGGTAATTGGGGCTTGGGGTATGAGCAGAGCCTCCATGTAAGGCCTTCGACCGAGACTGAGGCGGAAAATAAGACCTCAAGGGTGGCCGCTCCTAGGAATTTCTTTGTGACTCCGTCTTCTGCCTCTCCGCGAGAACTAGTGAAAGCAAAACAAGTCTGGAAAACGAGGGAGTCCGATTTGATTTATGGGACCTCAAGCATGCCAACTCCAAGTGGTGACATACCCTGGGAAGTCACTACTCTCCGAGTTTATGGCCGCAATCTCCTTGTTCATCGCCACTTATTGGGAGTTACAAAGTGGACCTTCGACGAGCTTTGTTGCACGAACCTTGGTCCAGCGGACTACATAACTCTTGCGTCAACGTTCCATACCCTGATTCTGACCGATGTTCCGATACTGACCATGCTCCACAAGAATGAAGCTCGTCGCTTCATCACCCTTCTGGACGCGCTTTACGAGGCGCGCTGCAAGCTCTTAATCAGTGCAGAAGCAGGACCAGACGATATCTTCTTTCCCGAAACAAAGCTAGCTCCAAATGATGGGACTGGCCAGGTATCAGATGATGGTGTCTACCCTGAGACATTTTCAGAAATCTATCAAGACCAAACTTCCCCTTTCAGGCCTAACGTTTCGTCGTACACCTCTTCCGCTTCTCCGCCGTCTTACGCTTCCAGTCCATCTACCTCTCCACTTTCTCAAGCTTCTGCAGCCCGGTCAATACTTGCAGATGAAGATAGCGACTTTGGACCGGTGTATGGCGCCGGGCGTAGTCATGGTCCCAGTGATGGTGCTCCCGGCGCTGGTAACGAAATAGGCCGCCAATTCGGGCCGGACTTCGCACGTACGGGAACCTTCACCGGCGAGGATGAGCGTTTCGCATACAAGCGGGCCCGGAGCAGACTCTGGGAAATGTGTGGCTCCGGATGGTGGGCACGAGAGGAAGAGGGTTGGTGGAGGCCTGCAAGCAAAGATGTCAGAAGGTGGGAAGGCTCTTCAAGTGGGACAGCAGATTCAATAAAAGATCCCAAATCTTCCATCCTTGAACAGGAAGCAGACAGAGACAAACAGATTTTCAGGCATGGAGCTAGTCCCTTTCGCACGAGCCAAGAACCGCCGCCCAAATTCGGATGGCAACACGCGTGGGGAATGATGACTTGGGGCCGAAAGGCAGGAGCCTGGTATGTATTTTCTTAAGTATTATTCTCTTCTCGAATCTATGTCTGGGTGTGCGACCATTCAGGAGCAGTGACCGACACATCTTTTCCGAAGCTACTAGCAAGATATTTTTCCCGTTATACATATGAAGTCTAACTGGAAGTTTGCACAGGGGACAAGGACCAGAAGGTTTGAATAGAAAGAGAAACGGCTAAACAATTGCTATGGTAATGTTACGTCGACAGCAGCCACTGTAAGCTCTTTTACCGATACAGAGCTAGCAGGAGACAATCGCGTTAATGTAGCCTTTGAAGGGCCGATGGAAAGGTTCTAAGTGAGTCAAAGATTATAACACCACTGCTTCTATTTCTGAAAGTTAACTAGACGAAGTAGGTAGGGATGGATGATGTAATATGAGATGACTGGTTATATACCAGGCCCTGCGGGTTATAGGCTCACTCTTATAAGCGAGCCAAGCTCCGTAAATACTATGGCAATATAGAGCGGCAGCCATCATGATTTGGAGCTGCAACTGCTGTCCGAGATTGTCCGTCGGAGTGTGTCGGCTTACATAGAGTTTGGATTCTGGTAGTGTGGGGTTGGTAAAGGTTGCAATAATGTCTCGTAAGTTCGCCACATGCTACTCCTATTCATTCTAAACGCCGAGCTTCAATATCCTTCCATGCTTACTCGCCGTTCGGGGCTCGTGAGTTTACCTATAGGTTTTGGAAAGGTCTAGTGCATTTTGCGGCCCATCTTGTTGCCGTATGTGTTTGATATCTCCTAGTTCAACTCGTCATCAATTTACTGCTTCAACCTTCTCAATGTTTCGAAGAATCGACATCCGCCAAATGCTATTTGTTGTCCGTTATGCAAAACGTTAGCCACGTCTTGCCTTTCTAAACCCTTTGATACAATGGTGGGGTGGGTACCTGAGTAATATGCATGTTATTCATGATTCTACTATGTGAAAGTCGACCGTACATTTGACGTTAGTTATTATGCAAGGGCAGTTCCGTGGTGGGCAATGTGGCTTCTGATCCTTCCAATCGCAATAATGACACGGCCGCGCCAAGACTATTCTACGTGGCATCCCAGGTCTTTCCGACGATTTTCAACGTATCGTTCTACTTTTAATCCCTTAAGCTAAAGCAGGTGGTCCATACATGGACGCGGATAAGCTACAGTGATAAGCGGTTTCCCTGCCAACAGGTTGTTTAGGGATGAACGGATTGGAGACCTAAAGGCCAGTCTAGGCTCCATGAGAGGCTGAGCAACGATACATGACACCTCAGTTTTTGCAGAGACGGTTGTATCATACATGAACAGGGAGTGTCCCTCAATGTCATACACATCGGCCTGCGTACTCATACTGGCCTTGATGTATGTGTCGGTGCCAAGACGCTGGACTCGGGAGGCTCTTTGCGCAAGGTCGCACCAATCCATCTTACCGTTGCTCAGCAAAGTGGTGACGAGTAAACAATTGTTTACTATACCTGCGTAGGCAAGCTCGATTTCGAAGTGTCGGCCTAAACTGTTCATAGCCGACGCTATGCAAATCGGATATGCTCGGAAAACACTCTGAAGCTTTCGACGATGATTTGCCTCCTGATGCCGTTCTTGTACGATCAATCAGCAGCAAGCATCTTTGATATCCAGATTCTGTGGGCTCACTACAGAAATTTGAAGTATGCCGCTATCGATCACCCTTCAAGAAAAGCACCCCGAACTCTTCATGCGAGACTTTTATATTGATCCTAGAAGTCGGAAACGTGAAGTCCCTATGGAAGTTCTATGTCTTGGCTACATGCGCACTGGCACAGCCTGTGAGTCCACAAAGAATTACACTTAGATAGCTCAGGCTGATTCCCCTTCTCAGCCATGCAGACTGCCTTTAACATCCTCGGTATCCCCTGTTTCCACTCGTTCTCGCTATTCAGCCGCATAAAAGATATTGCAATGTGGATCTCAGCCTTCGACGCCAAGTTCCATGGCAAGGGCAAAAGGTTCGACCGGGCGGAGTGGGACCAGCTCCTTGCAGAATACGGTGCTGTTACCGATGTTCCAGCGCTCGCTTTCCGGGAGGATTTGATCTTGGCCTATCCAGAAGCTAAAGTGGTCATTATGGAGCGGGATATTGAAAAGTGGTATACAAGCTTTGACGAGGCCGTTATCAAAACCCTGTGGACAGAAAAGAGTAAATGGATAGGACATTTGGACCCATGGTTCGCAGGGCCGATTCGTGACATCCACCTACGGTGGGCAAAGGATTGGATGGGAGTCAGCTCTGAGGAAGATATGCGTATGAAAGCGAAGGAGAAATACAAAGAACACTACGAGCTATTACGCAGAACGGTACCGAAAGAGAGACTGTTGGAGTATCAACTCGGAAGCGGGTGGGGGCCGTTGTGTGATTTTCTTGGTAAGGAAATTCCAGATGTCGAGTTTCCGTGGATAAATGAAACTGCTTCGATGCACGAGAAACTTCCAATCTTACGGAGACGAGGGTTAACGAATTTGCTGACTCGATTCGCTCTGTGGGGTGGACCGTTGGTAGTCGCCGTCCTTTTCATGACGACTAGAACTCGGCGATTCGCGTCAGTTCCACGAGGACTCTTCAATGTAAATACATTCTAAGTTTCAGGGGCCGGAATCTATCATGGTTGTCTAATATCATGTGGCTGATATAGATATGCATAGTAATTAGCATCTGCTTAGGAACTAACATCTAGCCTCTGCATGCATCGACATGCACCCAGATATCAGAGACACAAGATTCGGTCTTTTGTTCAAAGACCCCCAGCCCCACAGGGCTATAACACTCATAGTAAAAGTGCCATCTGCAAGCTGCAACAATCATTCTGCGCTGTCGCGCACAATGATAGAAGGAGCAGCAGTAACTCAGACTAAATATCCTAGGAAGGTGTAGTCATGATCCCCTCAGCTCCTAGATACTTAAGGAGCCGGTTCGCCACCCATTTTTTAAGTCTCTACAAGTGGAGTTATGAAGCAATCCACACTTCCATTCCGCACCCCCCTTTCCGCTTCCAGCGGAAATGAACGACGCCGGCCTTTGCCGGAACCCACTTCTCCCTCCTCTCCACCCACCAAACGCCGTCGCGTCGCCGCTGCTGCTGCTGCTGCTGCACCCTCCGCCTCCGCCCCCACTGCCGCCACCGCTTCTTCGCCCCTCCCCCTCACGCCAACCAGTGGGTGCTTGACACCCCGAAATCTGCCTGGGCCGCTGCTCTCAGTCGCCTTGTCGGCGGCTACAAGTCTGGGACTGGCTACGGCGCCGCCACCACCAATTCTTTGGGCTGTTTGCTGGGGCAAAAAGCCCCTAACCGTTCTGACAACGGTTACCTTCAGGTAAGTATGCACGCACACCATTATTTTGGCAATTGGTTTTTCATGTGGCATTGCGCAGAATTGATTTCGGTTGTATACGTGGCAGGAGCGAATGCTAACTTTCGCTAGATCACTCCTGTTCAGGAGGCAGCTCCCCGCGGGTCGCATTGCGGTGCTGCTACACCACCCGTAAGGCCTTTTGATCTGTGCGCGTTTGCGGTCTGTGGCTGACCCCCAAGTGTAGCGTCGCCGTCGTCGACAAAATGCTTTTCGCGGGCTTCCACGCCTCCCACCTCTGCCATAATGGCACATGTGTTAACCACGAGCATCTCATGGTAGAGGAGAAGCCTCAGAATGAGGCACGAAAAGCCTGCAAAGGCAAAGTATATTAATGCATTCGTGCGCATCGATCCTTGCTCCTTTTCCCAAGCCGAATGTGCTAACACATTTGGCACGCCCTAGGTCATCGTCAAGGCCGTTGTCAACGGCCAAGCAATGATCTTTCGCCCGGCCCCCTGGCCCCACCAACTGCCCTGCCTGCTGCCCGTGGGGTGGGGAGAGGGGGAGGTGGAGGAGATATAGGGTGGGGTTTTTCTCTTTTGTTCGGGCTGCGGGCGTTTGCTTTGGTATATTGTTTTGTCAGTTACGCGCTGGCGCCCACTGCATGTCTTTGCTTCTTTTTTTGTATTTGCTTTTTTCACCGTCTATGTAGCTTTCTTTTAACTTGAATCTTTTCATTGAACCAAATGAGTCTTCCTTTTTGGCGGGGGATTTTTATCGAAAAGATCACCCACCGAAAGAGAACACTGTAAACTCCCTTGTACAGGAGGGTCAGCATGTACCTAAAGCCCGTAATTCAGATTACGGACCCACCACTTTACATGCGTTGAGACGGCTCCTTAACGGAGCTCGCCACAGAATCAGCCTTTTGTAAAGGCGTCCTCTGTACTAATAGTGTAAACCAGACAGGGTAATTAAGCAGACAAATCACTCCACCAACTAAGAACGGCCATGCACCACTACCTATAAAATTAAGAAAGAGCTCTCAATCTGTCAATCGTGACGAGGGGGATTAGCATATACTATAGAGGCGCGGAGAATTCGCAAAAGTTTTTGCACACGCCAAATGCAGCATTGCGGCAGAGCCGCAACGCTTCAGCCGCAGTATCATCGGTCATGAGGGCGTCCTCAAGACTACGTCTTTCTATGGGACAAAAGACTCCGCAGAGTGGACATGGATCCGATCACGGCGGTAAGACACAAATGCTCGTAGACATATTGCAGGCTGACTTGGGTGGACAGATCTCGCTCATAGCATCTGTAGTCAGCATCAGCGCCGCCGCCGTCCAAAGCGCCCAAACCTTTTGCGATCTGGTGCAGTCCATTAAAGATGCACCAGCCGAGCTCAACGTGATCTCAGCAGACACGGAAACATTCTACATCATCGTAGATGACCTGCGGGCGGCTCTCTCAGAGGAGCAAATTAAAGACTGTGTTAAGTATGACGAGCACATGGTCATGAGGGTAGGGAAGCTCGAGCTTCCGTTAACCAGATGCTTGGAACTGCTGGATCAGCTAAAGGCCAAGATCCGGTCACACCTGAAGACTGCGGACCATGGGCAGGTTTTGAGATTTGGCAACATGGAAAGAGGAAGGTGGTTCTTCACCAAAAACAAGGTTAATGAATTAGTTGTGAGCTTAAACGCCAGCAAGGTGACGCTCAATACGGCGATGGCCTCTATTACGATGTATGTTGTCAGCCTCTCATTCACAACCAAGGACGGTATGCATGCTCGATTAGCTTGTGTCCGTGTTGGCATTCTCTCTGAATTATCCAATTCAAGTACCCGTCTGACGTCTCGCATAGGCTTTGTACTCTCCGGCTCGAAGCCGCTGGCCTGAAAACCAAAGTACCTGCAAGTCTGGTAAGACAGAATGCGGGAGAGACTGATGCCGGCTCTGCGCTTCGGCTCTACGTTAAGGAAGCTTCCATAGCTGGCTCACTTGCGCCCTCAATGCAGAACCTCAGCGTAAACAATGTGCCGGAACATACTCTAGTGCCAGAATTAAGAACCAGGACGCCGCCGCTGTCCTTGCTCCACACATCCGATGCGACCGAGCGAGTGCGAAAAGCGGATAATCAACGTACCGCCCTTCACAAGGCCGCGAAGTCCGGTTTAGAATTAGATATTGTCGAAATTCTCCTCGAATCCGGCGCAGACGTCAACGCAAAAACCGCCGATGGAACCACTGCCTTGCATCTAGCAGCTCAGTACGGAAACGAGAATACTGCCAGAGTGCTGCTGGAGCACGGAGCAAACGTACATGCACGAATCGTTCCCCCCAGAGATGACCCAGTTGGGCGGAAATTCCGGGGAGGAAGGACACCCCTTCACTGGGCGGCAGTTGAAGGGCATGATACCATAGTTGAGCTCTTACTAGACTACAATGCAGACCCAGGGGCCAAAAATACGACCTATAGAACCCCACTCCAGGAAGCCATTATGTATGGCCACGAGCTTGTCGCCCAGACTCTCATCAAGCGCGGCGCGCCTATCGACGACCAAGATGATGAAGCCTGGACCCCATTACATCAAACTAGCGACACCCTCGGTCTTCCAGGTGATCACCCGGGACGTGTAGCGATTGCAAAGCTTCTCCTCGATGGCGGCGCTCATATCGATGCGGTCACGGCCGATACTTCTATATGGGGAAATGAATTCCACCACCGTTCCACACCTTTACTGCTGGCCGCCTGGCGCAACGCCATAGAAAACGTAACGCTGCTGATAGAACGTGGCGCCGATCTTCGTGCATGTAAGAAAGGAGGGGAGACGGCCATCCATGTAGCAGCGTCGGAAGGCCATATTGTTATAGTGCGCATGCTACTAGACGCTGACGTGGAGGTTGATATCCGAGACAGGCTTAAGGACGAAACCCCCTTGCTCAAGGCCGCACGCCGAGACCGTTTGCCTGTGTTACAACTACTCCAAGAGCGCGGCGCCGATCTCCGCGCTCGCAACCGCGGCGGCGAAATGGCTATTCATCTTGCGGCATTGAACGGACACATCAATGTTATAAGGATGATGCTAGACTCTGGCGTCGAGGTCGACATCCGAGATCCGGGCTGGAATGAGACCGCCTTGCATAAAGCTGCAAGCCAAGATCGATTGCTAGCAACCCACCTGCTTCTGGAAAACGGCGCGGACCCGCGAGCTGTCAACAAACTTGGGCGAGATGTGCTGCAGCATACTATGGCGGTGCAGAAAAATGGCAATCCAGAGATTATGAGGCTGTTGAAGGAGCGCTTGGATGTGCTCAGGACAATTGACGAGAAGAAATGACAGAAGGGGCTTGAGAATCCAAATTGAAACGATATCAACACGTGACTATTATGGTGCCTATCAGACACTTAGGCACCAGTAGGTAACCATTCTGTTGGACCTCAACATCTAGGCGAGGATGCACAGAGGGTCATTTAGAAGCCTCATCCACGACATTGCCTGGTCGTTCCTCGTCTTCCAGGATATCTCCTGCGCATTAGCCTTTCCTCAGTTGTCCTCCTCTATCCACCGTTCCTCAACAACATTCCTCAACTGTTCTCTACAGAAAATCAATGATGAATTAGTTGGATCATCTATGAGAGGATGAGTTCATTTATGCTATTCCATTATGCTATTTCATAGGGTTGAGGTTTGAACACATGTCCCACGCTAATGGTTCCCTCAAACACTCGCAGACTCAGCTTACACATCTCGTTCACTTTGATTATCTTCTGCTGCGCTATCTCATCTCTCTCCATCTTCCACAGCCGCGGCCTTCCTCACCACCGCTGCAATCTCTCGCCAGAACGTTTCCTCGTCCACCATTTCATCAAAGAGCTATGTATGGTAAAAATAGCTGCACGCTCTCTTCATTTGCTAAGCTAATTCTAGTTGAACAGGCGTTTTGTCTCCGTACCAGGAGCGTAAAAGTGGTCCTGAGCTCAGTGTTTTTAGAGGGCGGTCGAAAACTTTTGTTAATGCGACGATGAAACCTTTACTAAGGTGACTCCAGTGATTTCATACTCCTTTTGCGATATTTGTACGTGACTAGGTCGTTGGGAGTGGGATGGGGAGGTGCAGATAGACGAAGATCTAGGCTGGTGAGACTTGTGCGTTGGGGGAGTCGGAAAGACTATGCTTCTAATAGAGCCTACTTTTTACGCTGATTGCAGGCCAATGATTGCAACTAAAGAGAGGAGAGTCAATATTAGGGGAAGTAAACTCAATACAAGCTAATGTAATACAAACACGAAAGAGCGGCCCTAGAGAAGCCCGTGCTTATCAAATGACCCTTAAGAGCGATGCAGGGATTTATGGCAGGTCTTTAATACCTCAGAACCCCGAAAGCTCCCACTTCTGGCAGAGCGCCCCTCATCTGTTCCGTTGTCATATGATCCCGGCATTTCTGCCGCGAGAAGGTGCGAGTTTCAAACGGCTGAGGGCAAGGCTACATATCATCCTGGAGCGCTTTGGGCTCCCGGCCGGAAAGTGCACATCTCAAGCTTCTCGTGTTCCATTTTACCCCACGGGTGCATTGATATCTGCTGTCAGAATTTTACCAAGAGATACAGGAAATATTCAGCCCATCTCTTCGCGTGTCGCCGACGTCTGGTGTGGTGATACACGACACCCCACACTACGACCCTCTATATCTATCTTTCTCGTACATGACTTGTCATCCTCTTCTAGTTTCATTCACTAGTACTGTATCTAGTGTGCTTGAAAGATTACAGAACCTAACCCTGCAAAATTGTTTCTTGTAAGAACCTTAAAAATCCATACTCAAAAATCGCAATCTTTCCATCATTCTTGCTTTGCCTTCTCCTAAACTGTCATGTCTACCCAACAGCTAGGTTCGGTCCTAGTAGTAGGCGGTTGCGGCTTTGTTGGATACTCGATCGTTTCCAAGCTTGTGAATGAGCCCAACTGCTCAGTGTCTGTCATTAGTCGTAATCCACGTCATCCGCGTGTTGTTGGCGTATCGTACAACGCGTGTGATATTACGGACATTCAAGGCCTACGAACACTTATCCAACAGATTCAGCCTCAAATCATACTCCGCATGGCATCTCCGCACTTTTATCAAGATAAAGTTGACGAAAAGCTTCTGCATCAAGTCAATGTGGTTGGCACACGCAATCTTCTCGATACTGCAATATTGACGGAGTCTGTCAAAGCTTTCGTTTACACATCATCTAACTCTGTCCACGCAGGCTCTGAATTTTGCTTCATCATGGAAGACGCGCCACTTCCAAATGAGTTTTCCAAAGCAGACAAATACGCGACTACGAAGGCTCTTGCAGATGCGATGGTATTGCAAGCCAACTGTCGGGAGGTCAGAACGCTTTGTCTGCGGTTTCTAGTCATCTACGGGGAAAGGGATACCTAGCTGATACCAGGTATTCTAGCGCTTCTGAGAGAAAAGAAGACGCACTTTCAACTGGGTGACAATACCAATCTATACGACAGCATCTATGTAGATAATGCTGCTTCGGCGCACCTCATGGCTGCTAAAGCTCTTCTACGGGATAAAGCTTCTCGCCCTAAAGTGCATGGCGAAGCTTTCTTCATCACCGATGGCAACCCGATGCCTTTCTGGGACTTTCAGCGCGAGATATGGGTCGCAGCAGGCGACAAGACGCCCCTCACCAAGGTCATTATAGTCCCTGCTTGGATCGGGATGTTAATGGCTACTGTGGTGGAATATGTCTTCTGGATTTTCACATTCGGCCAGGAGCTGCCTCCAAAGACGATGAGACGGAATGTGTTACGATATGCGTTCACCAACAGAACTTTCTGTATCAATAAGGCCAGAGAAAGGCTCGGATACAGACCTCTGGTCGATACCGACGTGGGTATCCAACGTGGGGTCAAGTGGGCACTGGAGAACCGGGGGACACACGACGCGACGGAGATCGATACTGGATTGTAGAAAATGGGTAAGAATCCCCGCTTATTATCCCAGTTAGCAATTATTTGAAAGCTTTGGCTAAGAAATATAGCCATAATGCTTGCAGTCTGCTACCAATCACTCAACATTGTGTCTTGGATTGTATCCATTCGTGACCGACACACACATGCCTGCTAGATTCAAACCAAGTGGTCATTGGTCTTTCATACCACACCAACACCGGCCGCAGGTCCTGCTGTCACTCTTCTGTGCTGTATGGACTCTACTAATAGTTTCCTTTCACCCCCTGGTTACAAGGAACCTATTTGGAGTTGATAATATCTCAAATGATTACAAAGTCGTCTATCAAATTTTGGCATCCACTATTGCCGAATATCTTTTGCGCCTTCTATTCCTACAATTCCACCCGCTTTATTCGATAACTGATCCAAGGGACGCACATGGTCTGGCCACTACTTTCACCCTTCACCCAGCAACTTTTTGCTTGCGATCATGACAATGAAAGGACTGTTTCAAATCGGAATCAATAGCAGTCTTGGTCACGTACATATCATTGCCATTGCTGGATGGATCTTCTTTCGACAACTTTTCGCGGTAAGCAATGTACATGCCTTCGGAGGACATCTGTCTGATATCCGACGCAGATATTAACAATGCGAGTCTCGTGGGCTGGAATAAAGTCTCTGGTGAAGATGGGAAAGAGCCGGGAGAAGCAAGTTTAACGCACAGGACGAAGTCTTTTGCAAAGGTCGGCACGAAACCTCCACTACGAGGGATCATCAGAACATTTCTGCTGGCAGTGATGTAGGAGAATGAAGCAAAAGGCAAGAAATAGAATGGACTCCTGCCAACCCATGATGTAAAACAATTTCTAAAGCAGAACGTCTTGATGGTAGTTTTAAGAACTCCTGATAAGGGAACCTGGGTGCTTAGTGATCGCTCAACAAGACGTTTCCTCAATATAAATCCCTCGATAGACTCGAAACCTCTTTCGTTACAGTCCCCCTATATGCATTCCTCGTGCTACATTCTCTTCTAATAGTTGCACTCACTTCTTGCGTTAACCAACTCAATTTGATCCCAACACATCTAATAGCATGAATGAAAATTCAATACGGAGGAGACTGCAGAAGCATAGGATAAAGCACAAGTTGAGACCTCCAACATCAGCTTTCAATATCATCTTCGTCCAAATAAAAGACACTATATCAAGCAGGTTGCAATACAAGTATGTCAATGTCCCACCTCTACAACGGCAAGGATACTACGCTGATTATTTGGGATTTTACTCACATCTATGCTTGGGAATGCTTAGATCCTGTATCTGCGCGCCTTATAACTCGAAACTGACCTCGCCATACACAGTTGTTAATGGCACTTCATAATCTCCCGCCCAGTAGTCACATAAAACAGAAACCAGTCTCGGGAATCAGCAGGATGTGTAAGGTAGGGTTGTTATAAGTTCAGCTGCTTTCTTGAAAGTCAACCTAGTGATTTCGCAGCTGCCAGGCATGGGGTACAGGGCTAGCCATCATATTTCCACGTCTACCAGGATGTTGATTTAGTTGCAGAAGAAAGATGTATGCAGAATGTCAACGAGAACAGAAATGGTAGATTCTATTTATACTTCGCATCTTTGCTTCCTTAACTGATCCCTTCCCCTAAAGTCTCGGGATCCGCCCTGAACATATGAAGCCATACAAACACACACCAGTGTTCCAAATGCCTATGATCCATCCGCCCACGACGCCCGGAGCCGTTCCCCTGCCACTACCGACTCTCAACGCCACGCTGAAGAGCAAAGCAAATGCAAGAGGCAAGATGAATGACTTCAGCTAGGGGCCGCTTCAGTCAATCGGAGTCGTTTTCCTCCGCCTGAGTTCTCAATTCATAGGAAATGTCGTAACATTCTGCCAGCAGTGCGTTCACACTCGCTTGGCCTTCTGGGATGTCGTTCCCCACGAGGAACTTGCCGTCGACACGCATGTTGTCGATCGAATTCAGCTGTGAAGATCAGTCAGACAATGTACTTAGAGACTGATACTTGTATCACAGCGCAAACAGTCAGACATACTTTCATACTGTAAGGGTACAATTCTCTTGGTGAAGAGACGCCTCCAGATCGCTTGACTTCCAACAAGCATCGACGGAGGGTCTGCAACTGGTTGTATACTGGTAGGAGTGCCTCTGAAACTGGTTCAGAAGAGATGAGAAGGCCGTAGATGTATGCGTAGCTACGGCGAAGCAGGTAGAGCAATGTCTTCCAGGGTCAGTAAGCATCTCATTTAAATCAGCGAAGTGTAATACGAACCCTCTGTGCATGTAGATCTGCTTTGTATCCTGTCGGATCTATGAAATTCCCATCGACGCGAGATTCATCAACCCTGTCTAATTGGCGCTGGAAATTGTACAAGTCGGTTTCTCGTAGGGACCAAGCTTGGGTCAATGATAGCCTTTCTAGTTGATTCCGTATGTCGACTAATTTTTCGTACGTTGGCTTGAATCTTTCGTCGATTTTGCCTTTCCTGTAGCCGTCGTTAGTTAAGAGCAAATGTTGTCACTACTTGCCTAAGTGGGGGAAATACCTCTTGAGGACAATCTCAGACCAGAGGAAGCAGCGTTCAAGGAGTCCTACAACAACGTCTTGGCCAGCAGGTGTTGTACTATCTTCCGCTAAAAACTTGCCATCCACCATAGTGGCTTTGATCTCCTTGAGTTGTTCTCGAAACCCTTCAACTTCCGCGGTTGGAAACTGGAAAAATTGTTAATTACTAAAGCAGGATTTCCTGGAAAAAGTATTAGACCTTAGAACGTGTATTCGCGGCAGCGATTGAACGCAGAATTGAGACCAGTCTTTCATGGACAGGCGTCAGTGCAGGTGACATATTTGCCAACGAGTCTTGAAGTTCAGCAAGGATATTCCGGCAGGTATCTATGCGATGCCCCAGCAACGTCAAGAGATGGGGCGAGTATGTCTCTTTTCCTCTTGCCACGGTTTCTTGCATTTTATCTAGAGTATGGCTCGCCGATTCGAGATCTTTCTCACTGAAGAAAGCGGCCTCTTTAAGATGATCCAGAAGTCGCTGGCTGATATTAGTCATGGGTGGGATAGGTAGAATAAGGCAAGCATACTCGAATAGTGGAGGTCATAGAATATCTGCCAAGAGCATGCAATTAGCCTTCCGTCCAGTTATCCTCAATTATCCGAAAGCTTACACAGCCGGAGCCTCATTGTTGCGTCCGATGGTCAGGAAGAACAGAGAGATCAATTGGAAGCAGTCATCCAACACATTGTCCACTGTATCGAATGCAAGTAAGCTTTTTGATTGTCAAGCCTTCAGACCCGACGTAGATGACAAACCTCGGTTCTGTTCCAATGGCTTTCCATGCTTCTCTCTTATGACGTTTAGCTGATGGACCTGTTCGATAACTTCATCGTAGAGTCGCAGCACGTCATGAGACTTGACGTATGTAGACTTGTCTTGTTTCAATAGGGACAATTTATCTCGGAGGTGGAGCACACGATCAAGTATGGGTGACTCTTGCGGATCGAGAGGAGCTTGTACGGCGGGGGAGTCTGTCATTGTGTTGAAGAGGTCTAAGGACCCGGTAGCATTTCCACCGTAATATGCGACGAACGATTGGGGTACTGAGCGATTGATTGCGGTAACAAGGAGGTTCACGTATGATATAGTAATCTTCCAAAGATTTACGCAAGGAAACATAAATCCCCCCTCCGCTCCCCGCAAGCCAAGAACTCTTTGACGCTAAGATAAGAAAATCGCCCTCAGTCCTCCGTTTAAGATCTCCACTATCTAAGCGAATAATTACCGGGCTGAATTCCACACATCTTCAAAGTGTTCCTCTACTACGCTAAACGACTGCTACAACCATCGCGCATACCAGACAACCCCAGAGCGCTCTCCTACAATGTCTCACTCAGAGCTAGCAACTTCATATGCCGCTCTCATCCTCGCAGATGACGACGTTGAGATAACCGTAAGTCGCCGCTACTTGGAACTGCAAATTAGTTGTGGGTAGCACTGACCTTTCCTCCACAGGCCGACAAACTGCAAACCCTCATAAAAGCTGCCAATGTTGAAGATGTAGAGGCGATATGGACAACTCTATACGCTAAGGTACAACGCACAAATACTTAATTAGATCTGGCCATCGCTTACCGAACACCCAGGCTCTTGAGGGAAAGAATGTCAAGGACATGCTACTGAACGTTGGATCAGGAGGTGGTGCTGCAGCCGCACCATCTAGTGGCGGAGCTGGAGGACCTGCGGCGACAGGAGATGCACCTGCAGAAGAGAAGAAAGAGGAGAAGGAAGAAGAGAAGGAAGAGTCGGATGAAGATATGGGCTTTGGTCTGTTCGATTAGTTGCCTAATTTTCATTTGAGCTTGCTTCTACAATTAGAGGGATTGGCTATGTGTTTAATCAAGGTTACGGCATTGTGTAGGCGGCGTGATCAATGATATTCCATGGTTGCTTCCTCTCAAATGGTGCTTGGCTTCTGCCTAAATATGGTGCTTTGATACTACTTTTCAAACCCCCGTACTCTCAATTCTCCGTATTCCTTCCTTTGCTGGCAGTCCATCCTGCACAACGCGAAGAGAGTCTTCCTCACGGATCCTCACTCCCACTATTTCATAAACTTTGCAAATACGACTTGCAAACGCCTGCCTTTGATGCTTCGGATGAATATGCGCCAATTCTAGATCCATATCACAATCACATTTGGATGATTGGTACCTTTGAAAGGGTTGCCCCGACTTCTCTTCTGATTTCATGATACTAAACCCCGGAAAATGCGAATCCCCCCCGAGCATAGCGATTTATGAGGACCCTAACAGTCATAGAGCATCGCTCAGTTGCATTACTCTACAGCGGAGTCCTCTTCTGCCGCCTTCTTATATATGTGGAACTGAACAAAAATAAGTACATCCTCAAACATCGTACCTATGTATGTCAGCATCTAGTCCTCTGCTCTGACAAAGGCATGCTCACCCAAAGATCCGATCAGCCAAGGCGTATTCACAAGAAGATACTGCTTCGAAACAGAGTGGAAGAGGATCTAGAGACTATGAATAGGGGGGCATCAATCTATGGGCTTCTGGGCACTTACACCGCCACCATACGTCAGATTTCCCAACAGAGAAAGTATGAAAAAGAGGAGGGACAACCCTAGAAATGCGTGTCAGCACAATTTCGTGCCTGTTCGAGTGAGTCAAATGATCACCTTCACAAGATCGCTCACGAAAGTTCTTCACAATCTGAGGGATCCTAGCACTATATGATAACGTTTTAAGCATCGTCTCTATGTTGTACTGACTCTGGATGAATCGTCATACCCCAGATACAACAATGCCGAAAGATAACCCAAGATCTCTGCCCCTACATTTTCACCTAAATCGTCGGCCCCAGAATCCTCCGGGGTTGGCACCCAAAGATGGGCTTTCCATGCTATGGCCCATCCAGCAGTGCCAATAGCGCAAACAGCCACTACGCATATGGTATTCTTGACCCAAGGACGAACATAGCCTTCCTCTTCGGGAATAGTTGAGAGTACCGGAGTTGGAAGGCTTGAATCGCGCCGTTTGATAGAGACAGAGGAGCGACGCCTAGAGCCTGGCAAGCCTATGTCACTTGGTCTCCGGCCAAGCAACGGCTGTTCTGGATTATCTGTATCACTTTGGGTAAGGTCTGCGGTAAGATTTTGGCGGGCATTGACACGCTTGTAATAAAGACATTGAGTTAATAATACTGCATCAGCGATGATGAAGTAGACCGCCAAAGCGATAACCGTAGGTACTAGACCCGCCCAGATAGCCCCAAAGAAATTTGCAAGATCGCCAATGAACCAGACTATGATGAAAGCGAGTGAAACGCCGTCAGCGCTGCCTAATTGATAATTCTCCAGTAGCTGTGGTACCTAGAGTAATCGAAGGGTTCAGCCCGATGATGTTCAGACCGAAGCAATGAAACACAGGAGAGTTTCATACAAGCACAAAGATCCACGAAACCAGCGATATCGAACCAGAGATGCCCGATAGTGCCTCATGGGGGGTCAAGTCCACCATATCGCACCGTGGGGACTAGAGCGCACCCACTGGTCGAGAGGGGCGCCGATGGCCAATTTCGCACAGGATGCTGCCTCAAGTTGTGCTTGCATAGAAGTAGCAGTTCGCTACGAGTGGCTTCCTCTCGATTACCCCTCTCCCCCTATGCAGGTCCCAGGGATGTATGCAAGTTGACGTTTGTGATTGCAGAGGCGTGCAAGCCCGTCAAACCAATCGGTGGTGGGAAGAGGCTCGGTACGGGGTCGCTTCTAGTTCATTGTTCATTGTTTGGGCGACGCCTGCCCCGCCGCTGCCGCGCAAGCCAAATTTAGCTCCTGAGTCCGGTGGCCTCTTTCTCGTTTTTTTCGTCTTACTCAACCCACTACACTGTTCACTAATACATTCCTCTCTTCGCCTTCACCCTACGGACTGGTTCGATTTCTCTACCTTCGTTATTCTGTCGTTATCATTCAGAGCTCGGCCGTTACTTAAAAGTCGATCTTTCGCCGCTTTGTCTGCTGTTTGTTTTCCTGAAACAAAGCAGGGTTTTGCGCACGAGTCTACCCAGACGGGTCTCTCTTTTCATACCGGACGATACACTTCTACATCATGTTCCACCGGAGCGCCTCGGTTTTTGCCTGCCTCCTTCTTTTCACCATTTTATCGAGAGCTGCAGAGGACAAAAAAGATGTACACCCGTTAGAATATCGTCAAAACAACGTTCCCATAGCGACTGCAGGCACCCCTAGCTCTACACCGGCATCTGCGGTAGCTACGGTCACTGATTCAACTACACCAGCTGCAACATCCGACACGTCATTTAGTAGCGCAGGAAACCCGGACTCGAGCCCTTCCACTTCAGCGAATGGCTTCACAGTGACCTCGACTCCCGCCTCTACTGAAACAGTTCAGTCGTCGGCTTTGAATGCTGATTCGTCGACGAAACAATCACAGTCTTCGGCAACGGTCGATACTGTGACTCAGACATCATCTACGCCATCTTCCTCCAACACTGGCAGCGTCACACAACATATTCTAACGACCATCATCTCAGTCAGCGGAAGTAGCACATACAGCAGCGTTTCGACAGCCAGCAGAGTGGTGGACGCCGCAGCAGCATCATCTAGTGTTCCCGGACTTGTTTCCAGCAGTGGCGGCTCGGGCAGCTCTGGGCTTTCATCATCAACGAAGAAGGTCATCGGCGGAGTTGTGGGTAGTATAGGAGGAGTCATACTTCTTGGAGGAATTGCAGTAGTCGTATGGAGGGTTTGGGGCAGGAAGCGGCGATCTGGCTACGACGACAGCGACCCAATTGATTCACAGACTGGGTCATCTGGACGAGAAAAGAGGAGTAGCGTCAGTGGGCACAGTCCGTTCCGGTCGACTTTGGACCAGTATCACAGCCAACCGGTCAACACCGCTTCTAATTTCTAGCTGTCTGAGAGGCGCTTTTACGAAAAGGATTGGAACTTTGCTTGTGTGCTGAATTTGCGTGGCGGCATTATGGGCGTTATTACAACGAATTTTTGTGGGAATGGCTGGACGAATTTCCGTATAGCCAAATGTATCATTGCAGCGCGCAAGGTATAATTATGGCACTAGACCTTCATATCAAGCTTTATTTTGACTCCTACTGAATCCTTTCCAAAACATGTATGCCTATCATGCTCATGAATCACCTGTATGCAAGCAATACACTAGCGCCCGTTTAAACACCTGCATAAATATTCGCCACCAAAAACGCGCTCCGCCCGACGCGCCTTACCTCACCCATCAACATCCTCTCCCTCACAACCTTCCACCCTCTCTCATCCACCATCCATATCCCCCCCTTTCACCAAGACCAAAAAAGATGTTCCAAATCCACTCACCATCCTACCTCACCCCTCTCGCCCCCCGCAACCCAACCACATGCCCTTACATCTCTATCTCCCCCTCCATGTCCATGTCCTCCGTCAAACCATCCACTACCAGCAAACCATCTCCCCCAACCTGTCATGCTCCAAAACCATCACAGCGACGCTCACACCAAAATCCCCTCCTCAATCTCAAACCAGCTTCAGAAGCACAACAACAGCGCCGACGCCAGGCTTATCTAGGAAAGGTGAGGCGGGGGCAAGAGGAGAGGAGGTGGGAGGGGAGGAGTGAGATGGTATGTTATCCCTGCACCTTTTTTCCGTTCCGAGTCTCATGTGTCTCATGTTGAGTTTCTTTGTTTCATGTTTTGTTGATTGGTGATTGGAATTCTGACTGTCTGTGACGGCTAGATATTACGCGCAGAGTTTCTAGAAAGGAAGAGGGCGTGGGAGGAGGAGAGGAAGAGAGAAGCTGTTGAGGCGTTACCACTCTTATCGGATGAGGATGGGGAAGAGGAGGGGGGAATTGGGGATGGGGATGGTTTGGAAGGTGAGGAGGTGGAGATGGTGGATCGGATTTTCTCGCAGGAAGAGGAGGAGTTTGAGGCGTTGGTGGAGAGGATGCAGGAGGGTGAACGCGAGATGTCGAATTATGGGAGTGATGACGATGAGGAGTGGGATAGGTTGTTTAGGGAGGTGGTGGATACGCAGGGGTTTACTGGTGCGGAGACGGGGGAGGGTGGGAAGATTGATAAGGGTGGGGATGGGGATGGGGATGGAGGAATGGATATGTCGTGAGGGTTGGCGGCATGCGGACGCAAATATGGTCTACGAAGGTATGAGGATTGGACGTCGCTTACTGTATTAAAACAGCTGTTGGCTTGTTAGGATATCGAGGAGCATTTCATGGTGCATGTCAGGCAAGCAGCGCGGTGCATATATGTGGATAGAACACTGGAGGTATCATTGTTGAGGACAACCCGAGTCTATATCGCCCATAGTTTCCTGTGCAGCATTCATATCGCCAACAAGATCAGCCGGAGGGCTTCCAGCCGCTTGCATCTATGTCATGTGTCAGCTGCAATTTCACAACTAACATGAATGAGGTTATCATATCATACCAATTGCATCCGCTCAACAATGTACTCCCTATCCTCCGCCTTATCATCTGAATACCCCTTCATCTCAAACCTGCCCACTATCTCCCCCACAAGCCTCTGCTGCTCTTCATACCTCTTCAGATCCTCCGCCTTAGTCTTACTCTTGTTCTTCGCCATCCAGTCCGGGAATTTAACATGCAGTTCTTTCATAGGCTCGTATAATATTTCCTTATTCGTCAACTGTTCCATCATGCCTAACAGCATTTTATTAAACCCTTCTTCATCGCCCGCGCCATCGAGACCGCCATTTTGCATCTCTTTGAGCATTTGGGCGAGCATGTCGTCTGGTTCTTCGGATTTGGCTGCTGCTGTTGCTTGCTCGCCTGATGCTTGCATTCTTTCCATTGTTTTTCGAATGGTTTCTTGGAAGGGCTCTTCTGCGCTTGTGGCTGGCGCTTTGCTCTTTGCCCCGTCTTTGGATTGAGTCGATTGATCTGCTGAAGCTCCTGGATCTGTGGCTGCACCTAACTCTTTCATCATGTTTTCGATTTCCTTTCTCATTTCGGGCGACTCGTCCACACTGCCCATGAGGGCGGCCATTTGCTCTTGTAATTGCTTGCTGAATTCATCTGCGGCGGCGTCTGAGATATCTGGTTCTTGAAAGCCTTCTGCTCGTGCAGTCTGAGGGGTATCTTTGGGTTCGTCGAGTTTGGAGGCTTGGAACTCATCCAGCATATCTATGCGAAATTAGACGCGGAGTACGTGAGCAAGAGGTATATTGGCGCCTACCATCCAGATCATCTAGATCATCTTCTTCCGGGTCTGGCACATCCTGGACTGGTGGGGTGGTCCCGGATGTGTTGCTTTCCCTTGGTGCGCTGTCTTTGTTCTCAGCCTTCTCCATGGTGAACTAGGCTCTTCAAAATTGTCGGTCCCCGAACATGCTCGTATTCAAATGAGCTTATAAAATTGCCCGGAGTGAAACATGCGAATAATACTTGAGACATAGTGATAGTCGTTGTGGGTTGCTTTACAGCCAATGCCGGTGGCACCAGGCGGGGCGCGGGTCATGATCGACAGGAACTGGAAACCGCGGTAGTCAGCCACTAGAGACGTAGAACTAAATCACTATGGAAAGTTGCACACTTGTACTACTTCACTTTTACGAGCAATGCGCCTCTTCCGAACCCATCGCTTCACACAGACGCTTTAAGCAAATCATCGTGCGCGAGATGGCGATGTAGCGATAAGCTCACATGATCAAGCGGGGGACATATAAATACTCACAACCACCCTCCATCTTTGTCCGAAAACGTCTGCCAAACCATACTTTTCCACCTCAGATCTGAGGCCATCAGATCGAACCTGTTCCACAAGCTACTGACCTCATTTGATCCCATTGGAGATGTCTTTGTGTCAAAATCGTTTACAAGAGGAGAGGTGTGGCTATTCCCTTCACTGTTGTCGTCTAGAGCACCCTGAAGCTGACGTTTATTCGAATCAGAAAGCAGTGGCGTCGCGACCATCCTTTCGGCTTTTTTGCAAAACCTGTCCGTACGCCTCAGGGCGTTCTAGACCTCAAGAAATGGGAGTGCGGCATACCTGGAAAGGATAAGACGCTGTGGGAGGGAGGATTATTCAAGCTCGATGTCTTGTTTCCAGATGGTGAGCTTATATTTGGAGCACCTGGCCGGATTAAAGCTGATCTGATATGTACAGAATATCCTACAAAGCCACCGAAGTGTATGTGATCGCATTAATACTCTCTAAGGAACACTCTGACACCAATCTGCAGGCAAATTCGTACCCCCACTTTTCCACCCTAATGTCTACCCATCTGGTACGGTCTGCCTCTCGATATTGAATGAAGAGGAAGGGTGGAAGCCGGCTATTACTATCAAGCAAATCCTCCTCGGCATCCAAGATCTACTCAACGATCCTAACCCCGACTCGCCAGCACAAGCCGACGCTTACAACCTCTTCAAGCGGGACCGTCAGGCATATGAGAAGAAGGTCAAGAATATTGTCAAAGAGAATCCGGCACCGTGAAGGTCTTATGCACTTCTGTGGCCTCAACGCACAGAAAGCATGAATTGCGGTGGGTATCCTACGGGCGTTAAGGGCAGACGGGCATTTCTTGAGATGGCGTATGTGAACCTTGCAATTCAATAAATGGAAGCGTGTGGCGTTCGAGCGAGATGCAGCCATCCAGTGGTTAGCACGAGGGAGGATCAACTGTATCTACCAACTACTGCCTTTGGTTTAAGAAATAGCGGTAATAAGCTGATCTTAAATTCAAGGCGCCTATGTCCTACCATTCAATGGCGATGAATCACATTATTCCCCTTGACCTCGACTTTTAGCCGTTGGTGGCGGATAGACTGATAGCCTTGCTGCCCCACTAGATTCTCTTATCGGTTGGCGCGTGACTCAACGTTCCGAAGTCGCACATCAAAAATAAACATGATGTAAATTCCTCGAGCTGTCAATTGACCCTACCAACATACATATTAAACCCCCAAAAGGCCACTGCAGTCATGTGTGGCATCTTTGCTTGCCACTGGTATGAAATATCCCTAAATTCCACCGAATCTTAGCAATTGACATCCTACAGTCACCCCGATGTGCAAAAATTTAAGCCCACGGCATTGCGGATGGCCAAGGCGTGAGATACTCGAGAATCGTTGCTAGGGATAATCTCTGACCCGTGCTTCAACAGTGCTCGCCATCGAGGTCCCGACTGGAGTGAGCCAACCCAACTATATGCAGTGGCAATCGACTTAATGGATTTCAGGTGGTAATTACATTGCGAACAACACAAGTCCGTAAACAATGCCCAGGGAAACGCGTCTCCAAAACTGACCAACGGCTAGTCTTGGCCCATGAGCGACTGAGTATCGTCGGAGTCGGTAAGGAACTCGTGCAGCATTTGCCTTCAACGCTGACCTTGCGCAGATACTGGGGCCCAACCCCTACTTAACGACGATGGCTCCTTGTCCCTTGCTGTCAACGGCGAGATCTACAACCACAGAATCCTGAGAAAACAGCTAAAGAACCCATACAATTTTAAGACGCATTCAGATTGCGAAGTTATAATACCCCTGGTATGGCACGAACAGCTAAGGGACAGGAGCGGTGGCTGATAGCATGTAGTATATGGAACACGGCCTGGATGCCCCAAAGTATCTAGATGGAATGTTCTCATGGGTGCTATATGACAAGAAGGCAGATCGCACCATTGCCGCCCGAGACCCTATTGGTATAACAAGCTTCTATCGTGGATGGTCAAGCAAGACACCGGGTGCGGTATATTTCGCTTCAGAGCTGAAGTGCTTGCACCCTGTCTGCGATAAGATCGAATGGTTTCCTCCAGGTCATATATATGACTCCAAGACGGATAGCATGACCCGATACTTTGACCCTAAGTGGTGGGATCCAACTAATGTTCCATCAACGCCTATAGACTATAAGTTAATAAGGACGTCGTTAGAAAGATCTGTCCGTAAGAGACTGATGGCTGAAGTTCCTTATGGTGTGTTGCTATCGGGTGGGCTGGACTCAAGTCTGGTTGCTTCAATTGCTCAGCGGGAAACACTCAGGCTCCGAGAAGCATCAATGGGTAAAGTCAATGGATACAGTCATGATCATGAGCCACAATCAAGTGAAGAACTCGTCGGATTGGACGACAATGATGAACTTTCGACAGTAACCTGGCTTCCACAGCTGCACTCCTTCTCAATTGGATTGCCCAACGCTCCGGATACCAAGGCCGCAAAAGAGGTTGCCAAATTTCTTGGAACTAAGCACCATGATTTCAGCTTCACGATTGAAGACGGTCTCAATGCGTTATCGGATGTAATTCTTCATCTTGAAACCTACGATGTCACAACCATTCGAGCATCAACCCCTATGTTCTTGCTTAGCCGTAAGATCAAAGCGATGGGAGTCAAGATGGTACTGAGTGGTGAGGGCGCCGATGAGATCTTTGGAGGTTATCTCTATTTCCACGCAGCGCCAGACAAGGAAGCATTCCATGCGGAGACGGTCCGCCGGGTCAAGAATCTTCATCTTGCTGATTGCTTGCGGGCTAACAAGTCGACTGCCGCTTGGGGTGTCGAAGCTCGTGTACCTTTCCTTGACAAAGACGTAAGACTTATAATCCTAGAGCAATCGTTACTTGCTGACCAAGGATAGTTCTTAGAAAACAGCATGAGCGTGGATCCAGCTGAGAAGATGATCACAAAAGGCCGCATAGAAAAATACATTCTACGTAAGGCTTTTGATACTACGGATGAGCCGGACACAAAACCATATCTTCCAGAGAAAATTCTGTGGCGCCAGAAGGAGCAATTCAGCGATGGCGTAGGATATGGATGGATAGATGCTCTTAAGGACAACGCCGAGCTCCATGTTACAGACGAACAACTCAAGAACCCCAAGGCCGAATGGGGAGACGATATACCAGACAGCAAAGAAGCGTACTGGTATCGCACCATGTTTGACGAGTTGTTCCCACCACAATGCGCATCAACCGTTATGCGTTGGACACCTACATGGTCAAACCAGACCGACCCCAGTGGACGGTAAGTCGACCTTTGAAACCAAATTGCGGTCTGTACTGAAATGTGATAGCGCAATTGCCATCCACAACGCCAAATATGAAGACAAGAAATAGATCGTTTGCATCTACATTTCCGGGTTTCAATTGATTTCCTTTGTTGTTATCATAAACATTCTTGCATTCTGTCTTCAGGATCCAACAGCGAAGCGATAGAATAGAGTCTTTAGAAGCGCTAACACTTTTCTTTCAATTAATACCCTGAATGCCAGCTATCCAGTCAGTCACTGTTTACAGGAGTGCATCAGAGCGTATTCATTTCGAAATAGACCAAGACTAGATTAGTGTCTAGATATAGATAAGATGGCTTGACTGCAACTGATTATTCTAATAATGAAAAGCTCTTATACTTCATATTTGTAGCAAATATCCTAGTCTTGCCATGACCAGAGCAAGGTTGCCTTGGGACACTAACCACGTATTCCAAAATTCATTCAGTGGTCAACAGCACATAGCATCTACTCCAATCACGATTGGAAGCTAGGTATAGAAGCTATATCTGCATTCATACTCGATGTTCGTCAGAAAACATAATTAAGTAATCGTCAGCGACGCTCCGACACCACGTAGGGTCTGCGAAGCGCCATAAGTGCTTGACTCTATGTGTATTGTATCATCATTGAACAGAGTTTTGAATGAAGCCTGGCCCATTTGACCGGACACATCTTGCCGCCTTCAGCTCCTGTTCTGACAACGAAGCACAACTCGAAGCAACAGAAGACCCAAGATTCAGGCTCGTGGAAATAAAAAGAAAAAAATGGACTCCTCGCCTCAAGAATAAGCCCCATCGAGTTACCTCCTTCTTTCCCCACCCCGAAGAGCAAGGTCGAAGAAAGGCAATCGCATAACTATCCATCTCGACGAAAAATCCCTCCATCCACACACCTATGAGCCCCCTTCCCAATATCCAACTCAATCCCAACCTCCTCCGCAGACTTTCCACCCAAGACATGCATTACACGATCCAGAGAGCTCGGACTCATGTCTTCATCCATGTGGTCTCCCTGTCCATGCTCTGCCACTCGGGAGGATCGTAAGAGGAGTACAGACGGCTGAGAAGGGGGACGAAGGGGTAGGGGAGGTGGAGAGGAGGTTAGCCGCGAAAATTGCTTTTATGGCGGCGCATCTCTGCTGTCTCTGTGCTCCCGAGGGAACAAGAGGTGTCCGGGGACTTTCTCCCAAAGCAGTATGTGAAGGATGAGAAGTCAATGAATGACTTCTCTGTTTGTGAGCTTCGACTGCGATTCTTTGAGCGAGGAGTGGAGAGAGGAAAGTTTCAGAGATGCTGTGGCGGAACTTTGTGATAGGCTGTCGAGCTAGGGCTTAGCGTTCCCGCTTAGACGCGCTAAATCTTCACGCGCTTTTATTGGACTCGATGGAGACCTGGAGGTACTATTGCCTAGAGCCAGTATGCTTGCCTACGATAGTATATGATCACTGCATGAGTCGACACTTCAACGTATGGGACTCAGCACCTTGCTTCAAAGATCTTCACTCCCTTGACCCTTTTCACCCTCCTTCCTTTACAGTGCTCCTACTATCAACTCACAATGTCGGGCCTCTTTGGCAGCGGGGCCAGTTCCAGCTCCTCTGCGGCGAATAACACAACTGGCGATATCTCGAAAGATGTTGCATTGAGCAACCCCCCAGAAGATGGCATCTCAGATCTCTCTTTTTCACCACAATCAGAACATCTAGCTGTTGCATCATGGGACAAGAAGGTCCGCATTTACGAAATTAACGCCCAGGGAGGAAGCGAAGGGAAAGCACTGTTCGAGCATGAGGCTCCTGTATTGAGCTGTTGTTGGTCAAAAGTACGTCATTTCGCCCGCCCACAGCCTACTCAATTATTAATATCCTCAACAGGACGGTAGACAAGTAATAGGCGGCGGCGCCGACAAAGCAGCTCGCCTTCTCGACCTCGGTGCCGGCGGTGCAGCCCAACAAGTAGCAGTACACGACCAACCCATCCGCGCCTGCCGCATGGTTGATGTCCCCGGCCAAGCAACCCAAGTTCTCGTAACCGGCAGCTGGGACAAAACAGTCAAATACTGGGATCTCCGAACCTCGAACCCCGTCGCCACAGTCCCCTGTCAAGAGCGCGTCTACAGCATCGACAGCAAAGACAAAATGCTCGTCATCGGCACCGCCGACCGCTACATCAACGTCGTCTCTCTCGACAAACCAACCGAATTCTACAAAACAATGCAATCCCCCCTCAAATGGCAAACCCGAGTCGTAACCTGCTTCTCCGACGCCACCGGCTTCGCCGTCGGCTCCATCGAAGGCCGCTGCGCCATCCAATACGTCGAAGACAAAGACTCCTCCTCAAACTTCAGTTTCAAATGCCACCGCCAAACCCCGCCCGGCTCCCGCGACCAAAGCAACGTCTACTCCGTCAACGCCATCTCCTTCCACCCCGTGCACGGCACTTTCAGCACCGCTGGCTCAGACGGCACGTTTCATTTCTGGGACAAGGATGCGAAGCATCGGTTGAAGGGGTATCCGGAGGTGGGTGGCACGATATCGAGTACGGCGTTTAATCGGAATGGAAATGTTTTTGCGTATGCGGTTAGTTATGATTGGAGTAAGGGGTATGCGAATAATACGCCGCAGGGGGTTAATAAGGTTATGTTGCATGCGGTGCAGCCGGATGAGTGTAAGCCGAGGCCGAAGGTTCCGAAGAGGTGATACTATCATGGGAGGGAATTGGATGGTGGGGCTAGAAGAGCTCGGTGAAAGAAGATTCATGCAAAGGCATGTTGAGGAGGAGATGCGATGGTTGGAAAACCGAGAGACGGGCATGCCGTCTTGAAAAGCGTGGGTTGTGTGATATATTGCCCATAGCGATGACCAGGCGCCGGATTAGGAGTACAGCGAGCGCGACGTCCCTAACGACATCGAAAGCGCCATCCACGTTTTCGTTAGATCCAGAAATAGAAAATGGATTTCCCACATGTATAACAATATCATACGACCTTATCCGAAGTATTGTAATTTTATATTCCCACACAAAGCTTTTAAATTCGTAAATGGGCCTTTATATAACATCCTCCACCTTCTTACTCATCACATTCAACGCACTCCCCGCCAATATAAACCCCGCCTGCCCCTCACTAACACTATGCCTACACCTAATCACCCTCTCCCCCCCTCCCCCCCTCTTCTCAACCATCAAACTCACATCCCCGCTCCCCCCCGCATTCAACATATCCCACAACCCCACCGTACTAACCACATCCCCCGCCGCAATCTCCTCATAATCTCCTTCATTCTCAAACACTAACGGTACAATTCCCTGTTTCTTTAGATTCGTTTCATGGATCCTGGCAAAGCTTTTCGCAAGAATGATTCGCGCGCCGAGATAGCGTGGTTGTAAAGCGGCGTGTTCGCGGGCGCTGCCTTCGCCGTAGTTGGATTCAGCGACGACGAGCCATTCTTTGCCTTCCGTTTTCCATTTCTGGGCGAGGTCGGGGATGCTGCTTTTTGGTGGGTTGTTGTCAGGTGCGGAGGAATCGAAGTGGTCGTAGGCGACGTTTGTTTCGCCGGTTTCGGCGTTGAGGGCGCCGATGAGGGTGTTGGCGCTGATGTTGGGGAGGTGGCCTTTGTATTTGAGCCAGGGGCCGGCGGCGGAGATGGTGTCGGTTGTGCATTGGCCTTTGACTTTGTAGAGGACGCGGAGGCCTTCTAGTTCTCCTTGGGGGAAGGGGGCGAAGGGTTCGAGGATGGCGAGACGGGATGAGGTTGGGGATATGATGACGGGGTGGGAGGCGTCTGGGATGGCTGGGGTGGGTGCGAATTTGGGGTCGCCTTGGGCGAAGGCTTCCTCAGGTTGAGCGGAGCCTTCCGGAGGAGAGAATTGGAATGGCGTTCCAGAAGGGGTTTGGAGGGTATCAATTAGGGGGTTGAAGGTAGTACTGCCGGCGTAGGACATGGCGGTGACGATCTCAGGAGATGCGAGGAAGTTCATTGTAGATGGATTGCCGTCATTACGGCCTTTGAAATTGCGATTATAAGAGGTGAAGATGGCATTCGTCTCGCCTTTCGAGACACCATCGGTACGCTGCCATTGGCCTATACATGGACCGCAGGCATTGGCGAGAACAATGCCTCCAGCAGAGGAAAATGTTTCCAGGGTGTTTTCCCTGGCTAATGTAGCTCGAATTTGCTCGCTACCTGGAGTGATGAAGAAGTCGGCTTTTGGCTTTAGACCCGCAGCTGATGCCTGCTTAACCAGATCTTCTGCTCTAGTCATGTCTTCAAAGGAGCTATTTGTACAGCTTCCAATTAGACTGGCGCCGAAAGATTCGGGCCATTTGTTAACTTTGACGGCATCTTTAAATTTTGAAAGTGGAGTTGATAAATCCGGAGTGAACGGTCCATTGATGTGAGGTTCGAGGGTGGAAAGGTCTATAGTAATGACCTCGTCATACTCTGCTCCTGGATCAGAGTGGAACAACACTTTATCAGCGGGTCCGGCGCCAACGGCGTGGTAATTCCCAAGGATACTCGTAAGGCGACCCCTGTGGGTCTTATGTAAATAGCTATACATTTCTTTGGTGGTTGGGAAAACGGATGTTGTTGCTCCTACTTCGGCCCCCATATTGCAAATCGTAGCCATGCCTGTACAGCTGAGAGTCTCAACTCCGGGACCAAAATATTCAATAATGAAGCCTGTGCCTCCTCTGACAGTTAAGAGGCCGGCCAGCTTCAGGATTACATCCTTCGGTGCGGCCCAACCCTCCAATTGCCCTTCCAGCTTGACCCCAAGTATCCTCGGGGCCTTCAATTCCCAGGGTGCGTCCACCATAGCGTCCACAGCATCTGCACCACCGACACCGATAGCAATGGCACCGAGTCCTCCCGCATTGGGGGTGTGACTGTCTGTTCCCAGCATCATCAACCCAGGAGCAGCATAGTTCTCGAGAACAGTCTGATGGATAATGCCAGCTCCAGGAGGCCAGAATTCAATACCGTACTTTTTAGCTGCAGACTCCAGGAAATCGAAAACTTCCTTATTGCCAGTTATTGAGGCCGGTAGATCAACATCTGCGCCTCTTTCCCCTACTATCATGTGATCGCAATGGATACTTGTAGGCACAGCCGTAGATGGTAGACCGCAGGACATGAATTGAAGCAACGCCATTTGAGCAGAGGCGTCCTGCATAGCGACTCTATCAGGCTTGAGTTTGAGAGTGGCATTGCCCCGAATTTGATTCCCATTGTGCGTGTTCGATAGCAACGATTCTTCAACGTTGTGCAGATGGGAGTATAGTATTTTTTCTGCCAAAGTGAGACGTATTCTTTTTCCGAGCACATATCGTACTTCATCCAGCTTCTTATGGAGTTTTCTGTAGTCGATGTATCTCGAGTCAGAGGTGGCATTGACTAGGGTATGTGGTGTTGCCTCCGTAGCCAGCTGTCGACGGAGAACATGACTTGAAGGTGCGCAGCTTGCGCCCTGGTATTGTCAGTAGATGCGCACATAGCAGAACTTTTGAATGGAAACTGACTCTCAGCGTAGCAATCGCCTTTGGACCTGACCCCAGTCGAAGCATGCCGATTGTGCGTTCGACAGCTGGAGAGGTAAATTCGGTAAACCCTGTCACATCATCCCAAGCTTCACGTTCTCCACGCTACGGGTTATCTGTTCGCCGTTTGCACCTAAGATCCATTGTGCAAGTTTGCTAAATGTAGAATCTGGTGTGCAATGCTACGGGGACTGCGATTGGGTAGGAAATCAAATCCCTAGACGAACATGTGCAGTCAATGAATTTTAGCAATGAAGTAATTAATTAGGTCTAACAAGTGCAGAATATGGCTGATCAGCAGACTCCTAGTCCTGCTGTTTTGATACCCGAATATGTCTCTCATCAATCCACCGACACCGGTCTATAAAGTAATGCCGCTGCTCATGACGGGAGACAGCACATAGAGAACATAAAGGGCCAACACATGACTTTGTCTGTCCGCAGGAGATACATTAGAGTTCCACCCATTGATACCTCGAATAGGCTTTTATACATAATATGCAATATTCGCCGAAAATAGAGGATCAATCGGTTCACAGTGCCACAGCAATAGCAGCGACACCCAAAAGTCCAGCAGCAACGGAGCCAATGTTCTTTGTCGCGGCTCCAGTGAAAGCGGAAGACGACGACGGTGACCCTGAGCCAGTCTTTGTTGGGGAAACGGGAGCAATAGGTGAACCAGTAGCACCGGCACCCGTCGCAGCACCCGTTCCAGTAGCGATAGGAGCGGTGCCAGTTATGAAACCAGTCGTACCTGCTACAGCGGTGGAGCTAGATGAAAGAGTTAGTGTCCCTGGAATTGCATTCTCAAGGAGGGTAAGGCATCTCACCTAACGGCTTTGGTCTTGGTGCATGAACATTCAGTGTCGTAGTATGTCGATGTGTATACAATCGGGTAAGGCGCTGAGGTTGCTGATGAAGACGCCGTGGGAGGGTCGGATGTAGAGCTTGAAGAAGAGGAGGAACATGCTGTATGACAGCCGAGTCAGTCACGACCCAAAATCAAACCGGCAAGAATGTTCGGTCACGTACAACCGTAGCCAGCCTGCTCACAAGCCGTCTTGAATGCACTCAAGGCATCAGACTCCATCGAAGATGGGCAAAAATCCCCAATGTATGACTTGACTTGAGATGCATCTTGACAGCAGAGGGTCTTTTGATCAGCGGGATGCGCGAACTTGCTGGATCCCGTGTTAGTGTTCCATCAATACTCTACTTTCAATGAGTCCCCTTACTTAACGGCAGTCAACAAGCAATATGGTTGTTGCGCGAAGGCAACATGTGTAGAGACAGCGAACAGAGCGCAGAAAAGGGCGGTTTTGGCGAACATGGTGGAGGAGGTGTGGTGTTGGTATGTACTCTTTGAGGCTTCACAAGGTCGCTGATTTATTAAGGGAGCGTGTAGTTGTTAGAAAAAAGGTTAGTGTAGAAGGCGAAGAAGTGCTAAAGAGCGACTGATGGTTAGATAACCCAAGAAACAGAAACCGCGGATGAAGGAGAGTAAGAGAACGTGGTTGAAGTTGTGTTGCGGAAGAAGGATCGAAGGCGGCGTCTGAAACTGAGGAGGAGAAAGGGGAAGTTTGGCCTACTCCGTAAAATGAAGCTTATTTAGCGTGTCTGGTTGCGCCAATCAACATCGCGTGTCATAAGCGGGTACCTTGCATAGAGTCGCTCGCAAAGCAAGCATAACCTTAGTCAGATACAGACCGTTGAGCTACAGGTGACTGAGTGCACAACGCTCAACAAGGCTTCAGCTCAAACTTCTACGCGCCAAACCCTTGGGCCGTTCAAGTTATCACAATGTCAAGCAAAGTGGGCTATCTCCCTTTTGTAAGCTACAAAGAGGCTTCCACGCTGCCCGACTCCTGCACTGATTTCATTTCCTGGAATCCACAAAGGATTTGTGGAGTGACGCAAAAGCCTTTTTGATCAGAGACCATTCTTGCAATGACATTCTACCTTGGACAGAATCTGAATGTCAGTGACATACCTGCCTCAGCCCCCTGTAGCTTCCCTATAAAAGGAGATGCTGCGATTCGAGCCTCCTGTTGCAAATCCTTCGTTCCTTCCCGTCTTTGGAAGCCAATTAACACTCCAGAGTGTCTTCTCAGTCTCGGCGTGTGTAGCCACACATGTTCGGTGGTCAATTGACCAGACCTTTGCTTTCCCATCAAATGCTCTGCGTACTATGTTAGAAAAGACAATGGAAACTTTCCGTTGAGGTGATCCTACCCGCTCAGCAGATATTCGCCAGTATCACTCCAGTCCAGTGAGAAGATCCAAGCCCCGTGGCCCGTGAGAATTGCGACTTGCTCGCCAGAGGAGACGTCGTACAAAGCAATCACCTTCGATTCCCCAGCCGCTGCCAGCAACTTGCCTCCCGGCGAAAAGGCAACGGCACGCACACTTCTGACGAGGCCTATAACGCGGTCAACAAGGTGCTGTAGGAATTGAATGGATATGCCGACCTGGCAAAGAATGAAAGAGTCTTCCAGTGTCGTTATTGAAGATATAGATCCCACCATTCTCGTGCCCAGAAGCCGTAAATCTGCCATCCACGGACTAAAAACACGTTAATAGCTGTAATGTAAAGGACCACGGGTTCTCACTATATCAATACTCATCCCAAAACTCCCCTTAGTCTCGAATTCCCGAATCTTGGCCCCGTCTGCGAGGTTATCCCAAACATTGATCCTTCCGTCGGAAGATGTAGCAGCAAGATATTGCCCATCCGCTGACAGAGCTATCGCCCAGATCTCTCCTGGTTTGTTGCTATCTACCTCAAGCATCAATACAATGATCTCCAGTCCGTACAATCGGGGGGTATGAAAAGCCCGCACCCACAATCTCGCGGCTTTGACTCCACTTGCCGTCCTCCTCACTCCATATTTTGAGTTCTCCCCCAAATCCGACGCTAGCTGCTACTTTTCCGTTGCGACTTGTCGTGAGGTGGTGGACGCCTAGCTTATGCGCTTTCTCGAGGGTCTGAGATAGTGGGAACTCGGGGTCATTCGTTGAATGGACCAGGATCGAAGAAGAGCCCGAGGCGGAAAGTATTTGGGTAGGGGTCGTGGCTAGAGCATATATGTCTGTAGGATGTGCTGAAGGCCCTTTTTTAAGCGACAGCTCACGATTTATGGAAGCTCTGTTACACGTACCATGATCAATAGTGTGGGTGGTGAGGTATTGCTTCGACTGGAATCTGTTAATGTACCCTTCATCATAACCGATGTCGAGTGTATACCATAATTATAAGGATTACGAAAAGCTTTGAAGTACAAAAAAGTGTAGCTTCCTTGCCGTCGTAGTTGTAGCGGCCGTGATGGGATTTGCATGCTGTGTTGGGTTTCCATGAGTGGTTGAAGGGGTTACACAAGTGTTTTAGGGCTTGGCATAGATTTTAGGTAATGGACCGCGACAATACAGAACTACTCAGGTGGGAGAAGTATGAGCGAGTATTGACTTTTATTTCATAGGTTGTAATGCTCACAACTAGAGTATAGCAAAGTATTCTCATGCTTTCGAGTAGCATGACGCTTCGCAATTGATAACCCCAACGCCCTTGCCATGCTCCATTCCTTACGCTATGCCGCATGGACGATCTATGCATCCTGCCCACTCTGACTGTTGTTATGAGACCCACGATTCCACAATTTTCGGATGTCTGTAGCTCAATCAGCCCGGGCTATTTGTATGTAGAGGCCACCAAACTGACCGTTGACACAAAATGGACATAGTACATGCGCTTTCTTCACATTGCCACATGCCGAGCACTTGTTTAGAGCTGTCACATCCTTCAATCCCTTGCCAGCTAGAAACCTTTGACGCTTTTTCCTATGTGATGTTTTCTTCTTTGGGACAGCTCGTAATATTGACTCCCATATCTCAGCTAGTATCGAAGGTACACCAATGCGAATAGCTGCTGGTATCGCTATGGGTGTATATAAAAGTGGTTGTATGAGCTGCTGAAGGAAAAGCGGGGAGGTTCTTAATCGTATCGAGGATGAAGCCGTTGAGGTGGAGAGGGTTGCTGCGGGGAATAGGAGGGGCGACAACAGCTGACGAAGAGCCATACTGCGCTCTCCCTGGGAATTGTGCAGTACTCAAAGCTGCAGACTTGGCGTCGCCTGTGAGAAGCTGTAATGGCTACTGGTAGGCTCGAGATCAAAATAAGTCATAGCGCTGTTTGGATATGCGCGCTCGCGCTAGCGGGCCCCTTTCAAAAGTTTGCCGAAGCCAGCTTTTATACTGACAGACACCATCTTGACACCCACTGACTGTTTCAGCATATTGTTCTCGAGCGAAGTGATCATCGGCACATTCTTCTGGATATCTGATCAGTATGGCGACCGCAATGTCTCCAATGTCCCCAATGTCTCCGCAACAAGGGCCTGTGATGCCCAAGAGCCATGTCGGTTTCGACAGTATCACAACCCAGATTGAGCGCAAACTTCTCAAACGTGGTTTCCAATTCAACGTGATTTGTGTTGGTACGATATAAAGCCTCTCCTACTGAGGTCTAAGAGCTAAAATCGTGTGCAGGTCAGACAGGACTAGGAAAATCGACGTTAATAAACACCATCTTCGCCTCCCACCTCATAGACTCAAAGGGCCGCCTCTCCCCTAATGAGCCGGTCCGATCGACCACTGAGATTCAGTCGGTCTCGCATGGTACGCTCGGCCCCGCGCTCAGATGCTGAGAGTGCTAAAACATGTTGCAGTTATTGAGGAGAATGGTGTCCGTCTACGGCTCAATATAGTAGATACTCCTGGTTACGGTGATCAGGTCAACAATGACAGATGGTAAGGCATCCTCAGGCGAAAATCTAGGGCCCATACTAATAAGCTGCAGTTGGGATCCAATCGTCAAGTACATCAAGGATCAGCATTCGGCATATTTGCGAAAGGAGCTCACGGCCCAACGAGAGCGTTACATCCAAGATACCCGGGTCCACTGCTGCCTCTTTTTCATCCAGCCGTCAGGGCACGCGTAAGTCAAAATACTGTTTGGTCGATGACTTTGAAGTACCGTACTGATTATGACCAGTCTCAAACCAATAGACATTGTCGTCCTCAAGAAACTCACCGACGTCGTCAATGTTGTTCCCGTAATCGCCAAGTCCGACTCTCTGACTCTGGAGGAACGTCATGCTTTCAAGGAGCGAATAAAGGAAGAATTTGCTTTCCACAACCTCCGAATGTACCCCTATGACAACGATGAGCAAGACGAAGAAGAGCGCACCCTAAACACGAGAATCAAGGATCTCATTCCTTTTGCCGTTGTTGGATCAGAGAACTCCATCGTTGTGGGCGGAAGATCAGTCCGAGGCCGTCAAAACCGCTGGGGTGTCATTAACGTCGAGGACGAGAACCACTGCGAATTCATCTCATTGAGAAACTTCTTGACCCGCACTCATCTGCAAGACCTGATCGAAACCACCTCGCAGATTCACTACGAGACTTTCCGCGCGAAGCAGCTCTTAGCACTCAAGGAGAACAGCGCTGCTAGTCAAGGAAGCAGGCCTATCAGCCCATCTGCCGACCGCGAACTCAGCAGACAATCGCAACGCATGACTATGAATGGATATTAAGTGGTGAGCGTTTGGAGTTGGCTTCGGATATTGATAAGAGGTTCGTCATGCTACGGAGCAGCTTTATGTTCGGTTCAAAAAGCGGTTGAAGAGCGAAGGTCAATGATCATGTAATTCGCAAGCGTCAATTCTCCTTCTAGCAGCGGCCTTTTTCTAGCCCAGGGCCACATAAAATTGGCGGTATATCATGGTGCTCTCTTAGCAGCCTCTAATATTATGTGTCGACTTTTCCCTCTATTTCTAGTTGCGATCTACCCAAAAATTGAATAAATCTCCCTCAATCCTGACCCCCATATTTCCCACCATCAACAATCCATTCCTCCACCTCTTTATACGCTTTCTCCAACTCATTATTAACAATAATCTTTTCATGCGCCCCCTCCTCCTTCGCAAACGCCATCTCCTTCTCCGCCTGCGTCAACCTCTTCTGAATCGCATCCTCACTATCCGTCCCCCTCCCTCTCAACCTCTGTTCCAGAATCTCCAGCGACGGCGGCGACAGAAACAGAAACCGTGCATTCAAATCCGTTTTCTTGACTTGTTTGACACCCTACACCATTGATAACAACCACAACTCCATTAGCTTCCTTCAATCAAAACCAATGCAATTCCTTGTATTGTAGTCCTTCCAGGTTACGGAGTAGATAGATAGACGATCATATCAACGCACCTCCATCTCAATATCCAAAACGCAAATCCTCCCCTTCTCAGCTACATCCTTCACCGCTTTAACGCTCGTACCGTAATAATTCCCCCCAAACTTCGCATGCTCGATAAAGCCACCCTCATCTACTAATTTCAAAAATGCTTCTTGATTCGTGAAATTGTATTCTCGCCCATCTTGCTCTCCGGGGCGGGGCGAGCGCGTGGTGTCTGGTTTGTTATTGTAAGTATATAGAGAATGTGGAAGGTGTTGTTGTTGTGGGGTAGGATGTACGTGAGACGGAGAAGCCGAAGGTGTCGGGGTGGTCTTTGAATAGGCGGGTGAGGATTGTGGATTTGCCGGAGCCGGAGGGACCGGATATTACTATTGGGCGGCAGGTTTGGGGTGCTGGATTGTTAGAGGGGGCAATTGAAGGTGTTTTTTTGGGGGGGGAGGGAAGTACCTGTGGGCGCCATTGAGAAATAGCTCCTGCAGAAGGGAAAGGGCACGAAGGCAGGAAGCGCGCACAGGCGCAGTGATCGCGAGCACAAGGTGGTTAGAGAAATGTTGTCGGAGAAGTACCTTATGCACCTTTGGTACTACAGGAACTGCTTTTCGGATCCAGCTTAATTGAATTCGATATCAGGGTCCAGTGGCTCGGTACGGGCCGGTTTTGATACCACCAAATTAGGCGTATATTGCATTTAGCCTGCGAGCCTTGCGGATGAAATAGCTACAACTTAATACATGTTGCTTTAGACTGCTTTTGATATCAAGTATGTCTAGCCATTATTCATCTATCTTACCAGTAAGTATTCGTCAACCATGATTATTAGATAGTCGCTTTGGAGCCTTTTATGTGAATGAGTGGATGTAATGGTCAAGCCGGCTTGGAGCCACTGGAGACGCTTGTTCCAGATTTTGGGGACTTGATACCTTCCTGAGCTTCTTGCTCCAGGAAATCAGACCAGAGTTCTGCCAGTGATTCTTTCTTCGTGCCGCCCTCTGGGAAAAAGTCTGTCGATAATGCAGGTGTACTAGGTGTTCTGTGCCATGGTGAGATCGGTACTCTTAGATTAGGATTAGATGCACCGGGGCGAGCAAGGCCAGCTTGCTCCCGTTGTTCTGTACTTGTTAGCATGCAGCACTGTGCCAAAAAAAAAACGGGCTAGCCCTTACCCTCTGTCCAGGCCAGGAGGCTTGCAATAATCTGAAGCACTTGGAATTTCTTTGGGTCTCCCCTTTCGAGCGCGAGAAAATAGAGGAAATGGTTTGTAACGAGTTGCCTGGAGCAATTAGTGTTGTTATTGGCGAGGGATTTATTCACCCACTTGTCAATGGTGTCTTCTGGTTTGCCTTTCTTGAGATATCTTAAGGCCTTGGTCAAGTGATCATTCAGTATCACAGCTTCGTGGCGGAGTTTGCCTATGAGAAGATTCTTCTCTTTAACCTCTTTTTCGAAGGGCAATGCCCGCTCAAGCTCCCGCTTCGTTGCTTCAAGCGAGCTAGAAGACTCGGCAGCTCTGCTTTCAACCTCCTGTAATTGCTTCTGTAGACTTTCGACTTGTGCCTGCGAATGTTCGACCACTTCTCGTAATTCACGCCTTCGAGCTGTCATTTCCTGTCAGTAAAACATAGGGAAAGCTGGTGCTTTAAACATACTCTCTTGGATCTCTTGTAGCGCTCTTTGAAGGCCATCTACAGTCAAAGATTGTGTATCTCTTTCTGCAGCTGCCCGCTCATGTGCCTCACGATGAGTTGCTACCTGCTCTTCCAAGTCCGCTACCCGCTCTGCTATGCTCTCACGGATTGATCTCTCCTCCATGGCAAGGACCTCCCAGTCTTGCATTGCTTGCTTGGCAGCTTCCAAATCCTCTCTAGCATAGGCTTCTCGCTGTATAAGGTCCTCCCTCTCTTTAGCCCAATTCTGCTGTGATAAAGTGGTCCTGTTGCGCAGAGTTGATAGCTCCTTAGATCTTTGCTCTGCTTCTTCCGCCATTGCAGCCAGTTCAGTAGTCCGGGCTTCATTTTCTTCACGTAAGCCTCCGCACTGTTCCTCGAGTTCTTCTATTCGACTTCGTGCTTGCGAAAGATCTTCCTGCTCCAGTGTTAGTACAATGGCAGACCAGAGACTCGAATATCTTACAGCATCTGCTTTAAGCCTTTCACCAAGTTGAAATTTGATAGTGTTAACTTTGCCAAGGAGGCTTCGATACTGCGATTCGGCCTGTTCCTTCTCTCCTTTGGTCTCTGCAAGTTGTTCCCTTATATTGCTAAGCTCCACTTCGTGCTTTTCTTGTATTTCTTCTAATGATCTTCGAACCTGCGCTACCTCTTCTCGAAGAGCGTCTCGTTCTTTCGCTAATGCTTCTAATCTCTCGTCGGTATCAGCTGACGGTATTGCTGCTGTGTCCTTTGGAGGCGTGGAAACAGCTCCTTCAGTTCTTGATCCTAGAGTCTCCTCCTCTGCATCGTTGTTCTCTTCCGAACCGACTTCTTCGGAAGGATCCGACCCTTCTGTTGGCTTTCTCAAGGTTCCATTCGTCAAGGGCGCATGATCAGCCTCCGCCTTCTGTGGCAAGCTTGGTGGTTCGATAGGAGTTTCTGGAACTTGCTCTTCTCCTTCGGCGTCGTCATGTTCAATCACGTCTTCGGTTTCAATTTTGACCCCATTGACCTTCCCAGTATCACCATTTGTTTTGCCCTTACCTCCTTTCTTTTTCTTGCTTTTCTTGCTTTTCGGTACTATGACAGTGTGGCCAGATTAGCCCTCTGGTTGGGAACACCATTGCTATAGAGTTAAATGGACTTGAAAGAGGACCTACCCGAGGAGGATATATTTGTGAGATCGGAAGTCGGTACAGATGACATCTTGTTTGAGAATTTGGACCTTTCAGTATATACGGTAGGAATTCCTCTGCAGTCGTCGCAATCAATATAGTACTAGTTCGATACCAAAATACCACCGCCGTATTTAGACACCTGCGGAACAGAGCCGCTGACGGAATGTTTTGAGTCAATCTCTCTGGGCACCTTCTATTCTTAGAGAGTGGAATCATTACATCTTTTCTTGCTTAATACATTGACAGTATGGCAAAGAAAGGGGAGATTCTGCCACTCAAAGGCGAAAACAATATTTTGATTACCAGTGCTTTGCCTTACGTTAACAACGTGCCCCACCTTGGCAACATTGTAGGTAGCGTTCTGAGTGCCGATGTGTTTTCTAGGTATTTACAATCTTGTGAGCTTAAATTGCCTGTTTCTGATTCCTCATAGATACAATAAAGCAAGAGGACGTCCTACTTTATTCGTGTGTGGCACTGATGAATACGGGACCGCCACGGAAACCAAAGCCTTGGAAGAGGGAGTCACACCCAGAGAGCTGTGCGACAAATACAACAAGATACATGCAGACATATATGAGTGGTTTGAGATCGGATTTGACATCTTTGGGAGGACTTCGACCAGACAGCAAGAAGAGATAACTCAGGATATTTTTCGGAGATTATACGAGAACGACTTCCTAATCGAGAGAACCTCTCAGCAACCATATTGCGAAAAGCATAAGTCATTCTTAGCTGACAGATATATCGAGGGCACTTGCCCCAAATGTGGTTACGAGGATGCCCGAGGCGATCAGTGTGATAAGTGTGGTTCTGTGGACTATGGGCCATTGGATCTCAAAAACGCACGTTGCAAGATAGATCCCGGTGTAACGCCCGTTGTGCGTGAAACACGGCACATACACATCAGGCTTGACAAGCTTCAACCGGAGATAGAAAAGTGGTTCACTCAAGCCAGTGATAAGGGTGCGTGGTCCAGCAATGGTAGAGTCATTACCGAGTCATGGTTAAAGCAAGGATTGCGAGATCGAGGTATCACCCGAGACTTGCGGTGGGGAACCCCTATACCGCTTGATGTCTTCTCGGACGACAAAGATAAGGAGATCTACAAGGACAAGGTTTTCTACGTCTGGTTTGACGCTTGCATTGGATATGTTTCTATCACTGCGAATTATACCGAGGACTGGGAGAAATGGTGGCGTGATCCAGATAACGTGAAGCTGTATCAATTCATGGGCAAGGACAACGTCCCCTTTCATTCAGTCATCTTCCCTGGCTCTCAAATTGGCACACGGGAACCGTGGACCATGCTACATCACCTATCAACCACGGAATACTTGAACTACGAGAACGGTAAATTTTCTAAGTCTAGGGGAGTGGGTGTGTTTGGAAACAATGCCAAAGACACAGGGATTCCACCAGATGTGTGGCGATACTATCTCCTCAAGCATAGACCGGAGACTGCAGACTCACAATTTGAATGGCGAGATTTCATAGCCCAGAACAACAGTGAGCTACTCGCAAAACTCGGGAACTTTGCCAATCGTATCATCAAGCTTGTTAACAGCAAGATTTACAACTCCGTCATACCGGACTATACTGCTATGCATTCAGATCCAGTATTTGTTGAGGCCAAGAAGGAGATTAATCAGCATCTCACGCGGTATCTGAAAAGCATGGAAGCAGTCAACCTGAGAGAAGGATTGCAAGATGCAATGGATCTTGTCCAGGCAGGGAACAATTTCGTCCAAAGTCACAAGCTTGACAACAAACTTGCAGCCAATGAGCCCGAAAAGGCTGCTGCAGTTACCGGCATAGCGATCAACATTATACACCTTTGTGCCAGCATTTTTGAGCCCTACCTACCAGCCACGTCGAAATCCATCCTGGAGCAATTGGAAGCGCCATTTTTACCTATTCCTGATTATTGGAGTGGTGAAGATATCAAGCCTGGTCACCAGATTGGAAAGGCTAAATATTTATTCACGCAGATCGATCCCAAGAGGGAAGATGAATGGCGGGAGATGTATGGAGGTACCCAAGCAGAGCGGTTGAAGAAAGAAGAAGCGTCTGCCAAGAAGGCAGCGCAAAAGGCAGCCGCTAAAGCCAAAAAGGCGGAATCGAAGAGCAAGAAGCTTGGGGAACAAGGGGTTGAAGCAACGGCAACGCAAGGCGCAGAGCCAGCGAAACCGAATAAAGAGCCCGTTGACGCTGTGACAGACGGAGTGCAACAAGTCATGCTCCCTTCGTCGTGAAGTAAGATTACTATCTATCACAAATGTTCGGGACAATATGGGGTATTCAACAAGCCTCGGATTTAGACTCGGAGACAATTTCTCGGTGACCGACATTGTACGTGTACCTTGTCAGACGATGAAATTTGACTGGCTCGTACAACGGTCTAGGCATGCACTGTGACAGCAAGATGGGCTTTGATTGGTCGAGTTTTGTTGAGATGGTGAGATGTGATAAGATATCATCCAAAAAGTGGGGTCGGGCCTTAGCTCCCGCCTTGTTGCAGCTTACGGGGTGATAGCTGCATGATAGTACGTATCTTACTACAAGTATTAGTATGGAGAGGGGATCATGACGGCTTTCTTCAACAACTCAGAAGTGATTCCGAATACAATCCTTCCATCTCACCCTTGTAAAGGCTCAATTCATTGCCTTGTATTGACAACCTCTTTGCGCTGGTTCTTCGTCAACCGCAACTCAAATATTTAGGCAACATGCCTCCCCCCGGTGCTATGGCCGTACAACAGCAACTGCGACGTCTCGTCATCAATCGAGCTGTCAATACCACTCATGGCTACAGTTCATATTACCCCAAATCCTCAAACAGGTACACGAGCCCTTACTCCTATCCTCCTCACACCATCACTAAAATGCTCACTTACAGCTCCCCCCGCTCGTTCCACACAACCCCAACCCTCCTCACACGCCGCGATATCTCCACCATCGACTTCGCCTACATGCCAGAACTCGAACCCGGCAGCAATCCGCCCCAGTACGACATCCTGCGTGTCCCCATCCTTCCCGACAATTCTACCACTCCCCTTCGCGCCAACGAAGCCCCCGACTCCACAGTCATAAAACCTGAAATCGCTACCGTAAGCGCCAACGGCACACATATCGATAGTCCGAGTGCGATGTTCGAGGTGGTGGATAACCATGCTGTAGAGCTAAGTCCCTTTGATTTGACGCATAAGGTTACAACGGCCGCGACGGGAGCGGCGGTTAGGGTTCAGGAGATGGCGGGGATGGGGAAGGGGGAACGGAGTTCCATAGGGGAGTTTTGGGAGGGGTTTGTGAATGACATTTTTGGATCGAAGGGGAATGTGGGGAAGGTGTGACGGATGGAGAGACAGGGCAGGCCCTGAATCAATCAATCTGGTGTGGTTTGATAGGGGATGGTGGGCGTTGATGGTTGCTTGTGTTGGTGTCGATGCTTTGCGACTTTTGTTGAGGAAGCATGAATGTCTGATTCTGTAGGTGGTGTTCTGTTCTCGAACGGCATGGTGGATGTATTCCAATGAGATGTCTGTTTAGCAAAATATTCTTTTTAGTCAGTTTGAGCAGGAAAGCACATGTCTCCAATGCCGTTGTAGTCAGCTTGAAGCGTGAACGCAGGCCCATGAACCCAAGCTGAATTGCTTTTTCGCACGCATTGTGATTGAAGATGGGATAGGTGAGGTAATATTACACACCAAAAGTCTTGATTTACGCTAATCCAATCCTAACAAACCCTAACCCTAACATACTATTCGTCCCTGGGATCATGCTGACTTAGGGGCCTAATTAGCGGCTGTTTCTAGGGGAATTGGGCCCAGAAAGCCTTATTTATTGGGCTTGGGGCCCGCTATTATCTACGCCTGAACGACCACCTAGGCACCCTTTTCAGGGGGCTCTGTTAGGGCTGAAATCACGAGTTTTGGTGGCATTCTCCGTTTTTTTAGTTAGTTTTAGTGGAGGAGTTGATGGTGATGTATTTTATATAAGTCTACTGCAGTTGGTGTCAGCTTGGAACGTGGATGCAGGGAAGGGAACCTGAGATGAAATGGTTTTTGCACGTATGGTGATTAGAGATGGGGTGGGTGAGGGAATATTGCAGTAAAGAATATGACGGGGATAGTAATCAATCATCCTTCTCCACTGCAACTACGTTCTTTTAGCACCGCGAGGCTTGGCCTGTGGACCCGGACTGATTCTGGTATAAACAAAGTAATAAAACTAAATCAAGGAGAGCATCAACAAGGCGCACAGTCGTAACTACCTTAGCTTACCTACACAGCGTAAATTTAGCCCCCAAAGCCTATTCGAGTTTAGCTCCAGCAGGGTTAAACCCGATATAGCAAATCCGACATCCCCTCTGCTTACTTCCAGCTCACTTTGACGTCCAACATGCATCGCAATGCCCGATTCCCGCCCCTATGATACCTTAGAGACAGAAGGTACCGGCGAGCCAGATCAACAATCCCTGCTCGCCGATGAAAGTCCTCAAAATGGCGACATAAGACCTTCTAAACATGTTCCTCGCCGCCAATCTTCTATTTCACAGCCTCCTCCGGATGGAGCACCGCGAACACCGAGGACACCGCATCGTGTACGGTTTGAGATTGAAGAGGAAAGAGAAGGGCGGATGAATGGGCATGCGTTGAGTCCTGGAGGGGAGAACGATGATGATGGAGAATGGACAGAAGAGGAAGATTATCTTGAAGCTGGGAGGAGGAGTAGTACGACGGGGCAGAGAGCACCGTTGCTGACGGATGTGGAGGCTCCGAGCGTTACTGCGGCGCTGGAGTTCAATGCGGAAGATCATTTGGAGAGTGCGAGGCCGAAGAGTGGGATGAGTAGTGCGTTTATGAATATGGCGAATAGTATAATAGGGGCTGGAATTATTGGTATTTTCTTGATTTGGTAGATGAGGATTGGGTTGTTAGGCTGAGGATGAATTTTAGGACAACCATATGCGTTCCGGCAGGCGGGCTTGACGATGGGGATATTGTTGCTTGTAGTCTTGACTGTTACTGTATGTCCATTCTCTTATACGTAGTTGAAAGCGGGAATTGACTGGATGATAGGTCGACTGGACAATTCGGCAAGGATCCTTTTCCATCCCTGCTATCGTTGTTCTATGCCAGTATGAGCAGAAGGACTAATCGTGCACGTAGCCTGATCGTCGTCAACTCAAAGCTCAGCGGTGCAGACTCTTTCCAGGGGTATGGCAACGCTGTCCATAATCCTAATAGTCTTTGAATCCTAACGGGACGAAACAGAACGATGGAACATTGTTTCGGGAAGTCAGGGCTCGTCGCGATATCTGTATGGACCCGCTCATGCCTAACCTGCATTTACTAACAATCTTCATTCAGGTCGCCCAGTTTGCTTTGTATGTTGAGACCACCATATGAATCTCCGCCTGAACTGGTATTAATATGACAACTCCAGCGCCTTCGGAGGCATGTTAGCATTCTGTATCATACTCGGAGATACTATACCCAACGTAGTTGCGGCCATGTTTCCATCACTGCCCGGTACGCCTTTTCTATGGCTATTGACAAATAGACGTGCGGTCATCGTGATATGTGTTCTTGGTTTCAGTTATCCACTCTCTTTATATCGTGACATAGCGAAAGTAAATACTCAGCCTCAGCTCTGCTTGGTGTACCCAGCTAATACCGTGATAGTTAGCGAAGGCGTCAACGTTGGCATTATTGAGCATGATCGTAAGAGCTCCAGCCAAAGTGTCCTTCGACTTACTGACCTAAGTAAAGGTGATATTGTTCACGATCGTAACGCAGGGCGCTAGAATACCAGAAGATCTTAGAGGTAGCCTGAAAGGCTCACTGTTCTTTAGAGATGGCTTCGTCCAGGCGGTTGGCGTCATCGCGTTTGCATTCGTCTGCCGTACGGATTGCCCCCCTAAACAACGACAGCTGGACTGACAAGGCTCTCCAGACCATAATTCGTTATTAATCTACGGGTCATTAAAGAGGCCCACCATGGACAGGTTCGCTCGGGTGACCCATTACTCAACTTTCGCTTCAATGCTGGCCTGCATGATGATGGCTCTGGCAGGATTTTTGACTTTTGGGGATAAGACACAAGGGAACATCCTCAACAATTTCCCTCCTGACAATCTTATGGTCAATATAGCTCGTTTGTGCGTAAATTACCACCTTGAAATTCTGTGCCTGATGACTGATAAAGCTTAGTCTCTTCGGGTTCAACATGTTGACCACCCTTCCTCTCGGTCAGCTATATCATGATCCCGGGCTCGCGAATAAGGCTAATTATTCTCAGAGTGCTTCGTGGCTCGAGAGACCATTCTAGTATGATCATTTCTCTCGCTGTCGTTGTGATAATACAGCTAACCGTCTCTTAGCATTACTGGTTCCCTGGCGAGCCTTTCAATCCCCATCTTCATCTAATATTTACCACATCTTTGGGTATGTTGTCGAATGGTCTTGCGTCTTTCTGCCATCATATCGCCGAAGCTTGAAGTAGCTTGACCAATTTCGGAGACTGACGACTTGAACTAGTTGTGACGGCCATGGCTTTGTCGTTAATGACCTGCGATCTTGGTGCAGTGTTCGAATTAATAGGAGCAACGTCAGCATGTGCTGTGAGTGGTCACGCACTAAGAACCCAGAAAACCTGACTGACCGAATACTCTGTAGCTTGCGTTCATTCTTCCCCCATTGTGTTTTATCAAGTTAAGCACGCGCAGTTGGAAAACGATCCCGGCTGTTCTCTGTGTCGCCTTCGGGGTACGATCTTGCTTGGAAGATTGTTAGATTAGCAAGTCTGGATGCTGATCAACCAATAGATTACAGTGTTTGGCATCAGTCTGTTGCAGGCATCAGCCAAAATAATCAGAAGTAAGCTCTTTCGACCGACGTAAAGCCTGTAATCTAACCAGAGCCTAGACGAAGGGGTAACGCATACCTGTTGACGATTGTCCTCACCCATAGGTCGTCGTTGTACGTCCGTGATCTTATCGCCTAAGAACGGTAACACCGACAAGTCTCAGCGATCCGTGAGATACCATGACGCTCATTTTAGATATAGAGTAAGCCCCTCGAAGCAGGTAGCCATCCGTGCTAATGAAATATCTAGACCAGGGAAAGACACAAGGGTGATGGCGCAGTAGAAGATAGATGGATACAGGTAGGTAGATACGCTGAGACGGGCAACCATCATTTGTGTCCTTCAAGCAGAAAACCCGTCATCCTGTTTGTGAAAACCCGGCACCTCCTACCTTATGTGATCATCGTACGCTCCAATGCAGGTAGAATTGCTGAGCTGGCACCACATAACGTTTGTCTCTCTCAACCCAGGCACACCATCAACCAATGTTGCGGCATCTTGTCTTCTTCCTGAATTTGCTGGCTGTGGAAACAATTTGACTTCCAGAAACTCATTTCGATGTTGCACAGCCAGAGAGCCTTTCTAATTATTTTCGAAGACAGGGCGTCGACTGCCTCACGTCGAATTCCCTCTAAGATTCGTCAAATGTATTGCTGGAACGGAGTGGGTTAGTAATTTTGCAGCGTTAACTCTCTGGACTTCTCGCCGGCCTGCTACCACTCACAGGAAGAAACGGTCCCAGTATTTTCTCCTTACAAGTTGACCCTATGTCATGCTCCAGTCATCGTCGTGTTGTAGCTATACTTCGCGCCTTGGGGGAGTATTCCGGCTTCATGGTCTTTCTTCCATGAAATGGCAGCGGTCGTTTGGAATCTGCACTAGGGTCCTTGAAGGCCAGCTCTATGCAAATTGAAGTCCGCCTACCCGTTGTCAAACTGGACTCCTGTCCACAGGACCTTGAATGTTCCGCTCAGGACTCTTCGAGGCCATGATGTTTTACAAACGGAATCGTACTTGCAGGATTGCTGTAATGCGTGGAAGCTGAGTCGTTGCCTGATTAGAAGCTCAAAGCTCTGACGGAGTGTTGTTCTGTGCCTTGTTTTGTGCCTTTCATTGCTGAGGAAATATCAAAGAGAATCTGACAGAATAAGAGGCCCCGGATCAGATCTCATCTCAAACATTCAAGTCTCGAGCTGTACCAGTGACTACACTTAGACAGTTTAGCTATGCATGATCTACTACAGTCGATTTATTGCATCGCCTAGAGCCGCGTCTATATCATGTCGAATATTTACGAGCGCTACCCCCGCTAGCTCCATCTTACAAATCTCATAACAACAATCACCCGCCGCCTAACCACTCGATAAATTCCTAAGGTTCATTATACAATGCGTTCCGACTGAATTACTCAACATCTCCCGTCCAGTGGTAATTTACCTTGGCTCGAATGTGCCCAATAGATTCCTATCGAAAGATTTCACCAAGTGCATTACTACACCTGGCTTTGGTGCTATTAATCTCAGATTCGAACAATTTGAGTGCGCTCATTCACCTTGTATGCGTGCAATTCACCCGGTAGGTGCCGAAGTCTGACGATCTCGTGCGTCTTTCGCTTATGATACCCGTTTCCTCACAATGACCTACCGTTGTCAAACAACAACACACGTATTGTCAACAAAAAGTCTTCTGTATTGCTGTGAAGTTTGCAGGGTCATTTGCGTGTCGTCCAATGCAGTTTCTAACCCTCCCTGCAAGAAGATAGATTTTCAGACCAGCGTCTAAAATCTCACTCAATGCCGGGCTTCTCACCTTCTTACGAGGCGACAAGCCTCCGTCAAGACGTAATGGACGCAGTAAGTGGAGGCCAATATCAATTGAATGCAATATCTGATCTCTGATTATCAGCAACTTGCATATGAGATGATGGCAGATCTTGGGACAGGGCGACGTGAAAGGATCTCAACGACTGATTTCAAAGAAAACATTCGAGCATTCGTCCCTGCCGCTGAGATCGAGGACTCGAGACTGGCCAATCGCAGTGGTACCGAGGAGAATCGGATTGCTCGGAAAGCTGCTCCTCAGCTCCAAGCGTGGAACAGTGAGTGCACGCTCACTCGTTTTTTTAATCAACCATTGACTCCTCTCTCCTAGCTGCCTACAAATCTCTCAAGGATGACGGCACAGCCGAGGAAAATTTGAGAGAGGTGAACGAGGGACTTGGCCAGACTCATCGCGGGAAACTCCAGGTAATTTTGATCTTCTACCTCTTGCTTACTAGCCCTCACTGACCATCAAACCACAGTTAGATGATAGCTACAAAGATTATACTGGCGACGAGAGCAACTTCCGAGGTGGCTATAGTAGACGTGGTGGGAGAGGCGGGCGAGGGTAAGTCAATAACGCGCCAGTTGTAGATGGCACTGTGACTGATGCCAACCAAGAGGGCGTGGAGGAGGTCGTGGTGGTGGCTTCAGTGGTCAAGCCATTGGCCACCAAGCATCCAAGTAAGACACTGTCAATCCACAACTTGTGTCTGTAATGTGGCTAACGACTGGGCCAGACGACGTGTTACACCTGTGAAGAGGGAACGCGTCGTGAAAGGTTCTTCGGTCAACCGCGAGCCACCGCAATTTAATGCAAACGTTGTCACCAAAGAGTCTGCTGATCTCAAAGCCGCCAGAGAGTTCCAAGCATCCTTAGGCAGTTCTTCCAAGCAGGGCAAAATTCGCACGAAAGGTGCCACTGGCTCTATTCATGGCTCCCAGTCATCTCGGAGCCTTCTCGAGGAGAGATTGGCGAAGCCTACGGCTAAACCTCCTAGACAAGGGTATATGGCACTCAATGAACGCCATCACTCATCGCTGACATTTGGCAGCCCAGTCGCTCAAGTAGAGCTTGCGTCGCCAGAAACTTTCATGGCAATAGCACGCATTCGCGCGAATATCCCTAGGACTGCTGAGCAGCCAGCTCAACAGCCAAATAAAGCTACGGTACAGTCTTCAGAATCTAAGGTCGTTCGACCTGTTGAGGCTTCTGCTCCTAACGTCAAGACCTCACTTCCGACTGCTACACAGCAGATTACATTCGGCACGATGGCTGAGCAGCCAGCTCAACAGCCAAAGAGGGCTACGGTACAGTCTTCAGCATCGACGTTTGCTCGTCCCGTTGAGGCTTCTGCGCCTAAAATCAAGATCTCGCTCTCTACTGCTACACAGCAGACTATATCGGGCAAGGTTGCTATAACGTCCCCTAACAAGGTGGAAATCTCGCTTCCATCTAAGAAAAATCAAAGTGTAGCTGGCCTTTCCCCCGCCGCAAACGCAGATTCAACTAAGGCCAACGAGCAACGCGTACCTGAGGTCTCGCGGCCGCAATCGCCCCAGCAACCCTCGACTTCTGTCCTGGATCCAATGGGGCATCTTCGAGCTCTTGAGGCGAGCGGTTTGTTGAGCAAAGAGCTGACTGACATGCTCAATAATGCCATTCGCACTTCATTCCAAGCTCAAGCTACTACCAAGACAACGACCGAAGCAAAGCCTAGAGTAACGATCTCAAACGATGCAGTGGTCCAGGATGAGCCTTCACGCCCAGTGACATACACCCAGGCTGAGCTCAAGGCCTTACGGCCTAAGGCTGACTTAAATTCACCACCGAAGGTGTCTTTCACGGCTCCCCAAGTGACTGATGCTACACGAGAAGCTGAGAAGCCCACCAATCCGTTTGTCGCTCCAAATGATCCGCTTCAGCCGACTGGCCCAGCAGAAAACCCGCGCGGCATCGCTCAGAGACTCGCAGATCAAAGGAAGGCACTGATCGGAGAACACATTCATCGTACGAGATTTCAACCTCCCCTCCAATTCCTGATTGAAGGTTTCAAGAAACTGAGTCTACATGACTATACCAATACTGAATCAGCCACAGGAAGCTCGGATACGACGTCGACAAAACCATCGAAGGCCACGGAGAATCCGTTTGGCTCCTCAAAGTCCATAAACCCAACGCCTGGGCTACCCTCCCATCTTCGTGAACAAGTTCCTGCTACTGACCATGGCGCGGCTATGCGTGCTCAATACGGGATTGAGAAGCCACTTGGTGCGCCAAAGCCTAGAGGCTCCGGGCCTGAATTGCCCCATCATCTACGGAACATAGTTCCTGCTACTGCCCATGGCGCGGCTATGCGTGCTCAATACGGGATTGAGAAGCCACTTGGTGCGCCAAAGCCTAGAGGCTCCGGGCCTGAATTGCCCCATCATCTACGGAACATAGTTCCTGCTGCTGACCACGGAGCTGCTGTGCGCCGACAATACGGGATACCTGACTTCACCGCGCCAGGTTTCAAGACCCAAGCCAATCCCATGACTGTCCCAAATGCCAGTGAGACTTCGTCCGAGCCTCGGAGACGCAGCCAAGCTGGTGCAAACACCAGTCCTACGGCTCGTCCGCACGCCTCTACGAAGGCCAGACCTTCCCTACCAGGCTTTCTACGCGAGCAAACTGTTGGAGATGCTGGCGCTGCAGCCCGTGCTCAGTACGGCGGCGAAGTCCCAGCTCCACTCGCGAACAAGCGAGCGCCTTCCGCTACAATATCAAAGGATGAAAATACAGCGAGGTCGCGCCCTCAGCTGCCGGCTCATCTACGAGGACAGACGACCGGGGATCCTGGGGCCGCGGTTCGTGCGCAGTACGGCAATGTGCTAGCACCGGTGACCAACAGCCTGAAGTCTTCATCAAGTGCGCCAAGGCAGGAACCCTCGTCGCCGACAAAGCCTCGTAGCGGCTCCAAGGTCAATACTTCAGGCTTCATCGGTCTTGCCCAAGCCGCTCGCAACGTTATGAAAGAGGAGGACGATCCCATCAAAATTGCGTCTTCGAAGGGATTTTAAGAAAATGCGGAAGGACCTATCATGCTAATGCTTTAATGACCTCATGCTCAAGTGTTTGCATCAAACAAGGAAAATACTTAAGAACCCAATGAGTGTAGCTTGCGGCGGATGTTTGCAAAATGTTTGATACAATTGTTACCATAATGTTTCATTGAAAGCGAGATTGACAGGTTTGGCTTAGATAGAAGTCATTTACGATAATACCAATCGAATTCTTTCAAATAGTGGGGATTTCGTAGCCCAAAGTCGCAACAAAAAGATGAACATTGCCAAAATACACGAGTGATCATGCTCAAAATATCCATCCTTTTTAGGAAATTGTTGCAAGAGATAGCCTGAGGAGCTATAATATATGGAAATGCGGCTTCTAATATAAGATACGTGATGGGCTCGTGTGATGGCAGACGCTGGAATGGCAAATAGCAAATAGCAAATTGATGCTGTTTGTCCAACAGAACTACTACACTTCAAGGCAATAACTTTCTATGCTGCAGAAGCTTCCGATAATATCATCAAAAACGCTAACGTTTCCTGAAACCAACATTTCCGTGTCTTGAAGAATATTGACATTTATACTAAGCTTTGCTTGCAATTCCAGCCCTTTATATCTCCGAAACATATTCTGGCATTCACGAATCCCTACATACGAAACATCATTTCACTAGCAACCCAATCTTTTTTCAAAGTTCCGCACTCCTTCAATCTCCACGCTTTTACGCAAACTAACCAGTATATACGGCCACAGACCGAAGAAAACACGGCATCCCGCAACGTCAAGCTCCAGATCGACCTGTTAGTAGTTGCCAGCGAATCCAGGTTGCTGTATATTTTTACTCTTGTTTTTTTTGGCATTATTTTGTGTGGTGTGGGAGAAGTTTTTGGGTTGGTGATGATTAGTGAGTATGATTTGACACAATGGACAATGGAGGTTCGGCGTTTAGGTATTTAGGCATTTAATTTCCCTTATCTAGCAAGTTCAAGGTCAATTAATCCTGAAAGGATATTTGAAGTACTTTAGATTTTTCATTCTACAACAGATTTAGAGACGCAAAGGCTTTTCGAAAGTTGATTTCGAGGGTTGGAATATTTAGTAATGGCTAATTTTATGCTTGAGGTGGGTTTCACGAGAGGAGAATCAGAATTGATTTCTTTCGCCATGGCTGTCCCAGAATGAATCCGAAATACGTGGGAAATTTTATTCAAAAAATCATCCAGAGGATGGATCCCCAATAATATGAGATGCCGGGTGCTTGATAATTGATTGAAATAATGGATTCGCCAGGAAGCTATCTCCTCCTCAATACAGAAAACGCCAAAGCACCATGCCATGTAACCCACCAGAAAAGTTCATTACTCTAATCTCCTAAATATTCAGCATATCCCTTTCCCCGCCCTCCACCCCAACAACCCTCTGCCTCTTCTCTCCCTCCCCCCCACCACCAACACCAACCCCCAGATTCGTAACATCCCCCAACGCCGACCTTCCACCCACCCCCCCCTCCGCCGGCCTCTTCATCATCATTTGCGGCGGCTTATACGATCCCCGGTTCTGCAACGGACTCGCATTACTAATCGGCATACCCACCTTCCTCATCTTATCAATCGCCTGAGGATTATTCGCAAAGTTAGCACGCGGAACAGGTGGAGGTGGTGGTGGGGCGCCGACGAGTTCTCGGCCTATGGGTTTGGTTTTTGTGTGGTCTACGCCTGCGGTTTTGCGGATGGAGGGGCTTTCGAGATGGGGGTTGAAAGCGGGGGCTTTGATGGCGGAGGTGGGGCCGCTTTGGAGGGATTCGGCGGCACGGGCGGTGAAGAAACCGATGGGGGGGTCGGAGGAGGATGGGTTTGAGGAGTGGAGACTGGGGGGTTCGGAGGGGTGGGTTGGGGCGGGTTGAGGGTTTGGAGGGGGGCGTGGTGGTTGGAGTTGTTGTGGTCTGGCTGAGGGGTTTTCTTCTTTTGGTAGGACAGGTCGCTGAAGAGGAGGCTGCAGGTTGTTCGTTGCCCTTGACGATTCGCCCCGACTATTTGGAGGTGCCATGCTGTGGTTGCCGGGGACCACAGGCGTCTGTGGGCCTGGAAGAATCCTAGTAGAGTTGTTTTGTGCAAGTGGGGACCTAGGTCTTTGCGGGTTGGTTTGACCCGGCGCACGGCTTGGAGGGTGCCCTTTATTCGGCAGACTGTTTCTACGCCTGAAATGTGCCGATGGTACCGAAGGATCTACAGTGACCTCGTCTGGATGATCTCCTTGCGGGACGCTGAAATCCACTTCGTCGAAATCGTCACCTGAGTAAAGTCAGTAGATGTCACAGTATGAGAAGATGGTCCGGTCTCACTTCCAAATTCGTCTTCTGGGTCTCCAGCAAAATCTACCAAGCATATCAGCAAGAATTCGAGATCAAGTTGATTATGGCAAAACGTACTTGTGGCTCGCGAGTCGTGTGTGTCCGTAGCCCATTCTCTTCGCAATTGGGGTAGGCTGGCATGTGACGATAGACTCCGTTCCAGAGGCTCTTCCTTGACTGGACGGAAGTCTGGATGTCTGTGGAGATTATCTGGATCCCACTTCGTCTACGCTTCGTTAGCTCTATCAAAGAAATCCAGAACCACCACTTACAGGTGCAATCTTGAGCTTCGTAACCCTAGCCACGTAGTCTTTATCATACACGCAATTCCCGAGTAAATTCCCAAAATTTCTTAGCGCTCTTTTCAATCCATCTGTTGTCCCTTCTTTCTTTGCTTTTTCAAAAGCTGGGGCTTTGCCTTTGCAATTCTCAATGTGACCATAACCGATATCCTAATGTGCGTAAGCAATCTTCACGAGATACTAGACATCTGCATCTTTCCCACCTCATGAAATGTCCCATCTTTAAGGGTCACTCTGACGACGACTGATAAGCCAAGGCTGACCTTTCCAGTAGTTTGGTTTTCATCGACCTAATCAAGGCTTAGATTGGGTCCCTGACCTTGCCATGACTGTGGTGCTTACGAAGTCAATTTGGACGTTCCGGATGGTACTGGACCAGCCGTTGAAGCCGAACACTTCATTTGCGAGATTGATGCATTTATCTGCGGACAGATAGTGTACCTTCCCTCCTCCAGCACCTGGCCGTGACGATATATATTCTGGCCCAAGCTGCTTCTCTAGACGACTCGATAACGTAGCAATTTCTTGAGCAGTGTATCCGCTGATTTGAGGCTTCACGTCCTCAAATGGATTGACCGAGGTGACAGCCGGCTTGTGCTGTTCGCCATGTCTGTTTCTTGTCAGCTTTGGCTTGCACTAATAGAATATTATTCCTTACTCTGGCATTCTGGATGAGACTGATGCTTTGGCATAGCAGTAGCAATCCAATTAAGCACTCTCAAGGCTGGCTTTCTCACTCCGCAACTTTCTGATCACGGAGAGATGTCGGACGCGAACGCGGTGCCGCGGGTAAACTTAGGCGCGATATCACGTGACCATTATCCAGCCACTACTGTGTATTGTTTACTCATTTAAGATACCTACCTTCATGCTTTCACCGTTGCACAGCCTTGTCTACGCGTGTTTGGTCCTCCTGCACTTTTTCGACTGGTACTATAGTAACAACGCTTTGAGGCGGGACTTCAGCTCTTGCTTATACTAAACATAACTTGCAACAAAGCTGTACGTTTTAAGAATATAAAAATGAAGTATGTGCCCATACCATGGATGCTGCTAGTTCTTTGAGAAGTGAATCTTTTAGGAGTTTAATTCGAATGTGCCGCACGTGTCATCATTTGGAGGGGTCTACTACAGTGCTGGCACGCTTCGCCTGTTTAGCCAAAAACAATTGGTAAGATATATTGCATCACAGCTTATGACTGTGTCCTAAACGCCTTGCTATGATATGGATAATGCTTCTAAAAACTCCAATGATGCATTCGTCGTTATCCATGTGCTCGTGCGATGCGTAAGAATACTCATCTAACAATGAGGGAAGCGCTCGGCACTAATCCCAATTCTTTCAAAGAAGCACCGAAATCCACAGAGTCAAATACTTTCTTTGGGTAATTTTGCATGAAACTCTCGACTTCGACACCAGATTCCTGGGTCACGATTGAAGCGACCTCGAAGAGCGTGGCATCAACCGAGAAGGACCTCTGGATGTTTCCTGAAGGAGTCTGGAGTCGCAGCCGTGTCTCTGTATATGCTGATGCTGGCTTCGATGCGACAGGTCCTGAAGTAGTTGCTATACCCGGGGCCTGTGCAGCTACTGGTGCTGCTCGGCCCTCGCGCTCGGCTTTCTCCTTCTCTGCCTTCAGCCGCCGCTCTTCTTTATCTGCAGCTATCTTCTGCTTGATTCGTTCTTTGGCCGCTATCTCATCTTGCTTCTCCTTTCGCTTGGCCGCCGCATCCTTGAGCTGCTCCTTCTTCTTGAGATCTTCCTTGATATCCTGTGTCTCTTTTGTACTCTTCTGCCGTATTTTCTGACCTATGAATCAGCATTACATCCGAGATCACCCGTACTGCGAAATACTGACTTCATTCTTCTGCCTGTCTAATTTATCCTGCTCAGAGCCCCCAGCCCTCTTCTCTGCGAGCTTTTTTCGGAGTTCCTCTAGTTTAGCCTTCTTCTCCTCTTCTGTCAACGGCGCGATCTCCTCAGTCGACTCAGCGAAGTCGACATGACCGGATTTAGAGGCATGGAACTCGGCTTGTGCTTGGCTCCTGAACTTCCTTCCACAATCGTTGCAGACTAGCGATTTTGCTACTTCCCCTGGTTTCAGAGCATCGGCCACAGTCTCAGGATTAGTCTCTGCTCTGTCCTCGGCCTCAGCGGCTTCACTGGCGGTAATGTCTTCAAAAGACTTGTCCTGATTCTTCTCGAGCCACTCCAGGGCTCCCTGCACTGGTGATGAAGTTAGCCTCCCGTACTATTGGACATTTCAAGTCGTATGGGAGACTTGCATCCCCCAGTCTCCTTCACAGCTAACTCAGCTCGCGGTTTCTCAAAGCCCATATCAATAAGCGTGTCGAGGTCGGAAGATGCCATAATGGTTTACTAGTGAACGCGAAGTAGACGTTAAAACTATAACTCAAAGGAAGCACAGAAGTCAATCGACAATCGTAACCCAAAACTGCAACTCGCTGGAGATTTACATGTAAAGTTCGGAGGCGTGCTTAACACGACAAGGCTTTCAAAGTCGGATTTTAAACGTCATTTCGGAGATCTACCGCGGCACGCGGCAGCGAGAGAAGCGCCGCCCTACGTCCTGCCAGTCGACCTATTTGTCCCTGCCAACAATTCCACTGTGCTTCATTGTCCTAAGTCGCTCAATTCGTTTCTTTTGCAACCGTTCGAGGTGAAATCATTGTCCACTTTGCCCGCTTCGTCCAAAACGTCAATTTGTAAGCAAAACACAGGCACCACACATCCGTCACTATCATGTCTGTATCACTCGACCCGCCAGAGCTTGGATTCCGACGTAAGTGTTGAATCCTTAGGATAACTTTCTCGAGACTGAGAAGCCTAGGTCCTTTTACGCATGAGGTCACGCAGCTACTGCGCCTGCGGAATCCAAGCAATGACCCTATAGCATTCAAAGTATGACATAGTTCCAATCTTAGCACGCTATTTCAATACTGACTTTTCCGCCCTTCAGGTTAAGACTACAGCTCCCAAGCAGTATGTTCTACAATAACCGTTTCCAACTATCATGCTGAAATATGGCTAGGTATTGCGTGCGGCCTAATTCGGGGCGCATTGAAGTGGGCAACGAAGTTGAAGTGCAAGGTACGAATGAAGGAGCATGATGAATTCACAAATACAAATTAACACTTTTTAGTCCTTCTTCAGGCAATGAGAGAAGACCCTCCTCCGGACGCCAGATGCCGTGATAAGTTTTTAGTCCAATCTGTCGCCATTACGCCGGAGCGCGACTTCGGCAATATCACAGCTATTGTCAGCTTTTGGAATTGAAAATGACTGACCATGTGCTAACGATATGCCAGTGGCAAAATGTGGAGAAAATCGCGAAAGGTGCCATTGAGGAGAGGAAGATCCGCGTGGTCTTCTTACCAGCGGAAGGCGCTACAGCCACACCACAACATAACAACGTCAATGGAACCGTAAGATAGCAGACAACTCTTCTTTTCATTAAGCAATACTAATGAAAATCGCAGCACCTTAGCACATCAAGCGATGCCCCCCCAGCCTACGGCACCCCCTCTCAAACCTATAGCTCCCCCCAAGCCGAAAACACCGTCCCTGGCGCCCGCGCCGCAGCCCCCGAGCCGGCCCCCAGCACCGAAACCAAACCTACCTTCACGGAGACCGCCAGCAATGCTGCGCAGCAAGCCCAATCGACAGTCAGCAATGCTACATCCGCCGCTATCGCCGCCGTCCCAACGTCTGGCGAAGACCTCCGCGCGCAACTGGCTCAAGCGAAAGCCACGATCGCCAAACTGACACAGCAGAACGAGGAGCAAGGGCTGAGACAGCGAAAAGCTGATGCTGTGAATCAGGACTCAAGGGAACGTATTACGAGCGGGACCACGGGAATGGGCGTACAGCAACAGCCCGGGGATGGAGTTCCGGTGCAGATTGTAGCCGCGTTGTGTTTGTTGAGCTTTTTGCTGGCGTATTTCTTATTCTAGTGGTTGGAACGGGGTTGGCGTAGACACCTTGCATTAGGTTTTGGAAGCGGACGATGGCGATTTGATATTACTGGTTGCAGCATCAAGCAGATGATATGATGGGATGGCGGAAGCTTGGACCTAAAGAAAAAACATGAAAATGGACAAGCAATCACATGCCCGGGTTGATGTCTTTATGAAAGAGTAAAGAAAACCTACTTAAGAGACGGGGGCCTACAGTGTTTCACATCATGCGCGCCTAGAAAACATGGTGCTAGCTTACTCTTGATCCATTCGAGTTCATTGGCGAAACAATACCACAACTTTATATTTTTTTTCATTGGAGGGGAATCATGGCTTGTTTCTTGGTGAGAGGCCTTGTATGCTAGGTTTGGTAGATAGAATAACAAGTCAACGATAATGAGACCTAAGTTTTTGGCGAAACAATACCACGATTATATTTTTATTTCCATTGGAGGGGAATCATGCATGGCTTTGTTTCTTGGAGAGAGGGCCTTGTATTCTAGGTTAGTAGATAGAATAACAAGTCAACGATCACGGAATGCGATAAATGTATAATTGTGTATATATACTGATTTGCTTTTCTCTCTGCTCTATGTCGTTGCATAATGTCTATCTGAATCATATAACCAATCCATCCATCCTTTTCATTCATTATCCCAGGCACACACACGCGTGACAGATCCCCATCACTCACTCATCTCACCCCTGCAATCACCTTCCCTTCATTCGCACCCAACTCCTCCTCCCTCCACCCACCACCCCCTCCAACTTTTCGTCCCCCCTCCTTTCTCTTAACCCTACACCACAACCCGACCTCCCTATCCCAAATAAATTGCCAAATCACCCACGTCCAGCTCGTATGATGTGGTAAATCGGCATAGAATTCCTTTGCCATCTCATGTAAAGCTGGTAGCCGCGTCCATGGTATGGCTGGGAAATCGTGGTGTTCGTTGTGTAAGCCGACGTTATAGGTAAGGAGGTTTAATGGGCCGTAGTAGGAGAATGTTTCAGGGATGGGGACAGGGTTGGGGGTGGCTTTTGCGATGCGGGATGCCTGATCGAAGACGTAGTGTTCGGCGATGAAGTGGCCTGCGCAGGGATGTAGGGAGCCTGCGAGGAAGGAGCTTGTGATTAGGTAGATTAGGGCTTTAATGCCGAAGTAGTGGACGAGGAGGAGGTCGAAAGAGAATTGGGCGAGGATGTTGAAGAGGTGGATGTGGGTTAGGGGGAGCTTATAGACTAGCATAGGGCGGAGGGCGTAGAAGAGGATTTGGAAGGTGCAGAAGAAGGCTTTGCCGAGGATGGAGTCGAGGAAGAAGGCTTCGAGGGCGGTGGGGAGGTCGGTGTCGAGGCCGTCGACGCCAAGGGATTTGTGGTGAGTTAGATGGTAGGGCTGTTGTTGGAATTAGTATTGAGTTGGATCGCTTTTGGCAATGCAGATACGGTCTGGTTGGGCTTACTCTGAAAGCAGCGCTATATGGGATTCCAATGGGGAGATTGGCGAAGACGGCGAAGAGTCGATTTGCGAGAGGGGCTTTGAAAGCGAGGTTGTGGGAAATTTCATGGATGGCTAGGAAGAGGTTCTGGTTCGCTGTTGCACCGATGATGTAGGCTGTAAGGATGAATCGTAGAGAAAGAATTGGTGCATCTCTTAACAGTGCTGCACACGTCAATTGCAATGCGACAACGGCTAGTACGAAGTATTTCGTCAAGGGTTCTGGCCCGCAGAGCTTGGTTACCTGGGACGAGGTTAGCTAACGCGAGGGAGCTGTGCTCGGAAGGCTGAGTACTTCTGGATGTGCTTTGATAATGGCTTGTCTTCGTGACCTGTGAGGTTCCTCTGTATATGACCAAAAGAATTGGTCTCCATCGAAGCGAGCGGATACCTGCTTGGGCAGGTCAGGCTTTGAGGAAGCCCGTACCGTGGTCGTTGCAATTGTGGAAGGCATATTCAGACAAAAAGAGTGTGAGAAGCATCAATTGATTGTAAACATAATAACAATCCCGTCTAGGCTCCAATTGAGGGTTAAGGTCGTTAGGGAGGAGCTTCTTTTGTGGTTCAACATTTCCACGCCCAAATGGAATCAAGGGTCCATTTGCTAAAGTTGGCAGCTTTAGCCGTCAATAAAATACACGCTAGTGTTTGAAGATACCGTTCTACGTATGATACTTGCATTATCAAATATAACATGGAGTATCCCTCTTCTTGCCTGAGAGAAGTTTCTGATTTGTATATATAGACTAGACCTGATATTCTATGGATCGATAAAGGATCATTCGATTCCAGTATCAGAGTCTAATGCAGTTCCATGACCATGAGTATATGTTTCGTACTAATAGTCATCCCCTCGACTGATGACCTCCTTAACTGTAGGTCGCATGAGGATAGTCTATGGGATATCAGCACGCAGGAGTGAGGGATGGGTTCCCAGGTAGACTTACATGTTCAAATTGGGCTGTATAAGAGCCTTTAACATCGCAAAGGGGCGGATAGGCTTCTACGATGCCACTTGAGACCAAGTTGTTCAGCTATTGCATGTTAGCCTAATGTGGATTATTCTGGCAATGGGATGGAATGCCTTACTCCTAAGAGGTATTTTTCGTGTCCAAGGCGGTCAAGGTACCTTCGACAGAATGGCAGAGTACCGAAATTCTTCGTGATAGTGTTCAATAAACTCCTGGCTGATGAAACTCTTAAAGCAACATTCGGTGCATCTGCTCTCTTCGCATAGTGTGACGTTTCCATCTGCTTCGAGTCAGTATGACTAGATATCTGTAGCAAGACAATCTTACATCATCCCTGACATAGCCCTTGCCTGTGGATCCAAATGTCTCGATGGCGAAAATCTCGCCTTCTTCCATCTTCGTTTGATCGTGGCTCTTCACAATAGGCACGCTTTTGCCGCCATGTATACTATATTGAACAATATCATGGCCGTTCAAATTTCGAATCGCCTTGACCGGCAACATTTGACCTTTGATCTCCACTTCATAACTTTCCATTGCCTCTTGAATGGCTGCGCCAATGTCGCCTACTCGCACGTCGATACCAGCTTCCTTCACGAAATTCAGTATAGTCAGTTCACATTGACAGGGAAAACGACTACTCACTCTGACCCCAGTATTCGTAGCATCCTTGACGGCAGCCAATAAATTATCATAAACAGGATTGAAGGTCATAGTGAACGCACTATCAACGATCCTTCCATTGATATGAGAACCAAAATCAACTTTCATCACGTCGTCTTCCTGCAGTACCATTTTGTTACCAGCGTTTGGCGTGTAATGAGCCGCACAGTGATTTATGCTGAGTCCGGTTGGGAATCCCATTCCACCTTTTATATTATCCCCTTCCTCCAGGCCTTGGTGTCCAGTCAAAGCTCTGACACTATCCTCAATACCTTCAGCAATCTCCGTCAGTGTTTGACCCGGCTTGATATTCTTTTGGGCCCACTGTCTAACTTGTCTGTGTACCTCCGCGCCTTGCCTGTATTCATTCAGGTAATCATTATTCATTCGATCTAAGTGACGCTTTTCTTCACTGGTGGTGCGGAAGCTATTTTCATTCCGATATTCGCATATCTCGCCTTCGGGATATTGGCCGTTTGGAAAGAGATCTGATATAGGTACTCGAGGGGGCGAGGTTTGTGTTTTGCTACCACCTGCCCCACCCTTCTTCTTCTTGGGCTTCCTCTTTTTCTTCTTTTTGGCAGCTGTATGACTTTTAGCCCAATCTTCCACAATTGCTTTTGCACGTTTACCTCCAGGCGCTCCTGTATCCACATTACCTGCATCCTCCTCTTTATCATCATCCGAGTCATCATTCTCATCTTTTGCTGAAGCTACCTCTTTGGCCCCGTTCGCATGACCATTTACTGTAGCTGAACCGTTGACTGTGGAATGTTAAGCATGAATCTGCGAGTATCCGAGGTCTTCTTACGGTTCATCGATTCCAATCCTTCAGCTACCTTGGCAGCCATGTTCAACGATATATCGCAATGATAGCTGTAGAGATGATCGTCAGATTCGAGGAACCTTATAGCGTCTCCATATATAGTTTGGACTTTAATTGCCAAGATTTCACAAGGCGCATGAGTAGAGGCTTGGGGGATGGACAGTGGGGCAAAAAGCGAGCAGCACGTAAGGCTGCAATTATATTCGCGCTACAACCTAATCATCTCCGGCATCCATTGAGCTTTTCCATTAATTATATTCACCTTAGACATTTCTTATAACTAGGGATCTATATTCTATTTTTTTTCGAGCTCCAAGAACTGATATATACAAATGCTATCGTTCTCCTCTATCAGGTTCTTGTGCTGTCTCAACATCCTTCCGCTCTTCATCCTCTACATCTCCAATCCAATTTCGAAAGACGATTGTCAATAGACTCCCAGCAGCTATCTGAAGACCCTGGAAAATGACCATTGGGATTTGAAGCTTTGACTCCGTGATAGGTGCTAGCCCAGCGAACATAACGTTGGAGAGCGGAACCCCCATTGCTGGCGTCTTTGCCGGAACGACGTAGGCCACGGCAATCGTGTCGGCTTTATCGAGCCAAAGTCTCGAAAGTAAGAAGCAAGTGACTGTCCATAATGTGTAGAACACAATAGACATGAACACAATGAAGACTATGTTGTTGCCCTTCACGCTATCGAAAGCGTGGGTTTCAAAAGCTTGGTCGTATGTCTGCCATATGATGATCAGGAGTGACCATGATCCGAGCTTTGAGAACTTCCAGTCATTGAAGACTTTATGGGTTGCTCTTGGAAACAGGTTCTGTAAGACTTGGCCCACAAACTAATATGTACTCAGCAATAATTCTAAAATTCCAAATGATTCGAGACTCACAAGAGGGAGAAATATCGACAGTCCCAATTGCTTAAACACTCGTTTATATAACTCTCCAAACCCTCCAGCTCCAATACCAGGTACAACTTTTGTATACCACGCTCCAGTACTTAAATACATTAGGATTAAGAGTGGTGATATGAAGGGCCCTAGGAAATTTCCTAGTGTAGATTGAACTACAGTCAAAGCCTGATTGCCATTGGCCTGTTTCGTCATAATAACATTGGAAGAGATCGTTGTTGGAACACAACCAGTGAATATCAAGCCAACCAGGAGGCCGGGGTCCATAAAGTCAGGATTCGTTGCGCAAAGGCTGACAACACCATACACGATGACAGACGTGAGGAGGAAAGACTGGAGTTGGACAAAGATATGTAGCTTCCAGCGGCTGTAATTCGCAAATAGGACTTTGGTAGGCAAGGTGCAGCCTGTAATCAGGAAAATCACAGCCACGCAAAGGTATGTGACTACTATTTCCTTCTTTTCCTGCTGGGAACCAGGAACTTGCACCTGGGACGCCAGAAGAATGAAGAATCCGAGAGCTACCAGGAACCATTGGTCTGCTATGAACCATTTGATATTTGAAAGATAACGTCTCCATCTTGGCCTTGAAGGAGTGCAGCGACTGTCTTGGTGACTAGTACTTGGACCTAATTGGATAGACGATCGTGAAGAAGAGACTGGATTATCGCTCTGCGCTTCTCCATTCTCCTCGATTTGAGAAGATCGAGCGGTCTTGTTCAAAGTAGACGAATAGCCCGCCGAAGCCTCATCTGCATTTGCCTGGCTATTGGGGGCCTGAGAAGGCATTGCGCCTTACTTGTTGTATACTAGTTGGGCAGCCACCCGCGAAGACCATGAAATCAACTATGTAATGCCATCCCAGCTCTTTCAGATAAGTCCTCGAGTACCAAGAGACCATTTTGCAGAGAAGAGTCACTTATGAGTGACCCTAACGCAGCGGCGAGGACCGGAGGCAAATAGACGTCATCAAGCAGCAACGAACAAAGTTTTCGGTATTTCTAGCGCATAACGTCAATTAACCATCTACACCATAACCTAAAAACCACAACAACAGTATGGCCATCGAGCTCAGGCATTGAATAGGACCACCACAACACCAAACCTCAGCATGAGGCATGCCACTACGACCTTCATGCCTATCCCCAGCCTTCCACATCCCTCGCTCTCTCCCTCTCCTCCACTTCCCACCCCCCTCCCACTTCCACACCACCACCGCCCATCTCGCCTCCCCCCCAAACCACTACGAAACCCTAGGCCTTGACCCCACCGCCACCACCCACGCCATAAAAAAACAATTCTACACCCTCTCCAAAACCCACCACCCGGACCTCAACCCCCACGACCCCACCGCCACCACCCGCTTCGTCGCCATCTCAGAAGCCTACGCTATCCTCGGCAACCCCTCCAAACGCGCCACCTACGACGCCGAACGCGCCCCCGCTCATCACAATCCAGCTCATTCCACCAACAGGCCGAGAGGATCCCATTCCAGTTCTAGTACGCCCTTTGGGTCCAGGCCGGCGAGTGGATTGAGTAGACGACGTACGCAGTTTAAGGGTCCGCCGCCGAGTTTTTATAGAAGTGGGGGATGGGGTACGCAGGGGGAGAAGAGGAAAGCGCATGCGCAGGAACGAGATGAAGGGGCTGCTGCTGCTGAGGAGCCGAGGGGTGGGGGAATGGGATATGGGCAGGGTCAAGCGGGTTGGAATGACGTACCGCATTTTGATCGTGAGGGGCATTATCGGACTCAAGAGCATCAGGATATGAGGCGGCAGAGGCGGATGCAACAGGAAGCTGGGTTGGGGGAGTATTCGGAAGGGGGAAGTCTGTTGGCGAAGTTTGTGGGGATATGTGGGGTGGTTGGATTTGCGGTTTTGATTCCTGGGGTGGTTGAGGGGTTCATGGTTGGAGGAAAGGGGAAGCCTGATGGGAAGACGGATAATGGATGATAGATTAGGTAGTGTCTAAATCTAAAAATCTCATGAACGTCCATGTTGCAAGAATGTAAGGAAAATAAAAAGGTAATTTATTACATCGCTATCAGATGCTCTATGGTATTAACAGACAGGCGGATTGGATCAGATCTCTGGGCTTCTGCTACCAAAATAGGGGTCTTGACGCGGGTTTCTGGAGCGATATTTGGAAAAGCTTCCTCAGGGGATTCTATAGGGGTTGAGCCTGTTTCAAATTGAGTTTGGGAAGGACAATAACTTTCTTAACCAGCCTTTTCGGTTGCTGAAGAATGCGATGATTCATCTATCCCTCGAATTCGAAGCTTACGCCAACCTGTGTATCATGGTCAATTATTGGTACATTGGATGAGGGAGGAATTGAACCTTGTGTGCAGCCTCATTCAAATTTTGGGTATCAAGAGAGACACCAAGACCAGTAGTAACACCCGGCCGGAGCTTCACGTTGTAGGCTAGAGCAGCAATCCCTCGGTCGTTGATCTTGGCCTATTCAAGACATGCGGATTAGCTTCAATGTTCGAACGGATTGGGAGGGGGTTCGTACCTTCGCGAACGAGGCAGGATCCAGGCGGTACTTGCTGGCAACTTCTAGACCAACATTGTTGCTACTCTTGGAGTCCCATGTTGCTTTAGCACCTGCCTCAACCTGGGAGTTGACTTTATGGTAGTACGAGGCAGCAAAGACGCTCAGATTGTTTGTAGCGGTGATGGCAGCGCTGTACTCTGGCTGCGTATAACCAATGGCAGCAGCGTACTTGGTAATGGCAGCTTTTTGCGCGTCATAGCCGGCTTCGGCACCAACCAAAAACCCTTCGTGGCCCAGAACGGCGTCAACGTTGGCTATAGGGCCCTTAAGAACGTCGAAGAAGGCCCGGGCGTTGAAGTTTGGCTGCTTGAAGTAGAGGTTGACCTTAGCTCCGAAAGCTTGGGACTTGGGTACAAAGTCCGTAATAGCTTCGGCCTTCAATCCATAGGCAATCTTGTTATCCAGCTCGACTTTCGTTTGGAGGACGTTGGCAGTGGTCCACGTCTGGGTGAGGGACAAGCCTGCTCGGCGATAGAATATTAGCATTGCGGCATTACCGGGGCTGAGAATAATTTGATGATTGAATCCATAAGGAGAAGGGTAGCTGGTGTAGGTAATAAAGCGTAATAAGTTGAAGAGTGTACCAGATGGGGGATCCGCATATTTTGCTTCAATCTGCCAATATAGCTATCAGCCCATCGAGTTGCTTGTTTGCCGAGGATTGATCGATTTCGGTTGAAGCTCACCGAACCGCTTGTAGCACCCTCATGTGCAGATTGTCCCTTGACATTAAAGCTCACGCCATTGGGAGCTTTCGACTTTACGTCGATTTTGCCTAAGCATCATCATCAGCATCGCAGACTTCGGACGGATGACGATTGGTCAATTACTCGCTGTAGTGTGGTAGAAGTCCTTGTTCAGTAGCTATAACTCATACATCAGCTTGGAAGCTCCGATCAATCCAATGGCAAGGTGCATACATCGTTGGCAGTTTTGGCAATGTCGGAGAAAGCTGGGGGGACAATGGCCACCTTAGGAATATCAAGAGGGATCGACATGCTGATGCTTATCAAGGGGAGGTAGTAGTCTTGATATATAAATTACTGCCAATGGTATGTTCGGGGCTTTTTGATGAGGACGAGCGTTGCAGGGAGAGCTTCATGTTGCAAAAATAACGCGGTTTTACCCGTTCGGACTTGCTGACTAATGACCAAAGCCAATTAGACGGCCGTGGCCCATCACGCCCTCACATCTGCATGGTTGCCTCGAGTAGGTAGAGCAGAAGCTTTAAATAACTAGTTGAACAGAGCAGATACACTTATTCACATTATTCATTTACTGTAACATACCACGTTACCATTCATCTAGTTTAATGTAATACAGAAGCTGGTGTTTACGCTGCACAGCTTGAACGCCAACCCAATGCACTGCACTTGAACTTCCCCCTTAAAACACTCACAACCACTACTTCTCATCTTTATATCTCCCCTCCATTCCTTCATTAGCATGCCCGTTCCCCACCAACCCTCTCCCCTTTCCAATATCCTCCTCATCATCACTATCCCCACCCAAACTATACCTCTCCTCCACCCCATCCTCCTGCGGATTCGGACTCGCAACGTGCAAATCATCCAACTCAGCCTCATCGAAATCTGCAGCCTCCACATCCCTCCCCTGCCGCTTCCTCATCAAATGCCCATTCGATCCTCCAAACAGACCCTCATATCCTGCTCTCCTCCTGCGATCCCGCCAGACGTAGAAACCCCATGCGCTGGCTAGGATGATGACCACGATAAGAGCTACCTCGCCGGATTTGTAATAGGCGGCCCATTTTGCCTCTTCTAATTTTGCTGCCTCGGCTTGTTCGGCAGTCGTGCTGTTTGGGTGACCTCCTACGCTGGTTTCGACGCCTTTTTCGCCGTCAATGCGGGAGTCGGCGGGCTTACCGCCTATGCTTGCGATGTCGACACCTAGGAAGCGGTCGAGCATGTCTCTCGTCCTGCGGGGGTAGTCGAAGGGAACCATATGAGAAGAATTGTAGAAAAGGACGTAGGTAAGGTTGCGGGCTTCTTGGTAGATGCCTGCTGGTTCGCCTTCGAAGGTCCAGTCTCTTCGAGGGGCCCATGTACCAGGGGAAAGCTCAAAGCCTTTTCCACCGTTCCATTCCATATTGTGTATTAGCTCTTCGGTGCCGATGTGATTGCAGATCAGGTCTTGGTCTCCAGAAAAGAGCAGGATGGGGACTGTTTTCAGGATGTCGGGGAGGATTTGTATCGATGGTTTGGAATTGACAGTGTTGAAATTTGAGCTAACTGAGCCAGAGCACTCCGTCCAACCTGTCGTCTTGTCTTTGTTAATATGTAGAGCATCTTTGACGTCTTGTCTTCGAAGATAAGGCGTAACCTGTTTAAGGTCCGGAGGCCAATTCATGCCACAGCTAGGGTAAGAGTCCCGAAGCCGCAAATCGTACATGTTGTAACATTGCCCGTCCTTCTGAGACACCCTGAGGATTTCCTGGAGGATAGTCTCGCACCCCGGCAAGTCTACTTTGTCCATTCCCCCGGGCTTATTAATGTCATTCATGCACGTCTGCTGTTGCGTTTCCAGCTGTTTTGCTTCGCTTGATCCTCCTTGAACAAGGCCAGCGCCATAAGCCATTGGGAGATATGAATTGTACTGTTCTACCGGCGATATCCACCCATTGCCTATGAGTAGACCTTTGAGTGGCCAGACTTTGGTTTGGGTGGGTGAGTCGTTGTTGGCAAGGATGGCTTGTGCTATGTAGGGAATGTGCTGTCCAGCATATGACTCGCCGGCGATATAGAGCTACCCTGCTATTAGCTCCTCCCTCGCAAAACGACACTAAGAGCAACTTACGTCGTTTTCTTCATATTCAGGAAACAAGGCAAAGAACTTTTTAAGAAAGGTGACCATATGATCGGCCATCTGCTTGAGCTCATGATCATAGCTGTCTGTGTCGACGTAGCTGAATCCCGTACCGACTGGATTGTCCACAAAAAGTACATTCGCAAATTCGTCCCATGATCCATCATTATATCTTAATGATTGTTCTGGAGTAACCCTGTAAGGTCCGATTTCCATCAAAGCCCCGTCCATCGAACTGCATCCTGGTCCCCCATTGAGCCACAGCACCGTCCGCTGTCGCTCAGCAATATGGCGATTCTGAAAGTGCCAAAAGAATAAGTTTCCATTATGTGCCTCTTCGACTTCAATGTGACTACAAAACATGTCAGCGACAATATCGTGGGGCGGGACTAAGTTGCTGGCTCACCCCGCGTGCATTTTCAAGATCGTTCCAGCTGGCTGTCCAGGTAGTCGATCTACATAGTAATCTGCAGCCGTTTTCGCGGCAGTGTTCTGCTCTGCTGAGACATGCCAGAGTGAAAGACATAGGCAGAGCCATAGTTGATATGCAAAACCTCTCAAGAGAGGCCTTCGCGGTATCGGACGGAGCGACCTAGCAGACATGTCTACACCTTAGATTGCAGTTGATGCTCAAGGCCTAAATCCTTCTCTTCGCTTCAGGTGGTGTGGTAGGACAATGTGTCCTCGTTATCGTGGAGGATCCGTCATTCGGCTTCGATGGAAGATGCTCCCTCCAGACAATCGATATGGTCAAAACAGTCAATACTATTGAAGCGACTGTAACAGGACGAAAGATACTCTATATTAGAGTATGCGATCAATTCAAGGGCCCCTAATGAAGTTCTGCTTATGTTTAAGCCCCCAAGGCAACACCTCTTTGGGTCGGGCTTAGATCAGCCCCAGCCTAAATCGGTCAACGAGCCGAGCTCTACCCGCAGTGGCTTGAAGATCTAGCCCCGAGCTTGTACATAATACGAAAGGCGACTGAATTTCTTTCGCTTAACCTTGTACAACTCCGACTACAATGACACCTGACGCTGCTTCAGATCCATTTGACGACCTTCTATCCCTCGAGGATAAATTCTACAAGGAGGGTTATGACCTCGGCGTCTCTGACGGTGAACGCGCAGGTCGGGTCGAAGGCCGCTTATTTGGACTGGAAAAGGGATTTGAAAAGTACGCTGCAATGGGTAAATTACACGGGAGAGCTATAATATGGGCTGGGAGGCTGCCCGAGATCAAGTCTCCGGCCGATGTCGAAATGAAGGGTGAAGAGAAGAAAAGCACTACAACTAGCATCGAGACCCTGTCTCCGCAAGGCGGACAAGATGGGCTTGCTTCGGAGGGAGTTTCTCATGAAATGCATAATTTGCCTGCCAATCCACGATTGGAGAGTCATATTCGCACTCTGTATGCCCTTACCGAGCCTGAGAGTCTTTCGACTGATAACAATGAGGATTCTGTGTCGGATTTTGATGACAGGCTCAAGAGGGCGGAGGGCAAGATAAAAATCATAGAGAGGCTGACTGGGGAAGCGGTATCTGGAGAGATGTCGGAGTCTTCATTGGGCGAGCAGGGCGCATTGCCAATTGCGAGGACTAGTAAGAAAGGAGATGGCGGTATCGAAGACATCAGCAGCTTGCATGCCAGGCACTGATCATCAAAGCATTCCACATGACTAGCTACCTATTTCTTATGCTAACAAACAGGCCGAAACATGGACCTTCTACCTCCCGGGAACCGTATTAAGCGTCCCACCATCAACGGCAATCACCTCCCCATTAACATACATATTCTTCGTCAAGAATATAACCGCCTGCGCCATCTCCTCATCACTCCCCGGCCTCTGAGCCGGCACATGCCCTTTCTCTTGTACCTTCTCGGACGGCATACGTGACTTGTTATCTTCATCACTCCCCTTCATGGTCATCTCACTCGGGAAATATCCTGGTGCAATACTATTAACGCGCACCTCGGCTTTCTCGAACTCTGCGCTCATAAGCTTGGAGAGATGGACGGTTGCGCCTTTGGCGGCATTATAGGCGAAATGACCTTGGCTTTCGCGCATTATGCCGCTCATGCTGGAGATGACGATGACAGAGGGAGAACGAGGGGCGAATTTGTCCCCGATTGAGGCTTGCAGCAGAGGGAGGAAGGCGAGGGTCGAGAAGTAGACGGAAGTGACGTTGGTTTTCATGACGTCGCCCCAGTCTTCGACGGATTCTCCGTGCCAGATCTTGTCCTGGAGCTCTGTTGCTGAGGACGAGTCCGGTGGGGCTTTGGGACCAGAGACACCAGCGTTGGTGACTGAAACGCAAATCAGCTGGGACCCTGGAGAGGACATCTCAAAATTATAAAAGGAAGACTTACTCAGCAAATTGAGATATTTCTCCTTGGATTCAATATCCTTAATCAATTTCTCAAGCTCAGATTTCGAAGTCACATCGCACGGTCCGACTCTTCACCAACCCATCAGCCATCATCAATAGACAAAGACCCCCCCAAACAATACTTACGGAATAATCTGCCCTCCTCCTGACGGATCGTGTGTTTTTGCTGCGTTTTCAAGCACCTCCATTCGCCGGCCAGTGATATACACTTTTGCCCCATTGGCAGCTAATGCCTGGGTGGCCATGAGGCCAATCCCAGTGCCACCTGGTATTAAATCAGTATCTACGTATCACTGAAAATAGGACTTGATTATTTTAGAAGCATACCTCCAGTAACAAGACAGACATAATCCTTAACTGAGAAAATATCCTGGACTTTAAGCTGATGTGTCGATGCCATGTTATGAATCTCAATCTCTAATCTATCTGTTCAGTGTACTTTGAGAAAATAAATATTATGTGAGTGTCGAAATAATTTAGAATACGTAGATTCTTATACTGCAAATTGAGGTGTGACAACCATTAACTACGTCGGTTTTCTGCTCCCTACGTCACCCATGCCATTCCTACCCTACCCGCGCTAAACTCCCCTCCGTCATCCGCTTATGCAAGGCACATGTAACCCTAATAGCCTTGTCACTTCACTTCCCTCCCATCTCCTAATGATTTTGACGACCAGCAATGGCTATTTAGGATTTTGCCTCGTAACTCCAACCGGTTGAGGATCCGAGAAGGCGACTGGATTAGAGAGCTTGAATGTGATGGAAGGCGAGTAACAACTCATGTATTTACAATTGAGCCTAGCGACGAAGATGTGCAGGTTAAGGTAGGTTAGTGATGAGATACTTCATGAGACACCAGTAGTAAGACAAAAGATGCGATGGTGAGATGATAGAGGGGTTTCGTAGACATAGATATGATTGATAGAAATTGTAATATGTAAGTTGGACTCGGTGGCGTAGATATTCACCTACCTCATGTTCTGGGTCTGGAATACCCAGTATTATGATGTTTATATCTCGCTCTATAGGTCTAATTGGGATCTCGGGCTGCTTGTGATTATGATTTTGCTGTAATTTCGGGGCAGATGTCAGATGTGATTGAAGAATTGGATCGCTCTCCGTGCGGTTGGGGGGATAAGGGGCGCTTGGGCAATTCGGAAGGGATTTGCTGTCGGGAGCTGTGGCATTAGGGGATGATGGGCAAGGATAATTAATCAGGTTATTCATGCAGGAGGGATCCAGCAAACAATCACCAGTCGCACTCCAAGGATCTCTCACGGTCTGAACATCTCGTACCATAGAAGGAAAAAATTGTATTGGGCACCTATCAATCAGCCTTCCAATGCGTAGTCAACCCCCCATCCAAATCCTCCTTCCCCAAATACAGCTCCAAAGCATACAACCCCATCGTCCCTGCCACATTAATCCATCTCCAAAGATTCCCACCCGCATCCCCACCCTGACTCGTCCACCAATCCCCTGCCACACCATCGCCACTACTAGTCGAAGCGAAATGCTGCATTAATAGGCTGGTATATACGGCGATTAAGATGCTGGGGCTGAACCAGCTGAGCAGGCCGAGTAATTGGCCAGCGCCGTCGGAGTCCTCGAGGGAGGCTTCCTGGGAGAGGGCGCGGGCTCCGGATTCGCGTACTGCGGGGATGATGCGGGTGGAGGCGTAGTAGACGAAGAGGCGGTAGGCGAGGGAGATGATGACGGAGGGGGTGATGACTTTCAAGGCGGTTGTGATCCATTCGAATGCTGCTTGTATTGCTGAGGGGAGGATGGAAAGAGCTTGTAGGAGGGTGGTGTAGGAGGCCATTATGATGGGTGGTAGAGGGGGGAAGTCTGCGGTTTGCGATGGTGGTTCCATGGGGGTTGAGGGCTGGTAGTCGGTGAATATTTGGTAGAGGGAGAGGACGATGTAGGCGAATAGGAGGGAGCTTTCTACTGGGTTGCCTTTTCCGCTGCCGATGCCCCAGGCGCAGAGGAAGACTGCACAGGTGATGGTGATGCCTATTAATGTGGCGTCCACGTTGCCGATTTCGGGGAATTGAGTGATTCTCCAGAGAAAGTAGACTGAGCTGGAAATTACGGAGGCAGACATGACCAGGAGGCCAATCTGTGGAATTAATTCAGCATTTGTCCATGACTGGAGCATGAAGAGTCCCAACGGAGGACAGAAAATCCGGCACCCTCTAGGCCACTTCTGAAGATAGGTGGGTGCCAGGTTTTCTGTCCCCCGCGAGGACTGTTCATTCTCCTCTGCGAAGGAGTCTTACCATCCAGCTATCGCTCCTCCCTCCACGATTCACAAGCCATCGAGTAATCTGACCAGCGGACTGTATGACCAGAAGACTGCAGAAGCCTTCGCACAGCTGAAAAACCGGCGTAGACCATCTCAGCATCTTATCCCAGGTCCCCACAGTCACTGTCTCTGCTAAGCCGTCCGGACCAAAAATCCATTCCCGCACAGAAGTATCGCTCGCTCTCTTCCCACTGAACGTCCTCTGTACCCAGCTACCGTTATCGACGGGCTCCACCATAAAGCGAGCCAAGGACCAAAGGAGAAGCGAGGGCACGACAACCCACTGTGTCCAACCTATAATCTGTAATGCTGTCCATCGGTATCGAGACGAGTCTGGTGTCGCTAGTCGTAGGACCGAGTAGAAGAAATAATAACTAGCTAAGGCTAGAGAGAATGCGAGAAAGCAATCTCTTCCTCCAACGTCGTATGCTAAAGGGATCTGTGAGCTAGGTTAGCAAATGTTTTCAGGTACTCGTAGGGTAGTCTGTACGTACGGAAGTTATTATCGAGGTCAGAAAGACCACTGATGAGAGGACTCGAATGATCCACATGAGCGCTGGCAGCGCCGAAAGCGCAGGATAACGCCGTCAAAGGTGTTCCAAACCAGTCACAACTTGTGCTTTACGTCTTGACTATCAAAGTTCTTCACCCCGAAGGTCAAGGCTTTGCTAAGGCCTTCGAACGCCAGGCGAGGTTCATAGGTCTGTGTTGGCAGCATATGCTCTGAGGAGTTTGCTCAGTGAAAGTGTCCTCGAGGTTTATCTCAGACTGGGCAAATGACTGTCGCTTAGTGCGAAAATTGTGTGTTGAGTCTTTACCGTGGAGCTGGTTTTGAGCTGGGTTTGAGCTGGTTTTTTAGATTGTTCCAGGCATTTAAGGATCTACTGGCTGTCGCGTGCGGCGGATTTCCTGCGCGGGCCAAGATACAGGGGTCCCCTACCGATAAGGTGGAGCACTCTGCCCGTGGGGAAAGCAGTGCCCCTACGCGTACAGATGGGCCTTCACCATTATAGGTGCTGGAAGAGGATTTCTGGGGAGTGCTAGGATAAGAATTGCAGGAGTAGCCTGACGAGCAGAAGACAACGCGTCTTCGAAAGTGCTGGCGAGATGATAAGACAAGTTAAGCGCTAGTCGGCCTGGGTGTAGTGGCTGTCGATATAGTAATGAATATAATTCGCCCTTCTTCATGCCTGTGCGCTTGACAAGCCCAAGTGCTCGAACCAATCCACATCTTGAATGTTACGCACCCTCCTCAAAATGGCAGCCGAATCCCCAGCAAAAAGGCTCAAGACAACTGGCTCCGGTCCTCTAATTGGTACACACAACGGCCACTTCCACGCCGACGAGGCCCTTGCCGTATTCATGCTCAAAGCCCTTCCAACCTACGACAACTCTTCCCTACTGCGTACCCGCGACCCAGCCCTTCTCGCAGAATGCCATACAGTAGTCGATGTAGGCGGTGAATACCATCCTGCCCAAAATCGCTACGATCACCACCAACGCACTTTCACAACCACGTTTCCCTCACGACCTACGAAATTGTCTTCTGCGGGGCTTGTATACCTGCATTTCGGCAAGCCCATCATAGCATTGGAGACAGGCTTGGATGAGGGGAGTGAGGAGGTGGATATACTATGGAAGAAAATTTATGAGGATTTCATTGAGGCGTTGGATGCGCATGATAATGGGATCTCAGTCTACGATCCTGAAGAGACGAAGAACATAAAGAAGCGATTTTACGATGGTGGGATTTCCTTGGGGAGTGTGGTAGGGGATCTGAACGACGACTTCCATGGGGGGGGCATGACGCCTGAAGAGGCGCAGATAGCTGAAGATGCGAGATTTTCGGTCGCAAGTACGTTTATGGGAGGCACGTTTAAGAATAAGCTAAGGTATTATCACCGCGCATGGCTGCCTGCGAGGACGTTGGTGCGTCAGACCTATGATGCGAGGAAGAAATATGATGAGAAGGGACGCATCATGGTGTTTGACAAAAGCCGTCCGTGGAAGGACCATCTTTATACCATTGAAAGCGAACATCCGGAGGAGGAGAAGGTGCTTTTTGTCCTGTACCCGGAGAGTCAGCATGAGGGGTCCAAATGGCGCATACAAGCTGTCAGCGTAAGTAAGGACAGTTTTGAGAACAGGCTGGGTCTTCCCGCGGGTTGGAGAGGGGTGCGGGATGATCGATTGAGTGAGGTGGCCGGAATAGACGGTTGTATATTTGCTCACGCAAGCGGTTTCATTGGTGGCAATAACACGAGAGAAGGCGCTCTAGAGATGGCCAAGAAGACCATTGAGATGGCAGGAATATAGTCCCGAGAAAAGCATTTGTTGGCCTACTCCCGCATAGCGAGGCGTTTCCCAAGGTCACCAGAAAATTTTAGAATTGTATGTGAGAATATCACAATTGCATATTGATTGCGCAATCTTGTCAAATGGCTCAAAGGCCTAAAGCTACATTTCCAGCCAGCCGCCGACCTGAGTGTGTCATACTCCGTAACTACCTTAACTCCATAAGACACAATAATCATTGTACTTTCCTTCGATTGCTCTCGCCGAGACAATATGGCTCGTAAAGTCGTAATCACTGGCCTGCTAAGACTCTTATGATCGATCTCTCGCGGTTTAATAATATCCATACATTGTACCGCCGCCATTCAATTGTCTTGCCATCGGATAGGGATGCCTCCCTTTGCCGGTGGGCTAGCCATGCCGTCCTTCTGAGGGCTTTTCGGGCTAGTGACTGGACTGATGATACTCGGTTCGTCCGCGCTGGTCTCCCGATGTAGATAACTGCTCTCTTTCACCGGACTGCCACTAGTTGCACCAGGAAGAGAACCCCCATTGACAGCACTGCCGTTGCCATTGACACCGCTATTTGGGCCTGGGGAGGTCAAGTGTGGGATGTTCTCTGGGAGTGGATGCTGAGAGCCGACAGAAGTGACACCTCCCTCAGAAGCTTTACCAGCTTTGGTCAGGGCGTAGTCGCCTGAATCGAAGTATTTACGCTCCTGTTCTGGTGTAAGTGTTCGGCCATGGACAGGGAGGGGTGAGGCTAACTTTGAGCTTGTTCTGGAGCAGGTCTTTCTTGTTTGGAATCTTGCCATAGAGGCGAAAGAGTTTCTGTTCATCTTCGCTGAGGGACTACCAGATGTGTCAGGGGATCGTCGTCATTAAGAGTGGTGAGACCTACGCTGATATCCACTTTGTTCTTCTGGTGTGGGTTCATGGTCAATGTTTTAGCCGTCTGAGTTATCAGAGCAGCTAGGAATCCTCGAATCTAATGGCTATTCCAGTAATTGAATGAGGTATGCAGGGTAGTGACTTGTTCTGAGGTCGTCGCGGGGAAGGTATTGAGCTTGTGAAATGCAGAGAAGATATCACGGGATGGCAATTTGTGATACCGCCGTAACGAATCACCTCGGCGCTTGGTACTCGTACGACGAGACGAGAAGGGGGCAAGACACCAGGGCCTGAGCTATTAGTCACGAGACCTATTTCCTTACAGCAGCAGGATATGGCTTCAAGGTCGGTCAGTAATAGAAGAGACCTAGCAATAGAGTTGGTATAGGTCAAGAGTAGAGGTATAACAGTGTTGGTGAATAGTATGAAGGTGAAGGTCGAATGGCGGGGACAAAGCAGCATATTAATGTTTAGGATTTTGGGCAACGATCCGCGTCATTTGGCAGCTTTAACCGTCTTACAGTAGTGGTCATTAGCAACGGGAAGCTTTTCGACTATTGGGAGGTCACAGGTCGACCCGCCGGGTTTCAGCATTCAGCATTCATAGTGCGCACGGAAGTTGCACGGCCCAAATAATTTATTGGTGTAGAATATTATTTAGCCACACCCATTGGACCCGAAGGCCTCGTTTGAGACCTTGCGGTTCGTGAGGGCGGAAACAATTAAAGTATCGAGTATTACTACGGAGCTATCACCGCGACCATCGGGTAGATGCACGAGAATACCTGTCACTTTCACAAAGCATTGATTGGTATGGAGGGAATTCCAGATAATAGAAAGCGGGTTTATGTCGTCGAGCATCTCGATCTCGAACTAGGTCCTTGGTCAGCACTCGAGTATCAAGCAATTGCCCGAGAATCTGCAAGCGCTGGAGTGGGCTTCTGTCTCTCTTCGGTCCCAAAAGATTTGCAGCTGCCAGCAGAGCTTCGAGAGATGAATAGTCTGATACTCGAACACCAGAGTGTAGAAACGGTCTTCAGGGACAAGAAGGAGAGAATATGCTTACTCGATCCTAAAGGGAAGGCAGAACTAAGCCCAGAGGATGCAGAAAAATTTGACGTGTTCCTTTTTGGCGGAATTCTAGGTAAGAAGATGACAAGATATTGAAAGAGCGAATCAACTGACGCTCCACGAAAGGAGATGAACCTCCCCGTGGTAGGACTACCAGCCCTGGATTAGACCTCATGACTAGGCTGAAATGGAACAGACAGGACTTCGGAACTCCGAGCGAAGGGTTTCATTGGAAGGAGGCTGGGACCGGTGCAGATGACTACAGATACTGCAGTGCGCGTCACTAGATTGGTGATAGAGGAAAAAGGTTTTTGTGAGACACTCAAATTGTTGATTCGTCCTCTGAGTTGTCCAGTGTCCTTGAACGACATCCCTTACATTGACGAACCGGAGTTACGCATAGATGAGCATGAAAGCACGGTGATGCCTTTCCGTTATGTGAAAGACGCAGAAGGAAAGCCTATCATGCCCCAGGTGAGCATTTACCTCAATAGTCCTATCTGTCTCACAGGCGATCTGACAGCTCGTGAATTGAAGGGCATGATCGACCTGATCAAGAAGGACTCGGAAAAGGGATTTGGAGACTTGCTCTGACCAGCAATATTCGAAGTCTTGCTTGCATTTATGATTTCTATCCTAATCAGACGTTGAGCTATTAGAAGCATAGAGCTTTCAAAAGCTGAGCGGACGCATACCGTATTAAGTATCTGCACTACATGCTGATGTGTTCCTTCCAAGGACTCCTTGTTGCCATCAACGTCCTTGATAAGAGGCTGGTCTTCCCCAGGTAAAATGCATATAGCCAACCTCGGGAAGCCAATATGTTCAATATGTTCGATAAGTTGAGGTTATATCGGCATCACTTAGGTATACCACTCTGTGCTTGTTGCTGTCCCTCGTAAAGTCCGGTGTAGTAACCTGCGTAGTACCAAGACATCATGAGGTTTTTGAGAGCTTCATCTTGAACTACTGTTTGGTAAGCCTTGACCTCCACCTAGAAGGAATGAGTGTGCTTACCACTACCGAGAATTGCGTCAGGCATCGGTTGCTTTCCTTTTGCAACGCTTGGCTTGAATGGAGGTTGCATCTGTTCTGGCATGGAGCTTGAAAATTCCTAGTTGTCTATTAGTCGACTTCTTGCTGGTGCAGCGGTCTTCCTACATACATGAGCTTTTTGTGTCGAATCACCGTTCGTGACCACCTGTCCATTCTCAGCCTCTTCCTCCAGTTCTCCATCTTCTAGTTCTTCTGACATGGTATCGTTCGTTTGTAGTGGTAGTTCGCTTTGCGTAATGTTAGTTCCATTCGTGTCTGCCTCCTTTGATCCAGCTTCCACATCCTTGATCACGTCTTCAACTCTTTCACCACGCGCATGTATGCTGTGATAGAGCTAAGTCGGATTAGCAAATATATTACGTCCAGGGATGTGTTTTGGAGCACCTTGTATTCTGCGAGAGCCTCATCCCATGACTGTACAAGAGCTGAGTCGTCCCATATTTCTGCATGCGAGAGCTGCTTCCTCTTCTTTCCCATCCTAAGAAATAAGGGAATGGTTGCTAGAGGAAAGCACGTCCTGGCCTGCTCTAATGGGTTTAGCCGCCTATAAGCTCCCAGACGTCACACCCGCGAGAGACCAAGAAATCCGATCGCCCGCCCCAAACGTTGCCCAGCCCCCCAAACAAATGTCCCACCCGGTCGCGCCTCGCGAACCTTCATCATAACATCATCCACCCACACCACGGACAACATTTTACCACCACATCTGCATTCTGTCAACTTCAACTGATTGAAACCTCAAATCATCTTTCAGACGTGTCAACTTCAAAGCTTGGTGCGACAAGTGACCATGCCTAGAACAAAGGTACCCAAGGCCTTGGCCGTTGATGGCACTGACAAGCTTGCCGCGAAGGCCAAACCCGGCGACAAACATGAGAAGCCTGACCTTACCATTGAGGAGGCAACGGTAGCCTCCCCAAGACCTTCACGCAAGCGCGCTGGCGACTACTTTGACTTCGAAGCAGAAGAAGGCGACGACGCAGAAGCGTCAAGCAAGCCGACCGAGGCAAAGGCTACGCCACCCAAAAAGAAAACGAAGACTACTACGGCTGATAAAGGAGAAAAGAAGACCAAGAACGCCAAGTCTACCAAGGATGATGCTCCTGCTAAGCCGGAGAAGAAGGACAAGAAGGAAAAGAAGCCCAAAGTCGCTAAGGACGATGCCGCCCCTATGAAGGAGAAAGCGGAGCCAAAATCGAAGCCCAAGAAGTCCAATGCTGAAGCTGCAAAGGAGCTTGTTGAGGACGCAGCCACCTCTGTTAGCCCTGACGTAGCAATGGATCAAGGACCATTCGAGAAGCTTGTGGGTTCTGATAAGGGCAAAGCGCCCGCAACTACGAAAGGTGCAAAAAAGCCAGCGAAAGAGCCTAAAGCACCAAAAGAGACCAAAGCACCGAAGGCGAAAACCCCAACTACAACAGCAGCAGCAACAACCCAGAAGGCTGCTGATGTTGCGGATACTGTTACGAAAGAAGCTAAAGGCGCAGCTGAGAAGACGAAGAAGGCTGTGAAAGATAAAGCTCCAACAGTCGAGGGCCCTGCCGAGCTTGCGGATGCCGTGACAAAGGAGGCTAAAGCTGGCGCTGAGAAAGTTAAGAAGGCTGCGAAGACCAAGGCACCGAAGACGGAGACACCTGCTGACGTTGCAGAAAGTGTGAAGAAAGGTGCTAAAGACGGAGCTGACAAGGTGAAGAAGACTGCGAAAGCAAAAGCTCCAAAAGCAGATACGGTTGCTAAAGCCGCGGATGAGACCAAGAAGCAGGCCAAAACTGGGGTTGAGAAGGCGAAGAAAGCCGTAAAGCCAAAAGACGATAAGAAGACCGAAGCTACTGCCTCTAAGAAGCGAAAATCACCTTCTGGCGACGATTCCAATACCCTGAAGGCTGACCTTCTTGACCCTCTCGTCGAACACACCGAAGAAATCACAAACAAGAAGCAGAAGACGGAAAAGACCATGTCCAAATCCCTTGGGGATGCTGTTGGTGGGTTGATTGCAAGCGCGGCTGAGGGCGCCAATGCTGCGAGGGCGTCTCTTGGGGGCTTCGCAAGCAGCTTCCTTGGGGGAGCGTCTGACGCAGGAGAGAGTGCTGGAGAAGCGGCGCAGACTGTAGCCAAGAAGGCCAAGGGTAAGGGCAAAGCCATCGCTGGAGACGTAGCTGAATCATCGGCGAAGGTAGCAGCACCTAGCCCATCCGGGGAAGATGAAGAAGATGACTCGGACGCTGAGCCAGACGACCATACCGCCGCCCTCCTTGCCGGCTTTGAAAGCGATGGCGATGATGTCCATCCTCCTGGTCCTGGTTTCCAGCCAGGCCAGAAGATCCCCGAATTGCCTGATGCCAAAGAGACCGCCAAAAAGCTCAAAGGTATCAAAGCCAGTGCCGACGAAGAACCGGGCGTAGTTTACGTTGGCCGTATTCCCCATGGCTTCTACGAGCACGAAATGCGCCAATATTTCTCTCAATTCGGCGAAATCAGTCGTCTCCGTCTGGCGCGCAACAAGAAGAGTGGGGCATCCAGACACTGGGCGTTCATTGAATTCAAGTCCACTAGCGTTGCAAACATTGTTGCCGGTACGATGGACAATTACCTCATGTTTAACCATATCTTGAAGTGCAAGGTCGTGCCAAAGGAGCAACTACATGAAGACATCTGGAAGGGTGCGAACAAGCGCTTCAAGCAGGTACCGTGGAATAGCATTGAGGGTAGGAAGCTTGAGATGGCTGTGGGGAGGGATCAATGGGCTGGTCGGGTCGAGAAGGAGAAAAAGCGTAGAGAGTCTAAAAATAAGAAGCTCAAGGAAACACTTGGGTATGAGTTCGAGGGGGGAGCATTGAAAGATGTTGATAGTGTGCCAGTCAAGGATACTGCGAAGGAGATTACGAATGAAACGGTTGAGGAGGAGAAATCTTTGGTTACTGCTGGCGGCGAGGAGGGGCAAGGGCCTGTTATTGTGAGCGAAGAGATTATGACGAAAAAGACAAAGAAGACTCCAAAGGGCGATGTCAAGGAAACAACCACAACCATTGCAAAGAAAACCAAGAGGGCCTTGGAGACAGGCGAGGAGGCTGCAGAATCCGCCACTAAGAAGGCGAAGAAGGCAAAGAAGCCGTCGAGTTAGTTTATTCGAAGAAGGAAGCCAAGGCTACGGGGCATGCCCATTGTTATTTGATTGAAGTGTACATTGACAGCCTCCCCGGTACAGACTTTCATAGCAGCATGCGCTACTATTATATAATTATGGCGTTCGGTATTTAACGGATTGCAAGCAAATATAGATTAACAGACTCATCTCCATCTATCCCTTTCCAAGCTCATCCAATGCCTGCACCCCCTTCTCCATAATCAACCTCCTATTCTTCTCCCACTGCACCCACGCCATCCCCTGCAACAAACAGTCCGCCAAATCATCCAACTTCCCAATCTCCACCTCCCCTACCCCTTCCCCTTCCCCACCAACAACCTTCTCCCCAACCTTCCCCCTCTTCCCCCCCCTCCTCTTCCTCAAAAACCTCCTCCCCATCTCCTCCGCCCCTCCCTCCATCCCAAACCCCCTCTCCCCATCCCCCATCCCCAACCACCCCTCCACAACCCCAATCTTCGCCCCCTTACTTCTCTCCCCTTTACTAACCCTCCTCTTCCCTCTCCCCTCCCCATCCCCAACCTCAATACCCTCCATAATATCATCTGTCTCCAACCCATCCATCCAAAACTTACTAACCCTCCCCGGCGCCACACCCTGCACCTCCCCCCTCCACCTCCCCATCTCCTTCATCGCGTTCAACACCGCATAAATCATCGCCTCAAACATATTTACCCTTAAAGTCCATTCCTGAACGGAGGCCCCGCCCATGGAGCGGTAGCGTTGGCGCTCGATCAGGATGTGCGTGGGTGGGGGGGAGGGGGAGAGGAGGGTAAGGACGAGGGTGTAGGCGTGGTGGGAGTAGGTGGGGGGGTCGAAGGGTTCTTTTGTTGTTGTTTTAGAGGGGGGATTGGACGGGAGGGGGAGGGTTCGCGGAGAGATGGCGATGCGGGTCCATTCTGTGATTTTGGGGGGGCCTAGGGTTGTGGTGGGAATGGAGGAGGGTTTGGATTTGGATTTGGAGGGGGGGGAGTGGGATTGGGGGAGGAGGATGCGGCAGTAGGCGAGGTTGCGGATGCCCATGTCTATGCTTATTATGTTGAGAGGGTCATTGTTGGTTGAGTGGTTGGGAGGGTTGGTGTTGTTAGGGTTGAAGTGGCCGTTGGGGAGATGCGAGAGCAGTTGGGTGGTTAGGAGGGTTTTGGTGCCGCTGGAGTTGATGCCGGTGGCGATGGCGAGGGCTTTGAGTTGGGAGAGCTTGCATGTGTGGAGCCAGGAGAGCGAAGACGCCATCCATGATGTCGAAATAGAGGCGGAGGAGTAAGGTCTATTGATGGTGCATGAGGTTTTGAAGAGCGAAGCGCGTCGACGCAAGATTATGCAAGGCTGAAGCCCTAATCTTATCTAAGCCTAGGCACTAGTTCCTCGCGTGGCTGAGGCTTTCGCTACCATGCATCCTCACTTCGTTAGTACCTTACTTCTTCCTTTCCATTCTACTCGCCCTTGGTTCGAAATATCTCTACGTGAACAGAGTCCGCAACCACTGAATCGACGACCACCCCTTCCACTTCCAAGTCCACATTCATTAGGACTCCCTTTTCCATGTCTAAAGCCACAGAATCCGCGTTCAACAAGACTGAAACTCTTATCCTATCTATTCGTTGATGATCTTCCTTTCGCAGTCATCAACGAAATCGCGAGATGGCCTCCCCTAACATCCTCTGCATTGCTCCCAATAGGCATTCACACGCCAACGCAACGCAACAAGCGACTGAATCGAAACATTTTCATTGGCAGGGTGTTCACCTACTGGGAGAACAAAAATGCGAGTGCTCTGCACGTCTCACTTTGGTTTATGAAGAGCGGATTTATTGGGTCAAAACCGAATATTGACGCCAGAATACTTCATGCGACAACTTATAAACCACATGATCAGGAATTGACACCTATCTTTTTGAATTCTGCTTCCCACAGTCCGCATTGCTAATGGGTAAATTATGAAGGCCAATCCTCGCATAGCACGAGAACCTTTCATGGACGATAATGCTTTGCACCGACGTCTCCTCATAACTCATCTCTTGCATTTATGGCGGGTATCGCGAGAGTGGAGGAGGTTTGTAAATAAGAAACGAGAAAAGGGAAAAAAGAAAAGGGAAGAGGGGGATAATAGGCTGTGGAACTCATTCGAATTTTGAACTGCGATGTTCGGACTAGGATCCAGCTCGAGGCACAAAACAATTGCTTTTGTCTCTAATTGCCCTAGGGCTCTAGTAGCATCTATCTTACATATAATACAAGCTTATTATCCACCATGCTCTCACCCGAGGCACCATATCCAATCCTCCTAGCATGTAGAGCCGCTCAGTATCGATACGAGTAGCTATCGATACCCTGCATCCCCAACCACAAAGTCCCTGACGAACGCGAAGGCGGCTGCTGGTTGATCGTAGGGCACGGCGTGTCCGGCGGAGAGGATGTGATGGTATGAGAGACCGCGCTGAATGGAAGAGTTAGTGTGAGTGACGAAGCGTGGGGGTTGCTAGAGGGAATGATGGATTTGGTAGTCTAGGTGATCTTGATTGGAAGTATTGTGCTGGAATGAGATCCGACCATTGTCTGGGATTGCTGCCATTCTGGCTTCTTGGCTGGAGAGATGTTGGAAAGAGAAATGAATATAGACGTACCTCGTAGCCCCAATTGCCCATGTTTTGCCCATTGACCAGGAAAGTGTTATTTGGCGTTGCTTGGAAACCCTGGTGGCCACACCATGTCATATTCTGGATGGCTACTTCCTATATAGAGGACTTGGGTTAGTTTGACAGTTCAAGATGGTAGCTGGCAATTTGGAAAAGCTCATAGGTGGACTCTGAAGCTTTCGGAAATCCGGAAGAAGAGATTAGGTATGGAGATACATACTGTACCAATGTGACTAAGAATAAAATCAAGGTCTCCAGAGTAGAGATGAATTGGTACTCCCGCTTCCAGAATCGCAGGCATAATCCTGTATGCTGGTGGCTCCACCTGCTCCACCGCAAGTGTGTCGAACACTGTGCTGTTACAGTCTTGGTAAGTCTTATTAGGAGCATGGATAGCTTCCCGGACAGCAGGGAGATTGAGCCAGTTGACAAAATCGGTCGTGTCAGGCGCGTTGTCGCAGTTGTATTCGATATTATAGACACTGAAACATGGTCGGTTGGAGGTCAGGTAATTTGCAGCTGTTGTCCATGTTGCGCAACCGCCGTTGCAGAGACTGAATGATGAGTTTAGAAGGGCGGGAGTATTTGGGTCCGGTGGACAGCCATTGTCATTTGTTGCGTTTTGCCGCTTGATGAGACGATAGTTTGCTCCTTCCGGATCGCCAGGTACCGTGAGGGGCCCACTTGGTGGATAGCTGGCCTCATTGAGTATTTCCGTGAAACCACAGACCTGATCAGCTTCGTCGAACAGGTTTAGTACATCTCGAGGGATCTGAAGGATTTGATTGTGCTCATTCAGATAGGTGGTTGCAACAACGTCCGTGCTTACGGCCAAATTGCCAAATGAACCGTCGCCGATGGCAATCCCCTTCAGATTGAACGATAGGCTGTTGTTCGCGAGGAAGGCTTGGGTGAAGTAAGGGATCTAGGTACGTAGTCTCGGGTATTAGCACCATAAGTTTGAAAGTTGGACGCTATATTGAAATAACCCACATAAACACCAGCATACGATTCGCCCATGATGTAGGTATTCTTACTTCTCAGAGAGGGGAAGATATCGTAGAATGCTTGAAGCCACGACGCGAAATCTTGCGTGACCTGAGCGTTCAAGGAGGCCTGATTGCTTCCGTCACTGTACCCAGTCCCAACAGGCTGATCAATATAGAGGACACTGGCTAGCTGAGTCCAAGAATTAGGATTTGATGTAGGCGTTGTTGCGTTCCCTGGGAAGTAAAGCGGCCCATTTTCTTTCGTCAGGCCATCGAGTGAAGAGCAGCCTGGTCCACCATTGAGCCAAACTAAAGGAACATTGGTTAATTCGCACTTTATCCTGTCGCAAGTAATGACCTACTGATCAGATTGTCACACTCGCCTGCCACTTCTGCTTGAAAGAGCCAGAAAAAGAGCTCGTCATTTGCAGTGCTAGGGACAGAGATCTGGCCCGCCCAGCTGGCTGGAAGGTCAAAATTAACGTTGGGGAGATTGCCAACAGCATATTCACTGACATCTCTCCCTCCGCCGAGGTCAAGGCATGACGAGGTGGAAGAGCGAACGGCAACTTCCTCAGTATTCTGCCCAAGAGTTACAATGACGTACAAAGACAACCCTAGCACGTTTCGCAGTGTAACACAAAAGATGGACATGGTATTGACGTCTCTCTCTTTGCCAAGGATGATGAACTAGCAGAACGAATGGACGAGGCTTTCAGAAGCCTCAGTGTTCAACGAGTGTGGATAGGATCCTCGTGATGCAGAGTTTGATCTTCAAAAGTGTTACAGTCTGTGAATTATCATGATACGCGTGTCTAAATGTGCATGACAAACGAGGCGTCGTGTAAGGTAGCCCCGGCATGCATTGGAAGTGAATGTGCTACAAGACCATCGAGATTGCTTCATTGAAGCAATTCATGGTCCTACTATCGTAGCCGACTATCTCGAGTATATAATACTGAGATTTACGCCAGGATGTAGGCCGCAAATTACCATAGGTGTATCTCCCTGTCCATTCGTCACGCAGAGGCGCCCGAATAGCCTCCTCCGACAATCCATGTGCATAGGGATTGGAGAGTATCTTGAGTCATAGATGACTGCTTTAAACGGCTGGAGATGAGGCTACCTAGCAATCGAAGACCTGCACCTACATCTCACATTCCTGCGATTTGCTTGCGCTGTGTTACGGCCACCCCTGTGTAATCGGGCGACCAGGATACAGAAAACGAGAAACAGACATCGGAGCCCCGATTGTTGGATGGAGTAGAGACCGAATAGATCATACGGACGTACCCGGAGAGACACATGTGGGTCGCCGTTCGAGTAAATTCGTAATCTGCTCGCCTTAGAACTAGATAAACTCGCAGCCGCAGTGCAACCACGAGCCCCGACGAAGGGCCAGTCCTTTCCATCACTACTTGGCCGGGCTTTTCTACAGACATCTCTTCGCGCCCAGCACACAGTCGCACATGCCTGGCTATCGAAGTTCTCGTAACATTCCATAACCAGTGGATGGCATCGGCTGACAGACGGCGGAACATTCGGGATATCGTGTGATTGTGATTTACAGAATGGATGGATGTCACATCATTGTCAGCTCGTCACCTGCAGATATCCCTGGGCACGCGATATGTATATGGAATAGTCCCGGTGCGCCTCAACTGTCCTTTGGTGTATGTTCTAGCTTTGAAGCCTATAATATCCTGCCCTCCTGGCCTAAGGCAAGCCTTCCGGCGGACGGACCACAAGGAGCCTCCCCCGCCATAACCCCCGCCTCCAAGGGGTGCGAGCCTATCAGTCCCAGACATCAAAATACGGTGTAAGCTCCACCATCACTTAAATTCCGTGACTGAATTCATCAGAACACCTGGAAATATGCGACCGAACATAGCCAGCGTAGCAAGTTCTCGTCCACAGAAGTAGTTGGTGCAGATATCCGCGCTATACTCCTCTCTCACGTGAGCCTGACCTAAGCCAGATAGCAAATAGGGGGTAATCAAAAGGGATGCCGCCAAGATCAGAGGTAAAATTGGCAGTAGTAACACGCGAGTCACCACCCACTCGGTATTTGAACGCTGATCTTGTCTCGTAAGGACTCGGTGAATGATCAATTCATGTGCTGCAGTGGTGTTAGAGTTGAAAGAGATATGAATCTCGCGGGCGAAGACGTTCTTGCAATGGAAGCTCTCTCTAGCCGCTTCTCGGAGGGATCTGCGCTTGAGGCGGGTAACCTACGCCCTGTTTTTGCCTTGTTTATCCATTCGTCTACATGTAGTCTTTCATATATTTTGACATCCTAAACTAAGTCTGGTGTATGCTATCATCAATTGGCTAATAGCCTCGCACGGAATGCATAGCTCCGCTTCGCCCTTTCAATCCCGCAGAAGCGTACCTTGAGCCACCCGTACCATCGACGTGTTCCTGCATAGACCATTGAGCACACTCGCAATCAACACAAGCTGACCGCCATTGGTAGCTTGGTCTTTTCGTCAACCCAAATCGAGAGCACGGCGCTCCCATGGCGGCAAATACTATTCCAAATGCGAGAAACTCACTCAGTACTATAGATGTTGAGGAAGCGATTAGCTCCTATTTTGACTCCAGAGCTGCGAGATCGACGAAGGTGAACCATTCCTTGATGCATGATGCCTCCTATAGCCGGATGTCACCCTAAAATGCTTGAGTTCTTCGTTCTCTTTTGTCGCCTTGAAGATCATCGTGATTACAGCCCTTTCAGGAGGTCGACCAACGATTACGCATGCCAGAGTTATAGTTTCGACGCCTTTCGAACAAGCTGATAGATAGGTACTGGTTTGCTCCTATAAGCTCCTTAGCAAGTCCCTTGTTTCAGCCTCACTTCGTGCGTATGCTTGTGAAACCTCAAATCATGTCGACCGCTTGCCTTGCAGCGGCGCAGAAAATTCTCTGTAAGTTGTGTTAAGTGTCCGCCCTTTTAGTTGTATTCCTTCAATATAGGGGCAACATCCTTCCACAGTAGTGCTTCGTTATGTCATACACAGCGATAACGATATCTGTATCAAGTGCTACCAGGCTATCTCCCATATAGATCTGTATCAGCACGTAAAATCTGTTGTTTGATCAAACCATCAGACCCGAAGTGCCAATTTGGATAGAGACTCCCGATCTCGTCCAGACACCAGCAATTTGTTTGTTCTCTCCGAATAGTCAAACGCGCACATTTCTATCCCCTTTCACTATGACAAGATCATCAGTCCAACCTTCTGTCAGAAGGGCTAAGACCATCTCAGCATTTTCAGAGTTGAGAACCACTGAAATGCGAATTGCTCAAATGTGTGTTGAGACACAGATAGAAGGCGGCGAAGAGACAGTTCCAATCAGGAACAATAACACTTCCGAGCATAGAAGAACACTTCAATATTCGTCTTCAAAACATTCAATACTTCGCAAATCCCACATCACATGCGTTGACAAGCACGAGTCTCTAAGCATGATGCGCAAAGCTTGTACACCGCCTAAACTCATGTCTCAATCATGCTGTGTAAGAAATTGTCCAGCTATCTTTGCATCTACCAGCCTCGAACCTCTCGTATCAGAAAGCTTCTGCGAGCTAGACTTGACCCGCATCTCGAAGGATTTGTTGTTGCGCCACGATCTCAATTTCGATCGCAACATCACCTATCGACCAAACACCCACGGAGCACGTGGCCAACAGAGAACAGTACAAAGTGTCGAGTACTGGAATGCGATAAGAAAAGAGCTTGTACTATTGTTGACGAATGACTACACCAATCCTTCGATCGAAGCCTCGCACAATACCGGCTCCTCAACGCAAGCATGCAGCTCATGCACGCCTGGTTTCCCTCGGCTATCACGAATGTTTGGAGCGGTCCGAAGGATTCTGAAGAGCTTCATACATGAAGACGAATGGGATGCAATAGATGCGCGACTCGACGTCGACTTGCTTGTACAGCAGTTGTGGAACCGAGCCTTCGACTTGGTCGCTTTCAGCGACTGGCTAGCTGTACTCTTGCGAAGGTTCTGTTCACCCAAAAGATACCAGTCCATTGATGTGATGACCTCCAGCATCAGGCTGGGCGTCGAGCGCGTAGAGGCTCAACTTATTACAAGTGGTTTAATTTCTATGTTCGACATCCTTGAAACTATCAAGCTGGTTAGTGAGCCCTTCAATTTTCAGACCCCCAGGAACCGGCTGATTGCTCTTCATAGGATGCTGCAAACTATGAAATTAGATTCTTCTATTCCGTTATGCTGGACGGCACCGTCGCCTTTGAGCAGAGTGACATCCTTAACCGGATAGAGAATGGATGGGATCCAAGCGAAGCACGCACCTGGTTAGCCAGTGAGCGCCAGAGTAGAAGTCTCCAGTCAGGAGCATCTACAATTATTCCCGCCGTCACGTCAATGATAGTCTACGACGACGACTATCTACCACCCACCTTCAGCCTAGATTATACCCGTCTTCGATCACTGCAGACGCAGATCCAGAACTTGATGTATCGAGTAGCATGCCTGCGAACATTTGAGGCTATTCTCAAGAGGCTAGGCTGCAACGCACCAATACCCGAATCTTTCAACAATGACCTATTCGCTCGCATCTCCACATTAACAAGCGACCAACCTAATTGTTCCGAACAAGTCGCAGACATAGCGCTCGAAGTCGTTAGCAGAGCATACAAAGTATGCAAAATACCCAACCTACCCTCATCAACCGATCTAGAATTCGCAGAACGTCACCTTCAACAAAACTATGAGCGTACAAACGATAACTTCAGCGATCTAGAACGTTTATTAGCCGACAAAATCCTTCATCTTACTGAACAGGAGATTAGTATCATCGGCAACTTTTCTCCCGTCCAGATTGTGAACCATTATCAACCTGAAAGCTCCAGCAAATCTTCATCGAAACCCGTCACCCTGGAATCAGAGTTGCTCAGTATCGCTCAAAAGATAGCACACATTACCGTCCTCCACTGGAGAGTATGGGCACTTCTAATCTACAACGAACCTGTTGGTAAGAGGTTTCAAGACTCAAATCCCGCATCTGCTGCGCCTGCTTCGGTAGGAGATGTTCAGGTTCAGTGCAGACGGGATCATGAGGAGTATTCGAGGCAGAATTGCAGGCGGGATTGCGCGTGGGAGATGGGGGGTGGGCACCGATAATAAGAGCGGGTGAGATAAGGAGGCCATGCATCATAGAGTGATAGATTTAATTAATTCATATTTGAAGAATTTGTACAATCTTGATCAGTCTATTGACGCTTCCATGGAGAAACTGTCCAACTTACAATCAAAGTGACAGAGCCATGCTAGAGCATCGAACCCCCAAGAAAGCAATTTAGATAAAGATCCCCACTATTGCGGTTGACCCAGGTGCCTACATGGCAAGAATATGTTGCATTGCACACGGCGAGGCTGTAAGGCTGATTACAAAATTTCCTGCCAGCTAATGATTCAAACTCCTCTAAGCGCTCTCGCATCATTTCTCATCTAATTTGTCGTAGTAGCATAGCGCCTAGCAATAGCACCGAGCAAACATTCTTCCTATCCATTATACAGGCCCTTTTGACTTTCCTCCCTTCTCCAACCACCACAATTCTGGCATATCATTCTGCATTCATTTCTTTCCTCCCGAAGAGGCGGACCCGGCTTCCTTTTTCGCGAAAGCTGCCATCAAGTTAGTCTCCAGACGCTTTTCGATCTCGATTTCCTCTTCTGGCCCCTCTCAAAATCCGAGCAGACACGAGGTCATCAATCCAGCTGGAAAACGCGTACCTTCAGCCTGTTTCTGGCGCATGATAGCCGCCTGCTGTTCTTTTGTGCGTTGGAATTCGGTGCCCGATTGCTACATTTAGCATAAAAATGTCAGAAACCTCCCACAGGACTTCAACGTGGATATAGCAAATTGCAGCTTCGAGCTTCTTTCAAGGACAGAGGTCGTCTTACAGTGTTCTTCTTTTTCTAAGCAAAAAAGCAACGTTAGCATTTTCTCCTTTCCAGTCATAAGGCTTACACAGCAGAGGTAGGCTGAGAGTGGGAAAAGGCGTACCTGGCCAGCTTGTTCTTTCTGGTTCTTCTCACGGGCTTTGTCACGCTGGTTGCCGCGAGCCATGACGGATGAGGAGGTGTCCGCAATGCAGTAACGTTCCGATACTGTAGATACTAGGTTATATGAAGTATCTTACTACAGCCTAGAAGGAAAGAAAAAAAGAAATTCGCAAGGCAAAAGGATCAGCACTAGGTAGGCGGCCTTGGCAACGGTTGGCGCCGATACCTTGGGAACATGACAACTTCCCTTGAAGATTCCATAAGAGCACCATTCTTCCTTCCTTCAAACGTGTAGTAACAGTGCAATAGCAAGGTATAGGTTTCAACAAGATGGAGTCCCTTTCAAATAAACTACTCAGTCCTCTTGCAAATGCGTACCTGCAGCGTTTGACATTGCGAAGCATCTTCAAGCCAAAGCATATGTGCAATGCAGTCGCAAGATGAAAAAGACATGATAATTGACATTAGAGGTTGGATCATAATCGTCTTGTCCTCCCTCTCCATAGTCCAAACTCTCTTTCTCTTACATTTTCTTTGGACATCACGCACCAGGCAGCTCTTGGTATCCATTTTTCCCGAACGTGACCAGTCTCACAATGTCTAGACAACGGGGCAAGAAGCCTCATGCGGATATTGATTTCACGCTGCGACGAGTCTTCGGAAAGAGCAGCTTCAGGTACTTTGACCAGCGTGATCCAAGGAGTCTTCCGTTCTCTGATATGGCGGCAGGCCATATCAACGAGAAATCATCACCGCTGCCCTAGAAGGCCATGATGTCTTCGTACAAGCTGGTATGTACTATTAGATCTTTTAAAACACAGCACGCGCACTGATATCGTTCTGACTGTCGATAGCAACATCGTTCGGGTAAATATTACCTTCCCTGATGCATTATTCATTAACACTGACCCTCTTGTCAGGAAAAGCTTGTGCTTCCAGCTTCCAGCTATGATCGATCATGGTATCACGATCGTCATCTCTCCACTGCTCGCCCTTATGAACAATCAGGTCGCTGCAATGCGTGCTGCAAGCATCCCTGTTGCCACTATTAATTCTAATACCCTCCTCGTAGAACGTGACGACATCTACAAAGATCTCTGCTGTGGTATGTAATAAGCTAGTTTTCCCTCGAGCAGAGCTAACGTGCAAGCACCTAGGACATCCTATGACTCGCTTAGTCTACGTGACTCCTGAGCTTGTCCTCACAGAATCTTTTCGCAGAGTCCTAGGAACGATCTACAAACAGGGCGAGTTGGCGCGCGTCGCCATTGACGAAGCCCATTGTATTTCGGAATGGGGCCATGATTTTCGTCCAGCGTACTGCCACCTCTCTCACTTTCGCTCTGCTTATCCAAGTGTTCCTATCATCTGTCTCACCGCTACAGCCACCCCGTCTATCCGCGGCGACATCATCAAAACTATAGGCCTTGATCCCTCTACGACCAAGACTTTCGTAGCTTCAATCACTCGCCGTAATCTCGTCTATGAAGTGCTCTACACTTCCGACGAATCGGATAATCGCTTCTCCTGGCTTCTTGCTTGGCTCCAAACTATCTATAACCGACGTGCCAATGATCCAAGCCGCTCTCAGGAGATCTCGAATGAAGCTTCGGTCAATGTACAGCGCCCGGATGCCATATCAGGTATAATTTATGTCTCCTTCCGTTCTGACTGCGATGCACTCTCGTCTCGTCTACGTGAAAAGGGAATCGGTGCAGCTGCCTATCATGCCGGCCTTTCCCCTCATGAACGCATTGAATGTCAGCGAAAATGGATCGAAAATGCCCCAGGCCACGACATCATCGTTGCAACAACAGCGTTTGGTATGGGTATTGATAAGCAGGATGTAAGATTTGTGGTGCACTGGACGCTACCGAAAAGCTTCGAGGGTTACTATCAAGAAGCAGGCCGAGCAGGCAGAGATGGGAAACTTGCTAGATGTCTGCTCTTCTACTCGAGGGAAGATCGCGATAGAGTGGGCTATCGGATCGGAAAAGACTCTCGCAATGGTGGAGGCAATGGAGATGAGGGATCTAGAAACAGAGAAATCCAGTTAAAGTCAAGGGCAGACTCGTTCCAGGCGCTGGTGAAGTACTGCGAGCGGACTGATCGGTGCCGGCACCTCGGTATTGGGGAATTCTTTGGAGAACAAAACGTAATGCCTTGTGATAGAGCTTGTGATCATTGTATCGAAGGAGAAGGGTTAAAGAAAAGAAAGAATGAGGGGTTGGCGAGTGAGGAATGGGTCAGTACGCAGAGGGAACGGAGCGATTTCTATGGGGAGGGCTATGATTGAATAGTTTTCGAAGGAATGGAATTGCTACCGTTACGCTCGAGTGCATAAGTGGTGCTGTGTCCGGTATTACGGGGAAGGACTTTTCTGACAACAGTTCTTCCTATTGTGTATGCATAATAGAGTACATGAATAAATAGCTGACAGCCAAAATCCCGGCCTACCAAGCCAAGATGTATTTTCCACCGTATGAATTAACAGCAGATATCCGGTTTTCAACAAATTTCATGCATACGGCCGCCAAAATCCGACGTCTCCATTTCTTTTCCATCAATCAGAATTTGGAGTTTCGATGAGGGACACATTCCTCGCTACGACGTAGGCATGGCGGACTAAATGTATTCTCCTGCCTGATCTTCAAATAGCATAGTCCCATTCCTTCTCCTTCTCTTTCTCTGAACCCTTGATATCAAAGCCTCAGTCCGCATGCACACTACTATCACATACCCGGAGGCGGCGGCACCTGCAAAGAAGTCCCGTCAGCCAAACGCCTTTCTACTCCTGCCATTCCATTGAGATTCCTAAGGCAAAGACTTACAGCATTATATCCTCCATTCGCAGCAGGTGGTGAACCACTTGGTGGAGGAGGCGGGGGCGCAGCGTCGTCTGTTGGTGGGGCGGGTGGAGCGGCGCCTGGTGCTTGAGCTTGTTGTTGTTGCTGCGAGTAGTACTGGTAGTAAGCTACGTAGTTTTGGTAGCCGCCGTATGCGGCGTAAGGGTCGCTGCTGCCGTAGTAGGCGGCGTATTGGGCGCTGTAGTCGGTGGGGCTGCTGGCTCCGGGGGGGCCGGGGGGAGCTGCTGGAGCGGCGGTTGCGGAGGTGGGGGATTGGACGCCGGGGTAGGAGCCGTAGGCGTTGGGGTAGGAGGGTTGGCGGTCGTTTCCTCCTGCTCCGCCTTGTTGGTAGCCGTAGGCGCGTTGTTGGGGGGGGTTTTCTTTGAAGCGGATGTATTGCTCGCGGACGTTGTCGAGGAGGGATTCGCAGAGTTTTTTGGCTTCGGCGACCATGGCTGGGTCTGGGCCGCTGAGGGTTGTTAGCTTACAATCGGAGGAAGGAATTATGGGTACTCACGCAACGTGGAGGTACATTGGCTCATCGCTCTCGCGGTTGGTGCCATGCTCCATAAAACCAGAATTTCGCCCTTTGATCTGAACGCGACATCTGGTTTCTTGCTGGATGTGCTTGACGTAGGCGCCTCCATGACCCACTACCTGTGCTCTCAAGTTGAAGCCTGGAATGGGCTCCAGGTCGATGGGTATCCGCTCTTCCGGCCATTTGCGCTGCAATCTAGGTTAGAATCCCGTACTCACGGAGCTGTAGTAGGGGACACGCACACGGCCAAATTCATCTCGCTCTACTTGGTCCGGCTCTCTACGTCTGAATCGCCTCTCGTCCACCAGGTTGGGGAGCTCTTGCTTCATTAATTCCTGTATCTTTTCAACGGCTCGCTCGAGACCATCTTTGGTGGTACTGGTGACATGTAGGTATAACGGCGGATTCTTTTATGCTTTTTAGCGAGTGTTTGGAATTACATTGAAGGTGACGAAGGACTTACAGCGGCCGTGGCCATGCTTTTGTCAGGGTAATAATTTCCTCGGGTGGTGACATCTTTACACTATGAGCTTCTGTTCTTCAAAAGTCTGTAAAAGTCAGGTATAGCGTACCGGCGCCAGTCTCTTCTTTAATCTAGATGTCACGCATTGGAGGTCAGCAGAGGCCAAAGAGGGGTTGTACGATGCTATTCCAGCCCAGTGTAAGCTTGAAACATTCTCCCACACATGGTAACAGGAAGGGAATATTGAACCGCATAGATTTAACGTGTTCTCAAAAGGGTTTATGCCTGGGAGTATCAGTGGGTATGACAAGGATATTTACCATCTTCTGTGTTTGGCCTTTGGTCAGCATATATCGATTTCGAAGGTCGTTGACCTCGATATCTTTTATGTAATCCCCGTCTGCAATATACATATCACCATTAATATTACTTGTGCTTGAGCCTGAGTTTGGCTTTGGTGAGGCTGATTTGGCAACGGGACTCGAGGTCTAAGAAATGGTTAGCGTACGAAACTGCAAGGAGCCACACGAGCACATGGCTTACAGAACGAATTGGAGGAACGTCGACATGCTGAATGCCCTTCTTTGCTTGTATTTGGGCATTAATCCGAGCCGCTGCAGCCGCTGCAGAGTATGTCAATACTCTTCTCATGGACGAAAGAGGTCCCTATAATTACCAGCCGCTGCTGCCGGATCAAGAGGTGTACTCTTGCCCTCTGATCCTGGGCTGAATGGAGTCCTTTGGCCTAGAGGACTGCGGCTTCGCCTTACATCTGCGGATCTGCTTGAAGGCGATCTCGAACGTCGATCAAAACGAGAGCTACGCTTCGGCTCAGGTTCAGTCTGGTCAAAACGGGAGCGTTTTGCGCTCCTTTTCTCATCATCTGCCATCACGATTGGGTAGGCGTGGTATGTGTTGTAGAGTACTTTCCAAGAGGTGACACGATGGTAGTTTGCGCTGCGAAAAAGCGGAGCGGATTTCTGACCTGGAGCGGAGTTGATCCGGCTAAAGTTGCCTAGTCTGGAATACCCGTGAGGAAAACAACAAAAATAAATCGTGATGGACCGTTGACCACGGCTATTCATCCCAGCTTCTTTCTTCTGCCAGAGATCATCATTTTCAATCATGGACGAGCTCTTTGACGTCTTTGACGACCCGGCTCCCGGCGAAAAGCTCCCAAGCGATAAGCAAAAACCTAAGAAAGACAAGAGCAAGAAGAGATTGGTCACGGGGGAAGCAAAAGATATTAATGGGAGCGTGAACGGTGATGGCGATGTATCAATGCTTGAGTCTGCACAAGCGGCGCCTCCAGCAGAAACTACCACCAACAATCAACCAGATGCCAAACGACAACGAAGAGAGGTCGAAGCAGAGCCATTGGTCACAGACACTTTTGAGACCGAACAGTCGAGAGAAGTAGCTGCGTCAGCTGGGCTTCAAGCATCTAAAGAGGGTACTGCGGTCGTCCTGTCACATCAAGTCAGGCATCAGGTGGCACTTCCTCCAGACTGTGCCTATGTGCCTATATCCGAACACAAAGCTCCCGAGAAGCCTGCGAAAACATGGCCTTTCACGCTCGACCCATTTCAACAAGTTTCAATAGCGTCAATTGAGAGGGGCGAGAGTGTGCTGGTCTCCGCCCACACCAGTGCAGGAAAGACAGTCGTTGCAGAGTATGCGATTGCTCAAAGTCTGAAAAACAATCAGAGGGTGATCTACACAAGTCCAATCAAGGCTCTGAGCAACCAGAAATACCGCGAGTTTCAAGCAGAATTTGGGGATGTGGGATTGATGACAGGCGATGTGACCATCAATCCTACTGCCACATGTCTTGTCATGACCACGGAGATTCTTCGATCCATGTTATATAGGGGCTCGGAGATAATGCGGGAGGTAGCATGGGTGATATTTGATGAGATCCATTATCTGAGAGACAAAGCTCGTGGTGTTGTCTGGGAAGAGACAATCATTTTGTTACCCGACAAGGTCCGCTACGTTTTCCTTTCAGCGACCATACCGAATGCTATGCAATTTGCAGAATGGATCACCAAAACGCATGGTCAGCCTGTTCACGTCGTCTACACCGACTTTCGACCTACGCCTCTTCAGCATTACTTCTTCCCGGCTGGAGCCGATGGAATACACCTTATAGTGGACGAGAAGGGCGTTTTCCGGGAGGAGAACTTTAACAAGGCCATGTCTACTATGGCTGATAAGCAGGGAGATGATCCGGCCGACGCAATGGCAAAGAGAAAAGGCCGAGGGAGAGACAAGAAGCTGAATAAGGGTGGCACGAAAGGGCCTTCCGACATTTACAAGATTGTCAAAATGATAATGCTGAAAAATTACAACCCAGTCATCGTTTTCAGTTTTAGCAAGAGGGACTGCGAAGCGTACGCGCTTCAGATGAGTAATCTGACCTTCAATGAGCAGTCAGAGAGGGATATGGTCGATAAAGTATTCAACAGCGCACTGGAGATGCTTACTGAAGAAGACAAACAACTGCCTCAAATTCAGAACATCTTGCCTTTACTCAAGAGGGGCATTGGAATTCATCACTCCGGACTTCTGCCAATATTGAAAGAAACAATTGAGATACTGTTTCAAGAGGGACTCATTAAGGTCCTTTTCGCCACAGAGACCTTCTCAATTGGATTGAATATGCCTGCAAAGACCGTTGTGTTTACTAGTGTACGCAAGTTTGACGGCGTTGATCTACGTTGGGTAACCCCTTCAGAGTTCGTTCAAATGTCAGGACGGGCCGGTCGACGTGGTCTTGATGATCGTGGTATTGTTATCATGATGATCGAGGAGAAGATGGAACCGGCAATAGCAAAGGATATCGTTCGTGGGGAGCAGGACAAGCTAAATTCAGCCTTCTACCTAGGGTACAATATGATCTTGAACCTGATGAGAGTTGAAGGAATATCTCCCGAATTCATGCTTGAGCGATGCTTCTATCAATTCCAGAACACGGCGAGTGTCGCTGGGCTCGAGAAGCAGTTGCAAAATTTGGAGACACAAAGATCAAGCATGGAGATTAGCGACGAAGGCACAATTCGGGAATATTACGAGCTAAGAAAGCAATTGGATACTTATACGAAAGACATGCGTGACGTCATTAACCATCCAAATTATTGTTTGCAATTCATGCAGTCTGGTCGGCTTGTAAGGATCAAGTACATGGATCATGACTTTGGCTGGGGAGCAGTCGTCAATTTTACACCGCGAAAGCCTGGTAAAGGTCAGAAAGCCGAGGATATAAGTCCTCAACAGTCCTATGTCATAGACGTATTGCTACAAGTGGCCGACACATCCTCAAATGGGACGAGAACGCATACAGAGCTCCCGCAAGGTGTTCGCCCTGCACTGGAAGGGGAGAAGTCCAAAATGGAGGTTGTACCTATCTTATTGTCTTGTGTGGAGTCTATAGGTCATATCAGGATCTTTCTCCCAGCGGACTTGAAGTCGGCCGACCAAAGGAATACTGCGAGGAAGTCCATTGACGAGGTGAAGCGAAGATTTCCTGACGGGATCGCCGTTCTCGACCCCATTGAGAATATGGGGATCACCGACAACTCGTTCAAGAAGCTGTTGAGGGTATGTCGTTCTTTATATTTTCTTGATTCAGTTCCACGCTGACAACATACAGAAAATCGAAGTTCTTGAGTCTCGTTTGCTTGCGAATCCTTTGCACAACTCCCCGCGGCTTCCAGACCTTTACAATGGTTACGCTGAGAAGGTTGAGCTTTCTGACAAGATCAAGGCCGTCAAAAAGCAAATCACTGCCGCCCTGTCAATCATGCAGCTTGATGAGCTCAAGTGCCGGAAGCGTGTCCTACGCCGGTTTGGTTTCATCAACGATGCAGAAGTTGTCCAACTCAAAGCACGTGTTGCATGCGAAATCAGTACCGGAGACGAGCTTTTACTAAGCGAGCTTTTGTTCGACCGATTCTTCAATGAACTAACGCCAGAGATGTGTGCTGCAGTGCTGAGCTGCTTCATCTTTGAAGAGAAGTCCGAGGCTCCTCCGTTGAAGGAAGAGCTTGCACGACCGTTTCGCCAGATTCAAGCGAAAGCAAGACAAATAGCCAAAGTTTCCCAGGAAAGCAAGTTGCCCCTGGTGGAAGACGAGTACGTTGCGACCTTCAAGTATCAGCTGATGGAGGTGGTCTATGCTTGGGCACATGGAAAGTCATTCGCAGAGATTTGGTACGTCGCCCATTGATTTGCGGTTTGAGACTTGGGACTAATTAGTTTAGCAAAATGACCGACGTGTACGAGGGGAGCTTGATCCGTCTGTTTAGACGCTTGGAGGAGTTGTTAAGGCAAATGGCCCAAGCTGCCAAGGTAATGGGCAGCGATGACCTGGAGCAGAAATTCGAGCAATCTTTAACCAAAGTGCGGAGAGACATTGTTGCAGCTCAATCATTATACTTGTGAGATGGATCTTATGATTCGATATGCGATTGATCCCCAGCATAGCGGAAGGCGTTTGGTGGTTACTTCAGATAGGGCTGGAATGAGCTTCACAAGCATAAGTCTTCTTCTTGTAAGTACTATCAAAGGCATGAACGGATATTGCACTCTGCTAGAATCTGCGAAGTACATGATATGGAGAGACGATGAATCCAGGACGGAGTATGCGTGCCATACTTAGCTCAATAGAATCAAATGTTGGCTAATACCCAGTCAAACACCTGCTAATCATTGCTTTGCAGCAAGTAACCTTTTCAGATTGTAGACAAAAGTCATTGTGGGCTTTATATGTTGGTTATTCCCGGCCGTAAATAAAGTCTTTGTTGGTAGGCGGGTATGTGTAGTGCCAAGCGTTTCGTTCGAGATGATCGACCTCGATTTACGCTTCTCCCCACTTCCTCCAACTACTCTACATCCTTCGTTCCCTCAAGTTCAACACCTACAGAATCTCCGGAGAGGAAGTTGCTCATCACCTTCCGCAGCTATGAGCACGAGCAGTGTACTTGCTTCACCGCCACCTCCTCACCAGCTATACAACACTCGACTCGCGCCATCCCACTCCAGTACGCCTAATCTGAACCTTAGGAGATCGACATGTACTAATTTTGCCATGACAGTGTCCTTCCCTAATAGTGCTTCTACGAGTCGGAAACGGAAAGCTGAGGATGATGAACCCCAAGCGGAAGATCGAATGTCCTCTTCACCATCAAATTCTCCCCAGAGTTCTAACCGCTCACTACCCGCCCAACGACAAACGAAGAAACCAAGGTCAGGCCTTGCTGGCAGACCACTCGCTTTACCAAGGTTATTGGAAACGCTAGATGCCGAGTCATTACGAGGTGTCCTCCACTCTCTTTGCAATCGCCATCCCGAGATAGGTTCCGAGGTGGAGCATACAGCACCCAGACCAAGCGTGTCTTCAGCCCTCAACGTTCTAAAAACTTACGAAACAGCCCTGCAATCCTCATTTCCTTTTGGTGGTGACCAAACATCAGACTATGCATACAATCGAGTTCGGCAACCTCTCATGGACCTCCTCGAAGCCCTTGCCGACTTTACGCCACACTTCCTACCACCGAACGAGACCCAAGCGACACAGTCCCTCAGCTTCCTAGATGGAGTAACAGACATTATTCATCGCCTACCAAATTGGAGCTCATTCCAGAATAGCCTACACAAACAGAATGCTTATGAAGAGATGTCTGGAGCCTGGGCGCTAGCCATACGCGAAGCTGCCAAGAAGGCCGGAGGCATGCAATTACAATACGGTGGCTGGGATCAGAAGCTTGCAAAGCATAATCAGCAAGCTGGTGGCAAACTTCAGGATGCTGTGAACGAACTCAATGCAAACATCGGCTGGATGGGTGGGCAATCTCAAGCTCAGCAGCAAGGCAACCGGAGGGATGATATCAGTTCCGTAAGACAAGAGCTCTTATCTGGAACTTATGGATCGAATCTGCCTGTGCGTGTCGGGCCGTGGTAATTGACATGATTGGAAGTGGGCATGACAGAACGTGGAAAGCAATAATCACATCATCAAGAGATTCGTCGGATAGTTGGAAGTGGACATAGAACAAATTTGCATAGCGGGGACAGGCGCTGGAGGTACGATTGATTGTTGGTAATAGCGATACATCGATGGGCGTTGGTATTATTAGTCTCTGTCCTGATTTTCAAACGGTCACTGGTGAGAACCATTGCATCTTTAAGCTTTTGACAGCAATGAGCGACACATGAAGGCAGTCACGCAACGAATTCATTGATCTAGCGTATACGTGCTGTTTAGTAGTAAGTTAGAAGATTTCGTCACCGCCCTGAACATTTTGGCGCGGAAGTGTTGATCTTTTGTGATACATGCAAAATCCCAAATCCTTTAACACCTAACTTTAGCTTCACCTCAGTTCTGTAACGCAAAGCGCCCCACCACTCATTACTCATGCCTGACTCTTGAATTTGGATACCCTTGCCCATGTTCATGTTTTCTAAAGCCTTCAAGCAGAATTCAGAAAAGTTCTTACGGTGCTCGCGGCTACTTTGGTCTTTTGAATCTCTCACTTGACCAGGAACTGAACAATCTTGAAAGACGATATGGCGATCCTCAAGGAAATCGAAGTCGTGATCAGGGTCAATGGTCAAGAGCTAAAGGAGTACGATGACGAGGACGCTAGTAATGACAATGAGAGCTCGGTCTCCAAGTACGTCGAAGCTACATCAGGCGCGCAGTTCCAGATCGCGACCACCGCACCGAGATCGTACCAATTTTCATCAGATGCACTGCTAATGAAAATCTATGTGGACGGGGTCTACGTAGAAGGAAGCTTACTTCGGAAAAAAGACGCTGGGTGGACTAGAGGATGGGATCAGTATCATGACGGTCCGAGGAGGTTCGATGGTGATCGATGGGAAGTGAAGCCATTCAAATTTATGGAGATCAAAGCTGGTACGCCTTGTCGGGTATTAAGCTTCGTTAACTAAATCTCCCAGTGGAAAACGAGCTCCAAACACCCGACGATACATCTAAATACAGTCATATCAAGGATCTGGGAACAATAAATATTGAGTTCTGCCGCCGGATGGTGCTCGGCAAAGGCGCTCCCAGAATTTGGAAGTATGACAAGGACATTGGTGGCGCCTCTGCACTTACCGAAAAGCAGCTCAAAGGAAAGAGTCTGACCCACGGTGTCGCGTACGTTTAGCTCTTCTCTTCTAGCCCGCATGACGCTGACAGCAAGCCCAACAGATTTGGCGATGTCCGAAAGATCGCCGATTGCGCGACCTACGAGACAAGACCTGTGGATGGGAAAGATTCCCCAGTCGCAAAATTCATATTCAAGTATTGCTCACGAAGTAAATCAGTCTTAGGCCTTCAGCTTGTGGAGACAGTTGCTGACGCATATGCAGAGGCCCTCCAAGACTTGTTGCTCATTCCACGCACGCCATCTCCTCCTCTAGAGCCAACTCCACTTCCTCTTGAAGAGAGAAACATGGACGAGCTCTCTCCTGAAGAAATACGCGAGCTTGGTCGAAGGCAACAGGTAGCTCTATCCTTACCATGAACCATTCCCCAGCACGTCTGCTAAACCCTACAAGGCCAGATACCGCATGGAGCGAGATGCTATCAAGAACGAGACTGGTACCAAGCGCGAGGAAACGAAAGCAGAGCATGGAATGAAGAGGGAATATGATGAGGAATACGACGAGCTTATGCGCTCGGCTATCACAAAGAAAGTCAAAATCCGTGCGTTTGAGCATGGTGAGACTGTCGAGCTGGATTGAGACGGTATGGCGGGAGCTAGCCCCTAGAGGTTACTAGATTCGTGGTTACTAGTAGGAGAACGGAGCATAAGTCGTGGGTATAGAGCTACCATTTCATATATTGTTACCAATGATAACCCTAGAAATCATGACTTTGATGGTTGCTAACCCTTAATCATAGCCTTTTGTTACTTAAAAAACTTTTGATAGAAGAGATATCCTGCTCAAAAGATCTTAATAAGCCTTAAAACCTAAGTGCAATAACCCCTCTATATCCACGACCTATGCTTACTTTCGCAATACATTGATAAGCGTTGGATTACCAGTCCATACGCTTTTGACGATTTCTCACTTAAATGTATGTGCGTAGGAGTTTGTTATGCAATTGGTTAAGCAGAAGCACACGAAATAATTATTGCGGATTCCAATATTGCAACCATTTATCTTGTCTGTTTGAACCTTTTTCGTGAGTCTTTGTAATCAATGCGTGTTATACATGAGGCTTGGCGTTCTTAGATAGTTTATCCTTCCTTCACTTTCCCACTTAAAGTTCCGTCATCATTTACCATCTTTGATAAAGCTGGCCATAACACTTACAATCCAAAGGGTCTACAGACCCAATACTGTCCTTTCAGTCTCTTAATTCTACTTTGCCGCAATCAAGAATTCTTAAATCGACCCAATGGCTAGACTCAAGGGCATTGAAGCCTCAGTCGTCATTGATGGAAAAGCACTAACTGAATACGACGACGAAGATACACCTGACGAGAGCTCTAAATATACTAGTAAAGTCAGCAAGTACATAGAAGCCGTCTCAGATGCGGAGTTCAGTATCAGTGTCACGGTGCCCAAGTCTCACAAGTTCGCAGGGGATGCTCTTTCCTTCAGACTCAGCTTAGACGGGATTTGGGTGAAGACCTGGCTTTGTCGGAAGGCAAAACTTAGTGAACTGCGTAAAGATTGGCATGCGACTATTGCAGGCTCCGAAGTAACGAATGGCAAAGAATGGTGCCTAAGACCTTTCAAATTTAGCGATATTAAAATCGGTAAGACAAGCCTCCAAAAATCTACTGACTTTCGGTATTGATCCAGAAAATCAGTGGAAACATCAATGTCGACGGCTGGCAGCGGGAAGAGCCACAGTCTTGCCCATCTAGGGACCATCACACTCAATGTCTTTGACGTGAAAATTACTCAGAAACGCTACGGCGCCGGCATTGGTGCTGTCAAATTCGGTCAACCATCTGAGATTGCGGAGAAAGAGCTCAAAGGTAGAGATGTTACGCTCCAGGCTACGTACGCGAATCCTATTTTGTTGATTATCTAAGAACAATGGCTGATACTTGGGAAGCTTTGGTGAAAGCTGTCCGTCCAAGGTGTCGCTTCATTATATGTCAAAGCGTCTAAACAAGGAGCCGATCTTATCTTTTAAATTCAATTACCGTTCTAAGAGTGAGCAGCAGCATCATCTTTACCTAAACACAACATCGGTATTGACTATATGACAGAGGCTCTTCAAGGTCTCCGCTTGATCCCCATGACACCGTCTCCTTCCCCCGTGCCGATCCCAGTACAACGTCCATCCGACAGCCTAACACCAGAAGGAAAATGGGTGCAAGAGCTAGACAGAGCACTCTACGTGAGACCTCTTTTCTAGCAGCATGACTTTTTCATCTGCTAATAATATGCAATTGACCAGGCTGAGCAAGAGGCCAATATCAAGCGAGAGCCCAATATTAAGCGAGAGCCCAACATCAAGCCAGAGGTCAATATTAAACCAGAGGCCAATATCAAGTCAGAGGCCAACATCAAGCCAGAGGCCAATATCAAACCAGAGGCCCATATCAAACCAGAGCCCAATGTCAAGCCAGAGGCCAATCTTAAGTCCGAGAAGATCAAATCGGAGCTTAGTGTTAAGAGGGAACATGATGAAGAGTACGAAAACATGATCAAATCATCCATAGCAAAGAGGGCCAAGACCCGCCCTTTCCAGCAGGGCGAGACGATCGAGTTGGACTGAGGCTAGCTTGCTGGATTGCTGACTTGGAGTCAGCTCTGGTACATCTTCAGCGATACGAGCAATGAGACAAACAGGGGCAGAGCTTCACGTACTAGATTTGATTCACGCCTTAATGATAGAAGCATAGCTAGCTGGCTGGGGTCCATTACCCGAGCAGACAGCTTTTCACAACTCAAAATACCCACCGTTCTGCAATTGATATGCTCAATCACATTGACACCAGCTTGCGTTTGCACTTGAGATTCTTGCATCTGCACTGAATTTGGGCTCTGCATCCACTTCTGCATCGTGTTTTCCACTTAACAATCAGAACAAAACCAATAGATGATGGGAGAAATGAGTCATTGATCACACAATATGGTGCTCAAGAGCTGTACATATCTTACAACGTTCTGCTCAATTCTCTTTGCATTTAGCAAGCCCCCCGGGGACTATGATACATCATCTCCTCGTCAACGCAATGCTGTACAGATACATACACCTCGTCATATGTTACACTGAAAGTTCCGAAATTTGGGGGTATCGATCGTATCTATTAATAGAAACCCCGTTGCACCTTCCAGCACCTTCGCTTATGTATGCTAAATCAAGTAAAAAGCAAATTATTATGGTATGTACCAAGCAGGAAGCACCAAACTTGTTGGTGAATGTTTGTGGTATCTTTCAAGCTTATGCAGTTGGATGCCAGCATCGAAAGTCTCAACGGCGAGAGGGAAACATAGTCTGATTCTTCTGCAGCGTGTCAGCCCTCTGCCAGACATTTCCTACGAAACTGTCCTCAATAGCACTAGCTGGCGTCGCAGGCACGGTGGCTTGAGCTGCTGGTCCAAGAGCGGCTGATAAGGGGGTTGCAGGGACGCTTGGGGTATAAGGACTAGAGCTAGAGCCGGCGTTTGAACCTCCGGAGGTCTTCGCGCGATGTTGTTGATACCCGTTCTCCGACCGGACTTGCGTTTGGGGCTGGAAATCGGCTTCCGTGGTAAGACTATTCCACGGGGACTCGGCAATGAGCCTCGCTGCCTCTTTTGTCAGAGCGTGTATGGGTCTGACCCAATGTCGTACTTCATCAGGCATGAGCTGGTGTTTCCGACTCTCTTTGAAGGAGACAAGGAGGTTGTGGTAGGAGTTGATGAAGTACGTGACAAGTTGCCAAAAGTCTGGCGCGTTTCGTGCTTCAGGATCGTTGAGTCTTATCATAGACAGACGCTTCTTTAGTGCATCACTCATTTCCACGCAGTACTTGCCGTTGGCTATGAGTGTGCTCCATAAGTCGCGAATTCTCTGAGGCTCGCGTTGTTTAATAGCACTGTCTAGGCCATGATAGAAGAGCATATCAAGCTGTGCGATGACTTCGAGACCTTCGGTAGTGGCTTTATTCAGACCAGTAAATATCCTTTCGAATTGAGCTGCTTGCTGCTTTTCCATTCGAGCTTGCTCTGGGGTTATATTCACACTGCCACTCCGAGATCGCGCAACCAAACTGAACGTTTCGGCCGAGCGCGGAGTGCTGACAATAGAACTCGAAGCGGAGCTGTACAGACCGCCTGCTCGACTGTTGGAACGGCTTCGGCCGTTTGGATATAATGGTATAGCGTTTTGAGTGCCGTACGCCGCTTGGAGATTGCTGTAGCTGTTCGACTGCTGAACAATGCTCCCTTGCCGCCATCGTCTCTCCGGCTTTTGACGTTCTTGAGTGGGTGTCACGGAGTTGGGGCGTAAAGACATGCGCTCTCCTTCATTTGGAACCTCAGTGATGGTGGAGACGCGTTGGACATTATTTCTTTGGCCTAGTACCCTAGGTTGAGCATTACCGAGGCTTCTGCTTGCATTAGATATCTCATTTAGACTGCCGTAGAAGGTAAGCATCAAGGTCCGTAGGTATCGCGGGTCTACACCTCGAACTATTTGTTTCACGCTTTTGAGTAGGATCGTACCGATATGCTGATGAGCTGAGATGCAAGACTGCGTGGCCGAGATTATAGACTTTTTCAACATTTTCCCAGCTTCTGAGCTCTGGTCTTTCATGCCGTCGTATTTGTGCAACTCTTGATCCAGGTAGTCAACATGCATGGCCACAGAATCGTAAGCTCCTTCCAATTTGATCGTCCCATCTTTAAGCACAGAAGCCATCGTCGCAATATGTGGGTGTACAAGTTGAAGCGCATATAGAACACCTCGAGCCCCTTCGATGATACTATCGGAAGGCCACTCATCTCGGTTCTTCTCTGGGAGGCTCAACAAACGGCGTACAGTCGTTCCTCGTTGTCGATCGCTACTGTGTGAGCCGGAGGGACTGACATCGCCAGCTCGAATACCATTCCGTAGCGCCGAACCATGGCTTTGACCCCGGAGATGGTAGCTATTTCTATGGGTACGTGTTTCTTCAAGTACGTCAAGCTCAGCGTTCTTCTTTGTCACTAAACCCATGCGTTTGGCTTTATTACTTTGAGTAGCCTGCAGATAGCTTTCACTGTTACTCCTATTGCGTTCGTTCCCGAGCGTCAAAGGTGCAAGACCAGGACGGCGAGGAACAGCCGTTTGCAGGTTGTTGTTGTAACTAGATGGAGTCCGATAGTGAGAGCGGCCTAGTGGGAATTGCTTTGGAAATCCCGGAGATCTGACATCAGATGCAGACTCGGAACCACTAGTACTATGCCCATAGGTACGCAGTTGAACTGGAAAGCGAGATTGCGCTCGCGGTGTCTCTAAAGGCTCGTCGCTGCTATAGAAGGGGTCAGGAAATTATGAGGGACGCAATGGCATGATGATTACCTTGCATCTTCTCCTGAGTCTTTCACTGCTCGTCCTCGTAGATACTCTTTTATAGGTTCTGTCATAAAAGTGTCGCGTTCATGATCATCTTTCTCCGGTGGAGGCGACTGCATTGGAGAAAATTCGCCAGATTCAAGAATTCGCTTTATGCCTGGTTCCCAGGGATTGCCTGTCAGCTTCAAGAGTTTTAGTGCATTGCTGCTTCCGAGACAGTTGGGGAGGTCTCTGATATCGTTGTTCTGTATTGCGAAGACCCGGAGGGCTTTCATAGACTCAATCTCGTCTGGGATTTCAGTGAGTCTGTTCCGGCTGAGTTCAAGTATTTGCAATTGTGGGAGCCCAAGTATCTGCAATTGCGTTACTATCCATTTTTCAAATTTTGTGAGGGCCTATCTCACGGCTTGCGGGATTTCCTTGAGTCGATTATTTCGGAGATTGAGGTATCTCAAATTGGAGCAGTTCGAGAATTCGTAGGCAATGGAGCGAAGTAGGTTGTGGGGTAGATGTAGGCTGCCGTAACGGAAGATCAGCATTCGTTTATGCAGCTGTTGTCTCTCAAAAATATTAGGGCGTCGGAACGTGAGTGTCTTACCGCTCTACATCTGGTTTGATGATAGCAATAACTTCTTTCGGTATAGAGGAGAGCCCGCAACGCCGTAGATCCACAGTCAATTTTGGTTTGAGAGCATCATTTGTGGTGTCGATTCCAGTCAATGATTTTCGCTGGTCGTCGCGTGCAGCATCGACAGCTTCCTGAAAAAGTTCGACGCTCTCCCGTGTTGTCAAACCAGCACTAATGACGGGCTTTTCCTGATTAGAGTCCTGCGAGAGGCCTCCATGCCTTGGAGGGTAGTCGTAATCGGAGGGATACATCCTTTTCGTATTATTAGCATGGCGCTATAGGTCCTGAGGGAGGAATCTCACGCAGTATACGGTGGGTCGTGAGGGGCTCGAACGCTATGAGCGGTGTCTTCTAGTCCAGCATGGTTCTCATTGGGGAGCGGAGGGTGAGGTCTCTCAGCCCATAGAGTTCCACCACCATCAGTCATTGGATTGTTGGAACGAGGGGCCTCGTATCAAGAGGTCGGTGGACGATCCCCGGATGCCGAGCGACAATGTAACAAAGGAAAAACGCCCCGTCATGCACTTGACAGGTGGTCTATGCATGAAGGCACTCAGCAGTCCAGCAGCAGTGGTGTGGTGAGAAAGTCTTTGTGGCTGACGATAGGTCTGTAGCGTGGCAGGGGGTTCAGAACATCCTTACCTTAGTTCCACCGGGCGGGCGGTTTTGTGCAAGGGTCAGGTACACCCGCCTTACCGCCGTCGTTTGCCTAGCGCTCCTCCGCTCCTCCGCTTGGCGTGCCCCCTGCTCCCTCACTAACGCCATCAACGGCCGGTTGATAGGGCTGGGAGTGCTCTTCGATAGTGAGTCTCATTCCCCCCTTTTACCAGTCATTCCCAGTTCTAAGCAGCGACAATGAAACACTACTTACCACTAGATACTATCGTTCTATGTACACGGTCGATTGCTGACCTTTACGCGGCTGAGCAAATGTTCAACTGAATACATCGTCCACAGACTCTTCCATCCGTGTTGAGCTTGTCGATAAATGGCCATTCTCTCTACTTTACTTCCAACATCAAAGGCATGATCTGAACGACTCGCGTCACTGGCAGGTATATGATACGTTTACAGGGGCCCTCATTCTTGTTCGAACGGAAGACTAAAGACAGCATTCATGCAAAAGCTAACGAGACGAGATGTCGGCTGCAGATGTTGACTTATAAAGGTGGCCTTGCATCTGTTCTGCACCGAATGAGGTAGTCATTTCTTTCGCATTGATCCCAGCCGACATTGGTCAGTTTGCTGATACCCACAAGACATATATACGTCTTTCACAATGTGACGTCTGTTCTCCCTTCCATATCTTGGCCTGGGTCGTTTCATAGATAAAAAGACACCCTTTATTCGCAGGTAAGAAGTAGCAGAAGAACTGCCAGTATCTAAGGAGGAGGTTGCAGTCAAACTTAATGCTAGATTTGAGGTACTACAATACTTGATAATGCAACCTTTCCGATGAGCCTCAGTCTTCGTACTGCATTCATCTTCCAATACAAGCTCCAAGTTCGCTACTTCAGATCTCGTTCATTTGCAATTTGACCTGCTCTTTCAGCTCGCTCATCCCCAGCTACCGTGGAGACCTCAGCTTCGACATTCCGTTGACTGAGGCCACCGTCGTACTCCCGAACACAGATTCCCCTCCTCTCAATTCAACATGACTCAACTGTGCTGCATTCAAATTATAAGCCCTGTTCACAATCAGGTATCCTTCAGATACAAGCCCTTTCTGAATGCTGCTCAATCTCTGCTTGTGCTCCTGCAAGTTATGTCATGCCAATATGAATATAAGAACAGGGCCCAGGATACCCTCGGTGACATGAGTAAATGTCACATATAGTATACACTTCGAGACCGCTGGTCTGTCGTTGATTACTTCTTTCATTATCACTCTCAACGCGTAAACGTTGCGCCACCCAACGCACTCTGCCCCTTCGCCGGTATCCGATCCGATATTTCCTCAACAGCAGCTTCTTCCACCGCCAGGTCTGCATCCGGTGCTGCATCTTCATTATCAATAGAACCACCCGAATACATCGCTGCAGATGTTTGCTGCTGTAATTCCACCTGCTTCTGAGCCCACCGTTTCCATCTTTCAAATTCTTTATTCTCCAATTCCATGCCGATTTCTATTTGCGATGGCCCGAAATATGCTCCAGTTGACATTGCTTCCTCCTTTGCTACCCTTCGCTCTATATCCTCCTGTAACCGTAAATCGTAGAATTCCTTCCGCGCCATGTCATAGGCTTGTGCTCGCGAGATGTTTGGTAGGTTGTATTGTAACCAGAGTTGCCGTTGTATGACACTGTCTGTGTCAGTACGATTGTATACGAATCTAGATACATATTTACCTCTCCCCGTTCAAAGCCTTCTCTTTCTGTTGTATATGGCTCCAGTCCGTTTTCTGTGAATCCTTCCCATCATCTTCGAGTAACATACGTGGTCTTGCGAGCTCCCAAGGATGGTCTTTAAAGAATTCTCTCCGCAGCATATCTTCCTCATAGCCTATTCTTTGCGGTTGGAATAATTTGCTGGCTTTCTTCACTTTGGTTCTGTTTTTTGGGCTTCTGTGGGGAATAGCCTGTGTTCGGACAAGAGGTTGAGCTGGAGTGACCGAGCCAACGACATCATACCATGGGGGTGGGGTATTGAGTCGTCCGACGTTCAGGAGCTGTGTGGCTGTTTGATGGACTCGTAGAGGCCGGAAATCGTATTTGCCCGGCCGCATCGTGCGAGGTCACTGTCAGAGAAGACTACAGTAGAACGAATACTATGACTGCAGTCGCCTTGAAACATCTGTGGAGTCTATGTCTGGGATAAGATGCATCTTTAAGTGATTGAATTAAACATCACTCGAAGTTCGCTGAAGAACTGCGGCTCTTGATGCGGCTCTTTCCGCAGTCCACCCGCAACGGCCTATCAAGCTCGCCATAACCTCGTACATTCGCATTGACCACGGACAGCGCTGAAATCCTCCCAGGCGACTTAAGCTTCATGTGCTCGCCGGTGTCCAATTGACGTTATGCTGCAACTAGCATGTCCACCTTCAGCGCCCCAGTGGAGAAGCCCACTAGTCGAATTAAGACTGCCAAACGACTTCGAGGGCTCCGCGTTCCAATTGCATTGGTCTTCCCCTTCTTGCAGGCAGCTAGCATGACGGTACTGTGCACGGTAAAGGAGAAGCCAATGACAGCTGCAGCTAGGAAATATCCATACGTGCCTCCGACTTCTACGCCTTGCCCAGCTTCAAGTCAACCTCTGCCCCCGTCCGAACTCCAACCACAGTTGGATAACATCTTCATTGATGCGTTGGTACAAGCTTCCTCATGTTGGCGGCATGCATCACGGTCGTCCCCTAATTATACAATACTCTCCAACACTGCACATCTATATCACAAGCCGCGGCGGAGACAGATCTACGATGCAGGGAGGCAGGCACGGAACATCCACCGCAATTGTGCTCCTTCGCGCTCTCCTGTCTTGCAAAAGCCGCTCACCCGCGAGGAATACATGAGTATGCTAGATTATTACCGAGAGCCATTCAGTACTCAAGCCGTGTTTCCGGAACCCGAGATGTCCCAATTACCTCCGATGTTATATGCTCCAAGAGCTGGAGCAAGCAAGCCTCTATGGAATGAAATCGCCGTGCCCGAAACTACGTCTCTGCCCCGAGATTCACCTGTGCTAGACCCGAGTAAGTACCAGAAGCAATACACTCCAAGTGTGCAAGAAGAGGAAGGCATATCCCCGCTGGAAGAACCTCCATTGATTGGGGTTGCTGGCCAATCTCCGGAACCGCCACCTTCAACAGATCCAGAAATCCACCATCCAGATCTAAGAAACTTCGTAAAGGTCTTGCATAGGGACGATTGCACCCACGAAGAGGCATTTGAAGCCTACTCCAAGTTACCCTCCCCTGGGGTATCACTTTTATCGTACAAAACAATCCGTCTACTTTTCCGCCGTTTGTCAGCGATGGAGAGGAAAGACAAGGACTCGCAACTGCGTTATTTATCCGTAGTAGACGACATGAAAGCCTGCGACTTTCCTCTCAAAGAAGAAGAATGGAACAGCGCCATTGCCTTTTGCGGACAATGCTTTGCACGTATTAAAGCAGCAGAAGTTGAATCTGCCCTACGGACATGGAAAGAAATGGAGCAAGAAGCCTGTGTGAAAAGTGGCAACGTAACATTCAACATCCTCTTCGACATGGCTGCCAAAGCAGGGAAATTTGTTCTTGCGGAAATGATTCTTAAAGAGATGGAAGCTCGGCAACTCAGCATCAACCGCTACGCTCGTGTAGGTCTCATATACTATTACGGCCTTAAAGGCGACGGCGATGGCGTACGCAACGCGTATCGAGAATTTGTCGAAGCCGGCGAAATCGTCGACACAGTAGTAATGAACTGCGTAATCGCCTCGCTAATCCGAGCCGGCGAACCATCAGCAGCAGAACAAGTCTACGAGCGTATGAAACGCATGCTCGCAAAACATGCCGGCCACAGCATCCCCTCGCTCAACTGGAAAGAACGGCGGGATCTGGGCCGTCTCTTAGAACGAGTTGCCCAACAATTCAAAAATCAACCCTCGAAATTACAGCAAGTCCGCGACGAGCAATTCCTCGCCCCAGACCTCCACACCTACGCCATCTTCGTCGAACACCACGCCACGAAAACGGGCGAACTCCGCCGCATCGCTACTCTCCTAACCGAGATGCAACATCTTGGCATTCCGATGCACGGACGAATCTTCCTCAAACTTTTCAAGGGTTTTGCCTACAATGGTGGTTTGCGATACACGTCTTGGACCAAGTCACGGTTAGAAAGTGTATGGAATTCATTGCTGGAGATCCTGGATCAGGAAACTGAAGTGGAGGTTAGGATTATGAAATGGATGGTTATTTGGAGCGTGAGGGCTTTTGAGCGGTGTGCGGGGCGGGAGAGGACGTTGGAGATTTGGGAGGAATTGAGGACGAGATGGAAGCCCGAGAGGGGGGAGGTGGAGGAGGTTATGGGGATGCTGAGGGATATTCTGAAAGTTGGGGGAGAGGGATAAGGCTGCTGTAAGCAGACAGGGTGGTGAATGAAGATATGTATATAGCTGACGAATCAAAGAGATATAATGTACTGCTGCAGATAAAAGAATGGAGCATAAGCTATGCATGTAGAGCTGACACTTAATAAGTCTGTCCTAATAATACCCCTAAAATAGTAGCTCTAAGGGTTTCTAACCCTTCATTTTTATTTTTTCGCACTTAACAAGTATATAATAAAGATATTTATAACCCTAGAGGAGCTTAATAAGTACTAAACTACTATAGCTTTAACTACCTCTTTAATCATAGCTTTTTTATACATAATAAGTATATAATAAAAGGTATATGCTGCTCCAGAGAACCTGAATAAATATCAAACCCAACTTAAACATCCTCGTTATGTAAGGTATATGACTTATACTCCATTCCTTTACGCAGAAACAATTGCGAATTGTATCTCATCCTCGAAACACTCATTGCCCTATATCTACAAATGAAATCTATCCACTCCTCTATCCCCACCCACCCACTTCACCCTCCCACCTATTTCAACGTAACCAACTCCTCCGCACTAGTAGGATGAATAGCCACACAAGCATCAAAGTCCCTCTTCCTCGCCCCCATCTTCACCGCCACCCCAAACCCCTGCAACATCTCACTACACCCCGCTCCCAAAATATGCAACCCCACCACCCTCTCCTCCTCCCCCTCCACAACCAATTTATATTTCGTCGGCGCTTTATCCGCATCCGAGTCCATCATCGCATAATACATCGCCGTGAAACTCGTGTTGTAGACTTTAATATTATCATCCCCGTATTTTTTCCTTGCGTCTGGTTCGGAAAGCCCGATAGATCCGACTTCGGGGTGTGCGAAGACGACGCTGGGGATGTTGCTGTAGTCTAGTTTGGAGTTTTTGTGGGCGGGCCCGCCGAAGAGACGGTTGGCGAGGAGGCGGCCGGCGGCGATGGCGACGGGGGTGAGTTCGATGTTGCCGCTGACGTCGCCGAGGGAGTAGATGTGTGGGATGTTGGTGTTTTGGTACTCGTCGGCTATTATGTGGCCTTTTTCGGACTGTTTGACGCCGGCGTTTGGGAGAGCGAGGTCTTCGACTTCGGGGGCGCGGCCGATGGCCCAGAGGAGGCAGTCTAGTTCGAGTGTGGAGGATTTGGTGGTGGAGTCGGAGTAGTGGAGGGTTAATTTGCCGGTGGTGGGGTCCTTTTGGAGTTTTTGTTGAGAGGATTGCCGGTGGATTATTATACCTTGGCGCTCGTATTCGGCGGTGATGGTTTCTTGGATCATGGGGTCGAAGGAACGGAGGAAAGTATCGTGACGGATGAAGAGGTGGGTTTCGCTCCCAAGGTGGCGGAACATTCCTGCCATTTCGACGGCGATGTAGCCGGCGCCTACGAGGGCGACTTTCTCGGGGCGCTTTTCGAGTTCAAAGAATCCGTCGGACGTTATACCTAGTTCGCTGCCAGGGATGTCTTTGGGAATATTGGGGTGGCCGCCGGTGGCGATGAGAATGTTCTTTGCACGAATGGTTTGTTTGCTGCCGTCGTGAAGAACTACCTCTACCTCGTTCTTTGATAGGAAATGCGCACGGCCGTGGAGCCATTCTACTTTGTCCTTTTCAAGGTTCTTTTCATATATGCCGTTAAGTCGGCTAACGTATGCGTCACGCTTGTGTTTGAATGTTGTCCAATCGAACGGCGCGGTTTCTTTGATCGAGAAACCATAAGCCTTTGCTTCATGGAGAGTCTCAGCTATGGCTGCTGCATTCCATGTCACTTTTTTGGGGACACATCTGAATAGGGGATCAGCTCTTGGGGCGGTTTCTCAACTTTATAGCAACAGTTCGCACCCAACGTTAACGCAGGTTCCTCCAAGTCGACTGCTTTCTACGGCTATTGTTTTAGCTCTCCACTGTCCACTTGCTCTTCGTGCAGATGCAAGGCCGCCGCTACCACCTCCAATAACTAGATAATCGCACTCTTTACTTATTGGTGCCATGGTGGCATGAGAAAAAGAGAGTTGCCGGGAGAGCAAGGTTAGTCTTGAGATTGACGTTGCGAGGGGATATTGCCCAAGTGAACGAAGGAGAATTGAAGGAGACAGTTTGAATGATTTTGGATGTTCTATATACAAGATTGAAAGGACTTACAATACATTAAATGGATCAGAGATGAATAGAAATGATGACGATATTCCATGTCGAGACGTGGCTACACTAGCGCGGCGATAAGATTAGGGTTTGATGGATTTGTGGCGTCTCGATCTCCTGCCAAACAAGCTCCTCTATTATTACAATTGACAGGCGGCATCTTGCATATATTCTGTCCACGATCGTTAACCGCGTGTAAATGTGTGTCCTACATAGCCGCTTAATCAAGAACTGGCGCACAAGCAATGGCAACTAAGATCATTCAGCGACAAGATACTGTTCAAGCTGCGGCATAGACTTGCAAACGCTCGAGAAGCGAGTCACAAACTGCCCCATCTGGATTCCCAACTGAGAATAAGCGGAGCCGGAGTCAGCGGAAAGGATGTTCTTAAATGGTCTGTATCCGGGATTTGGAGAATGACGTTTTTTGGAAACTTACCTTCACAAGCCATCTTAGAAAGCTACTTACAGCGTTGGTTAATCCAATCCGCAGCCACCCTCTCACGGCCAAGAAAGACAAGAAAGCTCAATAACCGCTTTGATGGCGTTAATATTTAAATTGCAAGACCAATGTCATGTTATAATGTGGTGTTTAAGCCAAGAATGTCGTCAAGACTCAAATCACAAGCCCAAGGTTGTAATATCGATATGGTGGTTTAAGTTAGGACTGGCGTCCATACTTAAGATACGAGCCCAAGTTCGTGTTATTGACGTGGTGGTTAAAGTTAAGGATGGCGCCCATACTTAAATCACAAAACCAACGTCGTATTTTTGACATGGTGGTTAAGCCAAGAATGGCATCGAATCCAACGCCCACAAGCTTCTCTCAATAGCCGTATCAGACTACTGCAGAACGGAATTGTCAGGATGATAGCCGAAGTAACACTAAAACAATGTCGTTTTCGACTACAGGCAACATTGAGGGGCTTCAGCTCAAAAATCTCGTCGATAAAAGGTTGCTAAGAACTTAGACATGTTGTTAGATCTGGTTGATGGGCGGTATGGATGAGTTGCGTTGGACGGCGAATAGGAAGGAGGGCTGAGGTGACAGTAATAGATGGCCATCGGAACGCTTAGGAAGTTGAGCAATGGAATCAAAGTTATTCGTTGCTAATCGGTCTAAATAAATGCAATGTATCTAAGCACAAGAGAAAAAATTGCTTCAGAACACATATCCCCTGCTTTCCATCTAGTGACAAAGCTCATTTTCCGGCGCAACATGGTCATCAGCGAAGGGTTGAGACCCCACAATGAGTACAAGCTTGTGGTTGCTTCTATGCCTCATGTCACAGCATACATGACTGCGTGGCCCCATTCGTAGACCTAGAGAACCCGTTTACCAGATATATATGAGAGATATTGTAAGCGTGATAGATTGTAAGGGTATCCCATATAATAGTGACTATTATTTGTACCGCTAAGAGCCCTTGCACAAGAGGTCCAATCTAGTCATCGATGGGATCATAATAATGATTTCGTAGAGAAATGTCCGGCAACTTTGACATGACCATGTTACTCACTATCAGTACGGCCGATCCAATATTATGTTTTCAACGATCTTCTGGAGGACGTCGATGTTTTGCGCAATGGATTATTTAGATCCATCCGTGAGTATAACTAGGTCTTATATATTTTCAGCAGCCTTGCGAAGTATGTCGACAACCTGTGTTCGAAAGGCTTGTTGTAGCTTCAGGTCCTCCTTAGTGTCATCAACAATGCCAAAATTCCCACTAAGGCACTTGAGAACTATGTCACGGTATTTTGACCCCATTTGATTCACGAGATGCTTTTGTGCATGCCTGATGAGATGTTTTGTAATGCCACAGGGTCGACCTTGAGAATCCTTTGCGTGGGCAAACCGATGTCTTTCTAGGGTGACGGCAGGGCGCCAGATACCTAGACTATTGTGAGATACAGAGTGCGCCTTTGTGGTAGCCCCAAAGTAATGGCAATGGTAGACAAAGGAGGCTTACCTATCTCCAGGAGGACAACACCCAATGAATAGATGTCGTGCACCTTCCTGAATGTAGTAAGAGGCTGACCTTGTCGCTCTGGATGGCGGTAAACGTCTCGATCTGGGCAGGTGTCGATGAAGCCTGCAGAGAAGAATGATTCCGGTCTACTGAACTCGAAGCCAAATATCCACGGCTGTCTGAGGTCAACCGTCTCAGGTGCGTTACTGGGTAAGGCATCCGTTGTATGTTGTGATTCTGGAGCGAAGAACAGGATGTTCTCACTTCGAAAGCTTTCGTGGACCTAAGGATATGTGGTCTTGCGTCAGTGAACGGGTTACTTTGTAAGAGTTTGAGTACTTGCCCATTTGACCATGTGGAGCTGTGCAATACTTCGCGCCAAGCTGTAAGCCAGATTAAACTTCACGTCTAAGGATGGACAGACGTTAGTGGTATTAGCGTTGTTAAGCAGCCGCAACAGGCTTTCAGGTTCTGGTTTACGGCCAACTGGAATCTCATACAGGTATGTGATCCGTTCGCTGTGTGGTAGAACCCTCCAGCCTTCGCAGCGTAGGATACAGAAAAGCTCTTCTTTGGGCTGGTGGAGTAATTGAGTGAGCGAGTTGATCCGGTTACGTGTCTGAGGATCGATGCTGGTCGCCTCTATTGGGAGGGATAGACAGTTCTCCCGCAATATGTGCCTTCCATTCCATTGGAAGACCGCGAAAGGATCTCCCATTGGGCCCGATTCTTGCAGTACGCCGTCCCAGCATTCATCAAGCTCGAAGTTTCTTGGAGCGTATCCGGTATCAGACAGTGCGAGTGCTAAAGAAGCATCCTCGTGCAACCCGAGCATAACAGCATCCTCGTCCTTCTGGAGATGCTCCAAGTGACGCAAGTCCACTCCTATGGCAGATGCTAATGACCAAAAACGTATCATCTCCAGAAGGCGATCGTTCACATCTGCGAACTTCCCCACAACAGCGCTTATGTCCTTTTTGTCCCGAAAGCTCCATTTTAACAACTGTACGGTAGACCTCTTACTACTCAAATGGGGCTCGGATACCTTGAGCGTTAGGGCGGTAGCCGGAGCTAAGGTGGACCGTGTAGAGCCTGGCGTTACTGAAGTCGAAATGGACGAAGAAGCGTTGGGCTGATCTTTGATTTGGGCGGCCGCTTTCGGACCAGCAATCCGCTTCAACAGCCTCAGTGCTTGATCCAGCAAGGTACAGAGCTCATCCAGTGAGTTACGAATTTCATGCTGTGCTTCTGTGTCGAACCTTTGAATCAAGCTCTCATCGCCATAGACCTAAATTGGTATTATTACAGTCTAGGGCCTCAGCTTAGGACTTCTAGAACTAGAAGACTGCACCGGAGATTGTCGAAAGAGAAGATTCAGCCCATCCATCCTCCAGATCTGGAACCGAATCTTTTTCTGCGTATGCAGGACATCCTGCATGTAGTGAGCAGATGATCATGTTGAATTCGTCGAAGACTCAAGAGAACCTCATCAAAGGTGCGTATGTCTGATATAACCTCAGCCGTAGTCTTGCCAAGCTTGAGAAGCTCGTCAAATACGGCCAGTGCCAAACCCGCTACACTAAGAGGATCCAACATTCTGAAAGAATACACATCCTGCGATTCGTCTTCAAAAAGGTGACGCTGTCACCATTTGAAGGACAACTTCAAATCTTTGGACTCTGGGCTTTGGCCCATCTTGACACATCAAATTTTGCGGGTAGATTATGCAAGTGTGTGACAGATATCGTTGACACCGAGATTTTACCGGCCTGCTCAAAAGATCACACGGGCCGACGAAGATGAGTGAAATGGTGTGGAGGACCTGATCTGCTGGCTGATTGAGATATTGAGAAAAAAGAACAACATTTAGATGTGTGAACTACAAAGATTAACCATAGACCATGGTGTTGCATGCCCTTTCTGTGGGCTGGGGGGAGTTCGGCTAACTGACCATCACTAAGGTACCTACGGATTGGTGTTTAGTAAGACCCTGCTCACGTAATGTGCCCCTCGTTTACAAGGCTGGGTCTCAGCTACTCAGTGAACTCTGGGGAAATCTCGCTCTATATAGTTGATGCTTCAGGTACTTTGTCTCCCATCTCCTCGCTCATCCATGTCTGCCAACCTTCGCTTGAATGACTAGTATCGTAGTGTGTTTTGCAGTTTCAGACCGACAAGCATTGTCAAAACTTCGATACAGCAGGTCCATCAACCAACACCAGTGGCCTTGCGCAACCGCACTACATTCTATTTGGACTCAGATGCCTGCCGATTGCGACAAAATATCCTAGTAATAACGTGATACGCCACGTCAAATTACCAACCATGGCAGATAAGTCTGTAGAGGTGGGTACATTGTGCGCTTGATTTGGGGGTGTGTCGGCATTGAAACGTCAATAATGTTTATCTGCAACGCATGCTATCCACCTGTCTTCTAGTTGCCACGATGATGCTTCTCTCGAAACTTTCTAGTGGCAATCTGTGCCTTCAGTACGCGTGAAGAATTCGCTAACATTCAGCAAATCAGGACCTTCATTCTGTCTATTCGATCCGTCGTCAGATCACACTATTCTCAAGCGTAGGGGGGGGGTTCTCTCGTTCGGTTGGAAAAGACGCATTTAGTCTACAACATCTAATCGAAATGGTCCAAAATATTCAACTAAACTTCTTTCATAGCTCAGAACTGAGTGGCTCACGACCTACGGGTGAAGGATGCTCTTATCGGGTGTTCCGTTGCTACCATAAGGCTGCCGAGGTTGTGGCTGTCAAAGAGATAAAGTTACCCCCAGGTGTATCGCAACAAGATGAGTTCCGAAGACGTGTGTGTTGTGTTTTAAAGGATCTTGAAGTCATGCACCATCCCCCTCTGGCTCGCCACGATAACGTAATCAAGCTCTTGGGTTATGGCTACGGTTTGTCGAGTACGAATTCATTGCCATTTCTCGTCACCGAGTACTCGCAGCACGGAACGCTTCGTGAATATTTGATGTCTGAACGAACAACATTGGTCGCAAGGCTAAAGCTTTGTGGAGGAGTGGCATCAGGTCTACATGCGATGCACTTGTCCGGAGTTGCTCATGGCGATGTCAAGCTCGAAAACGTGTTGATTTTCATGAATGAATCAAAAGATGGTGAAAGACCAGAGGTTGTGCCCAAATTAGTCAGTAACTTCCATTTCTTGAACAATTCGAGCGTCTTGAAGTAGGCTTTCAGTGTGGTCTTGACTTGACTCAGCGCTTTATGGAAACTCTTTTTTTTCTTTGGTCTTGGTGAATGACGGTGATCTTTTTGACTGCTATTCAAGGTGAAATAACTGACTCCATGAAGTCTGATTTTGGACATGCCTGTCTCATATCTTCAGAACAATCTCACGGCTCGATCCAGTCCTACAGGGGGACAACTGGGTATATCGCTCCAGAAATCTACGCTGATCGGTCTCTGACTATCGACTTCTTGAAATGCGATATTTGGGCTCTTGCCTTGCTCGTCTGGGAGACATTAGCTGGTGGATCGCGATATACGGATAACCCAAAGATACATGGCCTGATCATCGACAACAGCCCAAAGTCTTCCCAATACCCGGGGATAGTTGCGGAAGATGCAGAGGTAGAACAAGGGTCGCCAATTCAACCGGGCTACGAATTTGCTATGATCAGTGCTCATCTTTGCCCAATGGCGGTGGACTTCGTGGACGAGCAGCTCAAATGGAAACTATCCGGCATGAGTCAGCTGAGCCGAGATATGGTGAAACGGATCTTCCGATCTTCTCTACAAGTTGATCCGGCCAAGCGCTGCAGCAGCATTTCGAAACTACCATTCACCTACAGCAACTTCAAGTGAGAATGCCTTCCTGTGGTGCAGATTTCGCCTGACATCGGGTAGATCAACCCAAGCTACTATTATGCCGAACGAGCTTATAGAGAAAGCTGTAGGGAAGTTCACCTGGGACTTCAAGGTGACGATATGTGCTCCACACGAATGAGATATTAACTGACAAACTCAGCTCTTCATGCCTCAAAGCATGGCGGCAATTCCGCACACAACGAAAGCTCAGATGTTGTCAGATGTAGAACGCGGCACGATGGAGGAACCTAGTCGAGTCGAATCAGAAGACGAATCATTACTTTATTTAGCTTTTGCCTATGGAGCAGGTTTTGGTGTTAGCCCAGACCAGAAGAAGTTTCATTCATGGACAACGGCTAGTGCAGGAAGTGGATCGGCCACTGCATCTCTCATCCTCAAAGTCCTGGACAATAGCAGCCTACGGTATGAGACAATGCTTGAAGCCTTTAGTGAGAGCTTAAAGCACACTACGGACCGACTGTGCTCCAGGGTTTGCTTATTCACGAATCAGGATGCCGAAAGCGTTTCAGTCGCTTCTTTCACCTCCGCAGACAATTGCAACCCTCTGCATTTTCTTTCATTCTTTAGCCGTTTTAGCGATGAATTCGCCGTCGGAATGAGGCGATCCAACCTGGACTTGCGCAATGCAGCACCGATTCGCATTCTCAGAAGAACGGTCTTCAGAAAGCTATCTAGACAATCCAGTCAACTCCTAGAACGCGACTTGCAAATGATCGTTAGATATTTTGGCCCAAAATTCATATCTGGCGCAACTACCGAACCGCATTACTTGGATAATCACTATCCTTTGTCTCTCACAGGCACACCACTTTCTTTCGCGGTAATGCTGAATTGCGGGGAAGCCATTCGAGCTTTGTTGAATGAGGGTGCGCATCCCCTTGATGTCTCAGGCTCTGAGCCTTCGGATCCCCGCCAGTTACATAGCTCTGATACACCCCTGCACGCAGCGATATCGTGCCATCAAAAGGAAATTTTTGCTCTTCTCTGGTCGAATTGTCTTGCCAGAGGGCTCGGACGCCAGATGTACGAAGATTACATTCATCCCGGCCATTATGGAGCTGCGCTTGTCTCCGCTTTAGCAAACAAATCTGTTCTGGAACGTGCCCTTCTGCATTGTACAAACCGACAATCAGCTCAGACAGATATGATAGAGCTCCTGATCAAGAAACTTCTGCAATTGCCAGACGCCTGTCTGAAACATACACCAAGCCATATACACGCTATCATCTTTCAGGGTGTCGAAAGGATCGTAGCTCTGGGCGATCTTGATATCGCCAGGGAGATACTCTCATTGAAAGCCTCCCCTTCTGTCACACCACTCGCCTCTATTCAACTGTGTTTCGAAACGTCTTTACGAATGGCCGTTAGTGGTATTGTTGACCCAGCGCAGTCAGTTGACTTTCTGCGTTTCGCCCGAGGACTTGATTTAGGACCCGGCATGGACTCGAGGGTACTGAGTGCGATCATGAGGGAGAAACGATCGGCGATCTTCTATGAATGTCTCAATGAAGACATTGACGTTGATGCTTGCAGCGAAAACGGTCAAAGTCCACTGCATCATATGATCACCACTGGCTTCTACGAAGTAGTACCTGTGTCAACACTGCTGCAGAGAGGCGCTGCCGTTGATTGTGCCGACAGCCAGGGCCTGACGCCTTTGCAACTCGCTGTCAAAAGTGGACAGTTGGACTTGATCGAGCAGCTACTCGGTGCAGGCGCAAGTCCGATGGTTGCTGACAATAAAGGCGTGTCAACTTTACGATATGCTGTTGTCTCTCGTAATGTCTCTGTCGTTGCACAGATACTGCAAGCGCTAAATCAGACAACAGGCGGGGATTCTAAGGTCTCGCATGATCTCCACAACTTAGATGGAGACGTGCGAGCAAGACATGGGAAGCTGGACATAGACTATGGTACAGTCGATGGAAGGATTCCGGAGGACGGCAAGACTGTGCTCCATATCAGCGTAGAGAATCATGACCTGGAAATTACCAACCTACTGTTGGCCCATGGTGTGAATTTGCATAGAGCGGACTCGGAGGGCAACGAGGCATTGCACTACGCCATCAAGTCTACTAAGTCTAATGAAGCTCTGTCACTCTGTCAAGTCTTGCTTGATGCAGGAGCTGATATCATGCCTCAAAATTCTGCGGGCGAAACACCGTTGTATCAAGCGATAGCACTAAATAGTGTCAATTTGGAACTTCTGGAATGCTTTCTTAAGCATCAGCGTTATGATATCAACGCTCGAGGCCCAGGCGGGCAAACTCTTCTCCATCTGGCAGCAGCAAAGGGTGCTGATATTTTGGTGGCTAGCTTAGTCGAGCACGGTGCATCGGCAACAACCGAAGATTCTCAAGGTCGGACCGCCCTTCATGCCTGCGCAGAAGCCGCTGTTGGCGCCGTGGATGTGTCCGGAGTCAAGGTGCCTCCCCGAGTACAAAGAACGCTGATAATTGTAGATACCCTATTATGTGCTGCTTCTTACCCTTTCTCACGGGATATCAATGGATACACCCCGATGGAATACGCGGTCATCAATGGGAATAGCGATCTACTTTGGCATCTTGTACGGAGCATTCCCAATCATTCTACTGAAGATAACTATGCCATTTATCAATATGAACTACGAGAAAGCCTCTCATCTGCCTGGTCATTGTCGATAGAGAAAAAGCAATGGTTTTTAGTAAATAGCCTGCTTTTGTCTCCTTTTAACTTCGAAAAGGACATGTCTCTGCTGAGGTGGCCAGCTGGTGCACGCTTCCTCGAATACTCCATCTGTGCCGCTCAGGGGGGACTTGAGAGAAGTTACTTTGCAATACCCAAAAGAATGGCACTATGTCGAGCTAGGGAATGGAAGATCGTTATGTCCGATTCTCCTTTAGGGTAAGGTGGAAAGCAATGAATTCTTAGCAAAGAGCTGATTGTCTTGCAGTTACATCACTGGACGTGCTCGACGTGTACCAATTATCAACGTCGATAGAGTCCCTTCCATGTTACGGTCACGGGAACACTTCATCAGCTGGGATGACCTGCAAGAACGTCTCAGAGACAGAACAAAACAACGGTCTCGCCATTTCTGGGAAGATGTTATTGATCTAGAGGAAGTCCACAGCGGAGGTGATCCTTTAGTTGAAATCTTCGACTTCATCGCCAAGTGGGATCTCCGTATTCTCTGGAGGTTTTTCGGCTTTAATTGGGAATTGGCCGGTGCTTACTTGCATGCTGATTATAAAGAGGTAGAGACCATATTAGGTGTGTCGAAAACCGCCATCAAGGACTATGAGCTCCGTGATGAGTCGCTGGCTCAATTTTTTCCCATGATGGTCCATTAGGGGCCTACTAGGCCCATCTGGGCAGACTATCTAATCTAGCCAATCAGGCTCCTAGCTCTACGTCGAAGCTCAAAGTATGAAAACAATGTCCAAGTCCAAATCCCTTAATTCTACCCAAAGGAGTATGTTTAGGCCCAAACTCCTACCCAATCAAAAAGCCAATCCAAAAGCTTATTACCACTGCCCCCCCTAACCTAGCCATATTTCATTCATAGCGCGTTGGCATGCAACGCGAAAAGCTACTTACAGCGACCCAATCCGCAGCCACGCTCTCACAGCCAAGGATAGATAAGACATTTCAATAGCTGCCTTAATGGCGTCAATCCTCAGGTTGCGAGATTCAAGCCCATATCATCATCATGGTGGCCGAATATGAGAATGGCGTCCATTTCCCAAATATGAGCTCAAAGTCCTATCATTACTGTGGTGATTGAAGCCAAGAATATCTTCAATACTCGAATTGCATCTCTATTCGTTTCATGCTATGTACAGGAGAGACCATGCCAGCTCTACTCAGTGACCCTACTTTCTCTCCCACGCCGAGTATGTGTATGGCGATGTTTGAAGGACAGAAGCAGAGAGAGGAGCAGAAGAAGGTAGTGAGTCGATGATTAAGGCGAAGAGTGTACAGGATATTTGTGAAGGAGGAAGGAGGAGGGGCCTTTCCAGGGGCTACCACCTAGAACAGTCATGTTCAATTGACAGATCGCGGGCAGTTACTGACCACGGATATCAAACACCGCTATGGGTCTCAATTTCTCCCAGCAATCACGCAGCATCAAGGATCCCGCGAGAAAAGTAGAGATTGTCAACTATATTCTGTGGTCCTGGTATATAATTGTCACAAATGAGCTCGTCCTAGCTTCACCCCTTAAGAAGATTCGGGGCTACTAATCACCAGCACTACGTAGAAGTGCGAGCTCGGCGCTGGTGCCCCCCCACTCTCCCTAAACAATTGGATCCTGCCGCATTACCGAACCATTCAACCTCGCCTTTTCGCCAAGTTCTCTTCCATCAACCCTATCTCCGCATCTGTCGATTCAGTTAATGCATCCACCATGTCTACAAAGCCTTGTAGTCCTCTATCTTTGATTCCAAATCCTTTTCAACCTTCTCGCGTGCTTCCCCAGCCTCTCCATCGCATGTTTCGCCAATCCTTCAAGCTCTTTCAAGAGAAAGGTCCGTTGTAAGGTCTGATCCTCGAAGACGGCCCATCTGTCTTTTGGTGTTTTCAACCATGCGCTATTGTTGGAAAAGCCCGCGGCATAGTGACTGAATCCTCTAGCCCCTTTGGCGTAGCCTTGGGCAAGTTGTGTCAACACGATCTCGGCGTGCCAGTCCTGCAACGGTCGAAAACAGCCATAAACGATCCTTTGCTGCAATCGAAACATTTCCGGGAATACGTACTCGAACACTGCTTCAGTAAGATTCATAAGGTAATTGGAGTTCTGGTGATGCCGGTGTTCTCGTAATCGTTTATGTGAATTGACGCTAAAGCCGACCTCAATGACTGGCGCAGAGAAGGGGTTGTGGCGCCGTCCCTTGGCTTTCCTGCCTTTCATCTCGCTGACGAAATGACCGACCATTCGTCGCCTTTCCAAACACGGGCTCAAGTTTCCATTTTTGGAGGATGGTTTCCAGTCCGTATAACGACGGAGTCCTCGCTCGGCTTTCTGCAGAGGCCATTTATCTGTTGGGTATATAAGCTGATCAATCTCGGCTGCAAATTGATTATACTGATTGCCTCTGTCGGCGTACATATGCATGTAGTCGCAGATCTCATCCCATTGCTCTGGAGTTGGTGATATTCCCATAGAATCACAAATGCTGTTCATATATATGGAAGGTTGGACAACATTCGGATCGTTGAGATGTTTCAGAGCTGTCTAGACTGGGTCGCTGGGCGTCTCGGCTTTGCGAGATACTTGACCCTGAATGATGGCCTTGAGCAAATGCATATCTATTGAGGCTAGCATGATGAGAATCTCTCGCTCGTGGTTCGCTCTTGTTGCAGGGTTTCTTACCACATCCCGCAGAGGCGTCTTTAGTCCGTCTTTCTCCTTGTCCATGATGGCCTTTAGGAGTTCGGCCTTGCCTTCAGTCTCTAGTATTCGCAGGTGTACATCGGCCACTTGATCGGTCGACCTTGGCTGTTCCTCGAGACTGGGAATATCTTGATACCAGTCGTCATCTTTCAACCAACTATCCCCTCGACCTTGATTGGCTATTCGCTCTTCCCAATACTGGGTGGCAAACTTCAAACCTTGCCACGTCACACCATGGATAGTCTTAACGACTGTGTGAGCGGCCAGAAAGTAAGCTGCCATTCGAGACGATACAGATCTGTCCTCTGGAGTCTGGTCGTACTGCAGCCGAAGGCAAACGACCAGCCATAGATAGACGACCAACGAAAATGCATAAATCGCAAGATTGTCGTTGGATTCGTATATTCGGTCGACAGTCAGACTTTGAGCCGTAAACACCGCATAGGGGAGACCTTTACGGACATGGGGACAGTCATTCTCAGTCCCCGTGGAGAAGCAGATTGGATGACAGAAGGTTGATATAAATTACGTGCACTTGGTGACTCCTGGGGGAACCTAATGGCTGATTGCTTCTGATAGTCTCTGCTTCTACTAGCTCTCGCGGTCTTCTACGGTCCAGATCCAGGAAGCCTCCCACAGTTGGAGGATCACTAACGACACTCGAAAGGTCGTCATCATTGGCAATATCAATTGGTGTATTAACCTGCGTCCTCCAGTCAATATGGGGATCGTCATCATGTATGCTGTCTCCATCTGGCACTATGAAGTCGGCCATGGAATCTTCTATAGGCATTTTAACCTGAGGATTGTCATCAGGTATGGTGTCTTCATCAGCCATTATGAATTCAGCCATTGAGTCTTCCATGGCAGTTTTCTCTCAATATGCACAGTTGATAGCTTGCGTTATCATTTTCCAGGTCTCTTTCGAGTTGCTTGAGCCTTCACTTAGTCCAGTAGCTTTCCTCTTCAGGTCCCACAGCCTCGCCGTCTTGGTGCACAGGGAGTAGCGTTATGATACCCGCTTGCCGAACGACTACACAAATTCGTCCACGATCGGAACAATGCTCACAAGCATGTTCGTCGCCGTGTTCACGTTGTGCCCTAACCCGTGACAGTCGAGTCTCGACGCACCGGTTTTTTGTAGTTTTCCTAGCCCATTCCTGTCCTGACTTTTGGTCCCATCGATCAAACTGCTTGCGGAGTTTGTCTAGGACTTCACTTGGAATATGCGGATCAGTGAACTCGGGGTCTCGAATCTCCTGTGTATCATACTCATGGTCAGCAGTGGGCACTGTCGGCCCATCTTCTTCGAGCATCTCTTCAGCTCTTCGTTTCCTCCTTGGCTGGCTGCTGGCTCCTTGTCTGTTTGCATTATCGGGAGTCACGCTTCGTTGCAGTGACTCCAAGTCATGTCGAGCTTGACGGGCTTTGTCTAAGGCGGCAGCAAGCGCTGCATCAGCCGATGTTATCTCTTGCAAGGCTTGAGCCTGGTATGTACGAAGAGTGCGATCTGCGGTCGTGGCACGTTCTATTGCTTCAGCTTTCTCCGATTCCAGTGCCCTAATCTTGGTTCTCAATTGGGTAAGTTGTTCTTCCAAACCCTCGGTAGCTTCGAGGCGGTTCGTGGCGATCAAGAGGTTATGGTTGGATAATTCAAGCTCGTGAATACGTTCGGATGACGTGGCTTGCAGGGAATCATGTTTGTTCTTGTAGTCGGCGGCACATAGCTCCGCCTTCCTAATCATTGACGCCTTCGCTACCACATCGTCTCGTAAAGTTTTAAGCTCTCTATTGCAAATTTGACGTGCCGTGGCTTCTTCCAATTCCGACTTGGTCCGAGAGTCATTGAGTTGGGCAACCTGGTCATTGAGGTAGGCAATCTGGTCTTGGATATCCGATGTCAAGCCTTGAAGGTCAATGACGAGCTCTCCAGCAGACAATCCAGCCGTTGGATGACCTGTTTTCTCTGTCAGCATCCATAGAGTCGAGTGAGCAATGCGAATAGCATCCAGATGCTTCTTAGCCTGAGTATCTGAGTCTCTTGCAAGCCTTTGGATGGCTGCCATCTTAGACTCCCCTGCTTCGAGCTCTTCCGACCTGTGCTTTAGACGGGCTTCTTTGGTTGCCGCCAATGCCTTCTGTTTCTCAAGATCATCAATGTTTACTGTCAACAAATCTTCCCTCTGCTTTAGACGCTCTTTGTCCATTAGATGACTTTCTTGGGCAAGTATCGTATTTTCGAGAGTTACTCTCAATTGCTTAGTGGCGTCGGACTGTTTCCGGGTGGCATTTAAAAGCTCCTCGTTGGCGCGGGCAGTCTCCTGATTCATTCGTTCGAGTCTTGTATCGAGCTCAGCGAGCTCCCCAGTCCGACTCAAGAGCTTCGAGTCCCATTCCGCTGCTTTCTCCCGTAGCTTTCCAAGTGCTTCCCTTTCAAGCTTTAGAAGCTTTTCAGCTTGGGGGATGCAGCTGGCCCATGAGGCTTGCGTCTCTTTGCGGGCTCCTGTGTCAACGTGTTCAGCCCAGTCTTTCATAGTCGTCAACATCGACATAAGCGGCGTTAATGGCTCGCCCTCTTTGGCAATGCCCAATTGAATGGCCAGAGCCACAGAAGATTTAGATGAATCTTCATTTAGAGGCATGGTTGTATGTTTTAAAAATACCGACCCAGAATCCACTGGGTGCGGTTCGGGGTAGAATGTGCAAGGTGATAGGGAATCGGCGGCGCAGGGGAAGGACAATAAGGAAGGGGTAAACAGCGTGATAAATGATCTATGTATCTACTAAGGCATCTGGAATAGGTAGTCATAGATGGCAGTAGTTATGATTCCTGAAATGTCATTGGGAACGGGACGAGAACTCCAGAGAAGATGACTAATCAACCCACGTGATCGATGTTGACGCAGCACTTTCTTTCTTGTAGATTGATAGTTATATCACATGATATAACTCTGAGAAGATTTATAAGTAAGATGAAAGTGATTTTCAAATAGTGAAACACCAAATGATAGTTGCGTTAAGAAAAATGGCAGATTACAATGAAATGACAACAGTCGACAGCTAAACGTGTGGAACTGAGACCAATGAAGACTCCCTCTTAGAGCTACATCTTTGAAACAACCACTTGATCTGCCGCAGCCATGGACCGTTGCTTTCGTAGCCCAAGCAGAGGGTAGAACCTGCAGTCCACTTCCTACCCAAGCCGTGTCAATCGGCCCTGTCTCCCGTCACTCCTCCGTTATTGCGTTGTAGAACTCATCGGATAGGTTCGAGATATCAGTCATCTGATTGGAGAGCAAAGTCCTGTGACCAGCTTCAATCAGTTCTGGACCCAGAAAGACGGGTATAGAATACTCACTAGGCTGCCCGTACTCGTAGACAGTCGCGGGTACATCTTGAACCATAAGATGACCGTTGCCACGCGTTTCCAAGACCTCCTTATCCTCCCTTTCGTCATGTTCATTTTGAGGCAAATCTGCACCTAAGGATCGCTCAGCAAAGGAGGGCAGATGAAACATGATCATGATGCTCGGATCTGTCATTGCTGTCCACTAATATGAACGGATCCATTGACGCGGACTGGAAGACCCGCTGGAAAGCAAGAAACATCGAGAATGGACCCGAGCAAAGATGGGTTTGTTGCTCAATCTTTTCGAATCCTGAGTCTAAAATATTGTGAGCTTTCCAACTACTTCTTCGCTAGGAACGTCCTTATCTTTGCTCAGCCGGAGTGGAATCTTATGTCCGACATCCTTTTACTTTTACAAGACATATCATAATCATACACCTCTTACCATAATATATTTGCCAAATTGGGCTTATACTCCTAGGCGGGGCATCAGGCCTTTGCTTCGCCTGATCCGCTTCTTGAAATTTGTTCTCTTCTTTCGCTAAAACAATTTCTTTTCTAGCTCCTGCTGAGGCGGACTTCTCGATCTACGAGAGATGAAACAAAGGTATCTGACAGCTGAGACCCGTTAGTTGCAATTGAATTGACGGTTGGCAGGAAGCTGAGACGTTTAGAACATTGATCAAATTATAACAACGGCCACATCACTTGGTTTTGCCCTTAAGACGACGTTCTTTCAAGTCGAAAAGGTGGTTAGAGAGACTATGAACTTTCCATCCTGTAGCTTAGTAGATGCTGAATATGACGAGTAAAGAGCGCTTTATCGTGGAGTAGCAACGGATGTCAATAGAGCCAACGCATCCGTCCTGACCCCTGCAAGGTGTGATACTGGGAAGTCGGGCTGTTCCTAATCATTGACGGTATCACGAATGACTAACAATTCCGCGCTAGCCAAATTGAGAAAATGGGGTTTCTTACCCTACCTGCTTCACCTGCATTCTGCTTATCCCAGCCTCCATTGTACTTCTATTCCAGTCTGCCATCATGAGGCACCTACGCCCTCCATTTTATCTGCAACATGTTAGGCTGAGAGCACCTGCGACATCCGATCTCCGAAAGTTCCCGGGAGTAACTCGGCGGCTTCACACAAGCCCAATCTACTGCACAGATGGTGTATACAAGGATTTGACCGCCATGCGAGTACGGACTCCATGGGTTGAAGCTTTGCGGAAGAAGAGGGAAGAGGGTATAGATCCTACAAAGAAGTCAAATACGCCCGCAACTCCGCCAGACCGCGATCTGAAGCCTAAAAAGATGTCTGACAGCTTTCATCGTGTGGTAAATATGGCTCCTAGCGCTCAATGTTCTGTCTGACTGACTGATCTAGACATAGGTAATACCACTTGCTCAAGATCCATGGCTCCTCGATAATTACCTCAATGCTAATGGGCATATCAGGTGTGCATGAGATGTTGTTGCACCGTCATACTATGCTAAAGCAGTCCAAGGCTTGGGACTATTTTCATGGATTTGGATGCGTTGTCTGGTGTCATTGCATATAAGCATACTGGAGAGCAAGTTACCACCGTTACAGCTGCTGTCGACCGAATAACTATAAATCATCCCTTGAAGGAGCTCTGCGACCTGGAACTGTCCGGTCAAGTCACTTTCGCAACCGGAAGGAGCAGTATGGAGATATCTCTACAAGTAGCCAAAGCTCCTGTAAACGGGGCCAAAGTCAAGAAAGAAGACGTCTTGATGACCTGCGCTTTCACAATGGTATCACTCGATCCCTCCACCAAGAAACCAGTCGCTATAAGTCCCATCCTTCTGGAGACAGACGAAGAAAAGCGCCTCTTCGCCCTCGGCGAGAAGAACTCGAACGAGAAAAAGGCAATGGCTAAGCGTGCTCTCCGCAAGCAAGCTCCCAATGATGAAGAAAGCGACCTTATCCACGCCATGTGGCTAAAGCAGCTCGAATATCACGGTCAGCTTTCGCTCCCAACCACACCGACTCAATGCACAGACCGACTCACTTCCTCTCAGACCCCAACCTCCCCGCCCGCAAACCCCAGAACACCCTCTATATGTCCACCACCCGCATCGATACCACCCAAATAATGCAGCCCCAATACCGCAACCGGCACAACTTCATGATCTTCGGCGGCTTCCTTCTCAAACAAACCTTCGAGCTCGCTTTCTGCTGCGCAGCAGCTTTCTCCCATTCACGACCTACATTCGTTTCGCTTGATCCGAGCACGTTTGAGAATCCGGTGCCGGTGGGGAGTGTGCTGTATTTGACTGCTACGGTTGCTTATACGGATAGGGCGGAGGGGAGGAGCGAAGATAATGGTGGGAACGAGGGGAAGACCGGCGGGGAGGAAAAGTATACACGCGTGCAAATACGGGTTGATAGTAAGGTGAGGAATATTGAGCATGGCGAGACGAAACCGACGGGTCAGTTCAATTATACCTTTTTGGTCGAGAAGGACGTAAGAATTATGCCGCAGACGTATTCCGAATTCATGATATGGGTTGATGCGAGGAGGAGGGCGGAAAGAGTGAGAGTTACAATTGATGGTTTGGGAGGCGTGGATGTGGATGAGGGGAAGGACGATGGGAGAGAAAGTAGGGTCACTGAGTAGCACTGGTATGATATCTTCTGTACATAAGATGAGACGAATGTAAATCTGATGAAATTACTTAGTCATTCTTCATTCTGGGTTAAACGGGTTTTGGTGTTTCAAAAGGTTCATGTTTTGGGCCGTCTCCAAGTTTTCCATGTCAACCAAAAATAAATTTATATTTACAAATAAGTTAATTCACTATCGGTGGCAGGTGGTCATGGCCTAGCCGTACGGATGACCACCTGTCACCACCCTGAGTTCGACCCTGGAGTGGCCATCCTGCGGTCCTTGCAAACAAGGACTCGTCGAACTCATCTATTACCGACGCGCTAGTAAGCAAGGCGGAAATTCTAAACTTTACACTTTAAATGAATGAATGAAAAAAAGAACTCTTCGTTGAGTTCTAGGGCCTGCTCCTGGATGACGAGGAGCATTACCCTTGCTACACTGAGTGTAGGAGGACTGAGGCCTGGCCCTGTCACCAGATGACAGGGCTGCAAAGACTCAAGCAGCAGTTTGAGTCAAATTTTTTTTACAAATAAGTCGATTTACTCTCGGTGGCAGGTGGTCACGGCCTAGTAGTATGGCTGACCACCTAGGAGTGGCCATCCTGCGGTCCTTGTAAACAAGGACTCGTCAAACTCACCTATTACAGACGCGCTAGTAAGCAAGGCGGATATTCATACGCAGGTGCGCGAACGGTACGGCGAGCACCGTACTGCTATCAGCGTACCTGCAATTGAAAAATGCATTAATTGGTGTTTTCGTAGGGACATGCTTATGCTTAGTAACAGGTGAAGTACACCACCTGCCACTAAGCATAGCCTGAGCTTTTTGGCAGCGGAAACTTGTTTGCCTTTTTCTTTTGTCTTCTTTGCCGGTTTTCAACCCTTGAGACCAGGCTTTTTGAACGCAAATTGTGTACTTTTTGGTATCGAATGAAGTATTTGTAATCACAAAATCGCGATCTGGTGCGTTTTGTTAGCGCGGCACACAGTAAATATTACCTTGATGTTGCTCCCACCTCCCTGCTTCCTCCTTCATCATCACCCCACACACCCTTCCACTTCACCGTCAAATCACTACCATCTTCTGGTACAGAATTTGTGATTATTGGCGCACTCTTTATTCCCCCTTATCTCCCTATACATCGCACCAACCGTGCTTCGCTTTACGCGCGGCCGGTCTTTTCAAAAAACTTTTTATCACCGAACCGCAGCAGGCGGACGCCTGATCGGTCTATTTAAAACAAAATGTCTGGTGCATCATCAACACCGGGGCGTGAGGCTCAATTCCAGTCTTCGAGCCCGAGAATATCTCGGGCTATGGGTGAAGAGATCGACAGGCTCACAACTGAACTTGAACGAGCTCATGCCCGAGAAGCACGCCTCAGAGAAGATCTTGAGGCGCAGCGGACAGCTGCCCGACAGTGGCAGTCTCGTGCTGAAGAAGCTGAGCGAGAGCTCTCTAGGATACAGGGTAGCTTTCCAGAGTTCAACAACCTCTGGCGTGCCATGGGCCAAGCCCTCGCCAACGTCACGGGCCAAGTCGTTGACGATGGTAACGATGCAATATTTTTGCCAGGGGACGGTGAGGATGTCCATATGACAGATGATGAAAGCACACCGGTATTTGGTCCTTCCTTATTTAGAATATCTGATAGTGGCAGCGAAAATAGTGAGTCCGAGGCATTGCATGCGGCTGGTGAAAGCCCCAGCTCCACGGAAAGCGACTTAGACGGTCTATCTAATGTCGCGGACCTGGTTCGGAGACGATGGCGAGATCAGATGAGACGTGTCCTAGGTGATAACCAAGCAGGTGTTCACAGAGAGGACGGCAATCACAATGCTGGCCAAGGCCAAGCTCGAACATAGTCCCTGACGACCAGGTAAGTCACGAATCGTTTCAATCAGCGCTAACACCTTGTAGGTTCTCAAGGCTTAGAGCAAGAGCCATCCGGTCCAAGAGCGGGCTTTTCCTCCTCTCTTTAGGGAGGGAGGGAGGGCCACCAGCGCCGAGCTCGCACTTCTACGCAGTTCTGGTGACTAGTAGCTCCAGAAAGTGGTTTCTCTGGAGTGAAGCTAAGACGAGCTTATTCGATTCATAGAGAGGATAGAAAACCTGAACAGTGGCTGTTGAGACGGTCGTTGACTGCGCCATTCGGAGATGATGGAAGTAGTAGGGCGCGACATGCAAACGCAGATGGGGTTATCGAGGGACTAAGCAATGTCTGGCTGAATATAGTGAGTACTGGCAAGTCAAGATCTGTGTTAATTGTAGAACAGCATCGAGCTAATTCCTGTTGCAGATCCGGATATGAATGTTGTGGGAAGGGTCACCAGCCCAGGAGCTCGCAATTCAGGTACGCAGCAGTGGCTTTGGAGACCGTTTGGGAACAAAGCTAAGATGAGTTCAGGAAGCTTTGAGGCGAGCAAAGGACGGTGTTCCACGCAGAGGAGAAATGGAGTCGTTTTCAATTGGAGTTCTGGCTTGCAGCAGTGGAGGAGTGCCATCCATCAGCCCAAGCACATCGACATCGGCATGACATATGAACATCTGATTGTATACGCATTCGACGGCGGATTTTGAAGTGACTAACGCTATGGCCCATGGACCACCAGCATGGTTTTATGTTAGTATTCTAATGTCGACATCCGTTTAATGAGCATTTTACAGCTTCGACTTCTCCGCAATCATAGCATAAGCCTTTGGATAGGATTCTGCAAAGACAAGTCAGCATTAACTATTACATCTAAATGCAACATAACAGGGGACGAATACGTACCCAGAACCGTCTTATCAATCTGCTCAATGTTCTGAAACCCAGCCGCATTCATGAAAATATCGAAATCCGCCAACAGACTCTTCATTACGTGTCTCACCCCGGTCTCCCCCATAATACTCAACCCCCAAACCCACAGCCTTCCCACCCACACAAATTTCGCCCCAAGCGCCAACGCCTTTGCCACGTCCGCTGCTCCCCGAATCCCACTGTCGTACATGATATACGTCTTATCCCCAACCGCAGCGACGATGTGCTCGAGCGCATCTAAACTGGCAATTGCACCATCGACTTGCCGTCCAGCGTGGTTCGACACAACGATGCCATCGCACCCAATTTCGACGGCTCTTTGAGCATCCGCTACGGATTGGATGCCTTTAAGGCAGAAGGGGCGGCCGCCGCTGATCTCCTTCCATGTTTTGATCAACCAGGGGATCTTCTCCCAGCCCCAGGCGCGGCCGTGCCAGACATTATCAATCCACAACGCGCCTGCCTCATTGGGTTGTTTAACGGGATCAATACCCTTCTCCTTCAATCGTTTCTGGAATACCGGATCTGACAACCCCAAGTCAGCGCCTATGCCGTGATAAAATGCATAATTCCCCGTAGCCACGTCGTCGTGGCGCCAACCTAGTTGCCATGTATCGGTCGTGAGCATGCAGACGTCGAAGCCGGACTTAAAAGCGCGCGTGAGAAGGGAGATGGTTAGTTCATCGTCGTGGGGCATGTAGAGTTGGTAGAAGCGGGGGCCATTGCCGTTGGCCTCGGCGACCTTTTCGATGGGATTGCTGCCGGCGGTGCTGAGAGCGTAGGGGAGATTGAGCTCGGCGGCTACTTTGGCGACGGGGAGTTCGCCGTCTTTGTTGTAGATTTTGTTTATGCCGATGGGGGCGAAGCCGATAGGGGCGGAGACTGGGAGGTGGGATTAATGAGGGTGTGTAGATGGTATGAGGGAGAGCCTACCTTTGTGACCGAAGATGGTGGTAGCGGTATCGCGGAGATTCGTATCGACGAGTTGTCTGGGGATGATTCTGTGACGGAAGAAGGCTTGCCCTGGGAGTTGTTAACGTTACATCAAAGATGAAGCTTCGAGAGTCGTACGATTTGCAAGATGGGTGTAGGATTGACCGGCATTGGAGGAAGCGTAGTACCATCCCCCCTCAGTCAACTTCTTCTTCGCCAATTCCTCCAGTTTCCCAGGCTCTGTACACATCCATCAATTATCAGTTCCCCATTCCCACCCATCGTATCATAACAAGGGCTCCTAACCAGTATTAAATGGTGGCACCTCCCCCTCATTCGTTTTCCAGAAATTCTCCCGCTGATACAGAGACCATTGCGGCGTACTCCGCTTGCTGATGTTGGGGTTCTCCGGGTCAGACATTGTAGAAGTTCAATCAATCAATTGAGTCGTTGTATGTAGAATTGTTCGTGCTATAATAAGTGGAATCAAGGCGGATGATAATGACACCCGATCAATTGAGGATTCAAAGGCCCGAAGGAGTGGAAGGAGGATTTTGAGAGCATGATGATAGTGGACATGTGTATAGATAACGCAATTGAGCTGATGACGTTTTGTTGGCTCGCGTCGTGGTGCGGCAGATGTTGGCGGAGTAGGACGGAGAGCTTTAGAAAAGTCGCAAGAGAAAAAATGGCGCTAGTGACGTCTATCAGTCACCAACAGCTTGGTTCTTACCTTGTTCCCACGATATTGCTTATTACATGGAGATAGTAACGTCTTCAGATGATAGAGTCTGAGATATATTACAGTATTAGCTGATTTGGTAGCGGGGAAGTCTTTCAGATGAATTATATATTCTTGTAGCTTTTCTCGGCTCGCGAGGGTAAGAGAATGGAGCATAAGTCATGCGTATAGAGCTAACACCTGATGAGTCAATCCTAATAACACCTCTAGAAATTGGAGCTCTAGAAGTTTCTAACCCTTTATTATATCGTTTTCGTACTTAATATGTGGATGATGAAGAAATTTGCTGCTTTAGAAGAGCTCAATAAGTGTTGAACCTAGCTTAAATATTCTCGTTATATGCATGACATATGTTCCATTCTCTTACACAATCAACATCCAAAAAGCCTGAATAGGTAAGTGGCGGCAAGAGAGCTACGGAGCAGCCTTTGACAGAAGCTCTCATGCAGGAACAATGGACTTCACAGTAGGCAGCATAGTCATAGCATATAATCAAGAAGAGTCGTGCATTCATGTTTACATAGAAAGGTTTCAGAACCCCACCACCCCAGTATGCCCCCCAATCGTTGTGCCAATACCCCTGCAGAACCACCCTGCAGAATATGCACTCAACGCCGTTCCGAAGCACCAGCGCTCTTTATGTGCAATGTTAGACAACCGTAAAAAGAAAGCCGTGACATGTCGTAGCAACTCATGATGTGCTTTGTTCGGCCTCCTCTGCGGCCTTCCTAGCGACCTGATCATACCATTCGCCATGAGTTTCCCAATCTACAGCCGCCACCCGACCCAATTCCTGAACAAGATCCCCAATTCTTGCAACAAATTCCGGCATACCACTTGATCCTAAGACCTCGCTGGCAGTAGTACTCGTTCGGATACGCTCCTCTGCGCTGGAAGCAGCAAGCCGAGCAAGGACGTGAGTGTAAATTTTCTTCAAAAGTACCTTCATGACTGGATGGCTGACCTGACCTTCGCGAGCATCTGTAAGAAGCCGATTTATCGTACCATTGAGTTGCTGCTTCGTAGTTGGAGGTAGAGCATAACGAGACTCGACAATAGACACAAAAGAGGCTGATGGTGACGAGAACGGCAGGTCCCACATCCGTTGGCTTTCAAGTTTCCACAAAGAGCGGACATCTCGTCGTAGAAGGTTTTTGGCTGTGAGAAGGATAGAGGCTATTGTGATCATGCGCAGGGTGTCTGAGCGTGTTCGTGTAAAGCGCTGAAAGTTTAGCTCGAGTGTCTCTGGAACGTCCGTTTCTTGCAAGACTGTAGTGCCAATGGCTAGATCGACAAGTCCGTTCATGTATATTCTCTCGGCAGTTATCCTGGTTGTTGGGTCGGTAGCACTCTCAGTGGTCCTTCTCGGTGGCTCTGAACTTATCCGGTCCCTTGCAGCTTTCCACCAATGCAACGTTTTGATCGGAAAGGAACCACCTAGTCTCTGGGTAAATTCCTTCTTCTCGTACTCGGTCTGGGCCTCAATAAGTTTCGGAGCCCATAAAGTCAATGTAAAGTTCGCGTGATCGAGCACAAGCAATTCGATAGTATAGTAGATCCTGGCCAGTTGCTGAATGGGGTCCTGACTTGGCCTCTCCGCTAGACCCTTGACTTCTGGATCTCGTACGGGAGCGCATAATTTTGGCAGTATTGAGTCCATGAACGCAAAGAACGTATCGTATGAGAAAGACCCGTTCCTGACCTGATTTGTTACCATGTCAATGTCAAGAGCATCGGACACCAAGACATGAAGAGAGCCTCCAGGTTTTAACAGACTCAAGAGCCTCGTTTTTAACATCTCAGCTATGACAGGTATCCATTGATCTCCGGATGTAGTATCGAGGCCTTGTTGCATGTTGCTCCTCATATCCTCGATCAATTTGTCGCGCTCGTCCGCCTTTGGCTCGACATCAATTTTGTATTGCTTGTTGATAGCAAGCTCATGTGCTATGAACCGATTACTTGGAAGCATCGTCAGTGCCCCTAGCCTCGCCTTAGCTGGGAAACTTCCAAGATCCAACGGCCGCTGATTATCTTCAGCCAATGGCAAAGTCGCTGGGCTAGCTGTACTATTTTGAACGACAGGCGCTGCTCGGGGCTTGCTGTCCACGGTTGGCTTTTTCTTCGATCTCGCCTTTCTGCTTGCTCGAATGGCCTCCCTAATCATCTTAAACGCCGTTTCCGGACCAGCCAGTCTTTTGAGTCTAGCGATTAACAAGGTCTGGTTTTGTTGTATGCCTTCCTTGTAATCCGCAGCCACATCTGCATCTGTGTCATCCTTGACTGTCTGCCAGATGGCATCTAGCTCCGCATATTGGGCAAGCATATTGGATATTAAAAACGATGAGTCGTGAGCTTTCCAAGCTGCAAAAGCCCTTTGGAATGAATTATAGGCCTCTGACAATTCGGCCAGCGAGGTCGTAAAATTGATGTAGCCAGGTTGAGGAACCTTGTCGATAATCTGATTGAAAGATTGTAAGAGCTCATTGGCCTTGTCGGTAAGATCCTGCTCTTGTTCGCCCTCTTTGCTCAGCACTTGAGCTGGATGGCCAAGAATGAGGAATGTGCTAAGAAATGTCCTAACAGCGGTTTTCTCCGCAATATCGTCTTCGCTAATGTCGTTTAAGCCGCAGAGCTTCATCATCTTTGCCGTGCAGGCTAAGACGTTGTCTTGAGCCAATAACGCTCCGACGTCTTCAAAGCTAGTCTTTTGTACAGCTTCTACTGTCAAGCCAAGTTGCAAGAATTCCTGAATCGTGCGTTTCCGTTGCCAATTCTGCCAATACCGATGTATTGTCCTGGCGGCCTCCTCCTTGTTTCTTGGCTTCCATACGTAGACCGTGGTCTTCTTATCGTCCGCATTGGGTGAGCTAGCAGTCCTAGGGCGTCGCTGAGCCTGTTGAAGCAGGGCCTTCCTTCTCTCAGCCTCCGCATGCCTCTCCTCCAGGTCCTCCTTAAGTTTAAGATGCTCAGCAGCCCTTTTCTCCCGCTGCTCTTCAGCAACTCTTTTGGAACGTTTGACCTCTTCGGCGCAGTTCGCCTGAACCCTGGCAAGGTACCTTGCTCTTGCTTTTTGAGCTGCGAGAGCGCGCTCCTCACTATTTGTAGTCACCCTCGGAGCGGCCTTGTTCATGGCAGCTCTGAGTCTGACTTGCTCAGCATGCGCATTCCTATCTGCCGCTTTATCCTTGCGGCTCTGTATGATAGAGGCACGACGTAAATGTTGTGCAATATGACTGCTCTGGGGTCCGCCATGAGCGGACTTTGTAGAGCGACCTGAATGATGTGAAGACATGGAATTCCGGCGCGACGATGCTGCTGAGGACTTGCGACGATTTGCAGTATTTCGGTAGAACCGAGCTGCTATATGAGGTGGTGGGTCGTAGATTCCAGGTGCTTCCCCATCAGACGACATAATCATATCGGAAACTTCTTCGGAGATAGTGGGATGGATTGAGTCAGAGACCTCGTCATCCGCATTCGGCGAATGCGCAAGTTGGCGCCCCATGATCGGCCCCTAGACACTGGAATGTGGAATGATACACTTCTGCTGACAAAGAGAGAGGAGGATCAGTTCAAGATCAAAGAAGTGGACACTGGTCGTGAGTTCGGTCGCCCGACCCTAAAGTGAATGGGCAAGCTTGGTAGGCGCGAGACACTGTAATTGAATGCGCGCAAGAAAGAACAGCACATCAACGACAGTCGGTACAAACGAGGGACATAAATGGCGTAGCACAAGAAGAGAAAACCAAGCAATCAACGCTTGCTGGTGGGTTTGTAAGTAGTTCTAGAACCGTAACGATCAGAAAAGAAGTGGCTGGGGGAGTGACGAAGGTCAGACGCAAATCCCGCCACTAGATAAAGTTGCCCTACATATTTTCTTGGCAACGGCATTAGGGAATGTCTCGAGTGCTCTCACAGGAGACATGGATAACAATTCCTCCAATTCATACCATACAGCTACACTAAAATAGTACAGTCGTATAAGTAGTCTTAGATGGATAGCTGCTCAGGGAAAACAATAAATTTGTGCTCCTTGGTGTACGCCTTCGATGTCGCATTATGGCGTGACCGGATATTTCAGTCACCCACCAGATGCTCCATGTTCCTAGAGGAGGATATAGTCACAACAAGCAAGCAACAGATCCGGCGTTAGGAAGTATTCTAAAACCTGCAGATCATTAAAACAGGGCAATGAGCTCTACGGGTTCGTTTTGTTGACATCTAAAACAAGATATCAATTTAAAGGGGAAAGCTGAGATCTACCAAACTTTGACGTTTACAATGCATAGTGAGATGGATGTACATTGTTTTGGAGATCTCATTCAAGGCGTCTCATGCTCGCTGATGCTCGCTCACTTCCCAGATATGAAGAATGTAGAATACAAGAATGGAATGGTAAAATGTGATTTCAAAACCACTCTATAAAGTATGATGCAAGAAGAATAGTCTGCTCCCGTCAGTCATTCCAGCGCGCTCAGCGCGGACTTATGGATATTGGTTTATTTGCGGATTGCGGGAGCAGTGGCGGTAACAGGAAGATAGCCAGTACCCGAGGGCATGGTGAGGAAGCCAGATTTGCCGCATTTGGTCTTGTACTTCTTAGTGGAGGCAGCTTGAGTGCCATTGTTGTACGGTGCGCTGCCTGATGGTGCAGCAGTTGGAAGTGGGTAAGGGATCGCTCCGGGGGCGGAGGATTCTGGGGATGAACCAGGACCGGAGCCAGGAGCCCCAGTAGCTGGAGATTCGCCGGCAGACGTGGCGCTGGGAGCTGAGCCAGGTGCTCCACTAGCTGGAGCCTCACCGGGAGCTCCACCAGTTGGGGCAGCGCCGGAGCCAGAGGTCTAAGAAGGAGATTAATACACAGCGTTTTAACTTCGAGGTTGAACCAAACTCACAACTGTGACCGTCACTTGCGATGAAACAGTAACAGTTACTTGGGGTGCACAACTGCCCGCTGCACCTGCACCTGCACCAGCAGTAGCTGCGCTCTGCCCGGAGCCTGGAGAGTTGCTGGCTCCGTTCTCTCCAGGACCGCTGGCGGGACCGGTGCCAGGGGCGGCGGCGGGACCAGTACTAGGAGCGGCGGCAGGACCGCTGCCGGAAGTGACAGCAGCTTGCTCACCAGAGCCTGGAGTACCGTTTCCACCGACTCCAGGAGCTCCGGTCTCAGCTTCTTCACTGCCACTAGTGGTCGCAGATGGATAAGGTACAACGATAGTGCTGTAGATGGTATTGCGTAAGGTAGTGGTAGGACCAGTGCCAATTGCTCCAGAGCCAACAGCATAAGTAGTCTATTGCATCAAAATCAATATTGAATGTTTCAAGCTGAACATAGTTAGTACTTACGGCAGTGTTGGTCTCAAAAGCGGTATGATGAATCGTAGTGGTGATTACAGTGGTAGATGAACCGCTGCCGATAGTGTAGGTGAGAGTAGTGTCTCCTGACTCTCCAGGTCCAGAGCCAGTACCAGTGCTTAGAGCGGCTTGTGAGAGCTCTGGAGAATGCTGGGTCCCATTCTTGTGGAAAGAAGCATGATGATTGTGTCCGTAATTGGCTTGTGCACCGGCCGCCAATGCCGCAACAAAAGCGACTGCGAGCTTGCTGTACATCTTGTCGATATTCCAATCAATGGTCTGAAGTTACAGCTGGTTTGAACAAGCAGAGTGTTCTATATCTTCCGAGAAGGTTTTTCTTCGAGTTCGGTTTCTTGGTAGATGTTGGATAATTTTGTATAATGAGTCCTTTGATTCCTTCGTTTCTTCTGATACAGATCGTTAGGTTGAATGAGTGTGGGGCGAAATCGATTCGCAAAAGAGTGACTGAAAATCTGACAAAAGAATGACTGAACAACCTAAACGACCGCAATGCAAAAGAGTGTGATAGAGGAGAAAGAAAGTGTTGTCTTCCGGTGAGGAGAAAACAGAGGCAGCGGATACGGAAATTAGGCTATTCGGGCTAGGAAGCTCGATATCCTGCTAGCTCAGACTAAGACAGGGGGCAAGACGCAGGAACAAATGAGATTACCAAATTACAGGCGGAAGAATAGGGCTCCCGCATGAAGCTAACACAAATCACTGATGTAATTGGATGTTGACTCGAAGAAGGGACTGGATCGCCTGAGATGTTGTCATGGGCGGCGACCCTCCTGCAACCATTCAAAGCCTTCATGAGATCTCCTTTAAGAGCTATAAAGATTGGCACTTGCAACCTCTGTCAGTCCATAGGGCGGAGTATCGGATTGTTCACTATCTTGGCATCACAGAGGCGCCCATCAATCCATTTCGAAGCAGAAAGGGATTTCTGAGAGTTGTATGCTGCTGCTAGCAAGGGTTTCCGCAATATGGCAGCGGTCATCCTTACTCCCGAATTGACTGAGACAACCGGGTCATCGAGACGTCTTGGCGATATTGTACGAGTGGGCTGACTGCAATAGTCCTTAAGACATTGCGCGAGAGAGAAACATTATCTGCAAGTATCGTTCCGGTTCTGTGGCTTCGATTTACGAGCACCTTGCTGGTAGTCTGTCGCATAAACAACTTATGCAGTACTCGTTCATCTCGTATACCAAGAAAGCCAAAGGCTGGAAGTAAGAGGAGCGGCTGGCATAACGGACCACGAGCATCTTCGGCGGTTTCAAAGTTAGATTATCGCGGGTTCAACCACGTTGTTGGTTATCCATGCAACCCTAGATCATAGGGGGAGTATCCGAGGAGCCGAACATCACGAAAAACCGAAGTGAGTAAGACTCCTTCGTACTTTCATGGTGATGCTGTAGGGTGGTTGTGAGATTGAAGTGAATAAGAAAGACGTGGGAGACGTGAGATTAGCAGTGACGATGACGATGACGACACCCCTAGAGATGCGCCCTCGTGGCTCGTTACAGATGCTTTCCCACCATCCACCCTCAACATGGGCAACCAACCATGCCCACCAATTTACATTCCTCCGATGACATGCGCGACCCCAAAACCCTGCAAAGGTCACTCAGCGCCTTTACCTCCTCCCAGCTTACCTTCCAAATTCTGCGGACCATCCCTCATCCTCACCCATCATTATCACGTCAACCGAAAGCACTCTACATCCTTGACTCTTCCTTCAATCCTCCTACACGTGCCCATCTCCGCATCTGCACCTCCGCCTTGCTGCACGATAGAACAACAACTCTGCCTAAGCGCTTGCTTCTTCTACTAGCCACACAAAATGCCGATAAGGCACCCAAGCCTGCTGCTTTCGAGCACAGGCTGGCGATGATGAATGTTTTCGCTGAAGAGTTGGTTAAGATGGTCGCTATATCGGATGAAAAGGAAAGGGCTCAGAGGGACTTGATAGTAGATGTTGGCCTGACGAAGGAGGCTCGATTTATCGATAAAGCTAGGATCCTGGAAGCACAAGAGGAATACAAAGATCATGGTAATGATGATACCGCAAAGCTCGTTCAGCAAATCCATTTGATTGGCTTTGATACCCTCATCAGGTTGCTGGACACAAAGTACTACCCTCCAAAACATACCTTAGAGCCATTGGAAGACCTATTCAAGAAGCATCGAGTCAGGGTGACAAGGAGGACCGATGACGCGTGGGGCGGTAGAGAAGAACAAGATCAATATGTGAGGAAGATAGCTAAGGGAGAGATGGAGCCAGATGGTCCAAGAAAAGAGTGGGCGCAAAGAATTGATCTACTTGAGGGTAGAAAAGAAGGCGAAGAGATCGTAAGCTCTACCAAAGTGAGGGAGGCGGCTAAGGCGGGTGATGAAGAAGCCTTGAAGAGGTTGGTCACGGATGGAGTTGCGAGATGGATCTTAGACGAGAAGCTGTATCTGGAGGCCGATTGAGCTATGACGAGCGTGCGCTGTTGCGGAAGAACCAAGATCCTTTACAAAGCAAACATCATGAACCCAGCCAGCGCTCAGTGCCGCCAGAGCCACTTTCTCAAGAAGTCATGCTCATCATCGTGTCTTCCAACAACTCGTCATGCCAGCGATTGCTTCCCAATTGTTCTATAGTTGGGTAATCCTGGTGGTCGTCAATGATCTGATCCTCCAAGATCTCCTCGTCCCCGTCCTCCAATGGCTCGTCATACTCCTGGTTTGCGTTAGCCCGCTCAGTAGTGCTTTCGAAGCGACGTTGACTTGCGCCAAATAAGTCTTGTCCCTCGTCCAGTTCCTTCCAAAGATAGTCCTGCTCTACAATCTGGTCTCCAACAAGGGTCTCGTCATCCAAGAGTAGATCATCCTCTGGGTCTTCCCAGTCCATGGCGTCTTGCTCAAAGACTTCTTGAGCCTGACCGAAGTCTTCGGCTAGTAGAGTGTCCTGACTGTCGAACATTGCCTCTTCATCTCTCTCCTCCATCAAAGATTCGTCAAGCATCATCTCTGAAGCATGAGCTAGTTTTAACGCTTCCTTAGGAACACCAAAGGCCTTAATCTTTGCACTGGAGGTAGGGTCATTCGATCTACGCTGTATTAGAAACCAAAGGCGAGCATTAACAGCAGACGTCAAGTTCGAACTACGAGATTCGGTGTGCTCGCACGATGGTCCCTCCTCCTGGATGTATCTGTCTGTAGCCATATCGAGGAGCTGCTCCATCTTACGTTTCAGACCTAGGGATCTGGTGCGGCAATAGATGCTGGACATGGTGTGAGATATGGTTGAAAGCAAAGGTTCACATCGTGAGATGGCCTATGGCAAGATTTGTCAGTGACGCATCCTTTGCTGCTAGGTATTGCTCTCAGCCGTGCAACTTACCCGTGCATAGCCAGGGCTGAATAGAGCAGGGGATAGCGCGGCGAGCTTCGGGTATCCTTCATCGCTTGATAAGATGATGCCTCCGGCTTTGGCTGGTCTGCGGTCACAGACCATTATATGCAGCGAAGCATTCACAATCTTGAACAACTCTTCTAGATCGACCTTGTGAGTGGAGTACTCAGAGTGAGGAGTGCTAGTCTTGAAGGAAGGTGTACAAGCTTTCGCTGATTGTAATGGCTTGGTAGCCGACATACTGTCTAAGGAGCGCGTTGTGGAGATCGTTCCAGAGACAGTATGCCACGAGGCCGACGGCAGCTCGTTGGAGCCTATCAACGGACCCGACTTAGTACGATGCTCTGTTTGTGCATCTTCACCAATCATGGGCACTAGGATATACGATCGGCAGGGCAAGTCCCTACGTCGATCCAGACTTTCACGACCATCGTAAGGTTTTCTTGTTTGACTCTCATTGACATTCCCTTCACGCATAGCTAGGTGTTTCCGTTCCTTCATTGGCAGTCTAGTACGTCTGCATGTTGACAACTTCATGGTAAAGCTGACGGATTCAAGTCGTGCAGACGGTACACCGGCGGGTGGCTGAACGTTCATATGACTCGAGGGCTGACCAGTCAAAGTAATAAGAATCCTCTTTAGAGATGGCTCCTTGTCAATTGGGCTTTCAGGCAAACTGAGAGAGGCATTGAGGTTTAGTTGTGACCAGATCTGCAGTCCATCATCAGTCTCCAATCAACGCGGCGGGCCAACAGCGCGATACCTCTGCATTACAAAGGACCATGCCAAGCTCTTCAGTCACATCAAAATTTTCTTGTCCTGAAATTTCTATGTCGTCAAAAGAAATATGAATTTCTATCTGTAGCTGGTTTCCACCAGCTATCCATACTTTTGATGAGACCAAGGTCTCCAGGTCTCGAAAATGCAATGAAAACGGGAACTCGGATGCTTGAGGCGAAGAAATTCTAATGAAACCATTGTTGGTGAGCTTGAGATTCTGTCTGTCATAGACGTGCTCGAGCTCCCCAAGGTTATACGTAGCAGAAGACATGAGGTGGTTCAGAAAGCTAGATTGAAGATAAAGAGAGCTAGCAGTTGCGGATATGCTTAAGGGAATGTCATGTGCATAAGCCCAAATAGATAAGAAGTTAATGGAATGCGGTGATAGTGCTTGTTACCCTCCAAGTCAAAGGTCCCCACACACTATCAATCAACCCGTAGGTCAAGAAGGCTGCAAAGGCTTGAGGTCTCACGGAGATTGTGCATTTCATTGAAATTTTGGTAATTGCTATAAATTAGACAAGAAGCCAGTATTCTAAAAAGGCATTTTGTGCCATAGAATAGCTAGAGACAAAGTACGTGATGTGGGACGGAGAGTAGGAAAATCAGTGGAAGCCGTTGATCCTTCCTGAAGTGGCTTGAGACCATCGGCCCGCCTCAAGCTCCGTCGTGACTTCCTCTCATAATCTCTATTGCCCGAGCAGCAACTACCTTTCACATGCTTATTTTTGTAATTTAAGCTGTTCACTATGGCTCTAGTGAATGTATGGCATCTTCGGAAAGTGGCAGAATCCTCTTCAAAAGCCTGTGACATTTGTTACAAGCCAACAACAAGCGTCTTGATAACGCCAGATAACAAAGTATGATGGACCAACGCAGTTTGTGCTATGCTCATGCAGTGGCAGGACTTCTTCTATGTCTGTCCGGGACACTTGAAAGAACGAAGCTTTTGCACACCCGTCATTGATGAAGCTGAGGCTGAGGCCAAGAAAAGAAAAGAGGCAATGGACCGCGAGATCGAGCTTATCAAGCAAGAGTATGAGGATAAGATTATGAAGAAGAAGAGCAAGAGTAAAGAAAAAAACGCAAAGGATGAAGACAAGGGCAAAGAGAAGGCAAAGGATGAGGAGGGTAAGGACGACGATGACGAGAAGGCTAAGAAAGAGAAAGATGACAAGGTAGTATATCCCTACGTGCAATCTGTCATATCAGTCGCTGAGTTCAGCCCAAGATTAAGGCTCTCACAAATAAAGAGGCATCATCAGCTACTGATGACATTCCACGGATCTACGCACTTCAGAAGTACGCTTGCACTATGCTTCAATGTTACCAAGGATCAGCCTCTCAGAGCTTTTGATCTAACATAGAACAGGGTCTTCTATCAGAAGAGACTTGATCGGAAACGAAATGCCGAAATTGCCAAAAGAAATCAAGAGCGCCTGAGGAATCCAACGCTCTTCCCATCAGTCCCTACAGGCAATCCTGGTTGATATGCTTACGCCACATCTCGGACCTATTATCACCATAAACACCAACCCCAATAATGCGTCCTAATTCGCTTCTATCACTAGGAAAGAATTGTGAAGTCCTCCAGTCATTGTCGCAACGCCACCTATTCTCCCGAGTGGCAAGATCGTCCGAAGACTTTGTGAACTTAACATCCACGACAAAGCCCAACAAGCCCGGGTTGTTACAGCACTCGGGATATCATCCAAATAGCTACCCTCTTAAAAATTAGCAAAGACCTGTTCATGCGAATTATTCATTGATTGGAGCTGGGAGAGTATATTCCCGAGGGGTTATCACTCGAGATTTCTCGTCGTTTGCAGCTTAGCGAATCCCGGAAATTATGTTATGACATTCGTTCAAATTTTTTTGGAAGCTTTCCGCCTTATAATGCGATGTTCTCGCAGTTACTGGGTCCATTGAAAAAAGTTTTCATATGATTATTTATGACTCCAAGGATCCTACAACTAAAAGGTTTGAGCTGCCGGCATGGACCTTGAGAATCCATAATCGATTCGAGTACAACACGGGAAACCCTTGGGTGAATGATCTCAACCTCTCGTCGTGACCAGGCTTATTGCTCATTGGCCTGGGCGTGGGGCGCTGCATAACGCGCGTTGGTCAGTGTAGGAACAATGACGCGTCCTTTGTCAGCTCTGGAATGTCTGTGGCTCTGAAAACTTCTCACAAGCGACAGAGCTTGACTGGATATTGTAGAGGGCCACCGAATGAGAAGACTTGTATGGGAGTTGCGTCAGCTCACCCCGCGAAAAATCAGCGACATGCATTCGAGGACTGTCTAACGTCGGCCGTGGCTTTTGCCTTCGCTAGACATGGTGACATGACCAATGCCGAGGTACTTCTAAGAACCGTTGCAGTACCATTTCAACGGACATGATGGGCAAAAAGGTCAGCGGTACCAGCGCGATACAGATAGATCAAGTCCTTGGCAGTCGCAACCGAGCGCCGAACCATCAAGATCTCATATCACCGGCGTAGAAGAATACGGACGATTTTTGCAGTTACTTTCAGCTATCAGCCCGTATTTGTAGCGTCTACAACGCCTCTCGAATGTTCTTGGGAAAGTGCGCCACCGGGCTGACCAATCAGATTTCGGAAGCGTTTGCCGCCCTTTTCGCCATCTGCAAGACTACGAATATAATTCAGACTGACGTTTTCGCAAGATTAGCCACTTCTCTCAGACTTATCGAGTCCCAACACAGGAAAAATTGGTTGTCTCGCTTGTATCGGACGTTGTCGCAACATCGTTGTAGCCTTGGCCTTGGTTTTTCTGCCTTAGCAATTAGGCCCATCACTACCGACTCCAGCAACGGCAACCTTATGCTTAAATCAAAGAAGGCGGTGTGGACGGCGTCATCTTGTCTGCTTGAGATAACAATAGGATTCATCTAGTGAATACCGCCGATGCAAGTGGCTTCTGCTGGATGACACAGGGCATAAGCTGACCGGCGCCAATTTGGTTGTCCAATCTGGAAGATGCATTCCAAAGATATCGGCGATCGTGACATTCGACACCACTGAGCACTGCATACTTCTAGTTGTATTTGTGACCGGGACTGTTGTCGTCGAACAGCAATGAGGCTAAGCTCGGCCAAAAAAAATCCACTACTCTACATAGGATATTACCGGCAACGCTCGGCCTCTTCCATTCGACAAGAGCAAGCAGGCTGCCACCTTACTATTCGTTAGCATGGCCGATCAAGCCTAAGCATTTGCAGGGCTAGGCGCTTGCATTTGAGGCTCGTTACGGATTGCTCATCCAGTCAACTGATCCACTTATACACCGTATGTGCTAATAGTTGATTATCACGCGTCTGTGGACCATCTTGTGGTGCACTCACGGAGTCATGGACCTTTATTGTAGTGTATCTCCATGAGGAGGCCCTGTGCACTCACCGCTCTCCGTATCCTCACTGACGGTCCGTGTGTCAGTGACCGTGCCCACATGAATGCAACATCTGCATTGGCTCAATTACAGACATGGGAGAGTCATGTGAAGCACCTAGTGTAGCTCATGTCCGCGTTGATCAAGCCGCTCATCAGCACTAACAACTGATATCGACGGAGCCCCAACCTATCGATTACCATCTCCCAATCACATCCTCAAATCACAACCAATTCCCCACTGATGCCCATAACTGCAAAAGCCTTCCCGGAGCAAACATCCTCTTTCTAGGCAATGCTGAATCTAGCCGTCGCTCTTGAGATGCGGGATTTACCAAATAGCCCTGTCATTCGGTAGTCGATGCCGTCTTACTCAATCTCTTATCCTTGCGCCTAATGGGACGACAGACAGTCGACATGAACCTATATGGAATAAATCCGTGGCATAAGAGCAAACGACAACGGTACCCTGATATATATTTCAACGTGTCTAGTCTTAGGCCGACCACCTGGCGGTAATTTTTTTCCCATAGGAGTTCATGAAGTATAGATGTGCTTCATCCAGGCACTGCAATCTCTCCTACAGGGTTCGACAGTGACAATTTCCTTCCTGTCTCGGAATTTTCCAATGAAATGATTGTGGGAGCTCGACGCTTTTGCTCTTCGTGGACATTGATGAGTCAACCACGCCAAGTGCAGGGCTCAATCTCGATGAGGGATGGAGTTGGTGAGGGAATGAGAAGAATATCTGATGTCATATATACATGCTGAACGCAACGTTCGGAAGTTTGCTTCGGGATTTTGTCGGTCAGAAAACAAGTGTACAGTTTTGATGTGCAACAATGGACGGTACTTGTTCGAATTTCAATTCAACTGAGACCGCACGTAGGATTATCCTCGTACCCATCTATCCTACATAACTGTCTCTAGTCTATTCGAATCCTCCCTGCCTCTGTCAACCATTTCGCCCTACATCTTCCCCTCCGCCCTCACCCTCTCCCTCTCCCTCATCTCATCCACCCTCCCCCTCCCCAGCGTCATCCCCGGCACAACCCACTCCCCACAACTACACTTCATCCCCTGCCACGCATACCGCCCCACACTCTGCCCACATTTCTTATTCGGACAGAATAGTCGCCCTTCCAGTTTTCCGAGCTCCAGCTCTGGCCGCATCCATGATAGCGGCGTGATGTGGATGTGTGCGCAGGCTGGTTGGGGTTTAGGGGGGGATAGATGGGATGCTGGGGGGTTGTGGGAAACTAGATAGGAGGATGTAGCGAGGGGGGCGCGGCACCGTCTGCAGCGAAATGATGATATCGATGGTGCTGATGGTGCTGGTGTTTCAGTTTCTACCACTCCCCCCTCCTCCTCGCCGCGGCTCTTACCTCCCCCCTCCTCAGCAGCTGCCCCCCTCTCAACATCAACTGGCTGCGAAGTCTCATCACTAAACCTCAAATCCCCCACACTCGGTGCCTGACCCGTTGCCAAACTCTCTTCTACGCGCCGCTGGTACAGCCAGTGTTGATAGCTGGGATGGGCTTCTAAGAGGGAGAGAGTGGGGGGACAGGACATGCGGTGGTAGAGGTGCAGTTGGTGCATGAATCCGGGGTTGGGCTCGGCGAAGGGGCGGGTTAGGCGGATTAGGTGGAGGGCGCTGCTGGGGGTGAGGGGGGAAGAGGAGGTGGTTTGAGACGCTTGGGTGGGGTGAAGGGAGCGGGAGAGGAGGTAGGCGATTATGAGGGTTACGGAGCGGGATTTTCCCATGGCGCTAGGGGGGGTGTTAGTCAGGGTTTTTTGGAATAAGGGGTTTGGGGGAAAGGAGTAGGGGAAGAAAAAGCTGAAAATGGAGATGGTGAGGGGAGGTTGGGGAGTGGGCATAAGGAGAGAAGAAAGGAGAAAGACTGGTAGATACAAGTAGAAAGAGAAGGACTGATAGATCTAGGGATAGAAGGAGAGAAGATGCTGGGTGGAGAGCTCCATGCTCATTGAGGTCTCTCATTGTAGAGCCACCTTGTAGAGCCTTTCATGGGGATGTCCTTTGCCTGTAGGATTACCTGCTTGCAAGGCTTCTTGATAGGATATTTTTTGCTTGTAGAATTGCCTCCTTGTAGAGTCTCGTATGGGGATATTCTCTGCTTGTAGCATTGCCTGCTTGCAAAGCTTCTCCATAGGATATTCTTTGCTTATAGAATTGCCTGCATGTGCCTGCATGTAAAGCCTCTCCATAGGATGCTCTTTGCTTGTACAACTGACTGCTGTGATCATCCTCGCTTGGAAAATGCCATGCTTGCAAAGCGATTTGCAGCTAGAGCACTCCTGCTGCTTAGCTCTTCGTTTGGCCGGTTCTGTGCTCTCGGAGTTCGTAAAGACAGTCCGAGCCGGGCCTCTCCGATTTGCTACCAAAGACCGGCAGTCTCTGCCCGTCATCTACAGGATGATGTACACCTCATATCACATGTACGGTAGAAGCCATGATACCTTCCCAACATGATCAGACACAACGCAGACTCGTAGAAGCTGGGATGGTGTCATCATTGGGTGGCGTTATAGGCGTCTGTAGTCCACTTCGCAATGACCCCTGGCGTCATGCATAACGGCCCCCGAAGCCTTTAGCGGCGCCATACTCAGGCAGACACAACACACTCGAGGGCAGCATCATTGCGACAGCAAAGCGCCGATGCGTGATAAAGATATGGAAGCGATCGGAGAGACGGACTTAAGACTGTGCCATAACAAATGTAGTATCCGGAGAGGCCGAAAAAACCAACACATATTGCATCTCGATAACGGCAAAGTAGTGGAAGACAGGAAGGTCGTATCCTTCCTTCTTTCCTTTTTCCAGCTTGATGTGACAAAGGCTTGCCAGAAATGCCTTAGAAAAGAAAAAGTTGCGGACCCACCAATGGACAAGCACGCCGCCACCACCATTGAGACCTTCCTGTATGAAGGCATTGCTGCCGGCGAAGTGTTCGATGATGTTTTCATCTTCCACGTCGTCAACCTCCACCACATGATGTTTGAAATTGGTGAAGAGATCGTTGTCCAGGGGTAATCGCAAGGCTGACACTACATGTGTGATATTGGCTTTCTTTAGACTGTCTTTCCGTCGCAAGGAGAATAATCTAGTCCCACTGGTCAGCCAAGGTGCTAGATGGGGCCATCTCCTTGGGTAATCTGTGGATGCCAGTTATTATTTTCCTTACCCTCCTATGTATAGATTGGCGTCGCCTGTTATCCGATCGAGGGACATGGCGTAAGAAGGGATAGATAGTGCGTTTAGGATGTGCAGTGGTGGGACCGTTTGTTATAGATTGTAGTAAGTGGAGGCGAGAAGGTTGTGTGCTAAGTCAAAGGCTTGTCTTGATGGTGGAAAAATTCAATTGTACCCAAGCCTTGACTCTGGCCTACTCCATAAGCGAGAAAGTTGAACGTCTACGGAGTACGGTCTACCTCATTCTACACCAAGATCTTCAATAACAGCTTACCTTACCTTAAGCTACTGCATTTCACTAAGCTAAAGCATCGCCAACTCGTTTACTTTCACATGCCGCTTATCCTGGCTCATCAATCGATGCTCTATTGGCTATTTGGCTATTCCTGCCGCGGACGATGAGTTGTCCAGCTCAAAGGCTTTGCGCCATTAGTCCCTCTCTTTCTACCCCGCTCTCAAATAATGCTTCGAAATCATTCCCCCCATTTTATTTGTCTGCTAAATCTTCCGAAGGTTGGCCCAGTCATTTCAACTTTCAACCCGGTTCAAATGGGCTTTCGGGAGTCAACGTGAGACAATGGTCGCAGTATCAACCGTTCTTAGGCCAGGGGAATGTGATCGACCAGGTCGCCTCGTAAGGACTGAAACGGGTGCGCCTTAGGTTGACTTCTAGAAAGAACAAGGTTGAGCCTCACCTTCTTCTAGGGCCGGAACCCACCTCAAGTACGAAAGTACCTCGCTCAATTGCGGAGTTTCCCGGCCGGTGATGTTGCTGTCTCTCTCCATCCGCACACAAAACACGTTGTTCCCTCGTCAGGATTGTGCTGTCATCCTACATATAAAACTCTTACTGGCTTTCTAAGACACCTGCAGCACGCCTCCTGTCACTACTCACTCCCTGGGTAGATTACTCCATGCAATTAGGCTCCCCGTCCTAAGTCGGACGGACCCTTTGAAGGCGTAGATCACGATCCAGCGATTCGTCACTTCGCCGACCTACTACACACCTACTTAATCTATCCTTTACAATACAACGTCTTGGCATGCAGTAAAAGATCTAGTGCTAGTATTTTATTGGTTTTGATGCACGTCTTTTTATCCTCCTACCGCTCTGGCTTTTGAAAGGAAGGCAGTGCCGATTGTGAGCGAACTGCATGGAGTGTGGATTATTGCTTCCGAGGGTATTTTGCATGCCGTTCTTGTGACGGTGGATAATGTTCCTCGTTACCTACATCAAGTAGATAGGTCTTTGATCCCTAAGGCTCCTTGGGGCCTCCCGCCCCGCTTACCACACCTTCTCCATACAGTCACTCTCCCCGTACTGGAAGCCACAAGCGAATCGTTAAGGTAACGGCATTTCTTATTACTTTTCAATCTTAATATATAACTCACTGTTCTCTCCCGTCAAAAACCAATTCACCGGGTTTACCACGACGATGTCTAGCCAGAGTCTTGGGGGTTCCGTTTTCGCTGTAAGCTTACCCATGCAGCCTGGTGTTACAATGATTATTAATTTCCCTCACTCACTCGCACAGTCGTATTTGCGTCTGTTAAAGGATTCCGAAATGCTCCTTCTCGGTGTCAGGCTTCTTCCGAACGGATGAGTGATGATGATGACGATGATAATAGTGATGATGATTATTGAAAGGATCAATTGCGTCAAAGCCGGCGGGCATGAGCTTTCATTCTACTTGGAGATGGAGGCCTTGGGTAGAAAGTCACCACTTAAGGCATCTCCTTATGCACGGGCGGGACGTGCCTCCGGACAGACATCAGACACTCCGTACATTGAGTGTGGCATCTTTCCTGACACAGATCAGCTGTGCCTTTCCGAGAGGGTATTCGGCCCTCTTTCAGGGACTAAAGTAGGTAGACTAACAGCCTTAAGGGGCCAGAGGCGAGGACTACTAAGCAATTGGCGAATACGGCAGAGCGAGCTGATTTCAGCTGTAAGCTGTCAGCGCCTTGCCTTGAAAGGCGACTTTTTAGTCTAGGGCAATTTTCCCTCTTCCCTTTTCCCTGGTAGACAAAGGCTGGGACACACTCTCTTCCTGCTCGTGCGTGCAGGTCGCATACAAGCGCATAGTCCTATTGGTGTAGCGTGGGATTCTGATTACTCCGTACCAGAAAAAAAACGGGTTTCTGAAATCTCCCGCAAGATGTCGGTTTGACCCAATCCTTTCGAATCCTTGTAGGATATTGCTGGCGTCTCCGTGATTCCTGATGCCACATTGTAGATCCTTAGATCCTCCAAGCAAAACTTGACTGCTCTGATATTCTTCCTGGCGTATTCTAGAGGGGCAAAGCTATTTCTATATCTCACTTACGACTAGTTCTACGTACGCAGATCTAGCGTTGACGTAGGACACTGCCGACAGCGGCGCACCTTTCTGTATGGGGCACTGAAGCTTCCTGCTAATACCGCCCATCAGCGTCCCACTTGCCCCTTAGCTGCACGTCTTGCTCCCTATAAGGCGTATACTCCGTAAGGCGTCCGCGGCCCAAACGATTTGGCCTTAACGCCTGCTACTGGTGCCCCCCCCCCCGATAGCGCTTGCTAGGATAGCATCCCTCGCGGGCTGTGCAAACACCTTGGAATTAGGGTTGCGCACGAGTCGGCGATCTGTTGAACGGATTTATTGGAAGGGGACTGAGGGAGTAGCTAAGGACAAAAGCTACGGGGCACCCTTCGTACCCCTCCAAGCAGCCCAAGCACGAGCTGAAGGGTAAGGCTGGAGGCTGACGATCCTGGCTAAGCCCAGCAACTATTTGACCGACGCCCAGCCCCACTTTCTTTTAAGAGGATTTTGCTGTACGCTTTGCCTGGATACCCTGTACTAGGCTGGCTTCTTAGAGGGTTCAGTAAGGTGACGCTTAGAGGTTTCCAATCACCTCTCACTCCATCATTGCCCTCTCAATGGCCATACTTTGTTCTTGAAACTTTCAAATTTGCCCATCGTTTGCTGCAATTGGCCCTCTCCGCGATCTGGTTGGATAGAGATTCACCTTTGTTATATCTCAACGCTTATGTTGCCACCCATTTCGAAGCCACGCTTTTTACGATTTAGATTATTAGCGCCTCACGACCGTTAACGATAGCATTTTCAGCGTGGCGATTACGACTTTATGGATTTTACGCGCGTAACGCAACCCACGCCTTCGATTCTTGTACATGACCATCATGGCAACCATGCCCGGAGGCAATCGAACAGTCGATCAGCAGGCAGTCCCAATATACGAACACCTGGCGCGATGCCTATACCTAATGCAAGACACGAACCTGCTCCTCCTCCTCTTCCACCACCGAGATATCTTGATGACCTCTCTGCTGGCAGAGATCCGGGATGGGAATGGGGAAACAACCCTAGTGGTGTCTTTGGGAGAGCAGGAAGGACTCCGATAGCAGGATCGAATTTTCCGAAGAGCTGGGGAAGAAAAGGCGAGGAGCGTCGGCGTGACGAGATATTGGAGCGACCCGAGTACAAGCGGAGGGACAGCTCGACCTCGACGATAACATCTCCTACGGAGACGGACAGAAGATATGACTTTGACAGGCGTCAGGATGAGGGATATTATAGCCTTTCCACGTCCAGACCAAGCGCTATGAGCCAGCAGTCAGTACAAATCCCTTCTACAGATCTGCCAGACGACTCCCCATTGCTTCTGCTACAATGAACGGCAGGCTACACATGAGAATGGTGCGGCTTACAAAAGCTGGTATTTCTTAGTGGGGCATAACTCTGTCGTGCAAGATTCGAAGCGAGTATTCATGATTGCTAATGCTCTACGTGAACTTAGACTACACGGTGAAAGACAGCTACAACAGCGGAACCTAGAGAGTTCTTCTCAAGCGTACGACAACAAACTACTCTCCAAAATCGGCAAGCCTAAAACACCACCACGTACATCGGCATTGAGCAGTCTCCAAAATTCCCCGTCCTCAAGCCTTCCTTATCATCCACATCCAGACCAGTCAAGATCACTCTCCTTTGCCCATTCGAACAGTCTATACTCGAACAGTGCATATTCGGATAGTCCCCCAATCAAAAGAGAGCCTTCGGGATATGAAGATAGTCCACGATCAAAGCCTATTTCTCCAGGCTTGATTTCCTCAGCTATGAAGACCGCACATCCTATGGACTGGCGAAGCCCAGACACCGAGCGCAGCACACCGTCTTCATTTGATAGTGGCAATTATTCGGTCTATCCCCAGCGGTTTCCATCCTCCAGCAACGTATCACGGCAGCAAAAGTCTCGACGCTCCACAAGTGGATCGTTGTTGTCAAGCTACGATGAATTAGCGGGGAATTCTCTGAAAAATACCGCTAGTTACATTAAGCGCGAAAATTACGAACAGCCTATGTTTTCAGAACAAGACTCGGTGGATCCAACTTTCCCAATGCGCCATCTCCATCTTGAGGACCGACCGCCCCTCAGTAACTACCCTGACTCAGATACTTACTATAACTCCTCTTCAAATCGTTCGCTTCATACATCGCGTTCTCGCCCAGGCATGAAGCGAAAACCTTCACCATCTCCGCCTCCGGACCGGACGCACGACCGGTCGCAAGCTGCTAATGCTCAATTACTAGCGGCGGCGGGGATGAATGCTGACCCGTTTCAACGCAACACCTCACAACGTGTATCGCCAGGGAGTCGTTTTGGTCAGAGTCAAGGTTCCATTTCATCGCAATCATCTCTTGGTGCTCGCAACAACTCATACGCGTCATCTACAGGACTCTCGGTAGGCGGAAGCAGCATGACCAGCTTTGACCAGCACTCACCTGGTACCCTCTCGCCCTCATCCGAGCAACAACAACACTATCAACAACACAACGGTCAAGACTCGCCATACGTCACTTCACTCGCAATGAATCCGTCGTCGCGAAGCACGCGTTCTCAACAACAGTACCCCCAAGGGCCTCTCGAAGATCAAGACATCGACCAAAAGCAGCAATTAACTCCAGATCAACGAAGGGGCAACGTGCCGAACATGCAATCACAAGCCTTGATCTGTCAATGCTGTCCCAAGAAGCCGAAAAAGTTCGACACACCGGAGCAGTTGAGGTAAGTCGTCGTAGCCTTATGGTGTTTGTCGCGCATTTGTGCTAATTCGATGTACTTATTACAGGCATCATGAGTCAGAAAAGCAATATCAGTGCCAGTATTGTACTAATCGCTTTAAAAACAAGAATGAAGCCGAACGCCACCAGAATTCTCTACACCTTCGCAAGCACTCTTGGTCCTGCGCTACCCTCAACGGCCAGTACGATCTTGCATTCTACCCCTCAACCACCATTCCACCTGCGGAAAACAACCCTGCCCAGCCTCCAACACCAGTGAACCAGCTCGCAGCTTTCGACACTTGTGGCTACTGTGGTGAACAGTTTCCGAACGAGCCGGCTCCAGACTGGGATGAACGGTCTCGACATCTCATCAATACGCATAAATTTGGCGAGTGCAACCAGTCAAAGAAGTTCTTCCGTGCAGATCATTTTCGCCAGCACCTTAAACACAGCCATGCAGGAACTAGTGGGAAGTGGACAAACATGCTGGAGAACGCTTGCATGAAAGATGAGCCCAATCCTGAACCGCAGGACACAAATAACAATGCCATACAATCACCGGGAGCACCTGTCGCAAACATGGGTATGGGACAAGCCAATCTGGGCCAGGGGAATATGGGCCAGCCGCCTTTGGGTCAGGCAAGTATGGGACAAGCACACATGGCGCAAGCAAACATGGGCCAAAACGTGGGCCAGGCAAACATGGGCCAGAACATAGGACAGACGCAAATGGGACAAGCACAGTTGGCACAAGCGGCACAAATGGCACAGATGGACATGAGCAATATAGATCCCAGCATCGGCTTACAACCAATGAGCAACATGGGGCCGATGGGTAACATGAGCAACATGGGTCCACCTGGGCGTGGGATAGGCATGCAGGGCGGCCAAATGCGCGAGGAAGAGATTTCTCAGGACATGTAAAGCTTGTCCTTCTGCCGTTTCAAGGGTTCAAGGCGCAAAGGTTTTGAGCTCGCCCTGGTTCGATTGCCGGGTGTACCCTTCAGATACCTCGACTGACGTTGGAGAAGAGCTTGATCGTCTGTCGGGTAAGGCTCGAACGAGCGGTCTAGTAGGGCTGTTTCCTCCTTGTAAGGCTTGTTCATAGGGCTTTGTTCATAAGGCTGGTATTGGTGTTCCGTTCTTTACGTTTCATATACCTTCGACCCTTTCTATGATCAAACACACCCCCATTTACAGTCCACTTCCTCATATTCTACTTTGTTGGCAGATTTGTAAAAGCAATAGTGCATATGCACTTCTTACTTCAGAGCGCACGCCTAGCTTAGGCTATTTGCTTGACGCAACCTTTTGCTTGGTATTCATAACGATTCACGACTTTCTAAGGGAGGGATCATTCTGTATGGGCCTATCTATTACTGATGGTAGTGATCAACCAACTAGCTCAGTGCTGTCCAAACGGACAATAAGAATAAGGCATTCTTCAGAATATAGTCAATTCTACCGCTTCATTGCTGATCCTCACGCGAGCTGACTATGTAAATTCCCGTCTTCCTCGTCCAAGAAATCGACTCCATCCCCTTGAGCAGGAACGCAGAATCCCTTCAACCCTTCCCCCTCCCCGCCTCCCCCCTCCCCGCCTCCCCCCTCCCTTCCCCCCACCAATCCCTTTTGAACTCACCGATACATAAATCAAATCTGCAGTATCTTTTCCTACTCTGCTTATCCAGTCCCTCCCAAACATCTTGATATATTGAATTCATAATCTTAATAGAGCCTACTTTAGCTACCCATCGAAGTAATGGAGCTCTATACTTTATTCTCGGCTTTGGGATCTTGGGGAAATGTCGTTTTGGTGGATGGTATATTTATTGACTGGGTATTTTAGTATGTGATTAGATCTTATGAGGAGGTGTTTTGGGAGATTGGTTTGGGGTTGGGTTGGGGTTGCTCATGGTAGATTGGTGGCGCGTGATGCTGATTTATTTTGGGCTGAGAAAAGTAGAGGGAGGGGAGGTCTGCTGCGGTAGGGGTTGGGGATTGGGTTCAAGTAGGTAGTAAAAGCAGCTGATGGATGTCAACAGCTTAGACAAACAAAATGTCACATATATGCCATGATATTGACGTTGGGATTAGCTTCTATTGGGTATCTACATACTACGAATACATTTTCTGATCCTTATCTGCATGCTTTCTTACTCCCCATCTCCCATTCCAGCAATTTTCCGTGCCGTACTGATTTCTCCCTCGCCTAGACCCAGCTCTACGCCATACTTCGCAAAGCCCTTGAGCATATCTTTTAATCCTGACTTCAGAGAGTCGATAATGAGATCTATCTCCTCTATATTCCTATCTGACTCGATGAATTCGACGTCTGTTTGATGAACGGGCAGACCGCTGACGAAGCCTTCGATTGAGGATATGGTGCTCACGTAGGCTCGTATTAGTAGGGGAATATCTTTCGCTACTCTGCCGTAGGAGTCTTCTTTGAGACTTGCCACGGCTAGAATGCTAAGTGTGTTGATGGAATTGACGATGGGATTGAGATCGCTGTATGGTGTTCCGAGCACAACGGTGCAGACCCGTCGTTTGAAAGTTTGTCGGAACGGGTACCCGGCTGGGGTGCGTAAGAAGCGCATGAGATAATCGTTGTATTGAGCGAGCAGACCGCTTTTGCTGTAAGCTTCCTGCTGACCCTGCGTCAGGAGTTTCTGGCGTGTAGTGCCCAAATATTTTTCTGTTTCTGCGCGCTGTTTTTCGAGGAATTTTAGAGACTGGACGGGTTGAGGTGACTGCCCGTAGGATTTAGCTATGGAGCCAACACTGGCTTCGATCATCTCGCGGCGATTGGATGGAGGAAGAGGTTTGGTGAAGATGTTCTCTTTTCTGAGGGGCGCTGAGATTGGAGGCAATGTTTCGATGGTGATCTTTTGTGGAGGAGGCGCGGATGCAGTGGGAGGGTTCTGGTAGTCCCTGATACGATTGCTGATGCTGAGGATGTTGCCCAAGCAGAGTGTCATTACTTGGTTCCACACAGAACCCGTAGGACGATCAATGTCTGAGAAGATTGCTTTTCGCCGATCTTCGAAACGTTGACTTATGTAGAAGAGCTCCCAGAACGCAAAGGTCTAGTCTAATGTTAGCTCTTGTTCCCATGGCGGAAACATGGCGACGTACCCTTGTCACATCCCTCTTCGACTTGATCCCATTCAGAAGGCTTCCATTAGGATCCTTGGAGCCAGTTGTTAAGGGCAGCTCCTTTTTAAGAGGCTCTTGCGCAACAAAAGCAACAAATAAGGCATTTGACAACTCCCACAATGCAACAAGAAGAGTGCCGGAAGTCAGAGACCGAATAATGAGTGAGATATGATAAGGTGGAATGTATGAGACCTGAGAAGCAGGTACGTCCCAAAGCAGTTCTGCAAAGTATAGGGAGCAGCTCCAGGCCGTGTTCCGTATAAAGAGCGCGTAAATCAGGGGTCCGAAGATACACATACATATAGACCGTATGCCTATATCCCGAACAAGAAGTGGTAGAGAGGCTCTCACTTGCATAATCGGATGGTCTTTCTTTTGAGGCACTTCGGTTGACTTGTCCTTCGCTTTTGTGAGAGGCAGGGTAACCTTGTCATAATCGAAGTATAGATGTATAGCCGACTGGAGAACGGCAAGCATAAAGAACACGCTTCGAAGGTAGATGGGTCTCTCGTTGAGCTTCCTACGTTCCCAGGCTCTGAAATATTATCAGCCTCATTGCCTCCAAAGCAGCAATGTAGATTTGCTCTTACCTTCCCTCAGCTATCCAACCTAGGTTTGCTGAAGCAGACGCAGACCACATGTAGACTTCGCTGAACCACCATGCTGAGAGGGAGTACCATGCCAGCGTCTGGACAGTATCCAAGCGAACAAGATAACTTGTGAAAGTCTGGGCAGGTGAGGCCGACGTTCGAGTCCCTGTTTCATGCAGTTAGCCTCACACTTTGTTAAACAACGAAGCTAATCTCACCCAGGTGTAACTGCGCAACTCGTAGCACAAAGACAGAGAGAGCGGATATGAAGAGCAGTAGTGTTCTGATACCAGCAGGACCGAGGGGAAACCAGGACCAAAGGACTCCTAGGAGGTCAGCCAGCTGATCTCAGGAGACGTTAGAGAGAATTCACACACATGAAGTCTTGTCCCCTATCAAAATTGCCTCGACATAACAAACAATTAGAATAAAGGCAGCTGCTCCAGTAAATCTTCGATGAAGAACTGGTGTGAGGAGCTCCTTGTAGAGTGGAGCCCGTAGCGCAGCCATCTGTTCAAAGAGCTGGAGGGCTGTTTCAGCCGGCTTTAATCAGGTCTAGCATCACTAACGGAGCTCTCCCAATGTTTATTGGAGGTCATAGCACTTCTCAAAGATGTCAATCTTCAAATCGCGGCTGTCAACAAACGCTGGTTGATAGGGCTGCGTGATGCACCATACCCGATTGGGGTTTAGTGGCATATGAACAGTCCCCTGTCGATATTTTAGTACAGTAACAAGGGCACACGTAAGCTCGATATTAGGGGCCAATCGACTGGGTCAGGTTCCAGCTGAGGATATTGCCAACTTGAGTCGATAACCGGAGCTTCCAACATCACTTTGTGATCAGTGATCAGAGCGGGTAACCATAAGGCTTTCATCCGGGAGCTCTTGATACCAATCCGTCCAACCGCGCTATCGTCTAGATATTAGTACAGACCACGACTGCTCAAGAACCTAGCTTGATGCTACGACCATTGACCCGAATCCTCGTTTGAACTCAGCCCTACTGGGTTCCGTTCTGCTGGTTCTTATGGTATTGAGCTATTAAGAACCACAGCCTGCTATTTGTTCGCCATCCCATGTTCCCTGCTTCCGTTCCTCGTTTGCAGGGATATGAAACTGGTACGGAACAAAAAGTGTTGGAGACTTGATGGTCCTATTGATAAGCATGAAGAGACAACTCGGCTTCTACTTGGTTTGGAGACAACCTGAAAGCTGTTCCTTTGGCGGTTTCCCCCAATAGAACTAACAAGAATACGAACCCCTTTCCTTAGGAACTAGCATCGCCGATGTTATTGAGCAGCTGAATAAGAGACAGGCAACTACCTTCCTCAGTGGATAGGCGTCAGCGCTGAATGAACGACTGTGTGTATGGCTAATTTAGATTGCGAGTGTGATTGTGCGTGATACAGGTCCATCTCCACTGCCACGAGGATCTACCAGGCTAGTCAAGAAACTAAACTCCTACTTTTCCGCCTGGTGTGGACGCCACAAGTTTTATGAGCTTCCCCCCGGAGACGGTGTGCAATATTAATTTCACACAACGACGTGAGTGGTAGACTGAACTGTCAAACAATCAGTTCCAAGCCTCCACAAGAATGAAATAAATAGCAAGTTGCTAGGAACGGGGATCCTGGAGGCCCGAGGCCTCAACCTAGTCATGTACGAGGCTCGCGATATCACAGTCGGCTTGCATGGTGGATCGTGCAACAATGTGGGGATTCCTTCGCGCGCCATGTGGTTATATGTATAGCATCACCAAGAAGTCGTTCGGCTTCTCTTATAGTTGCTTAACTAGGGTCGCTTTTCTTGCATGGGTAAGAAATCATCAGTGTCCATTATCCCCCTTTCATCCATTGACATCTCCGTATATAACGAAAAGCAAGCTTTTCTCCTACAATTGTGCGTATTTCTTGGTGCGTCATCCATCTTTCACTGTTCTTGGGAGTATGCATTTGCTTCAGCAGGTTATATCACCACCTAAGAGCTCCTAATAAGCTTCCTCTTCTCACGCATTTTGTCCGCTCCCTCCCCTTTGGACATTGGTCCTGATTTCATGTATATTCTTCTGTGAACGGTAAAGCCTCACTCAAGAAAATGACGAGGTCAGCCCTTCTCGGTATGCCACCCGCCAATGAAAACGACTTCAACATTGTCAAAGGTATATTGGACTTATTTGGCATACCTGGAGACCCCAGTGAGGGAGTTGCGATCCCTCCTAGTGCCCCACCGCATCGGAGTTACGCAAACAGAGGAATGGGTGTCATTGCCGGGGTGTCCATAGCGATCCTTACCATCATAGTAGTTACTGGAGGCCGATTGTTTGCTCGATATAGCCACTTCGGTTCGCGGCTGGGTTGGGATGATGCTCTCATCATGGTGGCGGCCGCTTTCGCCATTGCATGGCACGGTGTGATCCTTGCGATGGTTACACAAGGGGGCACCGGTCAGCACATCTACAATATCACCTACCACGAATACGATTTATGGTTACGGTACGGTAGTATTGATGAGATTCTCTTCTTCATCACTGTCGGCATCACCAAATTATCCATCATCTGCTTTAACTGGCGCCTCACCGGAGAGACCTCGAAAGCGTGGCAGTGGACGCATAGGGTCTTCTTTGTCGTCATATCCGCCTACCTATTGGCAGCCATATTTGCGACAACATTCCAATGCAATCCTCCTGAGGCTGCGAGAAGTCTTATCGTCTATGGACAAAATGCAGGTCACGTCAAATGTTTGAGCGTCAACGCCTTGGGAGTCACGCTCAGCGGCCTGCACATCGCCTTCGACTGGATGTTGCTATCAATACCAATGACGTTCGTTTTTCGACTAAGCATCCCACGTGCACGAAAGCTTAGGGCCGCTATCCCATTAAGCGTTGGGGTGATGTCATGCGTTGGCAGTATCGTGAGGCTCTACAAGCAATTGCATCCTCCAGAAGATATAACTTGTGGGTGCCTCTTGAAAACGCTGGTAAATCTATACTGATAAATGTGCAGTCAATTGGCTCCCCCAGTTGAATTGGACGATTGTCGATATCGTGACAGCCGTCTGTGTCACCTCCCTCCCATCATTGAATTCACTTGTAACGAGACACCTACCCAAAACCATCCGACAACACTGGGGCAATAAAGATAACGTTGATGAGTTCGGCCATCCACTCAACGAAGGTTACTTCTTCGAAGTAAACCAGCGAAGAAAGCCTCGCGCTGTGCGACAAGGCGGATGGGGCGAGCCCTTTGGCAAGCAAACTTTAGACTTGGAGAAATACCCAACGGGGGAGACGATGCCCACTACTGATGGTTCGACCAACTCTTGTAGTACAACTGTGCTAGCCACGAGGCAGGAAAGTGTGCAGAAGCCGGAAGACGATCACACCTCGTTTGCGCGATTTATCGAACACGGAGAGATCTCCGATCAGTCATCTGCTCCTCACAGCAAGGTCGCCATGAGGCCGGAACCCAACAAGACCAAGCACGCTGACCCCTACGCCATTCCAGATGACGATGTGAGTCTCGACGAAATCGACTACTCGCTCAGGCCAATGGCGCAACCTGTCAAAGTGATTGAATCAAGCGATTTGCGAGCACCAGAAAAGAGTCTCGCACGGTGAACATGACATCCAGACAGGTTTTTAAATATTCTCGCATTTTCGCATACTACAATGTAGATAGCAGTCCAGGCAGTCCAGACAGCAGCCGGGTAGAGAACGGGAGCCTTCCTCCGCAGAGCATGCTGGTAGTAAGGGTTGAATCTATGTAATCTATGTGGCAGGAGGCTGAGCTCGACAATGATGTTGATCCATGTTGGTATGAACAACGCGAGCAGCTCTAGCAAGTTATGAGGTAGCCATTTAAATTCCCTTGTACGCTCACCCTACTCCCTTGCTCTCTCTTAATCCCTTTGGTACTCGGCCATGTTGCCTCTGCTAGGGGTTTTATAAGCGCTAGGCGCTGTGATTATCGTTTATTTTCGGCAGCTAAGCCCTAACCCTAGAAAAAATATTACGCGCAAATACATGGACACACTGGACCAGGCTACTTCCAACCCGACCTGCAACCACACAGACCCAACACCTATCCCCTGCCTTCAAAGTTGATCACTTCAACCCACCATTCCCGCTTACCCCATATGGACTGCTATCACGAAGCTCTCATCTATGATTAATGAGACACCGGCAGGCTTTCAACTTCTGCCCCTCTAGTCCGTCTAAACCATGGAAGACGGCGACGGAGTAACGAGCCTTTTCAGCAATATGCCTCCCCAAGACATAATGGAGGCTTTTGATTTCGAAGCTTTCTTGAACTGGGATCTACCCGAGGCTGCCGAACCCTCAGTTGGCATGCAACAGAACGAGGTCCCAGCACTCCCTACAGAAAAGAAACGACGCTCAAATGGTACCACTCAGCCTCGCATTAAAAGACCGAGAATCCAACACAGCCATATCTGCGACATGCATCGAGCTCCCAGCTCCAAGCCAGCTGTGAGATGCTTTGGGAAAAGGTCAAGGGTGGGCCCTCATAAGGGTACAAGATGTGAGAGAATGGTAGCCACCATTGTCAATGGGGAGTTACCGGTCTGTGCACAACACAGGGCTCAAGTCATTAAGATGACGCGTTGTGAAGCTGCTTTGGAGTGTGGATTCTCTTGCAACGAAATCGTTCCGTGGAAGCCTCACGGATACCCCCTTTGTGAAGCCCATTGGTCGAAAGGAAAATGTCATTTCTTGGAGCTACCCGTCGAGATCCGTCTTAGCATCTACCAGTATCTCATCCCAGACCAGCCCGTGCAAGCACGCCGGTCTGGGATGCGAAGCCTTCGACAGGACCGCACTCCTGTCTCTACAGCCATCTTCCGAGTCAACAAAACCATCCATGAAGAGGTTGCCGATCTTTTTTATGGTCATACGACTTTCGACATTGATGTCACAAATGGACAGGATAGTAGTGCGCCTGCAACACCCTGCATCTCCATGTGTTACGCAAGGGATGAGAAGTTTTTCCTTACGGATTATCAGATGCAGTTGCTGTTGCTCGACCGGCAGAGGACAAGGAACGCAGTGAATGGAACCACGCCTTCGCGTCCAACCCGTCAAAAAAGATTTGCTACGGGCATCAAACATCTTTTCACACCGTGGAAACCAGCGCTTTCATTACAGTATTTCCAAAGAATCCGATATTTCCGTATCAACATCGCATTCAACACTCCCAAGAGATCCCCTTCTGCTATTAATAGCACGCAGGCTGCAGAGACTATCCTCGCAGAAGCTGAAAGAAATTTGCTGTGTGACTATTTGCATCGATTGGTCGAAGGCTTGGTTACGGATAATCAAGCTCCCTTACGAAACCTGGATATCAGCGTCCGTATCCACGGAATTTCCGACGATGACGATGCCCAAGCCAACTCTAAAGCGATTGTGCATTGCCAAGCATTAGTCAAACCGATTCGGCGTCTACGCTCACGCACTGCCAGCCTTGTCTCGTTGATCCGAACCGGTGAGGGGTTTAGGGAGATAAATATGCTCCCCGTACATTCGAAGGAGGAAGATTCGATTAGTAGGTTCGTGCAGAGCTGCTGTGCGGAGCTGACTGATTCGCTTGTGCCGCCACCAAGGAGCCCGGTTCTCGTGCGATTTGCTCAGCTCGCCGAACTGGTAGCCAAGATGTGCGAATACCCATTCTGGCGGGAAACAGATATTGAAGAAATAGAGATCCTATTGAGTAATGGAAGATCTGCGAGAGAAGCTAATGACATAAAAGCTTTGATATCAGTTTTCCGCGATGTTTTCGATAAGGTGACGAAATACAACTCTGATCATCAAGACTTTATGAAGCAGATGAGGCAAAGTTTTGAGAATATGCGGTCAAATATCATCAAGACTTCATGAAGCAGATGAAGCAGAGTTATGAGATAATGCGGTCAAATGGCACCAAGACTTCATGAAGCAGATGAAGCAGAGTTATGAGATAATGCGGTCAAATGGCACATGGCGATGAAACGAATCCATGCTTGTTTAATGCCAATCTATGATAATAATGAAACAAAGTCTCGGCTTCCCAACTTTCCCTCAATTTCTCCTTACCCGATCTTGGTCCAAAAGCCGCGTGACTGTCTTTTTGGGTTCCGACTTTCCAAACTCCTAATCGCCCATGTCCGCCTTTAGGCTATACTTCGCTAATGGAGAGCGCAGAGCATAAATCGTATAAATCCTTGCGTGTGTAAGGGCAATGTTTCGACAAAGCAATCGACTATGTACCAGCTCTTTCGCAGCGAGATAGGCAAGGCCAGTGAAAATCTTTGTCAAATCAGTCCCGGCTTGAAAGACTCTCAGGGCAGATCACCTACCAAAGGATCACCGCGAGCTGTTGCTTGAATCAATCTTCATCTGGAATGTCCTCATCGGAACCTTCTTCATCTGAACTGTCTTCAACTGGACTGTCTTCATCCCAACTGTCTTCCCAACCGGATACCGCTCCCCTGTCACGCAGTAGCTGCACCACTTCCGCTCTTGCTGCGACGTTTTCTGATGATGATGCTGCCTCTAATGCATTGCAATACCATCGACCTTGAGCATTGACATCCGCCCCCCTATCTAGCAGAAGCTGTACTACTTTCTTATGGCCTATATATGATGCTGCCTGTAATGCATTGCCATATTCTCCAACTTGAGCATTGACATCCGCCCCCCTATCTAACAGCTGCTGCACTATTTTCTCATGGCCTTTAAATGATGCTGCCTGTAATGCATTGCCATAGTATCCAACACTTTGAGCATTAACATCCGCTCCCTTATCGAGCAGTAGCTGCACCACATTCTCGTGGCCTTTAAGTGATGCTGCCTGTAATGCATTGCCATAGTATCCACCACTTTGAGCATTGACATCCGCTCCCTTATCGAGCAGTAGCTGCACCACATTCTCGCGGCCTTCAAGTGATGCTGCCTGTAATGCATTGCCATAGTATCCACCACTTTGAGCATTGACATCCGCTCCCTTATCGAGCAGTAGCTGCACCACATTCTCGCGGCCTTTAAGTGATGCTGCCTGTAATGCATTGCCATAGTATCCACCACTTTGAGCATTGACATCCGCTCCCTTATCGAGCAGTAGCTGCACCACATTCTCGTGGCCCTGACATGATGCTGCCTGTAATGCATTGCCATAGTATCCACCACTTTGAGCATTGACATCCGCTCCCTTATCGAGCAGTAGCTGCACCACATTCTCGCGGCCTTCAAGTGATGCTGCCTGTAATGCATTACCATATTTTCCACCTTGAGCATTGACATCCGCCCCCTTATCAAGCAGTAGCTGCACCACATTCTCGTGGCCCTGACATGATGCTGCCTGTAATGCATTACCATTGGGTCCACTTTGAGCGTTAACATCTGCCCCTCTATCTAGCAGAAGCTGCACCACCTCTTTACGGCCTTTATATGATGCTGCCTGTAATGCATTACTATAGTGTCCACCTTGAGCGTTAATATATGCCCCACTATCTAGCAGAAGCTGCACCACCTCTTTATGGCCTTTATATGATGCTGCCTGTAATGCATTGCCATAAAATCCTCCTTGAGCGTTGATTTCTATAGACACTTCAATTACTCACGTACACTACGGGGGACCGTTATGATAATACCTTCTTGGAGCTTAGTATTAAGCAATTCATGCAAAGTCTGGTCAAGTCCCAGTAACGCTGCGTAATAGACAGGGTTTGCAGCCTTGGATGGATCAGATGTTCCATGTGAGTAGTCCTCATCCCCCTCATAAAGCCTAACCCATGTCATGAATGACTCCTTCTGTTGGAATAGACTTAAAATCAAGGTGTCTAGGTTAGAAGCGGGTTTCACCGTGCTTTCATAATGGTTGTACCAATACTCAGCCGCAAAGTGGGCTAGTGGGTATTCCTCGAGAGCACTCCAATATAGCACCGAGCTTGAAAGTTTGGGCTCAAACAAGTATATGAGACAGATCTGTGCAATTTCTGCATGCGCTTTAACGCTGGTCAGGCCAAAGTGCTTAGCCTGCGACTCTTTGATGCGATCCGATTCCAGGTATTCTTGGACGGAGAAGTGGGCAATCTGTACAATTAGTTTCTCATCAGCAACAGTAAGATTAATGAAGCCCGGACAGATATCGTGGATATCGTTGTAATCTTCCAATCGACACTTCTTGTTGAGTCCTGTAGGTTCCGTTGTTTCGACGGCGATTCCATCGATAAGCTCTGGTAAAGTTAACGGTCTGGAGGCAAAGCAAAGCAAAGTCAATATTCGTCGAGCATCTTTAATCAACGCCGGGTCAATTTTGCACAGCATCCGCTCGTACGTCTCGTCCAACGACTGAGGCAACGAATTCAACAGGCGGTCAAGATGATATTGACTACAAGGACATGAATGGAGAGACTTCAATTGACATTCAACCCACCGAAACCTGTAACAATTTTAGCCGACATTTCTTTGATACTGCGGCCATTCCAGATTGGTATATACATACACTCCTTTAGCACGTCTAGCCAACGCGTCTTGAATCTTTTCACGGTGCTTCCTCCATTTCTGAAGACTTCGGTCTGTGTTGAGTCGACCAGATATGAAGTTGGCAATATCTTGATCAATGCCAGGATTGTGCATTGTAACCTTTTGGCTGGTAGTAAGATCGAAGAATTCGTGGATATCTCGCTCATCCCGACTCGTAACAAAGAGATGCAGACCTTGTAAGGCCCATTCTCGCATCGTCTCTAACGCATCAAGCACGTGCCCTCTTGGTCCATCTCGAGGACTTTCGTCTAACGCGTCCAACATGATATACACATGTTGGAATCTCTCAATCAAAACCCGTAAGTATTCTATCAATACTCGCGGTGAAGGTGTGCCAGTCTTGTATGAATTGTAAAGCCTGACGAGGTCTGAATGACCGTCTCGGAGCTGGGTCGATAATTGCAGGAGCAGCGCTAGTAACATGCCAGATTCACCTCGTTTCGACTCGTCGTTGAACGTGAAATAAAAGAATGCGATACCAACTCTAGGGTCAGATCTTCGGTGGCGAAGGACAGATTGTATTGCTGTCGAGCATAGCACTGACTTCCCAGATCCTGCAAATCCGTTTAACCATAAAACAGAGTTCTCTTCTATTAACCAATTCGCGAAACGGGAATCCTCGGTAAGCCATAACCCCGTACCAGGGTGTTTCTTTAGGCATGCGGCATTATGATCAACAGTGGCGTCCGGTGCCTTCAGCCAGCCACAGAGGTGTGATGATATTTGATTGGTTTTGACCAAATCCAAAAGGGTTTTGATATCTGCAACATCAGTTTGGATCGTATTGTTGTCCTTAAGCTGCAATACTCCTAGCGCAGATGACAAGTTTGCGCGTATCTCATCGATATCTTCGTCGATTTTCTGCAAAGTGCTCTTTCGGAAGGGATATGTGGCTCGGCGTCCAGCGAGTCTGACTGCAGTGTTGACGCCACCCGAAGAAGTCTTGCTGAGTTTCTCCCACTCATCTTGCAGTTCGTGAATTAACTTGCGGCATTCGCCGATAGATGCTTCGATGTTATTGACCAAGTCTTGTTCCTCCGCTTGAAATTTACGGTTTGAAATTGTTTCCTGAAGATAGTTGAAGATTTCTAAGAGGGATTCAAGTCTCTTCACTGTACCATTGAGGTCTGAATCAAGATCTTTATACGAATTGTAGAAGTCGACCAGGGATTGCGAAACTGTGATTCCCAGCGAGATCAATCCCGCTACGCTTGCCCCGACAGAAAGTGGGTCAGACATTGAGAATATCGATCTTGATTTCGATATCTTTAAGCGCTGATTGACTTTTGGTACTGGACAGAGGTAACCCTTTTCTTGTGCAGTGATAGATGAAATGTTCGAGCCTTGTGCCCCTCAGCTCGAGGGTCTCAGCTGATTGACAGCAAATCATGCGTGCACTAACCGGGGCAGCCAGTCGTAGCGCGCATCCGCAGCCACCATTATCATTATTGTCAGCATCGAAGATGCAGAGAATAAAGTGCAGTTGCAATAGGCGCAAAACGAAAGGGGGCGTTACTTGATTCATTGGAAAAGAAAAATGCAAATTACGCGGAAAAGTGGCCTCTGTAGCTTACAAACACAAGATGCTTTCAAGATTACAACCTGCCGGCAAAGGTACAAAGCCTCTTCCCCAAGACCCGGTCAAAGAGACCTAGACAGGATTGTCCGTCACCGAAGCATTCACCAAGCCTTCTGAGATGAACTGTTGTCCTAGTGATATAGCAATAAGCAAAGCTACACTGGTCCAATAAGGCTCTTATCTAGAGACCAGGTAGAGCAGCAGGTCAAGGGATTTTAAAGAAACATTGTTAGCAACTGTAGCTGAATACACGGCCGCCAATGCAGGTTTAATACTCTACGTCCCACCTATCAGAAGCAGCGGTAGCAGGTGCCTTCCTATCTGCTCTCCCGACTCTTTCAGTACTCCCTCCTGCTCCTCTGGTAATCAACCGCATACACCCCTCCACCGTATGGTGCCCTAGAAGTACCATATAGGCGGGTCGTGTAGGGGATAGGATCAGCCCCCAAAGCCAGGTTTCATTAGCCCCAACCCTGTTTCCTAGGCGACTGGCTTCAGGGGTCTCTAGGAGTCAGCCCTATAAGGTTGAACGGTTGATGGGTGTTACGGTTGACAGGGTGACTCTTCTAATGGAGGTTTAGAAATTGATTTATATATTTAAATAAACCATGATTTGTATTCTGGCAAGGTGGCCGAGTTGGTTATGGCGCCAGGTTAAGGATTCATTCTTAACATCAATATCCTGGTTCGGAAACGAGCGTGGGTTCGAGTCCCACCCTTGTCAAAACTCTTTTTTTATCTTTAATTTTCGTCTCTAAGATAATTTGTCCTTCTGGCCTTTTGCCGAGGTCTCGCCTATGATGCCCAATAAGATCTCCGCGACCTATCTAAGCTTCGCAAGTCCGACAGCCCAGACGAGATCATTGCATTTGTCCCGGCTCTTCTACGAAGTAATACTGGATGCTGCTGATCTCGAGCTATATTGATCTTGATATATCTTGAAAACTTGGCGGGAAGGAACTGCTAACTACGTTGCATTATCCAAAGCACTTCACGGCTGGATGCCATAAGGATCTAACAGCTGTGCGCCAGAGGATCCCTAGGGTCTCTGATAACCATCTTCCCGCTCCCCGGTCTTGGGGATGGATCTTAGTCCAGAGAGCCATCGCGCATCATAGTTTTAGAAGAGTGCTACGAGCGCGGCAAGCAACGGAAGGTATCTGTTGGAGGATCAGCAGCATGGCACTTCCCCTAGCGTCAACATTTGCCACCATTAGGTGTTATCCTGTTAGCACTTCTCATCATATATATTAGCAGCGACCTCCATAGATTCTAGCACCTCAGGCGAGGCATACTATACAGTATCTTAGGCTGGGCCTCAGATTGAGACCATGTACACAACAAAACTATAGGCATGACTACAGTACGCTATAGAGCAAGGCACTCGCAACTCCTGCTACTTGGTATTCATAACCCTCAATATTGTTGTGAAAGTGATATGGTTCCCACATATTCTGGCTCATTCTCTCTGAGAAATTCAAACTGGGTAAGAGGGGATTTAATATTGTACAACTCTCGGATTGAATCAAGCAAGCCTCATCCGATTTCGCTGCTGCCTTTTGAAGTCTTCGTGCCTTTCGGCTGGCACTCAAGCACTTCTACTTTTACGTCGTCCGACAAGGCTCCTCTTCCTTTTGTTGGATAGTTGACCGCATATTGGCGAATCTAGGAAATGTGTCGTTAAGACAGTCAATGAATGATGGCCTTTAGAAGCTCTAAGAGGTTGAAATCACACTCGTTGAATGTGTATGTATGTCAATCATATACTTTACTGATTACTGAAATCGTGCGGATATCACCAAAAACTTGATAGAAATATTAACTTGTACAAATTGGATTTCAAGTTGATACGGCTATGTATGTACCTCTTAATATGATTCAAAGTTCAAATCTTAGGTTGCGTATTGAAATACATCTTGTCGTGTATCGGAGAGCCTTATAAAAGAGTATTATCTATAATATATCAAAGTGTTGAATCGTGGAAAGATGTAAAACCCGGGATAATTCTTGACTGAAGATAGTTCCTCCATACAGAAGGTTGCCTCGAGTACATTGAGACATTCTTAACGTGTCGAATAGCGCCACGAGTGACGAGTGCAGGGCACCAAAACCCACAGTGCCTTGACTTGATTTCATACCCCAGGGTGTTTTACGGAAGCATGGGGTCTAATGAAAAAGGGAGTCACTCTCAGCACTGCGTCTAAGTGGGTCACGGTGTAGATGCAGTCCTGTGAGTGTTCAAGGATTCGGCTCTCTTAGAAGAAGGGAAGGGACCACATTTGTTTGACTTTGACCGTTCCCCCAGCAGCCGCAAATTGTGTCGTGAGTAGTTCGGCGTCCCTTTCTTCCAAAAGACGGAAATGGGTATACCCTGTGCCCCAGTCTAATATCCCTAGTCTCATTTTCAACATGGAAGGACCATCGGAAGAGAGCGTTTTACTCACGTAAAGTACTGAAGTGTTTGGGGCTGGAATTTTCAGTTATAGAATTCAAGCAGCAAATTTCGTTGACTTGTTTGATTAGCCCAATAATCTCTTTTCTCTCTAGCTCCAAGAGGCTTGCTTACCGTCTATATAGTGGATGCCCATCGGTAAGCCTCTGGTCCATAGAAGGAGCCATCTTGGTGTAGAATCTGGGATTTTGGTATTGTTTTGTCGCACTACCCAAAGACCACCACAAGGGCCGTGTTGCCTTTTTTTGACATTAGCATGAGGCCTAAGTGATCTGTTGTAGATTACGATGACTTACAGAGCAAGAATCACTTCCGCTTCCTGTCTCAGTGCTCTTGCTAGAGGTAGAGGAATGAATTTGGCCATATCGCTTACTTGCAACTCATAATCATCTTGAATAAGAAGATCCTTATCATAGCCGAGTGCCATAAATTGGTCAAGAGCAGGTAGAATGCTTTCAGCGTCCTCTAGCGTTTTGCGATGTTGAGCCGTCCAGGCAACAATCGGATATGTCGGTGGAGACAGAGCTACCCCCATTTCTATGGAGAGCTTTTTGTTCGATGCCAGCGACTTTTCCGAGTCTAGCATGGATATCAGTCTCAGGCCCCAGGAATTTGTTGTCTTTATGGGCCTGAGCGTCCATGCTCGGTCACTTTCTTCCATAGCAATCAACATACGTATATCAAGCTCTTTGAGCTGAGCTATCTCGGTGATGCCTTTTTCGTAGATGAGCTTCTCTTTCCAGTCAATCAAAAGCTGCTGATCTTCATGTGTTTTGCAGTGAACCTCAAAATAGCAAACCATCTCTTCGCACAGTTCGGCTTTGGAGCGCTTTGTGACGTTTTCTGGCATCCCAACATTATCAAAAGCCTCCCTTGTAATCAATGCCCAGGTATTGCATTCTCTATTGAGCTTTTCTGCAATACAGCATTCTAACATCCTTCTGCCAAGGTCAAGAGTCGCCTTCGGGTCCGTCGTTCGGAATATTTCCACACGTCTTTGGGCCCACAAGAGCAATTTCCGCCTAGTAAGCCAGTCATAATCCTTTGGTTGAAGTTCCCTGACGGGTTTCTCTATGTAGGCAAACATGAGTTCACTTAGCCACCGGACGCTAGTCATGTCTTGCGTTTCCATCAGCTGGTGGTGAAACTCTTCTGCTAGTGCGCATATTTCCAGGCGAGATGTTCCTGGGTGATCTAGAAGCCTTGTGATTGTATCGACGTATAACTCCTTCTGAGCTGATCGGCCCAAGTCTGGAACTTGGGTCATTAGTGGACCGAGTCTGCGAACGCACTCAACCTCCTTGCTCGGGCGGTCCCATGCGCGTATGTGACTGAGCCGGCATTGTAGCCATTCGACATACATCCGAGTATCTCCGAAGCAGGTCTCTTGCGGTATCCATTCAGACAAGGCCTCTTCTTCGGCAAATCTTTGGATTAACGAGCTAGTGGCTGGATCTTTGTTATTCTTGCAAAGGATGCCTTCAAGGAGGCCTCGATACTGCATCAAAGCACTCCAATCACCAGCGGATACTACAAGCTTTAGGTTTTCGATAAAAGCACTAAATGATAGTTTGCTTTCAGCCTTCAGGTCTGAACATAGACGAAGAAGAGTCCCGAAGTACGGTTGGAGTTCGGCCAGCTTTAATTTGACCCCCAAGGCGGCGCCTTCTTGTGCACTGTGGAGAAGCTCAATAGCGCGACACTTGTGATGATTGAAGACAGCATCCTGAGCTTGACATTGTGCAATGACAGCAGCGCAGACAGAACGTATAGGTGAAAGCTCTCCGGATGCTGATAGCCCATGGTCCGTCTGGGGGAATGATCCGATTAGAGCTCTGGTGCCTTCAGAAACCATTACTGTGGACGACACAGGTACACGACTGCGACCTGGAGCTAGAGATCGATTACCAAGACTGTCCAACATAGGCATCCCTGTTGGTGTCGACGATGGTGGTTCCAGAGATCTTGGCTCCTCTGTCTGACGAGACTGTGCAAGACGACCTTCGGATTTCATCGCTTCGACACGCGAAGGCTCTAGATCCATTTTCACATCTAAGACCTGCATGAGGCGAAAAGATGTCATGGTCTGCGTCATGAGAAACCTGTCGTCCAAGGCCGATATATTCTGGAAAGGGATTCTAGCCAAGCGTTCCATATAGTGGTTATACGTTGCCCAATCTAGTGACACAGGACGACTTGCCTGGAATTTCAGGATGACCTGGTGAAGCCGCGCCCCACAGACCATTCTTTCTACCAGGCTTTTTCCATCTCTCTTGAGGTATGGGAGTAGTTCTTCTGCAAGATCCAAGTACAAGTCACCTTTGTACCATAGATAAGCCTCCACATAGAAGACAGCGCATGCCGGTTCGATCCTCTTGAGATGGGGCATGTACAAACGCGTCAGCTCACTAAGTCGTCCTAGATGACAGAAGACTTCGTCTGCTTGTGTAGGCGCGGATGTGTCGTCTGGAGAATACAGTAGAGGCGGCAGCTGACCATGTACTAAGCATATCATATTCGCGAGTCGCATCGCCGCCTCCTTATCAGAAAGGCGCAGGTGGCACCATTCATGTACCATGGGCTGGACAGAGAGAAGTCGCCTAGCGTAAGTTCTGTGCACGAAGGCAAGAGATACCAGTCTACCAAGGGCCTCGTCACAGTCGTACTCAGGACTCTTGAGAAATGAGAAAGCCTTTTGTGTCGGTCGCGTAGCTCGGAATCTGGCCAAGCCGTCCCAAAAGCTGACGTCTGATGTGGCTCTTCGTAGAAGGGACTCTCTGATCAGGCTGCGATCCATGAATCCAAAGTACACAAGCATGTTAGCCGCTTCAGACCGAAGGCCCTGGAAGCTGACTTCCCAGACGGTCATAACATTCTGATTATAATCAGTACTGCTCATGAAGTGCTTGTGAAGTGTTCTGCGTTTGTGAGGTAATGTCACATGATTGAAACGATCCACATAGTTTGAAAACGGCATCGTGCAGGTCCGCAGATAGGATGCACATTGGACGATAGCGATTGGAAGTGATCCAGTAACTGAAGGAACGGGATCAAGATCGGATAGGGAACTGATGGCGTACTTCTCAGACAAGATCCTGCCAACCTCATAATCCAGAAAATTGACATCATCTCGTAAAAGCAATCGAGGAAGCTCTGTCCGAATCCAACACGCCTCTTCTGTGTCCCACGATTGGAGACTCAGGACGAAAAGCCGGATAGTATTATCCCGCTCGAATGGCTTGATATCTATGCCAAATGGAAGTTGTGGGCAGCCAACTATTGCGGAGTCTTGAGTTGTGACTAGTGTATTGCCACCAGATGTTTGCGTTGCAAAGCTTTGCAGAATAGTAATATCCCTTAGGTCATCAAGCACGGCAAGCCACTTTTGGCGTTGCCGAAGCCAACTTCTCATGGAAGAAATACCGTAGCTATCCTTAGGCAAATGCATGTCGTTTGCAATACTACGCCAGCTCGCCAATAAAGATTCCTGGCTCTCTGCATTGAACCACAATATTCCTTCGGGGTATGCATCTCGTTGCAAATGACAATACTCAGATGCAATCTGTGATTTTCTGACTCTCCATTAGCTGACAGTACTTAGCGAAGAGAGATACGTACCCCACCCCACCAAGACCATACAATGCAGCTGTGCGTTGGCGTGGAATCGTGCTAAAATGCCTCTTGAGCTTCTCTATCTCAAGAGACCTGCTCACGAAATGAGGATTGGGATCGAATGGAACAAAAGCGAGACGTGGTTCAGCTTCTAGATTCAGCCACTGAGAAATGTATGGGGACGAGACAGCTTCTGAAATCCTACCCACCCTGCAACGGGGCGTGTTCACGCTGGCGACGAGCACTATTGGCTATCTCGCGGATGTTCGGGCCCACAATGCTGTGGTAAGAGTCTTCTAGCTTATTGCCCGAGAATTTGCACATATCCGAATGTGATGCATCGAGGCCAACGAAGACTTCATTTGGGATACTAGACTTCGCTGAAGATCTCAAAACCACAAACTTTAGATAAGAGCGATTAGCATCGATTATGTCGATCTGGGAACCAGGGTGAGCGAACCTGACTCGTTATCTGCGGAAGCACGCGGAAAGTGCGGATCCTCAAATCTGTTTTTCTTTTCTCCCAGTAAGTGTTCGCTTTGTAGTCAGCGGATTGGGGATTGAAGTCCTCGGTGATCATCTCATTTATGAAAGATCCCGTTTCTAGTGTCTTGAGGAGCGCATTTCTTGGCTGTCCGCTCAAGGCACTGAAAATGTTTGCGACAGATTTTAGGGCAGCTGCCTTGTCGGCTCCGTTATGAGGCGTCCCGAAGAAGACCAGACCGGCCGTTGATTTTCGGATTGATTCATATCGATCTGGCCGGGTCATGGATGATACTAATGCCTTGGAAGCTCAGTATATATCCAAAGAAAACTGAGTAGAGTGCACTTACTTGCTTGATGAGTATGCCACCCAAAGAATGGCAAATGAAAATGATTGGCCTCGTCACCTGATCCTATTATGGCTCATGAGCTGTGTACGAGAATTTGAATTAGCAGAGTACGGACGTACAGATCTCGTACGGACGTTCCTGAGGCTTTCAAGGAGACTTGTAGCATTGTCCCTTAGGCTCCCTGACGCAATATTAAACGTAACATTCGAGTTGTAGCCAAAGAGCAATATGCGAGCCGTTGGGACGTCCAGCGGCAGAAGGTCTTCCGGCCAGAAAGTCCCGTTCGTGTGCGTCCATGTCTGCCGGGCATGCTGCGCGGTTCCCCACGGATTCAAGCCATGAATAAAGACAATGCTATGTCATGGATCAACAACAGAGGGGTTCGAAGGTTTCGTGGAATCTCACTCGATGTCTCTCTCAACATCGTCTGTGGGATCTTTTGGAGAGATTCCGTCCATGAATTCCTGTGCAGCCTAACCAGGAACTTTGGCATTAGATTTCCAGGGCTTGCAACTCTTTGGCGGAACTGTAAGCTCACCATATTGGGATCCGCTTCTCGACCCTCGTCACTACGCTCCTTGCTTCCTATCTAATAAGTAGTCACGGTGAAGGGCGTCATGGCAACAAGTGTCCTCTGAAGAGGGGCATCCTCACCCTTAGCTAAGCCCTGTAGCGTGGGTGCCTAACTTCGTATAACTCCGAGCTACACCTAATCCCTCCATTCACTCATTTTCCCTTAACTAAATCAGCAGCATCCCCCAAACCTCCTCAACCCCCTCTCCCCCAAGACTCCAAAAAAGAAAAAAAAATTGATTAACCCCGGCGAGATTCGAACTCGCGACATCCGCATCACCTCAGATGGATATTACCATATCAACTCTGCAAGAGAAATTTGATATAAGAACGGCGCGCTAACCACTGCGCCACGAGGTTTATTAATTGATTTGGGATTTTATTTTAGTCTATCAACAGTTAGGCAGGAGGGGTAGGAAGGGCGATTGAAGAGGGGATTGATAGGCTCGCTTGCTTACGTAATAGATAGTTCTCTTTTGTAGATAGGTGGAGGAAGGATAGGAAAGGAGTTAGATTATATAATTAGTAAGTATAATGGGTGATATTATTATCTTTGGTGATAGTTTAGGATACTCCTGTGTGTATATAGGGGGTGATAGCTTCGTGTTCATCGATGCTCGTTGCTATGAGCAAGCGACTCAATTCCGCTCTGTATCCGTCAGGGGTCCCGCGCTATCACATCATTGGCACGGTTTCAGCCTAACCATCCATGTCATCTTCCCGCCATCTGTTCCGCTCAGGTTGTCGTACTTGACTGCCTCTTTCGGACGGTCACAGCCAACGCTTACAGGTCATGCTCCCCCAATCTATATCGTTTCACTTTGCTCCCACTCTAGGACGATAGGGCTCCCCGAAATAATGAAAAATCCATTTCGTTCCAGACACCAACTTTGGTATCTCTAGGCAGTCGAGGCAAAATTATTGAATGCTAGAAGAACCATAGGAGGGATAAATTACTTAATTGACTCTACTATGGATATCAGGTCATATTTATGACCGCGTAGAATAAAGACATCAAAGAATATCAGCCACATTCCTTTAGTATAGCCGAAAACAGCTATATGCCTGTTTTCGTCTTACTAGGAATGGTAATCCAACCGTTTCCATCTAACGGTTCTTTGAGTCCTTTATCCAACAAAAATGTCTCAATCCGATACGCTTTCTTTGACTGTCTTTGCAGTGCTCTTATCCACGGTCCTGATCTTGCTAATAACGTATCTTCTCGCCCTCATTCCGTGAAGAAGAATTCAGCTTGGCAACCCGTCACTCTCAGCGATCATCGACCATAACATCCTCCCCTCGACGAGCCAGAATCGATAGAAGATGAACGTAGAAGCCGACCACGATCCAACGTCCACTCGAAGCTGGCAGTCCGTGGCCGCTGAAGTGACTGCCCACGTAAGCCCAACACCCTTCCCTGCTTGCCTGTTTGATGGACGTCAGGATGCGTAGCTGACGGCATATGTTAGATCGCCGCAGACGTACGAGAGTGGTGGCGCCATCCCAAACGGACCGCGGTAGCTGCCACGTTACAAGTCGCATGGATTATAATAGCGGATGTCGCGATCTGTTTTGGCCTGGGAGAGCTCTGGTTCCGTTGCTGGTATTCGCCTGCCGATCTCTCCGCTGACCAGCTGGGCTTTGCCCGCACGTGGGCACCGAGCGATCAGGCGGCCTGGTGGGATGACGATCAACGATTCTACCATCGTAACACGTTCCGGGCCTTGCAGACGCAGTGGGTTTGGCGGGAGTGTCCCGTGAGCTTGATCGCCTGCGTGCTGGTGACCTATCTGTGCAAGATCTGGCCTCGGTAGGCACCTCTACGCAGTCAAGACCCTTCGTACTCTGGTCTCTGACCGTGCCCCACCTTCTGCCTTCAGAAGGGGCCTCGCTGATCGTACGAAGCCTGCAGGCACGACTTGGCGGGCTCGGCCGTCAACTCGTCTACATCACCCAAAGGGTCTTGCTCGCCCCCCGCGACCATCTCGTGCGGAATTTCAATGATCGCAACCCCCGCTGGAGACTGCGGTGGACACTCCGCTGCTGGCTAGGAATTGCCGTACACTATGTTCTCCGTAAACTGTCGAATCCGTACCTCAGCATTAGCTCTTATGACGTGACGGAGCATCTGACCTGGGATTCATTTCACTTCGAGTTCCCCCGTCCATGCTGGAGATCGGTGGAGCTTCGGCGGGGCTCGTTCACTCTCCCTACGGTGTTACGATCTCTAAGACCTGGCCCATCTCAAGCAGAGCCAAACACGGTCACAGAGCCTGATAAAACCCTAAACCCAGACGCACTGATCTATAGGATAGATCGTGACAGGCTCGTGGAACAAAATAGTCAATGGGACACCGCATGGGACGAACGCGCCTGGGCCAGAGCATTGGAACACCAATCGAACTCGTGTCAAAAGGAGAGTAATGAGACCGCACGTCACCTGAAAGGTCGAGATCAGACGATCAGAACATCAGAACAGCGCTTAAAATCATGTCAAGAGGAGAGGGACGACTCCGCACACCACCTGAAAGATCGGGATCGGACGATTAGAACATTAGAACAGCGCTTGGAATCTTGTCAAGAGGAGAGGGACGACGCCGCACGCGACCTGAAAGTTATAGGGGGGATGCTCACACGAACACTGAAGAGAAGATGGGAGTTGATAACATCTCTCGGTCAAACGATTGAGAACGTCGGGGAATACGTAACGCGACATATCCCGTACGTCGAAGCGCATGAACTGTCAAGATACTTAGAAATTGTGCGGACGAAAGATGAAGCGATACTACGAAGGGATGGCGATTTTATACCTAACTTAGCCACCTGTTGCGCTTCAATCATGGCGGAACCTGACCTGCTCTAATTGTGCATTTCACTGCTGGCGGGGTTCCAGAAGGAAAAGCAATATATGCAGGACGCTAACGGGGTTCTATTTGAACGAGTACTCAGGTTGCGAAGGACGCTATTCACCTTCAGAAAGCGCGTGTGGACCGTGGCGATCGTTCGTGGTATAGGGGACATGATGGCTGGACAAGAGCCACCACCACTCACCGATTTCTATTCGATCGGAAAGGGGGACGACACCCATCTGGTGTGTGGATCGGTAGCTGATATCCCCGCAAGCCCGTCGACAAGCTTCAAGTCATATGTGGTGGATGATGTGTTCATCGCCAAGACCAATGCCCAAATCGGAGGGGTACTCCCGCCACTGGTTCGTCGAGCGTACGGGCAACATGACGTCTGCTTTATCGCCGATGGACAAAGTGGTAGCGGCAAGTCATATACTTTATTCAATGGCCCGAACGCTCTGGCTCCCTTGATAGGTAGAGACATCTTGAACACGAAGCGTCAAGGTGAGTATACCCTCACATGCATGGCACTTGAAGTCAGCCAGGATGGGTTGAAGGATCTTCTCGGCGCTGAGGGTTCCCCCACGACGGGGCCCCCTGAGTCTCGGAGTCCGAAGGGGAAGAAGCCGCGGGCTCTCGTAAACCATCTGAGCGAGCCGATCACCTCAGAAGCGCAGCTGCGCAGCCTATTAACACAAGCCTGTCAGAGGCGATGCGTCAGTGCGACTGGCGCGAATGTGGTATCCTCACGCGGCCATATGATCTGTACGCTCACCATCGAATCAGGAACCCTTGCCAGCCCTGAATCAACCCGCGTTGTCATCGTTGACCTTGCAGGGAGCGAACGTCGGCGCGGCGAATCACTCACGGACGATGAGAAAGCTGAGACGACGTTCATTAACAACAGCCGTACCGAGGTGCGACGCGCCCTCTTAGCCCTCACCAAGAACCAGAATCCTGCCAAGGACAGCATGGTAAGAGCGACTCCTATTGAACGAGGGCGATTTCCCGCTGACCCGTTGTCATAGTTGACCAAGGCTCTGGCTAGTGTCCTTGAGAAGGGCTCAAAGTTTATTATGCTCGCCCACCTAAGCCCTCTCGCTAGCGATCATGGCCGGAGTGTGGATACGCTCAATTTTTGTACCGAAGTGAGCAACAGGAAATCGGATTTGACTCCTCAGGAAGCCGAGACTGAGAGAGGGTTACAGTTGGGGCCTTGGGGTGATAAAGAAGCCCTCTGGTACGAGTGAGAAGCCACCTGGGTGGTGTGTGACTGTCGTCTTTATTAATTGATTTGGGATTTTATTTTGGTATATGAAGAGTTGTGCATAAGGGGTGATAAGGGCAATTGAGGAGGGGTTTAATACGCTCGCTTGTTTACGTAATAGAGAGTTCTCTCTTATAGATGGGTGGAGGGAGGATGGAGGAGAGGTTAGATTACGCAATCGGTAAGTATAATGGGTGATATGTTGTCTTTGGTGATGATTTGGGATACTACTGTGTGTACATAGGGGGGAATAGCTTCGTGTTGATCGATGCTCGTTGCTATGAGCAAGCGACTCAAGGGTGTTATCGTAGCTTATGCTGACTGGTACAGAAGTATACAAGCAAATCGAAACGAACACTGACAAAGATAGGCATTCGATTCAATCCATTTCGTTAATCTAGTAATTACTCATCATATCATATAAGGACTTCTATTGCATGTATATTCCTTGATGCCCTTATCCGTCGCTAAATGAATGTACATAGACAGATCCGCTTGCTTGCTGTAGTCATACCTTTATATGCAAGAATTCTCCAAACTCCTTAATAGATAGCCATGCTTACTGCATTCATATCCTCACAATGCAAGGCCCCTCCAAACTCCTTAATAGATCCCTAACTTAAAAGTGCTGCCCTTGGAAAGCAGGATGAAACGCTAAATCCGGTCTCTGCACTCCATTCACAACCGGCACACCAGCATCATCCCTTCCCTTAATGGGGCTTGTAGCCATGACTGGAGCGGAGATGTTCCGGTGTCCTGGCTGCTGGACATCGGTCTTGTATGATGGTAGTGATTCAGAAGCCGAGCGGCGGTTCAAATGGAATGACCGTCTTGGTGTCTTCGCCGTTCGTGTAGACATACTCGGGCTCAGATAGGCGTCAGTTTTCTGTGGAGCCGTAGAACCATGAGCGCGGACTTGTCGTGCAGTCACATCCATGGATTTCTCGCGGAACATGTAGTTCGCGCAGATGTTGACAATACCCATGATGGAGACAACGATTCCGCTTGCGATAACGAGTTGCCAGATTGTTGTTCCAAGGGACTGCTCGGATGTAGCTGATTTGTTGAGGTTGCCGAGGACGGAGACACCGAGGAAGATCATTGTGACGCCGAGAGTGATGAAGCCGGAGGAGGGGCAGAAGAGGGGCCAGTTGTTGGCTATGTATCGACGGAACATGCCGATTTCGGTGATGATGAGTGCCACTGTATTGTTAGTTCGAGCTTGTAAGAGGGAGAGAGAGGGAACTTACAGGCTAAGCAGCCGGTTATAAGGTGGGTAATGGCGTCAAAGAAGAAGAATTTAGAGACTTGGAAGGTCTTGACCAGCATACCGAAGCTTGCGGCGACAATTGCGATGAGCGCGATGATGTTGCAGACTCGGATGATGTTGAGGACGACGTAGCCTGGGCCGGCCAGAGAGCGCTTGAAGAACGGCATTTTGAGAGTGTGAGGGCGTTGGTTTTGAGTATGGTTGTTGTGTTGAGCTTGTGATTATACGGTGGCGGAGGTAGTAGATGTTTGCTTTAGATTTCTGTATGATAGATCGATTTTGGAGCGTGCACAGCAGGCTATTAAGTGTTTTTACACAGGTCGACACAGTCGAAGCAGTAACAAGTGGATAGATAGCAAGACAATGAAAGGCGAAGGGAACAAAGAAGAACACCAGGGACCGATTACTGGACAAAGGACAATAGACCTTATTGAAGAAAGAAATGAGAGAATGAGTCAATGGGAGAGGTGAATTGTTTTATTCACTGCGTTCACGACCTACGCTCCATTCACGCGCGCAGTTGTGACTGTATTCACGTAGGACGAGACAGACCCTCTTCATACCCCACAAAGGGGTCGCTCCTTCGCGGCCTTGAACCCCCTTGGCAAGCGCTGTACCCAAAGGAAAGGCTCTTCGCTCCATTGAGCCAAACCTTTCTGCAACTGTGAGTTGTACATGCAGGAGTTGACGTGTTCTGAGCTTCTAGAGGTTGAAGAACGGGAGTGGCTACCATTGTTCGATATGGTGTAGGCCTTGTTTCACATTCTGGGTCCCGGCGCTACGAACACCATGTAACACGAAATTCGAAACAGAAACGCGCTCGTACTTCACTTACATCGAAGGTTGATTGGATGATCATTGTGAAAATGTAGTCGGACTTTTGGCCGCTTATCTGTAGGGGCCAAGGCATAGTGCCCACGTTCTATATGTAGCAGGATGGTGCGGGATCAGATGGCTCCGCTGAAGAGATCAAATTTCCTCCAATCAATTCGGGTCCAGGTTTATGGAGGCGATACGCTACATGCAACCTTTGATACCATATCTATATTCAAGCTGGCTTAAGGAGATGGTACTCGTCCATTCTGGCCAACCTGCGGCATGTGTCCCGAGCCCATAATCCCCTCAGCGTACTTAGTCGCCTCAGCCTCTAACGACACAACCTGAATTCTCCCGTCTAATGCGTTCCTTACACCTTCAACAACTTCCCTCTCCGCCATGATCTGCCCCGTTATCTCCCCCTCTGTCCTCCAGTAGGCTTCGGTCTTCCGCCTCAAACCCTCATCGCGTACAACAGCGTTCCTGACAATCCCTACAGCACTCAACTTTCCCCTTGCATTCTCCAGTACTCGCATGGCTGTTTCCATCCTTTCCGCTGCGCTGGGTGGTATCACAAACATTCTGTTCGTGGAAGACAACCACAACAATCCTGCCAGAAATGCGTCTGCCACAGCAATACATAATCCGCGGAATACCCGCATGCGCCAATAGAAGTAAACATATTCTTCTGGCCGATGCGCTCGAGCGTTGGCTTTCCAGTCATAGCTGCCCATGAGATAGCAGTCACTGATAGCTAAGATTATGCTTGCCATCGCAGCGAGGCTTCTCCATCTATTGCCGTAAGTGCCCGCTATGGTTGATGATGTAGCCAAGCCAAGAGCGAATGTATGTAGGAGATGAGGAAAGAGGATCGAAGGTAAGGCGTAGTAGAAGTATGTGAATGGTTCGTCAGAAATACAGAAAGGGCAGTGTGTTACGACATCTGGGCCGTAGGTGAGGTAGAGGAGTCTGGAGTCTAGGGAGGCGAGTTTTGGACGCAGAGTGTTGTCGTTTTCAGTAAGCTCTCCGCGTGCAAGGGAAAGCCGGGCGAAGAGGACATCATTCGGGGTTTGTAGGCGGGATGAAGTAATAGTAAAGATGTTTTCGGGCGAGAAGTATGGCAGGGTTGAGATAAGGGCGATGAGGGCGCAGATGAAGAGTATATTCAGTGAGGAGATCACTGGACGTGGTACCGGCTGTACTGGTGCTGGCGCTACAAGAGTCTTTACTTTTTGTGTGCGATACCACGTTATAATCTTCGGTACAAGGAGGGGTCCAACGGTGAAGCAGAGGGTCTTGAGACTATTGCAAGATTAGCAGATTCCTCGAAAAGCTGATTGATTATTTTACGAACGTGGCAGTGCTGACCATGACGGCGACCACTTTGCCTGTAATTGCTGCAGGTTATTGAAAGATCATTGTCTTTCGCGGTGTACTTCATGGTGGATTCGAGAAAGACCACGTTCCTGGTCGGCTGCAACAACCTGCAGATCTCCCGCGATGAAACACAGTGGCAACGGCCGCTAGTTCTAACCGCTGAGCCGCACGAGACCAAGCATTCCCGGCTTCACCATTTTCCAGTAATCCGAATCTATACACTTTGTAGCATCTTTAAGGCAACGACCATTTGGCAGGAATTAAATATATTCGATGTCCTCGTTGGATTGAGTGTCTTGAAAAAATTAAACAGACAACACTGGCAAAGAACTTTCACTTGAGCTGGCCTATGGATCATGCTCTCCTGGGGCAGTAATACATGAAGCTGAAAGGCGATTGAAGGTTATCAGAAAGCCTTCGACAGCCGACCTGGCAGTATACCTATGAGCTCCAGTCATGCAAGGCATGACGCAGACTAAGCATGCCGGGCGGCTTTGGGCACAACTATCAATCGTGGAAAGCTTCCATTCCTTTGACCGCAGTAGACCGAACATAAGCCAACTTATGGAGGAATACTGAGATTGTACTTGGGCCGAGTGCTATCAAAGGCTTTCTAGTCGGAGCTTCCCCTTCATTTTTATGGCTTTCAATGAGCCCGACGAAGCAGCCGAACAGCTTCTCTGCGCAGGCGAACGAACCTGATACCGAATGGCACTTTCGAAGCTTTAGCGATCCTTCTTCCCATGATCACTCAGAGTCAAAAAGAATGCCTAGACGGAACTAAACAACCTCTGCCAAGGGGTATCTCGCTTCGTGTTGCAGTATCGAGCGGAAGCCATGAAAGATCTCTGCGTCAATAGAACGAGAAACATCTAGCAGCCCCTCTATCAATCAAGCCAAAGCTCAATTCATGCACAAACATTGTTCTATAAACATTACAACTCCTTCTTCTCGTCGCCCTTCCCTCTATCCCGCCCTCCCTGTCCCGCACCCATAGCCACCTTCTCCCTTCTCTGACCCATCCCCTGCTGTCTCTCACCCACCAGCACAACTCCCGCAGCCACCGCCTGCCCAACGAGCTGCACAACAGTCGCACAAGCAACAAACCACATCTGTATGCTTACGCTCCCCCTCGGCGCCCTTGCAAATGCTAGTATCCACTCCACATACCACGGAGCCCAGCCCCTAGGTATCCAGAACATGGGCCGCTTCGCGAACCAGAATTGCAGGAAGAAACGGAGACCGTTGGTGCCACCCCAGCGGAGGAAGCTGGCGATGCGGTCGAAGGAGGCTCTGTTGTCTTTGAGGTCGTTCGCTGGAGAGGAGAAGTGTCGGTGTTAGCCTGAACAGCTGGCTGCGGCTTGTATTATGCCAAAGCACACAAGCCTGTAGATAATTGATAGTAGACAATTATACCTTTGGTATCATATTCCGCCTGCATCCTACTATACTGTCTATCCAGCCTCGCCCATTTGGCGAACTGATCCTGCGCACTCGTAGCACTCAATTCTTGCTTCAGCCCGACGAGCTCTCTGCGACGTTTCGTTTGCAATCGAACATCTGAGGAGGTAGAGGAGTATGGAAGCTTGTTCCAAAGCATCCACAGCTAAGAACTATGTCAGTCGCTGAAAGGCTAGCTAACAATCAGGCGGACCGCTGAGATCACTTACGAATTCATTGATGACGGGCGCTCCAACGGTATTAACGAGATGTATGACGACTTGGAGCACAAAGACCACAAGAAGTAAAGAAGGCATAATTCTTGACAACCTGTAACCTGAGTCTGCATGCGCAGACCAAAATACCAAAAACCGTTGCACATCTCAAGCCACCAAAAACCCGCCGCCAGGCAACTCAGCCCTACGCAACGTCCCTCCCGTCATTCATCCCAGCCCACCAACCCCACATAATGCCCTCTCCAAACTCCCCTTCCACCCAAGCTACCACCATCACCAGCACCACCCAATCGACCTACAACACCCTCATCACAGCCCTCCACCCTCTCTCCCCCCTCGTCCTCGAACTCGACATCCTCCCCTCCACCTACCCATCCCACATCCACCTCTCCGCCTCCTCCCTCGCACTCCCAAAAACCCTCCTAATACCCCTCTACCTCCACGCTCGCCAAATCCTATTCACACACCTCTCACATCCCGAAACAGGTGACCGCAGCAACAATAACAACCACAACAAGGAAGTAGCATGGAAAGCAACAACCGTCATCTTACTCTGGGATCCAAATCACATCACCGCCGCCAACATCCGGAAACGCTGGATTCGAGACCTCGCTGATAAAGAAAATGGCACCGGGCTCGTTGGGATTACAGAAAATGGCTATGGAAGGGGAGAAGTAAGAGCAGCGGTGCAGCAAGAGCTAAGGTTCCTGGAATCATTACTCACGAGTCCATTGAAGAAACATACGAAAGCGCCAACGCTATGGGCGCAGAGGGGCTGGGTTGTTGGTACGTTCTGGGATGACGTTGTAGCCTTATATAAGGATGAGGGAGAAGAGGCAGGAATTTTGTGGGCTGTTAAGAGGTTTTGGGATGGGGAGTTGGGGGTTGTGATGAGGGCGGGGGAGAGGCATCCGAGGAATTATTATGCGTGGCAGTATGCGAGAGTGCTATTTGGGCTTGTGCAGGGGAATTTGATAGGGGAGGACGTGGTGGAGGGGTTGGAGAGGGTGAAGGGGTGGTGTTTTTTGCATCCGAGGGATATTTCGGGGTGGGGGTTTTTGATGTTTTTGGTTCATGTGGTGGTGGAGCAGGGTGTTAACGAGGAGGTACGGAGAGTTGTAAGGGAGACGAGGGAGTGGGTTAGGAAGTATGAGTGGAAGGGGGAGAGTGTGGAGTGGTTTCTGAAGGGTGTAGAATCTTTACGAATAGAAAGGTGAATGGATCCACGTGCGATTCCATCGGGATGGTACGTGAGAAATTATTACATTCGTAAAGGGATAGGACTCCCGAACTTGTAAACAGGTACGTATCAGAGGATGCCCGCCTCTTACTGATCTAATTCGCAATCTGCTTTTCCAAAAAGACGCCGATATCGTACAATGAAATGGCAATACCAATATTCCCAGCGCACTATCCATTGCCTTTAACAGAAGGACCAAGTGGAGGCTCTAATGATCCAACAGCCATCTTCACATCCTGACATTAGTTCATCATTCAAAATATCGCATCTCTGTTTACTGCTCATTAGGTGGGAGGGGACTGCGCTAGTCCATTCATCCTCCCGTTGGGACCCAGCATACTGGGTATAGGCTTTCTTGTCGCTTTTACTGTGTTAATTCGAGGTACTCCTTGGAGCACCCGCGGTTCTTTCATTAACGTAGGATCAAGCTTTGCTGGAGCTGCAGCAGCTTGTCGTTAGCTTCCAAGACGTTCAATAGGTAATTGATACTGATAGACGTACTTCTTGTAATGATTGCTCTAATATCTCCTGGGATGCGGCCCTTGGGAGGCGTTGCTGCTGCCGTTCGCCAAAGATGATCATATGTATCGGAAAGGAAATCAGTCTTTGATTTGCTGAACATCGACGCTCGACCCCTGTTCCTCTTTGAGAGGATCATTTGATCGAATAGTAGGATGGATGGGTCGCCAGAAGGCTTTGTTTCCCGCTCGTGTATGAACTCGTTGAAAGCTGCGACGATGTCAATTTGAGGCCTCGGCTTCGTTATGAGGACATACCTTGAGTTTGTCGTAGCACTTGCATATAATCTGCATTTTCATGAGGCAGACTTCGCAGGAATCCATCCATATTAAAGCCATAGAGCATTCCGGACTTCTTCTGATCACGCGAGGGGGGTTGGAGAAACTTTCGATAAGTGTAGAATAATGCAGCAAAACACCTTGCAAAGGCCGCACGCACTTGTTCAGGATGGAAAGCCACAGGGCATACTATAGCGATTTGCTGGGCACATCTGCCATGAGCATTGATTCCGCATCCAGTACATTTGTAGATGCCATCCTCAGCCCTGTCCTCGCATATTGTGCATACAGATCGGTCATCGTGTTGCCGCCATTGAAGGCAATGACCCTCTATCCAACTAGTTGTCTCATCGTTGCGAACGGGTTGCATCAACACGTTAGGCATTATTGTTGAAGCTGCCAACGTGGATTGCGCATATGTCGATGGAGCATAAATTGAAGTGGCGTAATTACTAGTACCAATAGTCGCCATGGACTGCTTTGATGAGTGGTTGCTGAAGGGCATACTAGGTCGCCTTATGGTAGGATTTCTTTCAGGAGCGTAGGTAGAACTCCGTTTAGAAGCGCTATCAAAGTGTCCAGAACGTTTTTCGCGAAGAGTAGATTGCATGCTAATCCCAGAGTCATTGGTTATGGTTGGTGTCCTTGGTAAAGGCGGGAATGAGGTTGATGTTGGAGATGACTTTGGTGACGGTGGTGATGCCCCTTTGACTGTAGAGCTTGTCGATGGTCGTTGAAGTTCGCCCTTGGGTTGAAAAGCGTTGAACACAAGGGAACTGGAGGGCGGATTGGAGGAATTGTCTCCAAAGGACGTTGAGTCGAGACCAACGTATTTGGCCAAGTGAGTTGACTGCGGGGTTCCGGTAAAAACCTGGGAGTTCTCAGAAGAGAAAGTATCATATGGGAAGGCCTCAATAGCGTATGCCGGGGGTCCCTTCGGTACCCCAAATCGATTGTGATGAGGGGCCGCCAGTTGTAGCAAGGACGTCAACTTTCGTCGCTGTTGCTTTGGCATAGGAATTGGTCTTGTCGTGGATTCTATCTCATCTTGATCAAGGTCGACGAGGACGAAGTCGTCATCTGGAAGCTCAACATTTTCGTAGCGGCGTTCAATACCAACGATATATGGGCAAGGAGCTTCGATCGCTTGAACCAGTCGCGCTGGAAGTACGGGAATGAAAACGCCAGACCAGGTTAATGGGTATAATAGTTCGACAAGGGCTTTACTAGCGAGATGAAGCATGGATGTATGCGAGGATAAGAGGATTATTCGGGATTCGGTCAAAGCGAACTATAGAAAAGGTCAGTAACGATTCGACAGATCGGAGAAGGATCTCACCTCAAGAAGAACCACTATGTTTGGAATAGACAATGCCCGAAAGAGCGCGTATAGATCAGTCTGTAGCCCTGTCAGCAATGGTCTAGCTCCACGCCTTTATATGACCTACTGTCCTAGAGCCGGGAAGCTCATTGATGGCTTCCTTCCTGGCAAATAGTCGGAGCTCTCTAATCGATACCTCCACTTGCGTCTTCGAAGAGATAGGGCTCAATGCCTCGACGGAGAGGTTTATCACGTATCTCTCCAGGGGTTGCCACATTCCAATCTTGGGTGAGCTTGGGGGAACTCTGACAATGGATCCATCCGTCATCGGCACCACTACTGCTTTGAGCCATTCCTTCCAAAAAGTCGTTAAGGAAGGATCTCGGCCTAAAATGCCGTACGCCCTCGGTATCCAAAGTCCAGTGGCCCCATCTGTAAGACCTTCGATCTTTGCTGCAGCACCGTGCCGAACAGGGCGAAGCAGATCTGCCATCAGACTGATCTTTTCCTCCACAGCGCTGATCTCGTCTTCAAGAGCCTCCCTAGCCTCAGAACCGGAATCCACAGTAGGCAATCGCGCCAGCAGCCTAGAAAGCTTGATTCGCTCTCCAGCCAATCTTTCACCTAGACTACTTGCAAGCTCTCGTTCTTCGTCCGTCATATTGTCCCGTCGCCATTTTTCACATTCCCGTTCCAGTTCTCCAGAGGCTCTTTCATTCAAGGGTATCCATATTATGAGACAGATCCCATAAAGCCTTGAATTGTCACTGGATGTCATTGCAAAGCCATGCCATGTTGATCGCGGCCTCTCGTCGGCTGAGACAATGTTCACGTCATTGGGGAAAGCAAACATGGGTACATAGTCCGGAAACGTTCCTCTCCGCCTCGTCTCCTCTACCATGCTCTTAGGGGGGTATCGGTCCAGAAGCACGGGTTCGAATTTTCTTTTCAGGGGATGTGTATTTTCCTCCTCATTCAAGGGCTGGGGATTCGGTATGACGGAATTATAGTTGCTCATCCTTTTCGACGTGCGTATCGAGGCTAGAGAAAGATTAAGCAATGTTAGTCAGCTGGCAAGCTATCTTCCTTGATGACCATGCTGGACAGAAGGAGCGGGTACCCACACTGCCTATTGATAGAAGACTGCCTCTTCACACTGTTCATGTCCCTGAATGAAATTCGTCGCCTGATACTTCCAACCCCTGACTTGAGGCCTGTAACCTCCTCATTGATAATCTTTTGTGTTTTTGGTCGGGGCTTGGGGCGACTGGGTAATACCGCCCCAGCAGTTAAGGTGAGGTCCGATAAGAATGAATCTCGTTGTGCTGCAAATTTCTGCAGAGCATGTTCGAAATCCGTGTCATTGAGCCCTCCGTTGGTGCCATTGATCTGTATCGCCTTGATTGTAGTACTACTTCTGTTACTATCTGTACCTTTATGTTCGGGGGAAAAGGTCAGTGAAGATATCGACAAGCGTGCTTCGTCCGAGAGACTCGAGAGGCGCTGGTATGAGTTCCGTTTAGGTTTCCTTGGCGTCGCTGGCGGGCCATCGTTCTCGGCTTCTGCTGCAGCATCCTCCTCAATCGTCTGCTCCACAGGAGCCGGGGGTGTGTTGTCTAGTGGTTCTTCTTCCCTTCCCCATCGAAGTTGTGAGCTGTCGACCCCTGAGAAAGAGTCAGCACTTTATCTTTATATGCATGATTTGAGGATACGTACCACAGATATAGAACCAATCAGCGAGAGGAGCAGACGATGTCTCCGTGACCGGGATTGGAGCCATCGAGCAGGCTCAAGAAGGTTTAGCAATCGCAAAATGAAATAGGATTTTCAACGCCTTCATGTCACGAGTATGGTATCCTAAAAGTCTTCTAGTTTATAAACTCTGTGTTGCGTTGGAGACTCGGGTTTCTGCACAGCAATTGACTGGGCGCTCAAGATGCATAGGGACCCGCATATGCAGATGTGAGGCACATCTACCCGCAGTAGATAGCGAATTGAATGATGATTTGAAAAACGCTCTGCCTGCGTCAGGTATTTTAGGTAGCTTCGCAGATCTCGATATATCTTCTTGTGTGCAGCCCGCGTATCAGTTATGGCCTGAATGAAAGACAATCCATGCTCTTCCCCGCATCCGAGGTAAATCCTTCCGAGATAGCGGACAAAGAACTGGTTGGCCAGCTGAAGGAGGGTACGGAGTTCAGGATCATTTAAGGATGCTGGAGCGTTCAGGGGTCGGTTCAGGGTACTTGGTCTGAATTCTAGGAGTCTGAAGTCGGAGGATTTGGTAGGTTTATTCGTCGTAAGTGGGGGCACAGCTAGGCGCAGGGATAGTTCTAAGGTACCACCTAGAATAGCTAGCGGTGGGCAGCATCGCGCCACGAACCCAACCACCTGCTAACTTTTCATCCTGACTTCTCCATCACCTCTACTTCTTCATTTACGAGCATTCATAATCAATATGCGCTACAAAACTCAATGGTTGGTTGGACAAGATGAGACAGTGCTTGTCATGTCCTAGGTACAGCTCATAACCGCCAGAAGGCTGGAGCCGTAAAAATAGGGGGTTAAAAGGGGAAGGGAACGCGTGGGGTTCAGCCCGTCGCCGTTAGACGACTTGATCGCCTGTCGTCCAGTGCTTTGCATCCCTGACGAAATCTATGCTTGAGCGCTGCAACTAAAATTAAATGTCTGAAGGATCGAATCTAGATCTGCCACTGTTTGGGGTTGACATGCGTAATGCAAGCACCCGGAGGATGCCCCTTGGGCTTGGTGCCGTCTCAGAAACCGCACCTTCCGCAGACGACTGCTTCGTTCCTCCTATGTGTAGAAGTATGTCACTGTAAATGGGCGACGGACTCAAATTCTAGAAATTTCGGATCAGTCTTCCAGACCTGCATTGCGTCTGCTGTGCGCCCGACGCGTGGCGAAGTCGGGAAACCGGGTCTCATTTTCTCTTGGTTGTTAGCCAACCAGTACTTAGAAACCCAGTGTCTCCCATACTGCTTCGCCACTGGATGCTCAATTGGCCAAGCGTGGTCCTACCATCCTTCGTGACCTCTTTGCTGGGGCCATCAATACGCTGCTCTACTAGAAAAGCTATTTGCAGCACATCTCTGGGTGCCACGCTTGGGCAGCTTGAATGCTGTACATCCGGCCGGGCAAGATCCCAATTCAGAGACGTCGATTTGAATGCCGGTTTCGTGTTGAATGCAACAGCTTTGAGGATTATGGTCCCGTCAGCCAGGTTCTCCAATTGCACTTCTATGAGAAACTTCTGGCCGTCTTCTGTATTCGCATTTGGGACACTGGAGACCTTGGTCCGTACACTCAAACACGGTCTGGCCACGAACTGGTAGAGCTTTCTAAATGTCCGGACACGTCCACTGGACGCGGATAGATCTTTAGACATGGTAGTCTCTGAATAGCTTAGATTTACAGCAAGAGTATGACTGCCCTCTTCCCGTAGATCGAATTGGACAATCTTCTGTATTGATTCTCCTGACTTCAATTGGAGACTCGGGGACTCTTCTTCACTCTGTCTCAGTTCCAGAGGGCTGGTGCCAGAAGGTGTTTGCATCTCAGCCTCAATTCTTACAGACGAGACATGGCGTTCGGCGTCTCCTGGGAGTTCATTGTTTGCACATAATGTGCAAGAGAACGATTCACCAACGTAGGCAGATCCAAAAGCTGGTGGAAGGGTAAGCTAAGAAATTAGATAAGTATCTGTTGAACAATCGAGAATTGTAGATACGTACAACAGGGTTGAAGATGAACTCATCATCGGTCTCTCCGGGTTTAAGATCAAGTGCTGCATTGGGATTGATGTACGCAGTTGAAGACTTGGGTGGTAACGGAAGCGGAAATCGTTGTGACAATGCAGGTCTCGATAGCCTAGTCATTTCTCAACCTCCGAGCTACTACCAAAATTGGCTGCTCATTGACTAACCGCAAAACTGGATATATCAGCCTATAACAAGAAGGCCAAGATAGGTGTCTGCACCTTTCAAGGACACGGAATGAGGCTCCCGCGGCTGCTCCATGTTGACACAAGAGATGCAGTTTATCTTTACAGATCAATAAGAGAGTTCTGTGTGAATTGCAATAGCATCTTTGACATTCATCTAGACCAACAAGGAACGGAGTACAAAGTCAAAACTTGAGTCTCTTGGGGTCTTGCATTCTATTGCCCTATTCGGCTAGCGCTGGGTTTAGAGCTTCGGTTGCGCGTGACATCATCTTAACCGAAATGTTGTTTACATGGCAACAACGTTGTAATGAAACCTTGAAAACATATATTCCATCCACTATCGACTACCTCATAATTTGTGCTAATCATTTTGCTAGATACTAGTAAAGCATTTTGAAGGCAACGGTGAATACGAGCTTGGTGAGACTATCTGAAAAGCATATCTGTTGCCAATCGTTGTTCAACCTCGAAGATCTATTAATAATTCAAGCCTGCGCGGAAAAGCATGGGTATCTCGAAGAAAGCGGATGCGTCTGAACAGAAAAGAGAAGACCCAGAGAAGGATGAGTTGACCTCTGCAAGTGGGCCGATGACAAGGAAGCGTAAGAGAGACGCCACAGCTACGCCAAGCAAGGCAAAACAGCCTGTCGTCGACTTGATGGCAGAGGAAGAAGCTGAAATGGCGAAACCTTCTCCTAAGAAGAAGAAGGCCAGCCCACAAAAGGCCAAAGATGAAGAAAAGAGGCTAAGGCGATTTCGTGACCATGCTCCGGGTTCATATCTGGAGAAGCTACATAGAGCGACGACGCAGAGGTGAGTAATGGCACGCCTCCAATATATCATTGCTCATCCAGATTTCAGAATGTTCGTGATCGATAGAACTCGCGGCGGCACCGAGGACAATCCAGAAGAAACCATTGAAATGGCTGGCACCACAGGCAACATCTACAGCATCACCATCAATCAGTTACCAAGCTGTACCTGTCCAGATAACCGCAAGGGCAATCAGTGCAAGCATATAGTCTACGTAGGGCATCCTCGAGTAATTTTCAACTCGGATTCCATCTGACTTTCTTGTTCAGGTATTTCACAATGTTCTCAAAGCCCCTGAGCATCTCCAATACCAGCTAGCATTTCTGTCCTCCGTATGGCCCATTCTATTACTCAATGTCTCTATCTCCACTGATGAATATCAAGGAACTACGCGAAATATTTGCTGCTGCTCCTGCACCTGCTTCATCCGAAACCTCAGCTTCATCTGATTCACCATCTAATCGCAAAGAAGTCTCAGGCGATTGCCCCATCTGCTTCACTGAGTTCGAGCCCGAAAATGAAGAGATAGTGTGGTGCAAAGCAGCTTGTGGAAACAATATCCACCAGACGTGTTTCGAGCAATGGGCCAAAAGCAAGTCCGGAAGCGAAGTAAGCTGCATTTACTGGTAAGTTCGATGTCTACATTCTTGGAGATGCCGTCTCACTAGCCTTCAGTCGTACACCATGGCAAGGAGACGAAAAATCTATCAAGCGGGTCAAGGGTTCAGGCCAAGTCAACGGCGAAGGTTATGTTAACGTTGCCGGGGAGCTAGGCTTGTCAGGAGCCCGGGACTATTCAACGTATCACCAAGAATGGGTCCGACGACAGGGGTTTGGTTATTACTAAGACTTCTACGTTTTCGTTTCAAAGTTTCCGGAATCTACGTCTGAGGAGCTATGTGTTCAAGTCTCTAGGAAACTCATGGTCTGAAAGTTTATCTCGACATCTGCGTTCATGGTATTTTTCTCTTGTACAGCTGCCCAATTGAAGCTCTCCGCTTAAAATGTTTCTTCGACAGAGTAAGTTCTCTGGGGAGAGACGACTACTTTGCTTGTTCAAAGCTTCTTTAATCTCGATGAAGTTTGGCTACTAGGTCCCTGATTAGGATGCGATTGTCCACTAGCTTCCTGATTCGAATATACTTATAGAAGAGAAGTAGGGGTGGTGTCGCTTGCGTTTGAGCTTCTGTGTCCAGCCGGATGCTTAAATTTGTAGCTTGCAAGCTCGCTCACTGAATGCAAGAGACAGTCAGCACTATGAATCTGCAGAATCACTACGGAGATTTGCTCAAACATAACACGTTGTTAGAACGCCTGAACATAGCAAGATCCATTCACCTATGTACCCAAGTTTTGGATGCAGGCCGGTCCGGAACTCCTGTCACCACAGCTATATCTACTGATACTAGGCCACTCGAGAATCATGCGTTACAGCAACCATGACTACACAGACGCTGATGACGATATCGGCCCTCCACCGAAGAACCGAATAAGAGTCACGGCTCTACCAGAGCGTCCAAAAGTGGTGAAATTGTATAACGCAGACTGCATCAAGACGAATCAACAAAGCCTAGTCTCAACTACAAGGATGTTCTCGTATCGAAGGGCATCTCCAATTACACTATTGCTGTTTTAGATATCATTCCATAACTGGTGGATAGCTATAGCGTCAAAAAAAAGGTAAGTGCTTTAACACCTTTACGTATTGGTCCAGTTCATGCAAGAAGGCAATAGACTAGATAGCCCTCTTGTGTCCCGGCGCCGGGTTTCAACCCTTTTGGTACAGCTTATCACCAACATGTCACGGTATCTGTAAATTGCTGTGTAACAGAACCTCCACTAGTATGTATGATTAGCCTGAGTCGTCTCTTCCTTGGCGTCGTGATCATTTGTAATATTGTTACATTTGCTTGCATTTTTTCGACATCAACACTCTAGGTTCATAGCTGCAAATGTTCAGCGTTGCATTGCCTCGCTACCTTATTCGGATCGCAGCTTTAGCTAGGCATCAGCCCTATAGGGCTAGACGGTTGAGGGTTGTTTAAAAGTATACTTTCTACCTCACGGAGGATAGGTGAGCTCTTCTACCACCTTACGTGGGTAGAGTGCCGCAGCATCCACGGTTACCCAGCTCACTTGCGAAAGCCGTGGTCTCGAAGTGAGCTCCAAGAAAAATGGGCGCAGATTTTTGACTTCTTTTAGTGCCAAGCTTATAAGAGCTTACCCACTTAGGGTGAGCGCCGTCTTACCGTGATTGAGGGTGATACAGGCTGAATTGCTGCCTAATCGCCTTGTTTAATTATTTATTAGTGTTGCCCCTTCCTCTGATGCCTTTGTAACAACTTCTATTTTAGCAGGCTTTCTCATACTCGATGTATATACGTGGGCATATCTCTCTAATCTTTGACATTATTGGGGAATAGGAACAAATACAATCATAATCTTACAATCACGTCTAACGTCGCAACTTCATCCTAGGTGTTGCAATGGCAGAAAGTGAATCTGCTAGCAACACCGACCCTTTTCGAGGCTGGGACAGATATCCATCATGCATCGGCCCAAGTTATACATGGAGTCTTAGTATGAATCCCTGGCGGGCTGAAGGTATCGAAAATGCTGCCGCCATGGATCGTCCTGAGACTCTGCGAGCTGCGATAGCGACTTTGCCTGTCGCATCTGTTCGGGAACCTATGATGGCTCATGCGTCTCAGTTGCAGCACTTCGACATTCAGGATGAAGACCGGTTTTTGCAGACGGTCAAGGTAAAGATGGCTTCAAGGCTGATGCCAATATGAGACATGTGAAGCTAGCTTGCAGAGTAGGAGATCAATCGAAACGATACATGCACCTTAATGTGAGTGATGTACTGAGCTTAAGCTAAAGTGGAGGCTAAGTTGTAAAGCTTCATCGCTACTGGTACGCGCCTTCGGTCTGAAAACCCTCATTCTGAGCAAGAAACAAGAGGTTGTTCTTCATTGAACCATGTCAAAGATAAACGCTAAAGATAATAGATCAGCCTGAAGGGCCACGGGTACCTTTGCCCGTACTGTTGAAGATTTGCATCTACTTCGACATACACCCGATGTTTCTCATATCATATGACAATGAGCCACACTTTAGCCAGCAGCTCGTTGGCAGAAACTTCTTGCGCTATCCAGTGGGAGGGCAAGATTGAACATCAGGTAAGGCTAGCGATGCTATAGGTGAAGTTGAGATATTGAACTTGGTCTGAAGATCTATCTTACCGCTTGATGATGCCATGGTACCACGGCAGCGAGCCTAGAAGAAATTCTGAAGGCATTAACACAGTCTACGGTGTTAGTGTTTACACCAAATTCCGAAAGAACGGCCAACCGATGCTTAGCTTGTATCTCAACGTTGACGACAGTTGGATGAGCAACATTAAAGACTCATGGGAAACATGTGTACTTGCACCAAATACGAGTGGTCGGCCCCGATTACTTGACCATTGGACTTTGTAAAGCCAGAGCATAACAAGAGCAATGGAGGATTGCCGATTGCAAGGCGCTCTGGCCGATCTTGTCGTAAGGCTTACTCGTGGCTACCCCAAATTGAAGCGTACTAAATGTCAGCGCGTCTAGTTCAGCAACAGTGTATCAAGCCTTCTGGATGGCATCTCGTCCGAAGGCGTCTGGGGTGGGCTGCGCAATACGGTCTTGAAGGGGGAAAACGTGGTCACCAGAGTCGCCAGCACTAAATTACCTTTATGCATCTTCGAAATTGTGATACGAAGCCTCATGAAGTTTCAAGACCAGTTCACTATATCTTGCAATGATAATAATAGAGACGCGCTTCTCAGCATAGAGCAGGAGAAGTATTGGGCTCAAGGTATTCTAGGGAACATGCAACTCCTTCAGCAGAGATCCAATCAGATATACGAAAGGAGCCGCAGAGAAATGGACAAAGTAAGCTTTGGAGATCTTCCACACCGAGTTTGACATACTGACTACGATGCAGCTCTACCATATCATGAGTTTGAAAGATAGCGATGCAATCCGGACAAACAATGCTCGACTAGCAAAAATAGCAGAGTACCAACAAGAGTCAAACGTAGACCTACGCCAGTTCGCATGGGATGCGCGACAAGATGCGCGACTCATGAAATTCCTAGCCGAAGTCACTATGATATTCCTGCCGATCACGGCTGTTTCTGTTCGTACAATCCAGTCTTTTCACTTGTTGTAGCTGAGCTGACTATGCTGTAGACAACATTCAGCATGGGTTTCTTTGCCTTGGACAGTTCATCGACTGCAGTGCTCCCATTTAGCTCTATTCGTTATATCTGGATCTTCCTACTGCTGGCAGGATCGGTCAGCATGGGGACATGGATAGCTTGGTGGCAGCGCTGGAAGGAACTTAAACGGGACGACTTGAGATTTCGAGAGAGAGCCCGTCGACGAGGACTTGAAGCTGTCAAAGCCGCAGAGAAGGAGGCAGATAATGATCCGGAGGAGGTTGGTTAAGTGCCTCTTCCCAAAGGAGTAAATGCCGGTACTGGAATATCAATCGAGTAGAGACATAATGCTTTGGTTTTTCTATATCTCTAAGTTCCCTTTAAGACATGGCTTAGAGAGCTCAGCCAAATTGGCTTTGGCGACTGTGCCGCGTCCCCTATCATAACCCTAGTGCAAAGGCTCAGCTCCGATTTCGCCGGTTCAAGAAATAGTATTTGTAGAAAGTCTTTCACCAGCAAAATTAATTCTCTTGAAAAGACGATCACCTTGCTTGTTCAAAGTTTCTTTAATCTCGGTGACAGACTATCTACTACGTCCCGAATTGGGATGCGAATGTCCACTAGCATTCCGATTCGAATGCGCTGATAGAAGAGAAGTGGGGAGTGTGGAATGACCTCTGGTCGCTTGCTGTTGTGTCCCGCCGGACGCTAAATTTCTAGCTTGCAAGCTGAATGCACAAAACAGTCAGCTCTATGAATATGCAGGATCAGTATGCCGGTTCGCTAAAAACCCAAGAATGAATCAGATTCATTCACTGGTATACCGTTCTTCCGCCTCGTTCCTATTCAAAGCTTCGACCTGTAACATATTCATCTTGAGCCTCCGCGTATTAATCGCTACTTATTTGATCTAAATAGAGTATTGATATTAAAACTACCTTAGAGAATGTCCATGTAGAGAGTATAGGATATTCATGTAGCAAGTCCTCTTCCAATTATGGTAGGAACGTGTAATATTCGGCCACGTGTCTATTAGGCATCGTGGCATTAGCCTGTACGAATGCCGAGCCTACCATATGGAATAGATAAAGTCACCCCGCGCTCCTAGGTTGAAAAACAAGCAAACTCTCCAGCCAAATCTCAAACGGTAGGACATGCGCACATCTAGCCTTACACCTGCCAAGCTTACGTGACGATTCAAGACGGTTTGCAGCCCTTTGGATAGGATATCCATTCACGTATCGCTATCTATAGATCTATCGCCCATAACTTCAGTCATTCTGTTAAACCAGACAAACGAAGGCTTTTTATTCTTGTTTGTCTTAAAATGAGTCGCGTTATCGTGGCTGGAGAGCCACCTAGTACTACTGCTCCTCCGGAAAGCAAGTCTCCTACATCCGAGGGAAGCGGAGCTAGTAATGCGAACAATGAGAAGGCAACGGGCTCAACCAATAATATCAGCCTAGCCGAAAAGGTGCGCGAAGCATTAGAAAAAGGATTGTGTGGATATGAATTATATACTCCAAAGCCTCGGGAGACGAAAGAAGAAGGTGCCACAACCCTTTTGAGCATTGGTAGCGCGGCCTATAAGGTTCCGTACGTCAACATCAACGATATCAGAGCATGGAGTCACGTCTACGGGACAGCGTCGGCCGTTGTCCTTGCGACATTTGGGAGGAAATCGGTGTGGAAGATGCAAGCTAAACTGTTGGGCAGGCCCGGTAGGCCTGGTCCCAGTGGTTCGGGTGACCCAGATGACCCAGACGACCCTGAGGGTCCAGGTGGCGCTTGGGGTGGCCGTGGGACAATTGATCCAGCTGCAGAGGAATACAAAAGAACGATCGAGACGGAGAGCCAGAGAATCGGAGTTTCTGTATGTATCTCAAATTGAAGAACCGAAATACAGAGCATGACTTCGGTATAGGGCACCATCATCGCATCAATTGCTGTTATTGCGCTCACTCTACCAAGCCTAAGTCAGACTCACTGGGTTGCTCGTGCCTCTTGGATATTCAGCCTCGTTTCTAGTCTATTGGCCGTCTATAATGCTAACAACCAAGTCTGGATAGTAGCATATCTGTTATTAGGGAACAGGGTGAGGGCCTGGATAAGAGGCCATAGTAAAGGTCCCCGCGCCTATATCGAGGACGATAACTACCAAGGGCCGTATCTTGCTGAGGTTGTTGTCAGAAGCTTGGTTCCAGCTCCATCGTCTGTCCTGATAGCGTCTGCACCCGGATTGCTACTTTCCGCTTCTTTGTATTTTCTCTTGATAGGCTTTGGCGTATACCTTGGCTTCATGTGGACAAGGGCCCTGGACGACTTGGCAGGACCGGACGATAACAGGGATGTTTTTATCATCTATCTTGTTAGCTTAATATTCTGTTTCGGACTTTGCTCTATTCCAGACGCTGCTCACGATACACAAGAAACTGATACTGTACGTGGAACAATCCTGGACAACTCAAAAAACCTCGTAACCAGATACGAAATGTCTGAGCGAAGGCACAAGGAAAGAAGCAAGGAAATAGAGGACAATCTCAAGTCTGAACGAAGGCGCACGGAAAGAAGGGGGCACATGCTGGAGCCCTCGATGCAAATAGACCTGTTAATGGAGATACTAAAAGAATTGAAGGAGACGAATGCGTTGATGAAGCTGAGGACCATTGCTACTACCCAGGAAGATAGCTATTGACTAACTTTGTTGTCATGGGCTGCGGAGGGAGAGCAGGAGTGCATTGTTCTGGCGTTGCGACATGACGATGGTGTCAACATCGACGCGCGGGACAGCAGGAGTTGAAAAGCCTGGATGGTGGGTGAGCAGAGGTTGACTCAAGCCTGACAAGTGTGAAGGGTGGCGACGCTGTCTTATCTCGCATTAATCGGGATGGCAGCAAGAAGTTTACCTCCAGGGCTTTATCACATTCACTGTTCTACTCATGCGACTATGGCGGCAGAGACGAAAAAAAAAAAAGCTCAGAAGAGTACAGAAATGCTGCACCAGATTAGAAGTAGAAGTAGCAAAGCTGTAACTATTCCAGTAAAACTACCGGAGCGTATGTATACAGGTATTGCACTACTTTAACTGCCAGGTAAAAGGTCTTTTCAAATTGCCAGCTCAAGGGTTACTTAAGAGATGCTTGTTGGTGTTCTCCAGGTGATTATGGTTTACCCCAATTGGCGCAAAAAACGCCGAAAATGTACATGACTGTTGCATTAAGAACGACATTTCTCTATTGCAAGGAAGGGTGAAAATTTGCAGGTAAGGTAGTTCTGGTGGTGATAGCTGCTGTTGAACATGTTTTATCGAACCAGGCTAGTGCTGTAAACAGCTAGCGTCAACGTCAACGGTTTAGACAGGCACCAGCGTTCTGTAAGATAGCATCACAACCTCAGATAGGTCTCTTACACATCTGCTCAGTATGTCCTTCGATAGATCACCGGCGCTGGAATCGCAGGTAACGAATCGCAAATTTGTACACTGTTCCCAAATTAACAAGAACACAGCCTACCACATACCGCCGAAGTGACGATCCAGAATACCGAGACGATCCAGAGTTCAGTCGATTCAGCGAACAGCTCTCGGAACAGCTCTTCTCCCTCACGTCTAAGATCGGTCGACTATCCCAGCAAATAAACCTTCTAGGTACAAAGCGCGACACAGAGCGAGTTAGAGAACGGGTGCATGATCTGCTGGAAGAGGCGAGAGATGGCTTCAAAGAAGTCGGTGAAGGCGTCAAGAAGTTAACAACTTGGGAAGATCTCAGTGTATGCCCACTGTTTACAAGTCTTTCAAGCCACCGCTAATAGGATTCCTGGACAGGCATCCCAGAAATACACCCAGCAGAAACTCTCACGGGAATTCCAAGCCTCAGGCACCGAGTTCCAATCTATCCAACGGCTCGCCCTTGAGAAGCAACGCGCCTCCGCATCTGCTGCCCGCACAGCTCTCGAATCCAACGACTCTTCGGCCCCCTACTCCGATAGTCCCTCCCAACAACAATCGCAACTCCAAGAACAAGACCAGCTACGCCTAGCATCGCAAGACGAAGTCGACTTCCAGGACTCGCTTATAGTAGAGCGAGAGTCAGAAATACGGAATATTGAGCAGAGTGTTGGGGAGCTGAATGAGCTGTTCAGAGATGTAGCGCATATTGTACATGAGCAGGGTGGACAGTTGGATACGATCGCAGGCAATGTGGAGAACGTGGCTACGGATACACGGCATGCGGATTTGGAGTTGAGGAGTGCGAATCGGTATCAGAAGAGCGCGAGGGGGAAGGCTTGCTGTTTATTGGTTATACTCGCCATCGTATTCACCATCGTCATACTGGCCGTGGTATTGCCAGGATAAAGCAGGGAGGAATGCAACGGCGTTCAGGATCATCGGCAGGATATTGTCTTTCGCACCGAGCATTTGGCGTTTCGGAATGGAGCGTGTACCCATATATCTTGCTAACATTACAATGTACATTTCCCCCAATAAGCCTCTCTCTCTTCACATCCCTTCATAACCCCACCAACCTCCCCAACCTCATCCTCCACCCCTCCCAACTATTCAACTTCGGCCTCACATCCAAATAGAAACTCAAACCCCCACCCCTCCCCTTATAAAAATCAATCACATACTCCACCCCCTCTCCCTCACACCTCTCCACCACCCAATCATGCCGATCAAACGGCGTCTCATACCCCAACAACGCATTCCACCTCGCCTTCGGACTCAACTTGCTACTATCCCCGCTGAAACTCCTCAACTTCGGCCCATTACATTTCTCATTCTGCCCGCTAGCGAACCGTTTCTCCCAATTTTTGATTTCAAACCATGCGCGCTCGTTGACGGCGTTGTGGATGGGGACGACGGTTGCCATGTCGGAGGCGTTGGGGGTGTGATTTTTGCGCTTCATGGCTTCGAAGAACATTTTTTCGGAGGGGTAGATCCAGTTTGAGGAGGAAGGGGAGATGGATGTGGAGGGGGAGGGTGGGGAGGTGGGGGAGGGGGTGGTTGTTGAGGGGGAGAGAGAGGCGCGGGGGATGGAACTTATGACGCGGTCTGAGGCGAGGGATTTTTGGTTCTGTAATCGAGGGGGAGGCAGGGTTGTGGTTTTAGTTGTGGATGGGGAGGGTGGTGATGGGGGAGTGGGTTTGTTGCAGGCTTCTGCGGCGGCTTCGAGCCATGCTGTGCGGGCTGAGGGGTCGACTGGGCAGGTGGAGGGTGGGGGAGAGGATGGAGCTTGCTGGACTGGGGTTGAGGATGTGTTGCCCATCTTGTGTGTATCTGTATCTACTGCTTGAGATTATAATGTCTGGACTCCAGATGGAACAAGTAACAGACCGAAGTTTCGCCGAGATAGCGAAACACTTGTACAGCACTAAGGTAAGGTAGTTTAGGGTTGGGCAATCTCTGACAGAGTCTCTGGAGACAACAATTTCGCCGTGATCAATATGGTCAATTGGAGCAAGAAACCGGTTTTCGAAATGAGATCTAGCTGCTTTCCATCTACCGATTTTGATAATAAGATTGGAAAGACTTTAATACAACCAAGTTAAATCTAGGTTTATTAGTATTTTGTAATAAGTACCTAATAGAATAATCTACTGTTAGCTCAACACAACACCAGAATTACACAAGAGCCTCGATAGTAAGTTTAGAAAGGCTTTAATGGGACTGAGCTGACTCCGAGTCTGTCGATATTTTTGGTCAACTACCCAATAGAATGACCAATAATTAGCTTAACACAACACTGCACTTGCACAAGGGTCTTGGTAATAAGTCTAGAAAGGCTGAGTCTGTCGGAAGGTTTTCTTGACTTTGTCTGGATTCGGTGTTGCATTCATGTTTAGTTTATCAGATAATTGCTTGCAAAGTGGTAGAATGTTTTCGAAACCAGGTTCCTAATTTAGCAATCCTGTTACGGACGCAAGCGATGTCTCAGCCTGTCGAGAGGATTCTCCGGGCCTGCTCATGACTGGGTACCGACGCGCTGCAGAAGGTGGGACAATTAGAGAGCCAGGCTGCTGCCTTGCTTAAGTGCCGCCGTATTGCTCCTGACCTATATGACTAACACATATTGCAACATTGACCTCTTCTCTGATTCCCATTAACAATGGCCCAGAAGCTACTTCTAAGTGGAGATCAACATCAGGATAGCGTAGGATTCTTTGGGACGCCATTACAAGCAGCGGCATACGGAGGCCAGTGGCCAGTCATAAAGGAATTGGTCGATGAAGGTGCGGACGTGAACGCTGTCTCTGGCTTCTACGGTACCGCCCTGCAAGCCGCTTCCTACAGCGGCCAGTACAATGTGTCGGGTCTCGTGCTAGACCGTGGCGCGGACGTCAACTCTTCTTCGGGTCACTATGGAACCGCTTTCCAAGCTGCCGCATACGGCGGGCATGCAGAGCTAGCATTCCTTTTAACCGCATATGGAGCAAAGGTTAACACCAATGACGGCTTTTATGGCAGTCCCCTCGTTGCGGCTCTTCAAGGGGTCCACGAGGACGTGGTGGTGATGCTGATAAAGAGGGGGTTAAGGGTTAATGCAGACGGTAATAAAGATTTTCCCAATGCACTCTATGAGGCTTCAGCAAAGGGTTATCGGACAATAGTAGCCCAGCTGTTGAAGTACGGAGCGGACCCCAATAAAGATGACGCGTTCGGTAGATCTGCGCTTGAGGTAGCAATCCAAGGTGGCCACTCCGATGTGGTGCAGCTACTCTCTCAAAAGATGGCTACTCTCAATAGCGTGTCTTCGACAGGACTTGACCTGGGTGGATCAGCGCTACGCATGGCCGCCCAAGGTGGCCACAGAGACCTTATGGAGGAGCTGCTTCGACGGCGTACTATCAGCGTGAACTACCCGGATAAGGATGGATTGTCCCCATTACTGATAGCCGTATCTCGGGGCCATGAGGCCATCGTACGGCTCCTCCTGGAGAAAGGCGTCGACACAAGTCTGGCACACAAAGACGGGTTGACGGCACTTATGATGGCGGTAATAGGAGGACATCACGGTCTCGTAGTCTTACTCCTAGAACATGGAGCAGTCGTAAAGGCTAGAAACAACCACGGCAAAACACCACTGATGATGTTAGCTGTCGAAGAGGGGCATGAAGCAATCGCATTCCTGCTACTCCAACATGGATCAGCGATACAGGCTCCTGATGGATCAGGGAAGACACCGATCAATGTGGCCATCTCTAAAGGATACCAAATAATCGAAAAGCTGCTCGGCTTTGGCGAATCTGCAACAGCTATTGCTGAAAGGGACCGCTTCTGGAGAACCTGTTCAAGGATACTAATGCATCTTGATAAGCAAGATTGACCGTCATCGAGCTTGAAGCTACTTGGATGACCTTTAGTCGGATTTGGAACCTAGGTTGGACTGTCTCTTTCTAAAGTTGTTTGGCCCAGATAATTAATTCATAAACTGGATCCGGGATATCGAAAAGTCTACATGATGAGATATGAGCACCCTGTACTCAGTGTTTGCAATAGTGTAGGGTAGTAGACATACCACATCAATATCTGTCAAAATTCAATATGAGCCGTTAAAGCGGTCCTTGATGGGGGACAGACCCTATCAAAGCTTTGAAGTAGCTGTTCTGCTGTCAATTCCAGTATGCTTCTAAGTCGGAAGTCATCCTTTCGGCACCGGGAAATATATGTTAAAGAATTTCCTTGCTCAAAGATGCTACCTAAAAGCACATCGCTTTAAAACATTCGGACGCTAAACTAAAATAGCGTCTCGGCGTTATAGTCACAATCTAGTGGTAACAATCTCGGGAGAACTTAACTCCGATCGCATCCTACATACCACCCAAAGTTGCTGCCGAAGATCTTAACGGTGTTTCGAGGCTATACAAGAACATGCTCCCCAATTGAGGTGTTCTGCTTCTGATTGGGCTTTCACTCACGGTTCAAAGAAGTCAATAGTGAGAGCTGACAGCTCTTCTGATTCTTTCTTTCTCTCTACCATTTATTTAATGAGAGGACGGCCACACAAACCTACATCCACAACATCCCACCACTCCCAGCATTCACGCCCTTCCAGGAATTTCACCCTACCACTACCATGACCTCCTCCGACCAAACAATCTACCGCGCCAGCACCACCGCTCCTGTCAACATAGCCGTAATTAAATACTGGGGCAAACGCGACCCCACCCTCAACCTCCCCACCAACTCCTCCCTCTCCATCACCCTCTCCCAATCCGACCTCAAAACACACACCACAGCCTCCTGCTCCCCCACCTACTCCCCCCCCGACTCCCTCCTCCTAAACGGCAAACCCCAACCCCTCACCACCCCCCGCTCCCTCGCCTGTCTCCGCTCCCTCCGCTCCCTCCGCGCCGACCTCGAATCCACCAACCCATCCCTCCCAAAACTATCAACCTACCCCCTCCGCCTCGCCAGCACAAACAACTTCCCCACAGCCGCCGGCCTCGCCTCCTCAGCCGCCGGTTTTGCCGCTCTCGTCCGCGCCATCGCCGATCTCTATGCCCTCCCCGACTCCCCCACCGAGCTCTCCCTCATCGCCCGCCAGGGCAGCGGTTCCGCATGCCGCAGTCTGCTAGGCGGCTACGTAGCATGGGATGCCGGGACACGCGACGATGGAACGGATAGCTGTGCACGATTAGTCGCGCCACGATCTCACTGGCCGGAAATGCGGGCATTGATTCTCGTAGCGAGCGCGAAGCAAAAGGATGTTAGTAGTACCGAAGGAATGCAGACGACGGTTCGGACGTCAGAATTATTTACAACGAGGGCGAAGGAGGTGGTGCCGAGACGGATGAAGGAGATGGAAGAGGCGATTCTGGGGAGGGATTTTGAGACGTTTGCGAGGGTGACGAGACGGGAGAGTAATTCTTTTCATGCGACGTGCTTGGATACGGATCCGCCTATTTTTTATCTGAATGAGACGAGTCGGTGGGCGATAAGGGCGGTGGAGTTGGTGAATGAGAGGGTGGGGAGGACGGTGGCTACGTATACGTTTGATGCGGGGCCGAATTGTGTGGTTTACTATTTGGAGAGGGATTGGGAGGCGCTGGAGAGTTTCTTGGGGGGTTGTTTTGTGGGGAAGGAGGGGTGGAAGGGGGGGAGTGGAGAGGGGTTGAGGGAGATGAATGAGAGGGTGGAGGAGGGGCTGAGGGAGGGGGTTAGTAGGGTTATTATGACGGGGGTGGGGGAAGGGCCGATTAGTGTACAGGAGCATTTGATCAATGAGAAGGGGGAGTCTGTAGAGGTGTGACGATTTGCTGGTGATTTTGTCTTCTATATACCCGAAAAGTCCTGAGGTGACAAGAGCTATAGACCGAATTGAGAGAGCAGGTGAAGGCTCTATGACGAACATTACCCACCGAGCAGCGAAAGCCTCTTGAAGCCCTTGACCATAGGCACCTCCCTTTTCTTCTCTTCCTCTAACGTATCCCACAAAACCCCTTCCCCACCCTTCGGCCTCCCCTCAGGCCCTCCTTTCCCTTCTGCATCAGCAAACACCTCACCCACACAATCTTTACAAAGCTCTACAACCTCCACCATCGCGTTCTCAACCGCTCTTGCCCTCTCCCTCATCCCCCGTCTCATCAATCCTACGACCAACCTCTCCACCTCCTCATTAACAAGATTGATTCTCTCAATAAGTCTCCCAACGCTGTTGACGAGGTACTCCTCTTCGTAAACACTCCCCTGCTTTCCTCTAGCTTTCTTTCTCTCTTCCTTGCGCCTATTCTTTGATGTCTTCCTCGTTGCACTCGTCCCAACGGTGCCGGTACGATTGGTGTATCTTGTGAATAGCGAGCCACCAGTCGTCGAGGCATTTGTGGGTGCAAGGGAGACATTATCAGGGATATCAGTGCCTTCGGTGGCATCGCCATTGAAGAAGGCTAACGGATCTTCCGCTTTTTTGGCGCGTAGCTCGCGGATGCGTGGGACTTGTTTCACTAGTTGGGTTTTACAGTTGGCTAGAAGCTCAGTCATGGAGGCCATCCCTTCTACGAGGCCGACATCGAGGACTGTTTCGAGGAGCTCGGTTCGATTATGCAGGCTGATGATGCGGAGGGCATCGGCGAAGTAATAGCCGTTACAGAAGAGGCGGGCTGCAGTAGGTATGTCGGAGAGATAGTCGAGGTGGATTGTGGCGGCTGAGAAGTGGTCTTTTGATTCGATGAGGGTGTCTGCGAGCGAGTGGGCGAGAGACTGGAATTGAGAGGCTTCGAGGGGGATTAAATTTGCACAGGAGAGAGACTCTTTCCAAAGATGAGCTTGACGGTAGGATTCGCTTGCTGAGGTATAGTCGTGGAGGTACTCGTAGGCTACGATGGGTTAGCAGCAGCTGAAATAAGCACAGAGATCCTTTCATACCAATGCCGGCATCCCTGAAATTACCATTCGATTGGAGGTGGTCTGCATACAACTTCATGATCTCCTTGAGCTTGTCATCTTGATAGCGGTAGAAATCGAGAGCTTCGGCGTATAAATTATGCTTTACAGCATATAGCTTAACTTCTTCGAACGCATGAAGGTTACAAAGATGTCGTAGAGCTTTCTGGAATCGACCGAGGTGATTATCAATGGAAAATTGCCGTCGAAGCGGTTCCATGGACTGTAGATTTCGTAGAAATGGAAGATATTCTTTAGGGTCCTAGCCCTTGTTAAGCACCACACTCAAAATTGAGATTATCTAGCCTACCTTTTGAGACTGCTGAGCCACCAACAAAGCCAGCTCAAGGTCGTAAAGCCCAAGAGCATTATCATAAAGGCGGTTGACGTCAGCGAGAAAGCAAATATGCTCTATTGCTCCGTCCACCAACTCGGGGTTCTTGCCTGTAGTGGGTCAGTAGAGGTCTGGAAGTGGACTAATATAAGCTGCTCACTTCTAAGCCCTGCGATCTGAGTTAGACCCGCATCAAGATCAGGTGGCGACTTGCAAACATGGGCTGTAACGACGTTCTGAAAATGTGATGTTGTAAGATCTTTTAAAGCATTCAGAAAAGCGTCACAAATGCGATTAACCTTGGAAATTTTGATCTCGAATGATTCGACCTGATGTTGTTCCGAGACTTCAGTAGCATTGTTAAGCGTTTCTCTGTACATCGTCTTGGTCACATCTTCTTCCCTATACACGATCAGGCGAGATCACAAGCTGAGAAGCAAGGAGCTCACCTGAGCTGGGATAGAAACAAGTCAATGTGCTCCACCTTTTGTACTTGATCAATGAACAAGCCAACATTGGAAAGAAACTGTTGAGGCAAATGATCATGCAGAATGTTCATGTCGACCCTCTGTTTTCTACAAGCCAAGAATGCTTTCTTGTACTTCTTTTTGTTAATGCTGTCTCGTATCCCAGCAAGGACCAATGCTCGAGGGTATATAGTCTCCAAGTTGCCTCTAGGCATCTGCATGACTAATACGAAGATAGATGGCATGACTGTAACAAGGCGGGCTCCACGTTCAATACTACGGCATCTTTCATCCGATTCAGGAGCATCTGGTGGAATCTCAAGCGCTGCGCGGTGTTAGCTCAATGCATCGATAGAGGAACCTTATGCCTACCGTCAATGTCATCCACCAAGTGTACAAATTTCAAGAGATGCTGGCTGGTGGTGAAGATTAGGAGCACAGGTGTTACCAGGAACGAGGTACAACTCCTGACGAGACGGCGCTCATTGGCAAACAGGGTCCCGTTTTCAGAAAGGCTGAAGACGACGTCTTTTGCTGCCGGTATATTCACACCGTTAGATAGATCGTTCGTAGGTACATGTGCCTCGCTTCGCCAGCTTGTTGCTTCGACGACGGAATGAGAAGAGCGGAAAAGGGTGATATCTATTTCATCAGATTTGGTGGTACCGTTCAGAGCTCTTTCCTCAATCCCAGCAGTCTCATTTTGTTCAGCTAAAAGATAAATTGGCGGACCCGAATGGGATCCTGGGCTAACGATGCCCTCAATTTTTTTGCAACGCTCGGAAACATAAATTGGGCCAAATCCGTTATGTTCAAGGGACCAGAACGCAGGCATATTAGAATCATTCGAAAGACAAACAACAGAACCTTCCCTGCTGCAAACGATCTGCAAATTCATCATTCCCGAAAAGATGTCTTTTATAGACAAATCTTGAGTTGAAGAAAGCCATGGCGTATTTTGCGCTTCAGAGCCCAGGGACCAAATATATAGAGCGTGGCCTTCACGATGTAAGACTGCAATCATCACAGCATCGGAACCTTCATGTCGAATGCAGCCAGACACTGCGACGTCGACAGCGTTATTTTCTAGGGCGATCTCATGGAGGGCCATTGGTGGTGGTACGTTCGCAAGGCGCATTGCTGTTACTTTGAGGCATTCTGCCCAGACTTAGCAGGTATATTCGCAAGGATTCAAACAACTTACTGCCATCAATGACTGCCACTATACCATAGTCATCCGGCGGTGACGTGGGACCCCTAGAGATAACCGATGCGTATGCGAATCTCTGAATACAAGCTATGTGAACATAGTCAGATTACAGATACTTGCAAATGATGTCGTGCGCAGTCTCACCTTCAGAGCTCAGTGTGAAATTTAGGGGTCTCTCCGGATGCCAACTCAATGGAGCTGGGCCCTGCGATGGCTCGTCCGACAGGGTGAATATCTCTTGCTTAAGATAATAATGATAATTCCCCATAGTCCATAATTGTATTCTATCCTTGAAACAGACAGCGAGGACTGAAGAGTCAACGTTCCATTTTAGTGAGACCACAGAACCCCAATCCTGCAGTTCCTCTTTGCTAAGCCGCAGTTCAAATTGGCCATGACGCAAGCCATTTCTCTCAAAGAAGACCACTTTGGCACGATCATGTGAATACTGTATACCAGCTAGGAGATTTCCTACCGGTCTCCAGCTCAGAGCACCTACAAGGTTATCGACAGGCTCACTAACGCTGTCAAGAATGCCTTCTCTGGAGTAGACGCGTATGACTCGGCGAGTCTCTGATTCGATACTGTTCACTGCAAGATAGGCACCGTCTCCACGCCAGCTGATGGTAGTCTCTTTTGCATCAAATGGACTTAGGACTCCTTCATCTACTTTCTCGGGCATTGTTGGATCCCGTAGTGCTCTGGCTTTCTTCCCTTTGAACTGGGTCTCTTGCTTTCCCCAGCCAACAGAGACATGATTCGATGCTTTGAGATCATCAGCCGTAAGCGTTATATCTGTCACGCCTTCAAATTCCCTGGTCATGTAAAGCAAAGTATTCGCTCTTGTAGTAATGGCAAGCAATTCTTCGTCCGGAGACCATGCTGCAGCCGAAATACCAGCATCGACAGATCCTACAATTTCAATCTTCTCTTCGCCTTGCTGTGGCTCTTCTCGAACAATGATGAGATCGCCACCGGCTAGGACAAGACATGCTGTTAAGGAATCTGAAAAGTATTTGAGGTCCAAGATCCGGTCACACTCGAGATCTGGAAGTGGACACGGTGCATCCCAGGAAGCGATGGGTTGCAGTGTCGTTTCATACTTCTTCCACCGTTTTAGTTCAAGAAGTACATTGTCTTTTGTAGGCCCAAAAGCGCAAATAAGGCTATCGCTTGCTACATCCCATGCGGATGCTGTTAGCTCTAACCCAGGTGGGCTTTTTACTAAAGAGCGATGAATATTTCTCAGGTTCCGCATTACTCTGTATAAGTTTAATTCATCATCTTCAACTATGTGCTGGCTTGCATTGCATTTACGGAGGTTAAAAGATTTTAAGATTTTTGTGTTTAAAGCCTGCGAAAGTCTTGGCACCAAACTTTCGGGTGCAGTGTGGATAATCAAGTTTAAGCCACGTGGAAACGTGCTCTTTGTTTTGGTAAAAATGAGTTCATTGCCGGCTAGTAAAGCTTGTACATTTACATCAGGGACACAGTGAATAAAGAGCCCACTTCCTCTCAATCACGGTAAAAACCCCAATGTATGTGTCTTGACCCCAGTCCCCCAAGCGACCAATGGACCTATTTGTTCTTCTTCGTTTGCCAGACTGTAGAATGTTAGTACCGAAGCCATAGCTTATCCAGCGGCGAATCCTACCAGCAAGGCCGAATGGCAAACTAAAGAAAAAAGCTGTCTCCAGTTAGCCAATTGGTCCTCACGAGTAGAGTCTTATCACATACCCATGGTTCCCCAGTACCGTATGGCGAAATACTTGGTCTTAGGGTTGAAAGGAATACCGCTTAGAGGACCTTCAGGATAATGGTAGGGACTTGAGAGGCGTGCAGCGGAGGTTCGAAAGCCACGGCTGGCGATCATTGATGGTGCCTTCGAGGCCCGGATTGCCGTACGTGAGAGCATCTATATCGTCAACACCACCATATCTTGCTGTATAACGCTTTCTTAGGACAGTCCTACCTTGTCTGTTGATGGATATTCGTGCGGTTGCTTGACACATGGGGATTCAATGACGGTGGAGTAGACCTCCGCGCCTGGTAAGGCTTAGCGCAATGCACCCCGGGTTCGGCCCACTATTTGATTTGAAGATCGAAGAAACTTAGACAGTCTTTAAATCTTTATGGAAATTTGATAAAAGCAACTCCACAGCCCATTGACAACATCCATACTCACAATTCTATCCTGCGCTGCACAGCTCTACGGACCACAGGCCACTATGGCCGCCCGTCGCACCCTCACCTCCATATCCTCACGCTTGTCGCCAAATCAGCCATTATGCCGAACATCTAGACAGATTTTTCCTCGAAGAACCCAACATACTTCCTCTTCTACCTCCGCAATCGCCTACAAAGCTCTGCACCGTCGCATTAATCCTCTCCCAGTCACCGAGTCGCTCCCCGCATGGTCTGCACCAGCCGCCGTCTCCTCGATCCTCTACGAAACGCCCCTACCTTCACAGCTTCCTCCTAAGCGACATATACTCAATTGCATCGTCCAGAATGAACCCGGTGTCCTATCTCGTGTGTCCGGTATCTTAGCCGCGCGGGGTTTCAACATCGACAGCTTGGTGGTATGTAATACGGACGTGGCAGATCTATCGCGCATGACCATCGTGTTAACGGGTCAAGATGGCGTTGTCGAGCAAGCAAGGCGGCAATTGGAAGACTTGGTCCCCGTTTGGGCCGTCTTAGATTATACAGCAGCCCCTCTTGTGCAGAGGGAGCTCCTGCTCGCGAAAGTCTCATTGCTGGGACCTGAACACTACGCAGATCTCTCGGCGTATCACAGGGGGATAACTGTGGAAGGCAAGTCGAAAGCCGAGGCAGTTGAGGCGGCGGCGGCAGCTGAAGAACCAAGGCAGCAGCAAGGTAATGGTAATGACTATCACCCCAATAAGCTGGCAGCTAGTCAGGCTTTGAGGCATAAGCACGAACATCTAACTCATGTCACGCATTTGACACATCAATTTGGGGGGAAGGTGTTGGATATAAGTACGAAAAACTGCATTGTGGAAGTGTAAGTATAAGTATTCAAAGTCAATGGCTGGACCAACTCATTCTAATATGTATTTAATAGGTCCGCGAAACCTGCAAGGATAGATGCCTTCTTGAAACTCATAGCCCCCTTCGGCATCCTGGAGTGCGCACGTACAGGTCTCATGGCTATGCCTCGATCACCTCTTCAGGCTGCGAGCGAGGATATTGAGCGTGATGCAGGTGACTTGGTAGATGCAAGCACCCTTCCTCCGGGATAGAATACAAAAATGGTCTGCTCCGATATTCCCCAATCTAGCGATGGCGTTTACATTTGGGGATTTTGAAGGTGGCTTGATTGGAAAGTAGATGGAATTGCATGATATGTAAATATTGCTGCCACCGTGGCAGATATTGAGATATCTTATTGATCTCGTACATGAAAGGGATTTGTTTCTCAATATATGAAGCGACCACCGTGTACTGCTGAACTCCTCGACGCCATACAATCGCAAAGATGTATCTTGAAGCCCAGTAGCCCGCTCCATATTTCAGTCATATTACTTACAGCCGTCTCCAGGACCCCATTCCCGTCACTTCTCTTCTCCTAACTCCATCATCTATATCCTCACACCGGCCCCCACGCCCCTCCCCAAAAACCACACCTTCTCCCTCCACCTCCCCACCCCAACCACAACATCAGCCCTCGCATCCAACTTCAACCTCCCCCCCACCGCCTCCCTCACAGCCTCATATCCCACCCCCGTAATATCCCAATCCACCGGCAACTTCGGACTCTCACTCACACCCGGCGGCACCTCGAACGGCAGGTCATAAAAAATCGTGCCAACAGGCTCGGTGTGGTTGTAGAATGCGGTAGCGTTTAGAAAGGAGATTATCATGGTGGAGTGCGGGAGCGGGGAGAGGAGGGTGAATGTTGCGGTGGAGGTGAGGAGGTGGAATGTTGCGTCGTCGATGAATCTGGGGGCGTGGGGATCGCGGTCGGGGTCGGGGTCTGGATTGGTGGGATTGGAGGGGTCGCGGTTGGGGTTTTTGGGAGGCGTGAGTTGGGGTGTTGGGATGTCGATTGAGAAGTTGGAGAGGGCGTGGCCGAGAGAGGGTTGATGAGGGATGCTTCCGGTGTGGGCTTTGAGGGTTATGCTTGTGTTGAAACCTAGGTTCGTTAGATCAATAGGGAACGAGGATGGGGATGGCAGGGGAAGGGGACTGACCGGATATGTATTGGGAGAGCAGCTCGGCACCTTGAGCCAGTCCTTTTGGTGTTTTGGGGTCCCAAAGGGCTTCAACGAGGATGTTATGGTTTTTACCAGGTACGACGGCAACGTCGCGAGCTGTAGCATGGCCTATCTCGGTGCCATTGCTTAGGAGCTTGATGTTAACATATGGAACCATAGCAGAGTACTCTGTGGGATTGGTGATATTGATTTTGGCTTCAAAAGAAAGCGTTGATCTCGTTGTGTCCAATATTCGTAAAGACCCAATCTGAGGCGAGAAGCCTTTGAGATTGCCGCCAGATATTGCTGGATCACAGATCATCAGCATTGTAGATGACATAGATATCGCTAGCATACGTTGCATAAAGAAGCGGTTCACTAACGCTTGACAAACACCTTGCCCTCTGCTGGTATATCACGAACCACAAATTTCCCAAGCGCCGTTTCCGTTTCGACATCAACTTCAGCTTTTACTCCCAGTACTACCTTCTTCCCTCCAAATACCAAATCTTGCACTACGTCTTGAAAAACATCATTATCGGTGATGTCCAGAGGGGCATTCTTCACCACTGAATCTACCGCCAGCCCAGCCTCGACATCACCATGCGCCTCGATCCGGGTCGAATTGGCTTTCTGCCATTTCCTGAGGTCAAGGCGGCCGAGTTTCTTCTTGTGATAGTATACGTCTGCATCTGCACGTACCCGACCAACATCAATTGGAAAGTTCATCTCTTTTGGGAGGCCCACGAGAGCTTTCACGATCGCGGATATCCTTGGGGAAGCTTCAGGTGCGCCAGGCTCAGCGAAAGGATCGGGTAAGCTGAAGTGTACGTCCGCGAGAGAGAAATTCCGAATCAGGCTCCCCACCGTCTTTCCAGGAAAGGGGACTGGCACAGTGACACTCTTGACAAGATCTGTTACCCAATCTGGTGTATCGTCTGAAGGTGCATCCGAGCCACGAACAAATACAGTCGTTTCATCACCGCGAATGTAATCTCCTAATAGAGTGTCGAGTGGTGACTTTTCCGTCTGTGGACATATAGCTAGTAAAGTTGGAGGCAATTCTCGGATGAAACCTCCAACTTGAACTTTGACATCTTTCTTAGGCTCCACGTGGATCTCCTCCGTAGTAGCATCTGCAAGTCGAATATACGGCTCCTCGGGCGCGCAATTCGGGACCAGGATGTCGAAGCCCAGAGGTGGTACGCTGAATTTGACTGGGTAGTCGTTCGTCAGGTCTAACGAGACATCTGCGGCCATGCCCCTTTCCTCGTTGGGTAGCTTGATTTCATGGAAGTTGAGCTTCGTTATGTTGAATTTAGGCATCGCGGGTATCTCATTCCCTGAGAAAACATGATATTGTCAGCCTGAAACTCTCCAGTAGAAAGACATTCGCCCAAATCACAGTAAGACTGACCATTAAATACGATCGTTTGCGCAAGACTCTGCGTGCCTAGGCCAAAGATACCTGATTTTAACGGCACGTCTGCAACCCCTCTTACACTGATCTGCCCTGTCCTACCCTCGATCCAATCCATCGCCATCCTCCGTATACCGTCAAGATCGCCGGCTGATAGGTCGCTCAGGAAATCGATGTGTGTTGTGTGGCCATCCCTAATATCCACCACAATGGGCGGGACGTCCGCAGTCCCGAGTAGAATGTCATCATATTCCGGCAAATAAACCTGCACCTTCGATTTTCCACTCTCCGCTTTTCTTGCAATCCATGTGCCTGCACGGCCTAGATCCCTAACTGGTTTCTTATGCACCCTTGACCCATCAAGTGTAAAGTCTCCTTGTATTCTCGCTCTTACTCCCGTCGCTGTAAAAGAATCGATTGACAGATTGGTGGGCTCAAAAACCATGGCCTCCTTCGCATACTCCTCCATCACCGCCGGCGCTGCGAAACCCAAGCATAGTATAACAATAATTACAGGGCCCAAAATCGATAAAGCAATAATTGTAGGCCATCGTGTGGAGTTTTTCTTGCTTGATCTTCCAAATTGTAGGGATCTTAACGAGGAGGCAGCAGGCGAATTTGCTTCGCCGTTGGTCTCTCCAGGAATCGGTGGCGCGTCGCCATAGTCCCTTTCACCAGCGTCCCGTGAGAGCAATGGAGTCGACTCGTTTGATTCCCTCGACTCTTCTGAACGTTTGGATCTCGTAGATGCCTTCGATCTTTGTGATTGAGGTCGTTCAGACCTGGATTCCTCGGCGCCCTCTCCACTTAGAAGCGGCTCAGTTGCTTCGTCGGGCATGGTGCTACAGGGTGTGGTTCATTTGTCTATACAGCGCTAAGGAAACGGCAATGGAGAGACAGTATAAGTCAAAAGATGAAAAAGGTATTGAGGCGGCAAAGAGAGACGTGGAGTACAAGGAATGTAGTTGTTGTTGGCGCTTGTGAAGTAGATGCTATCGCCAATCAAGGTCCCGCAGCAGCCTGGACCTGATGACGATTTCACCCAGCTTTCATAAGTCTTGGCATTGAATGCATAAGTCTCAGATCTCTTTCCCCACCATCTTCAATTGACCATAGGTATCTTCATTTGACAATACGCAGTACTCTAGGACTCCCTTCCCTCCCCGGCAGAAGCCAGTCCAAGTTCCACACCTGCGATATAGCAACTGTTCTACTCCTGAATCCCGCATCCATCTCCACAATGCCTCCCACTCGAGCCCCCATCCGATGTCTTCGAGAGCTTTCAAAGCTCCACAACCTCCCCCGCCGTCGACCCTACTCCACTCCTCCTCCCTCTCCTTCTCCTCCAACCTCCCCCTTCGCCCCTCGCCACCTCCTCTCCATAGCCGACCTCACCCCCGCTGAACTAACAACCCTAATCCTCAACGCCTATACCCACAAACAGACCCTCAAATCAGGCCTCCGACTCCACCACTCCCTCTCCACATCCCTCTCCGGCAAAACAGTCGCCATGACATTCAACAAACGCTCCACCCGCACGCGCGTCAGTACCGAAGGCGCCGTCGCATCTCTAGGAGGCCATCCCATGTTCCTGGGGAAGGAAGATATCCAATTAGGCGTTAATGAATCTCTATATGACACGTCCGTGGTGATCAGTTCGATGGTATCAGCATGGTTTGCCCGAGTGGGCCCGCATAGTGATGTAGCGGAGATTGCGAAGAATAGTTCCGTGCCAGTTATCAATGCGTTGAGTGATGATTTCCATCCGTTGCAGACGATTGCGGATTTCTTGACTATACACGAGGTGTTTCATGCGGATCGGATGCGAGAGGGAGCGCAGAATAAGGGATTGGGGCTGGAGGGATTGAAGATTGCATGGGTGGGGGACGCGAATAATGTTCTGTAAGTGCCCCATCCTCTATCTATCCACCCTGTCTTCTGCATGGCTCTATGCTAACAAACATAGATACGACCTCGCCATCGCCTCCCTCAAACTCGGCGTCCACATCTCCATCGCAACTCCCAAAACCCACTCCATCCCCCCCCCCATGCTCTCCCTCATCCGCTCCTCCACCACCACCACCCCCACCCCCGGAACCATAACCACCACCAACATCCCCTCCGAAGCCGTCCACAACGCCGACATCCTCGTCACCGACACCTGGGTCTCCATGGGCCAGGAACACGAGAAAGCTGCCCGTCTAGCCGCCTTTCAAGGTTTCCAGATCACAAAAGAATTAGCAGAAAAGGGCGGGGCGAAGGAGGGGTGGCGGTTTATGCATTGCTTGCCTAGGAAGAAGGAGGAGGTTAGTGATGAGGTTTTTTACGATCAGGGGAGGAGTTTGGTGTGGAGGGAGGCGGAGAATAGGCTTTGGGCGGCGCTGGCGGTGTTGGAGGGGTTTGTGGTGAATAGGGGGAAGATTGAGGGGAGTGGTCGAGGATAAGACAGAAAAGGGGTGGAGAGGTTGATAGGAGACATCGCTCTTCATCGGATTGTGCATATGATTTATTGAGTGTACATATGGATATTTGGATGGATCTGTGGCGCGTTATTGGAAAGCGAGACTAAGATACCATTGCAGCGTGGAGCTGAAAAGTCATTTACACTGTCATCTAAAAAGGTCTTCGAAACAAAAGCCTGAAGAGAAGGAGAAAAGGGATAGTAAGACACCGTTGAGGCATCGAGCCCAGAGCAGCTTATTATCATATTTACCGGAGGGATGGGCTATTGATCAAAGCAGAAAAGTGCCTAAATTGTTCAATGAATCAAGATATGGCACACAGCATTACCTATGTCAATGAGCACAAAAACAGTAATTTTGTCTAGATTAGAAGCAATTCTCCATCCCAGAGATGCTGCACTAAACAATGAGCACGATATACGTAATTTGTATCAACTTTCCCTGGAGCTGTTGGGGGTGGGGGGGCAAGACGCTGCAAATGGCGAGATTCGGTTCTCTCAAGAAAACACAACAGTGAAAGAAAGAAAAAGAGGGGGAGAAAAGAGAGAAAAAAACCAATTCAGTGGAAATCGATAGCGCATGAAAGACGCGTTTCGTCTTCGTGCAATGAGAGTGGTACAGCAGAATGATTGAATGGACAGCGGAAAGGGTGGGTAACGAGAATATTTCTTCTTTGAAATAGATATCCTATCTAGTAGTGGAGCGTGGATATAATGATTTTCATTGTGGTAGAAGTAGTGATAGATGTAGTAACAGTTTCCTTTCTCACTGCCACCTGCTCAGGGTCTCGCTCCAGCTTGGGCGAAGATTGCTTGGCTGCATGTAGGCATACGTATCTTCTGGGTGAAGAGACTTTCTTTATACTAAGCTTTGAATGTTTTGTGGACTGGTTAGGCACTCTGACAGTGCTTCTTGGAATTCATGGTATTGATAGCTCCTTTGGGTTAGGGGCCGGCTGTCATGGCTAGGACATTATCAGTGCGCAAGCAGGCACTGAAACTTTTTGGCAGAAGCAGACTTCTGATGAGCGAGGAGCGGGGTATAGTACGGTTCAGTCGGTAGAGTACGGCAGGCAGGCAGGGTATGATGGTACATCCAATCGTGCCAAGAGCTGGGTCCAACGAAGTATCAATTGGATCGGAGATGTAAAACGCGGTATCAGGCTCGGGACCTCACGGCGAGGGATGACGAATGTGCAACTTCTATTAGCAGCTTAGATACTCTCCCACTAAGCAAAAGGCATGGAACGAGAAGACGGCGACCCTTCTGATAAGGTAAGACGTGTCGGAGAGATTATCATATTTGATACTTTATTAAAACATTCAAAGCCCATATCGAGATAGAACTGATGACCTTCAAGGCTTAAATGCCTGTCGGTAGGGTTACTCTCCGGTAAATATCCCGTAGCCTGTCCAGATAGCGGAGCTGAACAGCGGAACTGGAGACCCTCTGCAATAGCTTGTGGGTCACTGCCGGTCACGAAGAAAATTGAGAGGCTTCTTCTGTCGAAGCACGCAGGCTCTCAAGCAACTGCTTTATCGCCTGGGCAAATTTATAGTGTATTATTCTTCTGTCGAAGTATGCAGGCTTTTAAACACCTGTTTAATCTCTTGGGCAGGTTTATAGTGTATTATTCTCTTGTCGAAGCATGCAGGCTTTCGAGCACCTGCTTCATCTCCTGAACAGGTTTGAAGTGTATCATTCTTCTGTCGGACCACTTATCTACCTCGGCCGTCCTGGAATGGAAGCTCCAAAAAAGCTAGAGTCAAATGTCTAGTTAGCTGTTTGTGTTGTACTGTCGGCTGTTATCAGGAAATAAGAATGAAACTCTGGATCCGGCAAACACTCCCTGTCAAGGGTCTTATTTTTCTATAACGGCGGTGCAGTCTATTGACATTGGAATTGATAGAGTTAAGGAGAATGTGAGATGTGTAGTGCTTGTCTCGATTGTTTACCTCGGTTATCATGACATGGGTGTAATCATCCGGCAATTGCAAGTCAGGTACGCACGGTGGAAAGTAAAAATAATGCGGTGTCCATCCCCTTTGGTAACGGAGAGGGAAACATCCGCTCACGCTTGTGCCTGGTTTCAAAACTCATTCGCAAGATAGTCATGCCAGCAGCTGTACCATGGTTGAGACTTCTTAGATTTCCTAGCGTAGTGAAAGTCGACGCGAGGTCTCGACGATGGCTTGTGGCCCATTGCCAGAACGGGTTCTACCAAAACAATTCTTGACGAATTACCCTTTTGGCCAACACGGTCGCAGACGGTTGCGATCATGGTCGCAGTCTCGGAGCTCTTCAATTGAAGCTCTTGAAGCTCCTGGTTGCAGGTGACAGCTTGTCTACGTGGCAGGAGGATATGGCCCTCTCCTTTAGCATCGTTGTGGAGTCTGGCTTCGCTTTATGCCGTGGAGTGGGGTGCAGTAGTGATGCATGTTGCGTTATGTCTGCATCATTGGCGCTTGAGTGCATAAACCTTTCTAACATGTCAATTCGGGCCTTTTGGGACCTCTGATGGTGCGAGGAAGGGGCCTGAAACTGGTGTTAGAGTTGCTCTTTGGTGGAGACATAGTGATGGCTTTGCTCTGATTGCATTTCGCCCTCGCTGGTGTCTTCGTCAGATTTAAACCATTCACCCCGTTTTTTTATATTAATTCACTTGGCCGGTAGCGAGAAGTCCATGAGTACTAATGGCCGTTGTTTCTGTCTCGTCATGTTGTTCCTGTGCCTGCGTGCTACATGCCCCTGCAGCCCAAAGCCATCAAAGCAGCGTGAAAGTCAGTTCTCAGTCCTGCGTCTGCCCAGACCCCATCAGCAAGCCTTTAATCCAGCTCGAGATTAAAGGGTTTAGTGATCTGCAAGGCACTTGGGGTCCGCAGAATGGGGCTCGCTCCCGCATCTAAGTCTCTCTAGGCTTCCTGATTGGGAGAATAGGAAGGCTCGTGAGTACCAGCGTCGTTGCTTCTTCGGGCAACTGCCCCTGTTGATCATCGTTGCGACAGTCTTTAGATATACTTCGACTGTGAATAGACTTTACCTGTCATCTGCTATTCGGTCATATGGGTGGATCTCTCATGCAATATGATCTGTGACGGGAGATTTGGCTTCAGACGGTTCATCTAAGAACGACATTTGTTACTTAAAAGGGTTGTATGGAGACCTGGTTGAAAGAGCAGACTCTGGAGACGACGGTTCCCCTCAGAGCCTGTGGACCAATCGCGACACTGCGCAGCGGTCCGCTCCCAGCCTCTTCCTCATGCGGACAGCGGGTCTTCATCACAGTCTGGTTGACCTACCGGAGAGGCTTCCTGATGAATGAATTACCGTAGACCAATGTACTCCATCACTATCTAAATGATCTGCGCCAAGTCATGGGGGGACCTTGGGGACCTTTGGAAAAAGCCAAATGACTTGATGGGTGGATCATGGGAGAATACGGAAGATAGCAGCGCTTCCAGGAGCGTATCGATTGGAAACTTAACATCACAAACACATAGACAAGTAATAGCAGGCCCAACGGGATCGAGGTAGAAGATGATGTGAAAGCAGGTTATTGAGTACATCTTCATGCATGCCCATGCATATTCTGGCTATGCTGCAGACCGAACCAGTATCGGAGCTTGAATGTTGCAGAATCTGCAGATCGTAGTGAATCTTGCGGCCTTTAGAGCCACCAACTATGGTGGCGAGAGTGGGGAGGCTGGTAGAAAGAGCGCAGGCCGGATACCAGCGTTGGACTGATAGGATGAGGCCTTGCGGGGCTGGAAACGGTCGGGCGCTGAAGCAGCGGGATGCTTGTGGGAACCAGAGCGGATTGCTTTCGTACTTTAGTGATGTCAAATGCGCATGCGAAGGCTTGCAACCATTGGCAAGCCATTGATGCTGTTTCTCGTCTGCAGCTGCATTGCGAAAGAAAAAGGTCCCCGGCTATGTTTGGGGCTCCCTTCTGCTCGCCGAGATCTAAGGCAGGGGTATCCTTGGGGGGGGAAGGGGGTTTGTTAGTAGCGATCTTCTAGTTGGTTCTCGGGGAGACGGTAATGGGTGCCCGGCGGCCGATGCCTCTTTGGCTGCACGCATCTCGCCGTTCAGATCTGGGTCGATAGACAGTGGGATCGGTGTGATCTGGGGTGTAGCTCACTGCACACATCAAGTCATCATCACCATCATCATCAGGAAGGACATATTCTTCCTGTGGTGTTGTTGCCGCTGAAAACAGCTGTAAGTTCATGCAGGACTTATGCGCGGACGGCATGGCGCAGACGTCAAGAATGCATTTGGGTAGCACGAGGGGGACAGACGAGCTGATGCCAGGGCGATAGGGAGGGGGGGCAAATGGGGGGGGGGCTCTTGGGGGCGGTGGTGGACCAATAACAGAAGCCTTTAGGGCCGGCAATTCATTACGATCCACTCTCCAGGGTGGGATCGCCCCTAAGGGTTGCAGGGTTGTGGACATCTGATTCGCATCTTCGCAGCTTCGCATCTCCCACAGCACACAAGGGAGCAGACCATCCAATAACAGTTTGAGGTTTGATTGACTACTTTAGTAACCGTTTGCCAGTCAAGTGGGAGAATTAATTCAGAAAACGGGGGAGGGATTAGAGGGATTAGAGGGATTAGTGCCGGTCGACTGTTCTCGGCTCACTTGACCCTTCAGACCTAAGGTACCTCCCTAGCTAACCGATGTACAGTTAAGGGAAAGTACGAGTTACGCTATGCACCAGCAGCTCCTCTGTCACAGTTCACTCTCTGATCACACCAGACAGCAAGAGGGCAATGCCAACCAAACCTTGTGAAATGAACCCTCGAATTTCCCTTCTGCTCCTCTCTCCGAGCTTGTGGTGGAGACTACGCAAGAGAGCGTGCACAGTCTCTTGTTCAGTTCTAGTCGTCTAAGAATAAGTAGCTAGTAAATCCTGTTTTAATTAGAAAGGCTTTCCCAAGAATCCCAATTCTTCGTCAGGGTTGTTTGGATTCTACTCGTAATCAATCAAATGAGTGTTGCCCGCCATCACAAAATTTTATTCCACGCCTTCAGCACTTATGAAACTGGCGATCCCACGGTAAAGGGCTGTTCCGCTCCTTCCCCCCAAGCCATACCTGGTAGTAATCCCACTCTCCCCATAGTCGACGGGAGCTAGCCTCCACTAGGAGGATAGGGCCACGAGTGAAATTGTTGGCTTCACAGAGCCTGAGCATTGCGATCGTCCGCACCCCTGTGCTGTTCTGCCGGCAATTCTGCGAGGACCGGTAGCCTGGGGAGGAAAGCTCAGAGTTACTAAGGTCTGGTCGGGACTGTGCAAAAACAATTCAATCCACCTTCCACGCCACTGGTCAATGGTCAATCCACCAATTCACATGCACCTCACCAGCGCACTGACAGTCTCATCAATTCATCCACCTGCGCTCTGACGGTCCTCCTCCCTCCACTCTCCTTGCGTGAACCCATCTTCACGGTCTCAACACAAATCTCTACGCCGCACTACGATACAACTCCTCCTTCAGACCCATCATCAGGTCTAACAGGCAATTGCTGGTCGATCTATACAGAATCCCCCAGGCAGGGCCCCATCTTGACGACCACAACACCACGTCACGCCTGCGTGAAAACACGCCGAACACGCTCAAGAATGGTGGTCTAATTATTTACAATTAATTGGGCAAAAAGATCTATACCTGACGTGGTTTGGTTCGAGTGGTCTGCACGCAAAAGCCCAGCATTCTTCACACTGGTTCCATTCCTTGCCTGAAAACATCCTCGATATCCCTACATACGCAGACCCTTGGTCGACTGCAGCCCATTTAATCAATGGTACAATTGAGTTCAGAGGATTCATGATTGGAGCAGCTTACCAAACTTTTTTTGTCAGTTGCGACCTCCTGAGCAGCTTCGACGTCGGCAGGAAAGGCCGGCTAGCTGCCGCTTCTCGTCCTATGATACTCTTCTCCGAGCAATGATGGCGAACACGATGGAGCAAAAATCGCATCCAAGCATTTACGTTGCGCCACTTCAGATAAACAAGGACATGTCGCGTGCCACAAGCAGAGCTTCAGAGCGGCCACAGACTTCACAAAGCAATTGGGACCGTGCATATACACCCCACTCGAATGGACAAATGACCCCACCTATGACACCTTCTGAGGCGAGCTTTGAACCTCATGCTGACTTTCAGACTTATCTGCGAGCCTTCTATCCCTATCACCCAACGTGCGATGACACCACCTCAACTGTCACCCTCCCATTGAACATAGGAGACATCATCCTTGTGCACTCAATCCACACCAATGGATGGGCAGACGGCACACTATTAACGTCAGGTGCTCGAGGATGGCTTCCAACGAATTATTGCGAAGGCTATGAGAGTGAAAGGATACATAGTCTCATGAAAGCGTTGACCATTTTTTGGGATCTGGTCAAAGGAAGCAGTGTTGGGGGTCTGCGCGTTTTTCGCCACGCAGATTACGTTCGCGGTCTTATCGCGGGTGTGCGATGTTTACTGGTTCGTATTCCAATTTCTGATCTTCCTACAACACAATCAGCGGCACTAACAATTTACAGGACAAGACAGGTTGCCTCAACAGGGATTCAAACTTGGTGCAGTCTCGAGACTCAATACGCAAGTATCGTAAGGCGCTGCTTTCAGACCTCACATCCTTCGTGAGAATTGCCAAAGGCCTGGAAAACCTTTTAGATAATGCGTCTGGCAATCTGGATGTGGTAATAGACTTGGACGAGATGGTGATGAAGGCGTTTAAGATGGTGACACGGGCTGTCAAATTCCTGGACATCTGGGAAGAGCTTATGCGCAGCACTGACACATCTGCGGATAATATGCACGTCCCGCCTACGCCTCCTGCAGACCACACCGAATTTGGTCACGCAGAGAATAAGGTCGAATTCCAGCCGGCCATAGTCGGTCGTAATTCGCTGGTAAGAATGAGCAATGCAAGGGAACACGAAGGCCAGAGTAGGCTGCCACCACGCTATCGACGCTCATCGCAAACATATGTTCGGCCTGGAAGCTCTAATTCATGCAGACAATCTTACAGGCCCCCGTCTACCCAAGCGAATCGAGATTCCGTTGCTCACAGAGTTTCCTGCAGCATACACCCAGGATCGCGAAATTTAGCTTCTGAGAAGCTAGGCGAACTGCATAACAACTTCCTGACATGTCTTGGCTATTTCATCGGTTTGCATATACAATCGAGGTCATCAGCCGAAGTCCTTCTCATCGCGAAGCGTTCTGTCATCTCATGTCGTGACATGCTAGAACTTGTCGGCGAGGTATGGGAACGTGACTGGAGACGTTCGGCGGCGCTTCAAGCAGCGCGAGAAGACATGTATAGCAAGATTACTGACCTCGCCGAGGCGGCTCGAGACGTATTCAAGCCTCTACGATCAGAAGAAGACGATGAAACCCTAATGCCCGCTGAAGGCAAACCACTAGTGGAAGCCGCGACAGCTTGTGTGCGAGCTGCTGGAGAATGCGTCGCCGAGTCACGGTTTGTCATTGATCGCATAGGGGACTTTGACTTCGAACACCCGGGTCTTAGTGCATCGGACATGGAAAAGGAGACTCTCGCGGCAGGCGATGCTGTGTCCGCTGTGGAGGAAGAGCAGCAATCTGTCACTACAGCCCCATCTGTCACAACAGAATCTGTCGCGACCGAGTCCGTCGCCACAGAACGCTTTCCAATACCCCCAGAACCTACCATGGAGCCGCCTCCACCACCTGCACACTTACCCGAACAGCATTTGCCTATAGCATCGGAGATGCTCGCCATGCCCTCTTCGACAGAATTGACATCTGATGCTGGCCTTAGTGATCGAGTTTCGAAGCAGTCAACCGCAGATCAACTACTCGCTCCCTTAATTGCAGTCGCGCAGTTATCGCTATCTCAAGGGGACCAATGTGCCTCGCCTCAATCGTCAACTGGTAGTGGAGGTGATGGTCAGACTTCGAGCCGGCCGCGGACAAATAGCCTGGATGCTTCAAGTGGTGAGAGCACCACATACATTGGCGGCATACCAGATTCAGACAACGGCTCTGCCTCGACTCGTGGTACATCACCAGATGCGACCCTCGTTAGCAGCTTAGCCGGAACGTCGTTTTGCAATATCTCTACCGACAGCCAGTCAACCCTCTATGAAGAAGTGGAGGACGATGAGGCTAAGGTACTGGAGAAGACCTTCGCTCACGAGCTTATCTACAACAAGGAGGGTTTGATCACCGGCGGCACCTTACCGGCTCTGATTGAGCGCCTTACCACTCATGATTCCACTCCAGACGCAACCTTCGTCTCAACATTCTATCTGACATTCCGGCTTTTTGCCACGCCTGTTGCATTCGCTCAGGCGTTGATCGATAGATTCCAATATGTCGCCGACAGCCCGCGCATCGCTGGCCCCGTGCGACTACGCGTGTATAACGTGTTCAAGGGTTGGCTCGAATCACACTGGCGAAATGATTGCGACAACCCTGCGCTTGACCTGATCCTACCCTTCGCGAACCGACAGCTACAAATTATACTCCCTACAGCTGGCAAGCGTCTTGCTACTTTGGCGACAAAGGTGACCGCCGCCAATGGACCCTTGGTGCCTAGATTAGTCTCGTCCATGGGAAAGACCAATACCTCGATAGCGCAGTATATTGCACCAGATGCGCCTATTCCAGCGCCAGTCATCACCAAGAGTCAATTGACAGCTTTGAAGCACTGGAAGCACGGTGGTGCCAATATTAGTATCTTAGATTTCGATCCTCTCGAACTTGCCCGCCAATTTACCATTAAGGAGTCTCAGATCTTCTGTTCCATCTTACCGGAAGAACTTCTTGCAACGGAATGGATGAAAAAGTCGGGTTCAATGGCCGTCAATGTTCGGGCTATGTCGAGGCTGTCAACGGATCTCACCAACCTGGTTGCGGATTCTATCCTTCAATTGGAAGATCCTAAGAAACGAGCCGTTATTATCAAGCAATGGGTAAAGATCGCCAACAGATTCTTGGACCTGGCCAATTATGACTCGCTAATGGCTATCATCTGTGCTCTCGATTCTTCCACCATCCTTCGCCTCAAGCGGACCTGGGAGCTAGTCTCAACAAAGACCAAGGCTACTTTGGATCACCTCAAGAGCGTAGTTGACATCTCAAGGAACTATACTGTGCTTCGTCAAAGGCTTCAACACCATGTACCACCGTGCTTGCCGTTCGTGGGTACCTATCTCACTGATCTGACTTTCGTGGATGTTGGAAACCAGACAACTCGTCAACTCCCGGGTGAAGGCGTTGAAGAGAGCAAATCCGTCATCAACTTCGACAAGCATATGAAGACGGCAAAGATTATCAGCGAGCTTCAGAGGTTCCAAATTCCATACCGATTCACCGAGATCCCCGAGCTGCAAACCTGGATGCAAGACCAGCTCGTGCGGGTTCGAACTTCGGATGAATGCAACATGACCAACCACTACCGACGTTCCCTACTACTAGAGCCACGGGAACAGGTACATATGAAACAGTCGCCCGTCGAGTCTCAACCTTCAACATCTTCTGGCAAAGACAAATTCGAAATTTTCGGCCTGGGCTGGACACACCATTCTAAAGAAAAGATTGCCACTACGCCTCTATCATGAACTCGATCCTTACTCCGATTTCCTTTACATGTTTACATCCCATTCAGGCGTATGGGGCGGCGGACACCAAAAATGATACCCGTATACAGGGCGGCGCCCACATGCATGCATCATCGATTATTCTAAATCTTCTTGTACAGCTTTTGTGTGTATGAAGCTTTGTGTATATTCTAGGTCACTCTATGTATCATATGTGACGGCATTGCTGGTGCATTGCTTGGTGTTTCTATATGGACAGAGGCTCAGGCCCACAAAAGTTTTCTCAGGCTTTTGTACCATACAAGAGCAGGGGCTTTCATGATGATATGGGGCTTTTGCTTGCATGCGAGCAGAGAAGTTTTAATACGGTGTTAGTGGGCGAAGCTTAAAAGCTTTTGGGGTATACCACATAGCTAGGAGACCACGTATTTAGCATTATGAATGACGAGATATTTTAGAAAACGGACCTATACATTTCGTAACGAGAAGATAGTAAACTTTCTACACTCCCGAACAGCTCCTAACACCGCCAAGCCATCCATCTCCCATAAGGCTGAATATTTTCCACTTCCATCTAAAATGCGACCGGCTCTACCGCTCCTCTACCGCCTGCAAAACACCTCCTTCCCAATAAAATGAAAGCTCTACCTCGCCGTCCTAAACCCTCTCTTCAATCTTCCTTCTTCGCATCCCAACCTACCCTCTTCCAACCCTACCGAGCCATCTCCAACCCCTCCCACACCACCCGCCTCGACCGCGCCTATGAACTTCACGGCCGCCGCGAAAATCTCCGTGAGCGCATCCACGCCGAACGTGTTGCCAGACGCGAAGATTGGTTCCTGGGCCCGCTTGCTCCGAGGCGGGATGCGGGGATGAAGGGAAAGGAGGTGGGTGTTGTGGAGATGTCGTATCATTTAGGGGGGGGGGAGGAGAAGAGGAAGAAGGATGGGGAGACTTTTGCGAAGGCTGTGGGGGAGGGTATAGGGACGCGGATGGGGAAGGGGAAGAGGAAGGCGAAGGCGAAGGTGAGGGAGAGGTTGGGGGAGGGGAAGGAGGCGCTGGGGAGGAGAAGGGGGAAGTGGTGTAGTTGGGAGGAAAGTCTGGTGGAGGTGGGGGATCGGATTGTTATTGTTGGGAAGGGGGGGGTGGAGGAGAGGGATAGGGGGATGATTGGGGAGGTGATCGAGGTTAGGAAGGTGGAGGGGGAGGTTGTTGTTGAGGGGTTGAATATGGTAAGTCTGAGGGATCTTCTTTTGGTTGTTTACAGATTTCTTTGTGGAAAGGAGCTTGGGGTGTTTCGTGGCTTTTTGAAACCCTCAGCTTTCAATTGGCGTTTATACTTGAGATCCCCCGTTACTATCGGTATACATACTAACAGAACAATTTTTCCAGGCTGACGTCGAAATCCCGGACTCCCTCCATGCCGCCGACAAGATGACCCCCCCTAACCGCACCGTTTCCCTTCCCATCCCATTTGCTTCCGTCCGCCTTATCCACCCACTCATCTATAATGACGTCTACCGCGACTGCATCATTGAAAAACTAGTCCGCCTCCCCAACGACTCCCGCCGCTACATCGCTAATTCCCAAACCTTCTCCCCCACCGGCTCTCTTATTGAAATACCTTGGCCAGAGAAAAAAGAGGAGGAAGAGGAGAAGGTCGATCACGATGATGATACATTGAGGTATGAAGTTGAAGAGGAGACATGGGTCCCGACACTGTTGAGAGCGCCAATGCCGGAAGGTGTTATCGATGAACTGCGATTTAAATACTCTAGACACCGTACGCGTCACGAACCTGAATATCTGGCGAAGAAACTCGAACGCGAACGCAAAAGAGCGCAATACCAAGCCTGGGCCAAGAGCGGAGGCGGGATGATCATGACTCCCTGGCAGGAAGCGAAAGCTAGAGCCCGGGCCAAAGCAGAGAGCGAGGGTAAGACTGGGCTGAAGGGGAGGATGTTGAAGAAAGTTGTGCTGGTCCGGATCGGGAGGGTCATGAGTGAGAAGGGAATCCAATTGACTGACAAGAGGATGAAAGCTGGCGAGGAGAATTTAGTGCGGGAGGAGGTGTTGGCTTGGGCGGGTGCAGGAGGGGGAAAAGCGAGGAAGAAGGTGCAGGTTGTGGAAGCGAAGGGGGCAGAGGATGGAGAGTGGGAGGATGTGAATGAGGGGGAAGAGTTTGTTGAGATGGACGGACCGGGGAGAGAAAGTGGTGAGGCGAGGTTATAGATGGGTTTGGGTCTGAAAGTATTGTGTATATATGGCTATGTATAGAGGAAAGGAATTACACTACTCTCGCCAATGCCTATACTTCATAAAGAAGCAGTCGTCTCGTAGGAACAGCCATTCATTCATCCTTTCCCTGCCCCGAGAACAGCGGCAAATTTTCTAGTCGAACTGGGCCGCTACCCTTCTTTTTCGCATGGGATGAGATGTTACGGGACGAAGGGTTACATGATGAGAGGGTCTGGGATAAGGAGGTTTGGGAGGTTGAGAGACCATTCGAAGCAATAAACTCGAGGGTCTACAAGAAGATATCATAATGCAGGTAGTGATGATGATGATGGATGGAGGATTGGTCCTTATCCGTTAGGTTGGTCATGGCCTGGCGAAGTAGTAAATATATGTATATGATAATATGTGAGCGACTGCCCTAAGGAGTCGCATAACACCCCTAGAGATACCCTAAAGCCGGTCCCCGAGAGAAGGAGACTTGCGCTAGAATTCCTGCCTTTAGGGAGTAGTTCCATTTGTCTAGGTGACTAATTCTAGGGTATCTCTAGGGGGTAACGGTTTGGCGCGGCTCCTTTGGCGCTTGTTTGTCGCTCGCCTGCTACTTGGAACACTCCCCGCTCAAGTGCATTGTCTTTTGATACTAACCGACATATATTTATAAGATTTTTTTATAAAAGAACGATAATGCAAGGGAGAGCAAAGATGTAATAGCATCAGGATCTTCCTGAACGCAAACACGGAAGCTTCGTCGGTACTTCAGTCCCAAAATAAAGAGAGACTTCCTATTTTCGGATCTCGATCATTCCATTTCTCGAACCCACGCATATATTCCTATATTTACAGTGATCTACTTCTACAATTGGATGCTGGCATTGAGCCTGGCTTTGCTCCCATCGTCGCCTGACTACATATCGCCTTCGCGGAGGTCGACATTAAAGAATGTTATGCCAAACTTGTCAAAATATCTTTCGAGGCTCTTACCCTCGCCCTCATGAGTGGTCCAACCATCATCTCTATGTTTTCCAACTCGAACGAGCAGCTTCCGAGCTATGCCACATTTGCCAAGTGATATGGCGTGGGCTCAACGACCAAACCCTAACTATTACTGAAGAACCTTTCGAAGCTCCTCCTACGCAGGAAACTCCTATTACGAAACCAATCTCAAAGTATCAAGTGCGACACGGAATAAATCGGCGCATGAACAACTACTATGAGACCTCTGGACTGATCTTTATTGTGTACCCGAACGGCGTTGACCGTCGCGGTCTGTTTTTCACGTTTTACCTGAAGAATATGAGACGTATGACCATGCCTCTGGCTAGTATACCATGGTACTGAAATCGCTTTAGAAGCCGGCAGCCTCGATGGAACCAGAGGCCTATGTAGTCCAGCAAGTTGGAGCCAGAGTATAATCTCCGCAAGGAAATGGCGAGACCAATGTTTGGAGAGTCATAGTACATGTCATCGGTCCAGGTTGACTGATCATAGCCCCACGCGTCTACTCCAAATCGGTCGACCTAGCAGGGAAAAGATTCGTTTACTATTGGACCCGGAGAGAGAAGGGACCCACGTTCAATATGCGACCCTTAGTCACTGTTGGGGTGACTCTCATGTCTTGAAATTGACATCCAAATCGTTAAAGCATCTGCAAGGAGGGATCGCAATCTCAGAGTTGGGTCAGACATTCCAAGATGCCATATTCACAGCCGAGTCCTTAGGGATCCAATTCCTCTGGATAGATTCGCTGTGTATTCTCCAGGACTCTAGACAGGATTGGCAACGGGAAGCGCATCTTATGAGTGATGTCTATCGGTTCTCAACACTCAACATCGCTGCCAGTTGTGCAGCTGATAGTGAGGCTGGTTGTTTCCCTGATAGAAGTAATTCTACGATCGAACCGTGCACCGTGCATTCAGCATGGGTCGATTGCCACAACTATATCTATCGTCTACATTACACTAGCTTTTGGCAAGACGCTTTCAGAGACATGCCTTTGATGAAGCGGGGGTGGGTGGTCCAGGAATTATTACTGGCCCCCAGGGTGCTTTATTTGGGTGGTACGCAACTGTTCTGGGAATGCTATGAAGCGAGGGCATGCGAAACATACCCAGCTGGTCTACCTCCGGACTTGCTACCCAGCTTCACAGCACGAGAAGCCGTTGGAGGCCTGCTCAATAGCCCTGGATGCCGTTCCGACTGCGTAAAGGGTGGATTAGGGAAATATGATTTGTGGAAACTCTGGAAATATATTGTGGAAGTCTACTCAGCGAAACAGTTGACGTACGCAAGTGACAAGCTGGTTGCTATCTCTGGCATTGTAAAGCTCATGGAGCAAATCTTTGGTGACCAGTATTGCGTTGGGCTGTGGAGAAAGAACCTTGCTAAGCAGCTTTTCTGGGCAAGCGCTTGTCCTGAGCAACGATTACGTCCTCGGCCCAAGCCCTATCGAGCGCCATCATGGTCATGGGCCAGCTTAAATGGCCCCATTTCGCAGCCTTTCTACGACGAAAGCTCCTATACTGAAGTGAAAACACTGATAAATATTACCGAGTGTAGAATTGAGAGCACTGCGGGTGACACCACCAGCTCGGTCACGGGAGGAACTCTGAGATTATCTGGCTGGCTCGCATCAATGCAACTTCGCCCAGAATCTCAGGATATTTGGTCTATCTTCTTTAATGGGGCCTGGTGGAGGCTGGCGAATAACCTCATCAAATTTGACTGCAAACCTCCAACCCTTCAGTTTCACTGCTTACCCCTTTTCGTCGATACTCACCTATTGCCTTATTGGATCGCTTCATGTCTACTGCTCGGCCCGACAGGAAATGTGAAAGGTCAATTTGAGAGGCTCGGAACACTGTATTTCTCTAATGGAGGCTTAGGGATGGCAGATTGGACCAAACTTCGAGGAGTCGAGAATGAATCTTGGCTCGAATATGAAGGTCGAAGTCGCAACGACCAGTATGAAATCTCAATTATCTGACGGCTCTTTGTGCGAGTCACATAATAATATCCATTTGTCTTTGCTTTTCATACTGGTAGCATGCAGACTTACTTATTGGACACCGAACCTTCTTAGCTCCCAAGGTCAACCAACTTTTGACAGTGTTCCAATCGCGCTCCAGCCTTGCGTAGTCTAGAGTTTGTGTCGATGCGCATGCACCCTTCCCGACCAGACATTAGGACCACTTTGTCACGATCTTCTCGTGAATGAGATACATAAGTATGTACTTGCCCGAAACCATTCCCCTAGCAACCTAGCGAGTTTCAAGTCCTTCTTACAACTAGCTAAACAAATCCGCCTACTATTTTCGCTTTGTAGAGGTGTGTTTGAAAGATCTGGCTGAAAAGGCTGTCTTGTAGGACCCTGCTATATTATCATATGAGTAAGCTTTCAGTGGGTTGGGCCAAAGAGTAATGCAGCGCGTCTTGTTGCTCATCATCGGTCGCGGCAATCTTTGGGAACTGGCTCCACAAGGACTTTTAACGCAGCCTACGTCCTTTCGTACTCTCTTACTTCTAGACTGCCGGTCCTTTTCTCCCTCTGTCCCATGCGATCAAGGTCTTTAGAACAGTAAAACTCAGCCGATTCTTCTTAATACTCCAGCGGCTGATGTCTAATAATCCATGAAGCGGTTAACCTGAAGGTTATCAGAGACTTACCCGATCATGCGATAGCCGTACAGCATATATCTTGATGATGGTTCCATAGCCGGTCAAAATTGACAACAACCATTGAAAATCCGATGAGGATGTCGTGTGTGTGCAACTTCGTGTTTTCAATGTTATGCTTCCTAGCTTCTAGCCAATCTATTTGGGGGTTGGCGGTATCATCGCAGAACCTCAAGTTGGACGTCGGCCGCAGTGACTTATACAACGGATCGTCACCCAGCGCCAGCGTTGGTGCCACAGCGCAGAATCTGACTGCAATTCCAAATCCATTCTACTACACGGAGCAAGGCTACATGGCCGAGTATTCAATGCATAGCGCAAGCGCTTTTCAATTGTCCACCGCACAGCAACTCCTAATAGAAACGCTACGCTACCTACTCGATATGAGACGAAGGGCCGGTACAGGCAGCGATCTAATACCTGGTGGTCGTGTCATAAGGTCAAAAATGGATCTGCACACTATCATAAGATGGGAAATACAAGGTGTACTCACCACAGGGCTATCGTATCTACATTGCACAGTTGCGATTGTGGCTGCTCATGCACTCATATCGGCATATTATCAAGAATTATTCCATCGGTTTATGGGGTCATATTTGTTCATACTCTACGACGCGAGCAGCGGGCAACCAGTTGCCAGGGGTTGGCTAAGAGCAGAGTATTAGCAATAACAGCATACGCAAAAGCAGGGGTTTGTTATCTCATAAGGAAGAAAGGTCAAATTGTAGGATTGGATATTTTATGTATGCTAGTAGAGAGGAGTCTGGATGAACCTGGTCATGCTGAGCTATGCGCAGAACAGTCACCACATCATGTTCGAAAGCAGAATTTTGAGCCTAACACCGAACGGGAGGTGACAGCACCAGCGGAAAATGAGGGAGATTTGACGCTGCCTCCTCCGCATGGTGTGGATATTGAGCTTGGACTGGAACGTCAAGATACTAGTATTGATGCTTTACCATCGGCTTCGAAGTCAAATCGCAAAAGCGATCAGTCCGCTCGTTCTTTCATATGCTTGTCTGATAAGACCTCTGTCACTCACTACGTGAGGGAGGCGGATGATATCTTAAATAACGAGATGTGCCCTGAAACAGGCTTCGTTCCTAGGCAGGAGAGTGATCATTTTATGATACGAAATATATCCAGCAGCAAGATTATTAGATACATAACCCCGCCCGTACAGATCAACATTACAGAGGTCAGGTTGACGAGATGGCGACTAGCTTCTGCTGTACTACGAGAAAACCAACAAATTTGGGGTCAATACGCGAAACCATACGAGAGGATTCCGGAAGTCGAAGCTGGCTGTCCAATCTATGAATTTCGGGCTAAGAATCTAAAGGCTAATTTCATCGATCCGCAGGTTAGAGATTGGCCAGACAATGATCTCTTAGGTCGAGAGGGCAAAGTACTTCGATCATTCCTCTTGAGTTTTGCGACTGCCTCTTACGGCGGAATCCACGCCTTTGCTTGGAATGAATATTTTGCAACGGCATTTGAGCGCCGGTTTTGGAGATTTTGTGTCGTATTCCTCGCTGCTTCTGGTGCCATATTCAGTTTGCGGCCAATTAGGATACCTACATTGGGCCGCTTCAACAAAGTATCCATAGACCCGTCGAAGCGCTTTGGACTCTTCGTGGCGCTGTTCTGTTCACTGCTCTATTTGGTGATTTTGGGGATTATCGTGATGGCCACCTATATTATTGTACGGTCATACTTGGTCGTGGAGGCTTTAATCAGTCTTCGCCGACTCCCGATAAACGCCTACCAAACGCCGAGATTCGTCCAATTCATTCCCCATTTATGACCACGATCTACAAACGCCTTTCAAGATCTCAAACTTCTAAGCCTTTACATTACCATTGCTCAACACGAAGATCTGTGTGGACCAACCGACAAGCATCCCTGACTGCGCGCAAGAGGCGGTTTCCACTATCAAAACAGAATGTTCCGATCCGGGATACTTAGTATTTATACCAGGTATAGCTTCTAGTATAAAGGGGTCGGCGGTCGTGAGATTTAATTCACAGGCAGGGAGACGGATGGAGACGGCGCGGAGGTTTTCATGCTCAGCACAAGTACGGAGGAGACGCCGCAATAGCTGCTTAGTCAATTTCGCAGGCAAAGGGAATACCCAAAAATAGCTCCGCACATGCTTCCACTTGCTACTTGCCTGCTTTCTTCGATGCTTCCCTGTGCTTTTTCGATGCTTTCCCTTACCCTTAGTGCTCTCTCCAAAGCTCCCTTTCCCGAAAGAATAAGCCAATCGCCAGTATTAAGTTCGGGGTGTATGTCTTCGATATAATTTGCATGATGGAAAACAAAGCTAGGTTAACGCAGGTTGACTATCGCCACGTGATTCCCCTTAATCCTGAAATCCTGTCCCAATCTGTTGAGCTGGTAGAAGCATCTTAACATGGATGCTAAGATAATCCTCATGGATAGCCAGGCAGCCTTTACTTATTGTATGCCGAAGTTGTTGCGCCTGTGGGACTTTCTATGGCAATCTTGAGCAACGAGAAATTGCGGAAGGTGTTGCAATATTGCTATTCCTATTCCTATCGCTCGCTTAGCTAGTTCCCCCATTTTTCCTTGTCTAGTCCATGTTGACCATTCTAGCACCTTCTGCCCCTATTCTGATGGCCATTGCGCTGCAGACCTCATGTATATATAGAGTATCTTCTATAGACCTTAGGAAGACAGGCAATGCAGTGTTTATCCATAGAACTGGTCCCTAGCATTGCGACAGTTATAAGCCTGGATTCGTACTTCTAAGACGCACGTTCGAACCCTACAGTAGGACATTTTCGATAAAAATTAAAGAAGAACAGACATATTCCGCCCCTCACTAAACACTAGGCACTACACACATACATATATACACTATATTGCATGGCGTAGATCACACAGCGACCGCGCGAAGACGGGTCCTATAGCTATGAAGGGTATTACAGACGGAGCATAGCCTCCGATTAGACATCAGAGCCTAGGGGGGTGTGTTGTAATATAGACCCAAATAGCACTGCCTATGATCGGCGGCGCGCGTTGCCTTTTTTAGTGCGATAGTTATAAGCCCGGATTTATACTTATTAGTTTACTTAATTACTTACTAAGCAATCAACCGCTGCATTAATTTTCTAGCCTTATTTATCCCTAAATAATAATCTATTCTAAACGTTTATTAAGTAATAAAATAGACCTACTAATAATTATAGGATATATAGTTATCCTTATAAATACCTTATACTAATATAAATAGCTTATAATTATTAAAGCTAATATATAGTAAATAAAGATTTAGAACTATATAAATTTTTTATAAAAGAATAAACTAACTTATTTAATACTAATCCTCCTACTTAGGGCTACTACTCTTAGTAAGATAGATATAGTAAAGAATATTATTTACTAAAACTAACTATAGATATATAAAGAAAAGAAAATAATATATAATAAAAGAGAAAAAGCTCTTAATATAATACTTTACTCTATATAAAATTCTATCTTATTAAACTATATATTATATATCTTTAATAAGAGTAGTTCTTATTAAGCTCTTAAAGCTCTATAAGAGGTAATTACCTTAAACTCTAATAATAAATTTATAGAAGTTAACTAATAGTATAGAATTTTATATATTAAGTTAATAAGAGTAGGAAATAATAAAAAATAGCTTTAAAAATAGAAAAAAGTCTATACTAAGCTTTTCGCACTAAGATATACTAATATTAAATTAGGATTAATATTAATTTACTTTATAAAAAGTCTTAAATAAATTAATTTATATTAGATATTAGTAGTATTCTACTCTCTATAAAATAAATAGCTTAATAATCTACTAAATCCTAAATTTATAGATATTATTAAGATATATTAATAGGCTTTATAAAATAATCTAAAGTCTTCTAAACCTTCTCTAGTATCTATTACTATATTATAAGGATATATACTAGACTCTAGGCTACCTAGATCCTATAACTAATTACTAGCTTTATTTATATTAAAGAAATATATCTATAGAAAAATATATCTCTTTATTCGCTATTATTATTTTATAGAAGATATCTAACTACCTAGATAAAAGCCTAATATAGAGGTTTTAAAGAAGATTAAGAAGATATTAAAGAATTTAAAGTTTAAAAGTAATATTAAAAGATAAAAATAAAGATAGAAAAATATTAAAAAAAAAGAAAAATTAATATCTTTATCTACTAAATATTCGACTTAACCCTAGATTAATTAGATATTTATAATAATTTAGTATAAAGATAATACTATTAATATTATTCTTTTAAGCTATTCTATTAATAAAATTATTAACTATAAAATCTTTAATTATTAGATATTAGATTCTAGCTCTAATATTTATATCTATAATAATTTAAGTTACTTTAAAAAGACTTATATTACTATATTTAATAATTATCTTATATCTAGATCTATAATTTACTTAATTAAGATATATAGTACTATAAATATTACTATTAACTTATCTACTAACTAGACTAAAATAATAACTTTTAGCTATATTACTCTTATATTAAAATTCTTTACTAATTTAGTCTTATTTAATTAAGTAAAATATATAAGTATTTATTAGAATACTAGGAAAGATACTCTATATATAGAAGATAGTAGATAATAAGATTACTTCTACTTACTATAACCTTATAATAGATACTAGATTATTAAATATAATAATTCTCTAATAATATTAATAATATATATAATAACTACTATATTAAAAACTACTACTTTAAAAAATTTAGAAATTTACTTATAAAAGATAGATGATACTTCTCTATCTTCTTCTCTATAAATTTATATATAAAATACTACTAAAATTTTAGAGATAGCTTTTTCTACTTTTATCTTAGCTTAACTAAAAATACTTAAAATCTTACTAGGCTATCTATATAATATTATAGGCTATATAGATATTAAGGCTATTATATAACTATTATCTACTATTAATAAACTTAAGCTAATATTACTATATACTTAAGATAAGTTTTAAAGTTATAAGATATATTAACTATCTAAAGTATATTAAGTTATTTTAAGAAGTAGTAACTTTAAGATACTAATAATATATTTACTATAATATATTACTTATAATCTTATCTATATAGATATTATCTTTAATAGCTATTACTATATTAATTATTTTATCTATATAGTTACTAGTTACTACTAGATTTAAATATATTTACTTAAATCTAAAATTATAAAAATTTTTTACTATATAATCTATCTTACTAAATATTATTATAATATACTAATCTCTTTTATATATACTAATAATAAATAGGCCCTAGAAAAGACCTTTAAAGATATCTATATTAAGAAGAGAATTATTTTAAAGTATATTATTCTCTATACCCTAGCCTAAAATAGTAAAAATAAGCGCTCTAGGGGGATAATTATTATTAAAGTATATTATATATAAATAGCTTTAAAATTATTATATAATTTATAGCTAGAAATAATATCTATAGCTATTTATATTCTTAATTATATCCTAGTTTTTAAAATAGATATTACTCTCTTTAAATCCTTATATAGTAAAAAGCTAGGTATTTCCTATATAAAGATATATAGCTATAGAGCGTATTTACTTAACTATAATATACTAAAGCTTTAAAAGCTTTAATTATACACGTATCTAGAATACTTAGTAGAATATAGTTCTAGGAATATTTATTATATTTAAGTCCCTTCTAAGAAGAATATTTTATATATACGAGACGTTATATTTAATAAGAAGATATATTATTAACTAGATAATATTAATATTACTTAATTAGTTTAGGAATATAATCTCTACTATACTATTTAAATTTTATAAGATATCTTAAATTCCCTAATTACTTATAATTAGGATAAATAGGAAATTAAGATCTTTATATCTTTTCTTATAATAATAATAATACTATCTACTAATAAATAGCTAGATAAGACTATAATTACTTAGATATAAGTATATATATCGCTACTACCTTCTAACGCGAGCGGATCTATTTTAGTATTACTATTATTATTATAAAATAAACTCTTTAAAGAAGTAGTTAAAGAAAATATTAAAGAAGATATTAAAAAAAGGATTAATATTAGTAATTCCCTAGGGATGGAAATTTACGTAATTAGCCACTAAAATTCGAATTTACAAGTCTATTTATATCTAAATTTTTTAGCCCCTTTAACTATTAATTAACTATTAATTAACTATTAATTAGTAGTAAAATAATACCTACTACTTAGATTTTAATATATTTTATATATTCTATACTAATTATATATTTAGTATTAATCTATTACCTTCTATATTTATTTTACCTAGTTATTAATATAGCTAATACTTATATATTTATTATATTTATTAAGAAATATAATAGTTATATATTTATTACTATTTATATAATATATATAAATTAAGATATTATTAGATAATATACTATAGTAGGTTTAATCTATTTAAGTTTATATTATACTATTATAGCTAACTATAATTCTTTATATAATATATATACTTTTAAGATATATTATAATCTTATCTAGTTAAAAGTAAGCCTTCTTATTATTATATTATTTTAAGATCTTATTAAATAATAATATAAGATTATATAAGATCTTATAATACTTTATAAGATCTTAAAAGATCTTCTAAGATTAGGTACCTAATTACTACTTTTTATCTAGATTATAATACTAACTTATATAAACTATTAAAAGATACCTCTCCCTCTTTATATAATCTAGTATATATTTCTACTTATCTATATTATTTAATATTTAGTCCCTTCTATTCTTTTTCTATTATATAGCTTTATTAATATTTCTCTTTCTTTTTAGCTTTTTTTAGAAGCCGCTAAATATCTTAAATAATTTAAAGATATATACTATTACTACTAAGTCCTATTTATTATCTTATATATACGCGATTTATATATTAAGTTTTAGAGTCTCTAGTTATTTCTAAAGTTTAGCTAAGACTTATTAAATAAGTTAATTAGTATTATTAATTAAGTCTTTATACTTTAATAATTTACTTTATTATTTTAGGGCGCGTAATCTTCCCTTAGATTTTTAGATTTTATAGGTAATTAATCTAAGCCCTTTATTATTCTACCTAGGTTCTATATAAATAATAGAGTTAGTATTCTATTATTAAATTTAACTTATATTAGAATATATACTTTTTATATCTTTATTAGCTATCTTCTAATAATAACTATAACTAGTTAATAAATAAATATAGAGTAGTTTAGTTAAGAGTAAAAGAACTTATATTTTTATTATCTAAGTACTTTAATTATAATATCTATATATTAGTAATTATATCTATATTTAAAATATTAGAAAGATCTTTATTAATAGAGTAAATACCCTTATCTTAGATATAAAGATATATCTTTAACTTTTAACTAGTTTTTAGATTATTAAAAGAGATATCTATATTTAAATTATAATCTAAATTATTAATTTAATAATTCTAGTTATATATAAAGTCCTCTATTATATTAGTAACTCTAGATATTTCTAAGCCCTAGTAAATCTTTTATATTAGTTTTTATTATATCTTCTTCCTTCTTTCTATATCTATTATATTCTATAACCTATTTATTAATATCTATAACTCTATATAATATTATATTAGTAGTTATAGATATATATAATATTTTAATATATAACTTACTTTTAATATATTTACCTTTAAGTTTAGTTATTATTCTTTTCCCCTCTTTATATTTTATAATTATATATTTAGTAAGTATATAAATAAAAATAACTATCTCTCCTATTAATAGTATAAATATATATAAAGAGTAGTTCTTTATTACTAGAGAACTAAGTTCGCCTTTAAAAAATAATATATTAATAGCTTTTATAATAAAAGAGCTTATAAAGTATTTAGATAGTATAAGCTAGCTATTAGTTAGTAGTAATATATATAGCTAACTTTATAATCTATAATATTCTTATAGTTATATAGCTATTTTTTATTCTTTAATTTATTTACTATCTTCGCCTATATACTATAATCTAAATTCTAGATATAGTATAAGCTAATAACTAGTTATATCCTCTTTATTATAGTAGTATAAAAGTTATTTATAGCATTAAATATCTATTATTATTAGTTTATTATTATACTTAATATCTAGGGCTAGTACTTCTTAAGTTTCTAATAAATATAGAGTCTACCCTATTTCTATATTCTTAACTCTCTTAACCTCGCTAAATTTAATTATAGTTTTTTACTATATATTCTATATTAACTTACTTAGGTTTATCTTATCTATTAAATCTATTTATAGCCTATAGTATAGATTACTATATTCTAAGATAAGATACGCTAGAACTATCTACCTTATTTATCTAAGAATAGCTTCGTACCTCTCTTAATATATATTTACTTTTTCGCGATAATATATACTCGTCTAAAGAAGCTAACTATTAGTCCTTATATCTATATTATTATAATTATATTATTATTTTCTTATATAGCTTTAATATTCTTCTTTAGAATATTTTAATATACTAGATTTACTAATAATATTACTAAGTTAATTAGACTTTAATAAAGTATATTAGTTAAATAAGAATATTAACTCCTACTTATATTAGTTATAGTATATTAATTACTTACTTATAATAGATATATACCTAGATAAATAGTAAGCCTACGTTTAAGAACTTATTTTAAGGTATATAGTTTAATCTATATTATTTAAGAGGGACTAGATTATTATTAAAGCTATTATTAATAAAGATATCCTTAACTCTATTATCTTATTATACTATAAGCTTACTATTACCCTTAGTATTATAGTATATACTTAGAGATATATAGTATACTCTACTAAGTACTCTATTAGGTATAGTTTAGTATATTTTAATATATATAGATTATATAGAGAGATCTTAAGCTAGTTAAATCCTAATATTATTAATTAATAACGTACTATCTATTAATATTAAGATAAGTTATAGATTATTAAGTATATATTTAATATAGAATACCCTTTAGAATATTATTAAGGATATATATAGTAAAGTCTAATAATAAGTATATATATTAAGGGGGGGTATTAGGTAGTTAATATTAAGTATATATAAAAGGAAGTTAAGTTCTAGACGCGATAAAAATAAAATAAAAATATTTATATTTTATTAGCGCTAGTCTAAATATTACCTAGATTACCTTATAAAATTTTCGTAATTTTATAAGATCTAGGTAGATTATTAATATAGGCCTCTAAGTTATAAATATCTTCTCTAAATAAATATATAATTTCCTCTATACTAAGCTTTAAAAGTATCTCTCTATTATTTATAGTAATAGTAATAATCTCTTTCTTAGTCTCTTATATTTTAATAAGCTTAGTATACTAAGTTAGAAAGTACCTCTTATAGTATATATAGAAATAGCTTATTATAATTAGCTTAATATATATCTCCTTAATCTTAGTTAACTTATAAAGAATTTTAATAAGATCTTTTCTTTTCTTAATAAAATCTTAAAAAATATTATAAAATCTCTATAGATCTTTATTATATATAATTTTAATTATAGTTTAGAAGTACCTTATAAAAAATAAGAGCTAGCTAGCTTATCTTATAAATTAATTAGCTACTCTAGTACCCTTAACTATAAAGTTAAGGTTATAAATAGTATTATAATAATCCTAGTTAATAAAGTTATTTATATAGAAAGAATCGTCCTTATTAATAGGTACTATATATATACTTTATATTATATTATATATTTTAAAGATATAATAAGATAGTAACTCTTATATTTACTTATTATTATTACTTAGAATAGCCTTAATTTTAAATATCCTATATATATTATCTATCTTTCTATTATTCTTCTACTAATATAAGGCGGCTAAGGCGCTAGTATATACTCTATATTTACTATTTCTATTAAGCCTCTTATAATTATAGATACTTATAATAAGCCTTAACTTATTAATTACTTTATAGGATATTATCTTATTAGTATAGGATACTATATATAGATAACTAGCCTTATTATTAATCTAGACGTAATTATAATAAGCTTTACTACTATTATACTAGTTTAATATATAATAGATATACTTCTTTATAAGCTACCCTAAATCTTAACTATTTTTACTATTATATATTTAATAACTTAGTAATTAATATATAGAAATAAATATCTTTTCTACTTATTATAAGTTAGTATCTTATTTCTACTAATTTTATATATTATCTAGTAAACTATCCTATTTTCTATAACTTTTATAGATAAATATTATTAAAGTAGTATTTAATTTATTAATACTAAACTAAAGAGCTTCTACTACCTATACTATAAGCTAATAGTATTAAGTATTAAGTCTCTATATCTTATTTAGAATCTTAGTAGTTATTAGTAATATCTTTATAAGAATATCTAATCTTAATTATTTAGTATAAGGCTTAGTAATTTATATTTCTAAGTTATTATTAGAAATAATAGTAGGATAAGTAAAAAGTATTATAATATTCTTTTATATTACTATTATATTAATAGAAATAATATTATATTAAAAAATTTACTCTTTATACCCTTTATTCTTATTTATCTTCTTAAAAGCCTTCTTTAGTTTATTTCTATATATCGCTTTCTTATAGTAAATATTAGTGTCTAGTATACTATTATTTTAATATATATACTTAGGGTAATATATTATTATATAGATCTTTAGTAAATTAAAACTCCTACTATTAACTTTACCTATTTTTATATTTATAATATCTATAAAATAATATTAACTAAAGATACTTTTAAGTTTATTAATATAGTTAAGTAAGTATATTATATATCTTAGTATCTTATTATTATAAGATATATATTAAGCTAGTATTATAAAGTTAAAAATAGCTCGTACGTAATATAGTATAGTAAATATATACCTAATTAGTAAAGAAGTAATAACTAGTATTAATTAGTATATTATTAACTTCTATTTATTACTACTTTATTAAACTATTTTATTAAATTTCTTAAAGACCTTAAAACTAATAAATATTAATATAACTTAAAAGTAGTAATCTAACCTAACCTCTATAACTAACTATATTAAAGTTTTCTTTATCTTAGTTATATCTTTCTATACTTATTTAAAGGCTACTAGTTTAATATAGTTTATAATTAGATATTATATCTATTTAATTAATCTTATAATAATTCTCTTAAGTAGTTAGTATAAAATATCTATAATAAGAATTATATAGATATTAACTAGTTAATAGTACTAAGCAAAGTACTTTAGATAATAAATAGTTATTAGACTCTTAATAAGAGTCTTATACCTCTTTTATACCTCTATCTTTTAATAAGTATATTTATATATATAGAATATCTATTTCCTTATTAACTTCCCTTATTTATTAGAAGGTACCTAGTATATTAAGTAGTAATAGTTCTTTTTTACTCCTATAATAAGTACTTATTCTAGATAGTCTACTATAATTAAGATAAGAATTAAGTAGTAACTTTAGCTTTAATTATTAATATATATTATCTTAATATCTTCTATAGCTAGGTCCTTAATTACTTTTAGTAAATTAGCCTTAGTATTTTTAGGAAGGATCTAGATATATATATACTAAAGTATTTATTCTATAATAAGATAATAGACCTATAAATATATATAATCTATATACTTCTTTTTAGCTTTTATATAGAGAAGTAGGCTTAATAAAATAAAGCTAGGTCGCTTTAGTATCTTTCTAGTCTTATAGTTAAGATTTTTAATAGTTATATATACTAGCTAAAATAAAAGATTATTATAGTATTAGGTTATTATAGTCTTATTTATTATAAGTATTATAGGAATAATAGTACCCTCTTTTTTAATCTATATCTATATTTCCTACTATTATTCTATAGTATATATCTTATTATAGACGCGACTCCTACTACTATTTATAATTTTTATTAGGATATATATTAGATTATCTTTAAAAGAGTAATAACTAAGAAGAAATTAGAGAACTTTAATAATATTATAATAGTATAGCTTAAACTAATAATTAACTACTCTAACTATATTACTAGGTATATAGATATAATCTACTTTCTAATTATTATTATATATATTCTAGAAAATCTTATTATTTACTAGTTAGTAATACTTCTTCACGTTTTTAAAGAGAATAGTCTATTTTAAATTTATAAGAATCTCTATATTATATAAATAGGTATTAATAGCTATTTTAGTTTAGTATAACTTAAAGAACTACTTAATATAGCTTTAGGTAGCCTTATTATTAAAGAGTATATATAGATTTTTTATTATTATTATTATAACTACTCTTTCTTAATATTATTAATATACTATAAGATATAGCTCTAGGTATATTATAATAATAGTACTTATATTATTTCTAGTAAGCTCTAAGAATATTTAGGAATAAAGGGAGTTATATATAGATATTAACCCTTTAAAGGAGAGTAAATATATTATTATAATTAAGAGTACTATAAGAGGAACTAATCTTTCTATAATTATCTATAGCTAACTATAAAAATATAAGAAAAGTAGTAGATAGGTATAGAAGGAATATACTTATTACTCTTCTTACTTAACTCTTAAAATTCTAGATATATTTAATTCTTATCCTAGTAGGTAATATAATATTTTATAGGCTACTTAGTATCTAAATAGCTAATATTTTATTTACTTAATTATATAGATTAGAATATATTATAGAAGGCCTTTAAGTATTTAGTAGTATCTTTAAATAGATTAATAGTACTTAATATCTTTCTATATTTTATAGGGGACCCTCTATAAGTCGCCTAATATTAATTTAAGCTAAAGAAATTCTTATCTTAAAAGACTCTATATTAGCTATATTATAGACGCTTTATAACACGTTTAAGATATATTAATAATAATAGTATATAATTATCTAGCGCTAATAAATAAGATTTTATTAAGACTTTATTAAAACTCTTATTAAGATCTTAGTAAGTTAGTAAGATCTTAAGCTATAATTATTATACTATTAATAGTAGATAGAATTCTAATATACTATACTTTAAGATATATATAATATCTTATAAAACGCCTTATAACTATTAAGTATACTAAACTCCCTAGTTATTAAATAGTAATATTAGATTATTATTCCTCTATATACCCTCTACGATTAATATAGATAGCTAGCTCTAAAATATATAATAAAGAAATATATTAGAGTATTCCTTATTCTCTTTACTAGCCTTCTCTTTACTAGTCTTCTCTTTACCTATAATATCTATCTTACTCTATAAATTAATTATAGATATAGAGACGCTATAAAAATAAGTTATTAATCTTAAGACTATAGTAAGAGTATTATAAAAGGTTATTATTAAATTAAATAATTATATAGATATAATATCTAGAGTAGCTTAATATAGTATTAGATCTATTATCCTTAGTACTATTAATAGAGACTCTTAATAAAGCCCTAAAAAATTTATAAAGAAATACTAGTAATTAGGTAAGAGCTAAGATAAATAAATTAGAAAAAAATAATAGTAAGGGGTATAATTATAAATAAATATATTTATAAAATATATTCTTATAGTATATAAACTATAATCTTCCTTAAATTCTATTTATTAAACTAAGTTATTTATTTTTAAAGACTATATTAGTTATCTTTTCTTCTTTCTACTTCCTCTTCTTAAAAGATTTATATCTACTATTAATATTTTAGCTATTTAATTATAAAGTCTTTAAAAGAGTCCTTTATAGTAGTAGTAGTAATATATATAGAGTTTTAATTCTTATATTAGGGTAATATTTAAATATATCTAGGAAATAGTTTATCTTAAAATATTTTTTAATCTCCTTATTTCTTAGTTAAATTAGTATTAAATAAATATAGAGTTAGTTTAAGACTTATATTAAGTTATAAGTTTTAATATATATATCTTCTTCTTCTCTTACTTCTTATTAGTACCTTAATTAGCTTTAATCTTATATTTCTTTATACTCTATAACTTTTAATCTTTATTAGTAGCTTTCCTAATAATAGTATTATTATTATAAGATAATAATAAAAAAGCTTATAAGATTTAATAAAGAATCTTATAAGATCTTAACTAATAATATTATAAGATAATAATAAGAGAGCTTATAAAATTTAATAAAGAATCTTATAAGATTTTAATTAATAATATTATAAAATAATAATAAGAGAGCTTATAAAATCTTAACTAATAATATTATAAGATAATAATAAGAGAGCTTATAAAATTTACTTTTAGAAGTTTATAGTAGATATTAAATTATATTTTTAATCTAGTATACTTAAGATCTAGCCTTATAGAAGTTAAGATAATATATTTATTATATAAATTATAATAAATAGAACTTATATTAAAGCTTCTAGATAGATCTTTTTTAATACTTAGATATAAAAATTAAGAAAATAAATAAAATTAATAATAAAGTAGTAGTAATTCTACTAAAATAATTATAGGAGTAGTAAGATTAAATATTTATAATTAAAATAATATTAATAGAAAAGATAAGATAGATTAGAGTATAGAATTAAGGAATTAAAATTCCTTTATATTAAGATAATAAGGTTTTTATATAGTAGTAGAAAAAATACTAGCTATAGTATTAAAGATAATTATTATAATATAAGAAAATTACTAAGTTACTTCTAATATCTTATAAGTTCTTAGAATTAGCTAATATCTATATTAAGCGCTCTATCTTATTAATCTTATTATTTATATTTACTTTAAAATACTATCTTATCTTATTATCTCTTTAATTCTTTATTATAATTTAATTTCTATTTAATAATTCTCTTATTTATAATATTATACCTATTATAATAAAACCTCCCTCTTTATCTTATTTATATTATTAGCCTTATCTCTACTATTCTCTTAATTATTATAATAGTACTCTTTTAACTATAACTAAGTATTAATTATAATACTAAACCTAAATCTTAGACCTTAATTTTTATTAAGGGTAGCTACCTAAATAATATATAAGATATAATTAAGAAACTAATTAAAGATATTACTAAAATTATTAAAAATAAAGAGCTTACTATAAGTACTTATAAAGCTAGAAATAATACTAAATTACTATCTCTTAAATATAATATAGTTATTATAAAGTTACTAGAGGTATATAATAATAATATTAATATTTAGAGCTTCTTTAAATAGCTAGGTAAAGTAATTAAAGACTTACTAATATATTAAGATATCTTAGATACTTTAAAGAGGATTAAAATTAAGTAAGAGACTATTAAGTAAGAAGTTAAATTAATAAATATAGCTATTTTAAAGAGAGTCCTTTCTTAGTTAACTTTTATTTCTTAGCTTCTATTATTTTTATTATTAGGAAATTTTACCTTAAATTATTAACTCTAAATATTAAATATATTTTTAATATTTTATAAGATTATATTTTAAAATCTAATCTAAAATTAATAATCTAGTTCTCTAAATCTAAGTAATCTTAAATTTAATATATTATAGTAATATCTTATAAATTATTAAGTTATAAATAATTCTTAATATAAGGTACTAGGGTATAATAATACTATAACTAGATAATATATAAGAATTCTTAAAAATATAGATCTATAAAATATAATATAATATTAACTTAATCTTAGATATAACTTTTTAACTATCTATATTCTATTATAAAAGAGTTTTAGTAAATAATATTAACTATATTTAAGAGTAAGTACTAATATAATACTAGGCCCTTCTATTTTATTACTACTAAGTTTTAGATAAATCCTTAATATTAGAAGGCTAAGAGATTTAAAAAAGTTTTAAAGCTTTTATAACTTATTATTATATTACTTAAAAAAAGATAAAACTAATTTAAGTCCTATTAATAGTTTATATATATTTTATTCTACTTCTTATTTATCTTTTAATATTAATTATTCTCTATAATAAAAGAGAAGTGAAAGAGTAAATCTCTTATAAGCTCTAGCTATAATAGTAGTGATAATAAAGACTTAGATAGTAATATTAACCCTAAACTATATAAAAGAAAAAAGTAAAGGAAGGCCCTAATATAAATAGAGAGAAAGAAGTTAGATAATTTATATAAATAATCTAAAAAGTTTATTAGTAAAGTAAAGAAGAGAAGTAATAGAATAGATAAAAATAAAAATAATAAAAAAGTAGATAAGTCTAAGTTATAATTAATATTTAAGATTAAGTAAGTAAATATTAATAATAAATTAAAAGATAAGATCTATAATAATATTAATAATAAGGATTTAGTCGTAGTAATAAAAGTATAGTAAGACTATAAATTAGTATAGTTAAATATTTTTTAATCTCTTACTTAGAATATATTTAATAAAAAATAGTTAAATATATAAGTATATCTATAATAGAATATAGGAGTATATAATAAACTTTCTTAAGATAAACTTAAAGTAGACTAATAAAAAGATAAAATATAAAATACTAGGTATATAAAGCGCTATTTTCTACTAATAATAGCTAGTAATCTTTATAACTATAAGATTTAATTTTAGGATAGATAGTTAATATAGTAGGCTTTATAATAATAAGATAGATTTAAAGAAGATAAAATATATATTTTTATACTTCTCTCTTATAAGCTAACTTAGCTTATATCTAGATATTTATAGGAATAGGTATTATTATTATATAATACTATCTTCTTAGTATTTAATATAAGATTTATAATAAGTAGATAACTAAGCTTACTACCTATTAATACTATAAGAAATATACTATTATTAGTATTAAGTATCTAATAAATTAAATATTCTTTAAATATCTTTATTAACTAGGCTTTAATATATATAATATTAAGCCCTTCTATAGACTAGTTCTATTTATAGTATCTCTTATTAATATAGTTATATAGTTAATTAAGATTTATAAGTATATTAATATTAAAATATTTAGTATTAATATTTAATTAATCTATAAGCCTTCTAAATATAAAGATTAGAGGTTAAAAAAAAAGTTTATTAATATAATTAGAATAGATTAAAATAAAAGCTTTTAATATCTAAATAACTAGGAATAAAAGAATCTAGATTACTTTAGCTACCCTACTAAGATAAGTAATAATTACTAGATAATTTCTTTATAATAAATATTTAGAACTAGTATTAACCTATATTTTAAAGAGCTTTATAAATAGAAAAAGTAAATTTAAGTAATAAATCTAGCTATAAATAAAAAGAAATTAAAAATATAGAAACTTAAGTAAATAGTTTTATATCTTTATTATAAATTAGTAGTAATTAATAAATATTATAAATATAAGAATATTAATAAAGAGTAGTAGAAGATCTTAAAGAGAATAAAGAATAATAGACTAACTATATACTTCTAGCTACTTACGATATCTAGAACTATATTAAATAATTTATTAAAGGATATTATTAGAGTTATAAGTATTATTATATTAAATATATAGAACTAGCCTAGCTATAAATTCTATAACCTCTAGCTAGAGAGTCTTATACCCTAAGATAGGATTTTTTAGAAGTACTTTATAAATAAGAATAATTAAATAATAAAGGCTATCTTAACTAAGATAGTAACTATCTTTAATATACTTCTATTATATATCTTAATTTATTAATATAATAAAAATTTATAAGAAGAGAAGCTCTTAATAAAGCTAGAGTCTTTTACTATATTTATATTTAAAAATAAGTTTCTATAAAAATACTAAACTAAATTTTAGTAACTTATAGACTAATAATAAAAAAAGTATAGAGACTAGTTATTATAAAAATAAGAATACTAATAGAGTTATAAATTTTAGCTAAGCTATCTTATAAAATACCTAATAAAGCTATAGTTAATAAATATATAGATAGCTATTAATAGTATATATCTACTATATATAGTAAGCTATCTACTATCTATAGCCTTAATAGTATAGAATAACCCCTAATAAACTTAGATAAATAAAGGGGTTATTACTATATATAAGGATCTAAAGAATAAGTAGATTAAAAAAGGGTACTCTTTAAACTAAGATTTTAATACTATTATAATAGGATTACCTAAATTAAGATAAGTTATAGATATTATATTATTATATCTTAATATAAAGATACTTATTATATTATTTTTTCTAAAGGTAATATTAATTATTAAAAGAGTAAGGTATCTTTTATAAAAATCTTTTAAAATCTAAAAACTTAAGCTTCTTATTATTAGTAAGCTAGATTTATATTATACCCTATTATTATAGAGGCTATACTAATTTAAACTCTCTAGTATATTAAAGTATACTTAAAGTTTATATATAAGATCTAGATATTTTTTAATAGTAGTAAAATCTAATAAAAAATAAAAAAAAAGTTTAAGTTAATATATAATAATAATAATAAATAACTATAGAAAGATAAACTAGATTATCTAATTAATTTAGTTAGCTTAATAAGTATAGGCTATACTCTTATATAAGCTACTATTATAATACTTATAGAGCTAATATATAATATTACTACCTACTAGTAAGTATTAAAAAGAACCTATTAACTTAGTTAGAAAAAGCTAGTTACTTTTTATATACTATATTTAGATATAAGAATTAAGGCGTAGGTAAATAAAAAATATATATTATAAATAAGCTTTAAATAAAATATATTTATAATAGTAGATATAGTAATAAGAGAAGATAAATAAGGTAATAGTATATAGAATATAGTTATAGCCTAGTAATAAAATTATTATAGCTAGGCTAATTAAGCTTAGTTATACTTAATAATAAGGGTAAAATTATTACTACTTATAATTACTAGATAAAAAAGGGCCTAGTTTATAAAATTTTATAAGATTTTAAGAAGATTTTATTAAAAATCTTATAAGATTTCCTTAGTATATTTATTATAACTTTTTTCTAAATATATTTATAATAATTCTATCTTTTTTATTTTAATTATATCTTTAACTTTATCTTTATTATTCTCTTAATTATAATAATAGTATCCTCTTAACTATAAATAGGCGTTAATTATAATAAAGAACTAAGAACTTAAATTTTTAGGATTTTAAAGCTAGTAATCTAAGTAATATATAAGATATATCTATAATATTAATTAATACTATTATAAATATTATTAAGTATAAAACCTTTATTTTAAATATTAAGGCTTAGAATAAAATTAATTTATAGCTTTCTACTAAATAGGATAGAATTAATATAGAATATCTAGTAAAATATAGAAAGAGTATTAGAATTACTAGCTTTCTTTAGTAAGTAATAAAGATTATTAGAGACTTATAAATATATAATATTATATTAGATATTTTAAAAGTAGTTAGAATTAAGTAAAAGATTATTAAGTAAAAAGATTAATTAGTAAATATAGTTACTTTAAAAAGAATTCTAGATTAAAAATTACCTATCTCTTACCCTCTTTATATTACTAAGTAGAGAGGAATTTTTAGCTTAATATATTCTTTCTATATACTATATATATAATACCTTTTAAGATTTATATCTAAAATCTTATTTAAAGTCCTAAGTCTAATAATCTAGATCTAAAAGAGGGTAGCTATTATATACTATAGATATAACTTTAAAGATATTAACTTAGAAATAATTTATTTAGATAAGGCTCTAGCCTATAAGAATAGTATAACTAGAGACTCTATTAAGATTTCTATAATTTATAATCTTAAGAATACTATCTAATATTAATTTACCTAAGCGCTTTTATTCCTAGATATCTATATTCTATTATAAGAAAGTTTTAGTAAATAATACTAACTATACTTAAAAAGAGAGGTTAATATAATACTAAGCCCTTCTATCCTACTATTATTAAGTCCTTAATAAGCTTTAAGCTTAGGAAGCTAGAATACTCTAAAAGCTATAGAAGTCTTTATAACTTACTATTATATTATTTAAAGAAAGGTAGAACTAGTCTAGATTCTAGTAATAATTTATATATATTTTATCTTACTTTCTACTTATCTCTTAATACTAATTATATTTTATAATATTTTTAAAGTAATAGAATAAATTATTTATAAGCTCTAATTATAGCTATAATAATAATATAGACTCTAGTAATAATATTAACCCTAGATTATATAGAAAGAGAAAGTAAAGAAAGGGTAGAGTATAGATAAAGAGGAGAAAATTAGGTAACTTTAACTATAGATTTAGTAAGCCTAGTAGTAAGGTAAAGATACTAAATAATAGAGTAGAAAAAGGATAGAATAATAATAAGATAGATAGGGTATAAATATATATTAAATAATCTAAGCTCTTACTAATTTTTAAGTTAAAGTAAGTAATAATTAAGAATAAACTAAATTTTAAGAGTTATAAGGATATAGATAATAAGAACCTAGCTATAGTAAGGGAAGTATAGTAAGACTATAAACTCTTATAGTTAAATATTTTCTAATCTTTTATTTAGGATATATATAATAAAGAAGAGCTAAAAATATAAGTATATCTATAATAGAATATAGAAGTATATAATAAAAGAAGATTAATAAAAAGGAAAAATACCTAATATCTAGTATATAAAGCGGTGTTTTCTATTAGTAATAACTAATAATCTTTATAACTATAAGGTTTAATTTAAAGAAAGATAATTAATATAATAAGCTTTATAGTATTAAGATAGGTCTAGAAAAGATAGAACTTATCTTTCTATACTCCTCTTTTATAAGCTAATTTAGCTTATATCTAGATATTTATAAAGATAGGCGTTATTAGTATATAATATAATCTCTTTAAAATCTTATATAAAATTAATAGTAAGTAGAGGAATAAGATAACTAAGCTATTCCTAATACTAAATATCTAATAAATAAATATACTCTAAATACCCTTATTAACTATACTATAAGATATATAATATTAAATTCTACTTTAGACTAGTTCTATATATAATACTCTCTACTAACTTAACTATATAATTAAATAAGATTTACTAGTATAGAGTTATTAAAGTACTTAGTATAAGTATTTAATTAATTTATAAGCCTTCTAAATATTTAGATTAAAGTCTATAGTAGGAATTTATTAATATAATTACTATATATTAAACTAAAGACCTTTAATACCTAAAAGAACTAGAAAAGAGAGTATTTAAATTACTTTAATTATCTTATTAAGATAAGTAATATATACTAGTTAAATATTTTATAGTAAATATTTAGAATTAGTATTAAAATATATCTTAATAAAGTCTATATTTAAAAAAAGCTAGGCTAAGATAAAGAGTAGAACTATATTAAGTATTATGAATTAATAACCTAAATAGAGTAATATTAATAGTAAAATAGTATTATAGCTATAAAGAAGGAAACTATCTAAGCTACCTATAGCTACTATATATAGTAGGCGAGAGCTAGGCCTAATAGAGACTAGTCCTTGTCTATCTAGGGCGCTAGGGCGCCGAGTCCCTAATATTAAGATATAGAATTTAGATATAAAAATAAACTTAAAAGATCTCACGCCTTTATTATAGATTAGTAGTAATTAATAAATATTATAAATATAAGAATATTAATAAAGGGTAATAGAAGATCTTAAAGAGGATAAAGAATAATAGACTAACTTTATACTTTAGGCTCTTTATAATATTTAGGATTATACTAAATAGTTTATTAAATAATATTATTAGAGCTTATAGATATTATTATATTATCTTTATAATATAATATCTACTATAAATTCTATAAATCCTAGTAAAAGAGTTTATATCCCTAAGATTAAATTATTTAAAAGTACTTTATAAATTAAAATAAAAGATATAAAAGTTAACTTAATTATAGTAAAAGCTATCTTTAATATATTTCTTTTAGGCTTCTAATTTTATTAATATTTTAAAAGATTATAAGATAAGAAGTATATAGTTAATATAAAGACTTCTATAATATTTATATCTAAGAGTTAGCTTTTAATATAATACTAAGCTATATTCTAGTAACTTATAAAAGAATAATAATAAGAGTATATAGACTAGTTAAAATAAGCCTATAAATACTATTTAGAATACTAGTATTAGCTAATCTACTATATAAAATAACTAATAAAGCTATAATTAATAAGTATATAATTAACTATAAGTACTAGAAGTATATATCTACTATATATAGTAAGCTTCCTACTAGCTATAGCCTTAATAGTATAGAAGAATAACTAAATATTATTAGATAAATAAAGGAATTATTACTATAAGTAAGAATTAGAAAACTAGTTAAATAAAAAGAGGCTACCTTTAAAACTAATATTAGAAGTACCTTATAATAGACTTATATAAGCTAATATAGGTCTTTTTAATTATACCTTTATATATAGACGTAAAGGTACTTATTATATTATCTTTTTTAAAAGTAATATTAGTTATTAAAAAAGTAAGGTTTTCTTTATAAAAATCTTCTAAGATCTAGAAGCTTAAGCTTCTTATTACTTATAAACCTAATTTATATTATATCCTACTATTATAGAGACTATACTAATCTAAACTCTCTAGTATATTAAAGAGAACTTAAAGCTTAAATATAAGACTAAAAGATTTTTTTAATAGTAGTAATAATAAATAAAAAGTAAAAGAAAAGTTTAGATTAATATATAATAATAAGATAAGCTAATAGCTATAGAAATAATAAACTAGACTAGCTACTTAATTAGGTTAGTATAGAAAGTATAGGCTATACTTTTATAGAAGCTACTATTATAAAACTTATAAAGCTAATATATAATATTACTATCTACTAAGTAATATTAAAGGAAGTCTACTAACTTAAATAAAGAAAGATAATTATATATTAGATATTATATAAAGCTATAGAGGTTAAATACTTTAATAATAACTAATATTTATCTTAAGTAGGCTTTCGCGATAATATAGTTATAAATAAAGGTATAGTAATTACTTATAAAGAAAAGTAAACTAGCTAGGAAAATTTTATAAGATTTAGTTAGACCTTAATAATAGTAGTTTTATAAAATTTAGTTAGATTTTAATAATAGTAGTCTTATAAAATTTAGCTAGGCCTTAAAAGTAGTATTATAAGATTATATTTAAAAGAATTTTAAATAAAACTATAGTATAGTTATAAAAATAATAAATCCCCTAGGTATAGAGATTTCTAAATATCTTCTAAGATCTTATAAGATCTTAGAAAAGAAAGTGCTACTTAATATAGTTTATAGCTATTTTATAGCTAATTTATAGCTAAATATATTATTTTCACTAAAAACTCTTAGTACGCTACTAATTATAGGTTATAGATTTATTAATAAAAAAAAAGTAATAGAAATACTATCTTATAGAAGCGCTAGTACCTTATACTACTAATATTACTACTAACCTTAATAATACTCTTATACTCTCTACTAAGATAAGAAATAGATAATATATCTATACTATTACCCTTAATAATATTAACTACTATTCTAGTTATTATTTAGTTTTTACTACTAATTCTCTCTTAAAATTAAAAAATATATAATACTATAATAATCTTCTAGAAGAACTAAAGAATTAGAAGAGTATATTAAAATACCCTTATAATACTTAGTTTATTTAGGCTATTAATAAGGAATATAAGTATTTATACTTTAAATATATTTTTAAGACTTCTACTAAGTCTACTAAGAAATCTATTCTATCTTTTATATAGGTATTTAAGTATAAATTTAATAATACTAACTATCTAACTAAATATAAGATAAGACTATATATCTAAGGAAATCTATAGAAGATAGAGTAAGATATTATAATTACTATATTAGCTATTTATATCTTCTAAGTATTTATAGCTATTACTACTAGCTTTAAATTTAAAGCTAAGTAATATAATATAATAAATACCTTTATTAATAGTACTATAGATAAAGAAATCTTTATTAAATATCTTAAAGGTATTAAAATATTATTAAATTTTAAAAATTTATATTTTCTTCTACTTAGAGTATTATATAGATTTAAATAGTCTCTACTTTTATAGTTATAAGAGGTAATATTAATACTACTAGATCTTAGACTCTACTCTATATTAAAAGTAGACTATCTTTTTATTAATAATTAGCTTATTCTTTTCTTCTATATTAATAATTTTATTATACTCTACTATACTAAGAATAAAGTAAAGTTCTTAGAATTTAAAGCTTTATTACTTATAAAATATAAGATCTATAGCCTTAGTAATCTTAGCTAGTTCCTAGATATCTATATTATTTAGACTAAGAATAAGCTTTATTTATATTAGGATTCCTATATTAAAAAAATTATTAAAAAGTATAGTACTATTATAACTTACTATAAGACGTTACTTTTATTAGATAAGCTAGTTTAATATAATAATACTATTACTAAGGATTAGGTTTTTATTTATTAATAGTATATTAGATTACTTACCTTTATAACTATTATTACTAAGCTAGATATTTCCTTTACTACTATTAAACTAATATAGTTTCTTATTAATTCTTTACCTATATATTTATAAGTAGCTAATTAAGTTCTTTCTTATCTTTATAATATAAAATACTTAGCTATTAAATATTCTTAGATAAAAAGTAACCCTATTTTTTTATTAAGCTTAGATACTATATTTATAAATAATTTAAAAACTTATAAGTCCTTATTTAAATACCTTATTTAACTATTTAGTAGTCTAATTAACTAGAAGATATCTAAATAAGCTATTATTACTATATTATTTATTAAGGTAAAGTTATTAATATTATTTAAAATTATTAGGTAGATTTTATAGTAAAAGAGATTTTTTAAAAATATTTAGTTTAATACTAAGTAAGAAATAGTAATTAACTATAATAATTAATAAACGCTAGGGCTTATATAGAATAAGACTCTAAGGCTTTTAATATAACTAAGATATATTAATATCTATAGCTATTAATTAAGATAAGAGGTATAAGAAAAAAGAATTACTACTATATAAATTCTTATTATAAAAATACCTATAAATAGTCTTATTAAAATACTAATTAATTAGAAATACTAAAACTTTATTTAACTACTTAATATAATAGATATATCTAAGCTTATTATTTTAGCCTAATTAGAATATTACTTAAGTTAGAGGGGTATATTATAATATTACTATTCCTATTCTTATTACTTACTTAGCTAGTTTCCCTATTTTTCCTTATCTAGTCTATATTAACTATTTTAGTATCTTCTACCCCTATTTTAATAGCTATTATACTATAGATCTTATATATATATAGAGTATCTTCTATAGACCTTAGGAAGATAGGTAATATAGTATTTATTTATAGAACTAGTCCCTAATATTATAATAGAAGGTAATAAGCTTTAGAGCTAAATCTTTAGCCTATTATTAAGAGAATAGACTATAAGTTATATATATAGAGCTAAAAAGTAGTGAATAACTTTAATTATACCCTAAGAATATATAGCTATAGGGGTCTCCATCCTATAAAAATAGCTTTTTCGTAAGAGAATAGAGTATAAGTTATGTATAAAAAGCTAAAAGTTAGTGAATTATTATTAATAATACCCTTGGAACTTATAGCTCTAGAAGTTTCTAACCTTTAATTATAGCTTTTTAATACTTAATTAGTGTTTAATAAAGAGTATATACTACTTTAAAGGAGCTTGATAGGTATAGAAACCAACTTAATCTCCGCGCTATATGCATTACTTTTACTCTATTCTCTTACTCAATAATATGTAATTGAAGATTTATACTGCTCTTAAGGACCTTGATCTGTGTTGATCTCAACTTTAAAATCCTTTTTATATGTATGACTCATGCTGTATTCTCTTACCATCTACCATAAAATAGGTATTGTGGTAGAGGCAAATGGCTAAGCCCACCCTTAGAATGGTGCCTAAACAATACCCGCTTCGGGGTTATTAATAGGGGCCCCACGCTGAAGCTACCCGCTAAAAAGCCGAAGACGCATGCTCCAGGGGTCTTTTGGAATTAGGGTTAGGAGTTTTAGTAGAACGGTTAGCGCAAATCAAGATGTCTCCGGCGTTTTGTCAGCCCTATCCGAATGTTGAGATTGTCGCCCTACTCGTATGGCACTACCATGTTGCAATATCGCCTGCCAGGAGCGGAAGGCGACTGCCATTCCATTCTGATTTGATTGCATTAGTCGCCTGGATGTTTCTGATAAGATGCCGCTTCTAATTGGTTCCTCTTTAGAGCAGAGGGTGCCTCACTACCTAGGGTGATGCACCACGATAAATGAGATCTGCGTCGAGGTCACCCTCATTAAGCTCGAGTCTTTGACAAAGGGTGACGCTGCTTTGATCTGGCGCGTAATAACAATTGCTGTGAGTTTCATCCTTGTCTCTCCTGCGCTCGAGGAGGACAGGAAAATTGCCTACCAGAGACACAGCTTGGGAGCGATCGGCATTGGTACGCTCTCCTCAATCTTCTCTGAAAGCCCGTCTTTTGAGCCCGAAAAAGGGTGGGGTGCTTTTCATTGTCAGTCCCGAGACACGTCAGGCTGCTGCGGCATACGCTCACGCTAGCAATTCTTACAGTGATTGGGGGGTTCGTTGAAATTCGGAGATCCACAATGATCTCGAGTCACTTGGGACCTCTTCACATTGGGAGACTGCTCCTCTCCTCTCACGAAGAGACATTGTTCTTCCCCTCGACCGCGTGGCGAAATGTAAATGAAAAGACAATACGACCGCTCTGTTTCTTTTCAAGTCCGAGGGGCCTCTTTTAATACCTTTGGTCTAGCTTACGCCTTACGCTGATTTGCATTCGCATCAGCTACCAGGTATGCATGATTGGGTAACGCTGCAGCGTACGGAGTACATCCATTCGAGAACTTGTGTTTCAGCCGAGGGCTAGCCTCTTTCAGAGCACCATCGGCCATGAAAAAAGGAATTGGGCCAAAGTACAGCTCTGAATAGCCGCCCCCTGTGTATTGCATCTGCATGAGTTGCTGATGTTCAATTGGTAGGTAAGCCTGCAGCATGTACGCTTGGTAGGACTCTTAAGCTGAGGGTAATCCACGTAATTTTGAAAGACTCGTCTTGTTCCACGTCCAGAAGCTCAGCCTGACTTTCTTCAAAAACCGTTTTAAATGAGACTAAGTGCCCATAATCACATCTGATAGCTTGAAAGATGGCGGGTCGAATTACACTTCGTTTAGCTCTCCTTGCTATTTTTCTGAACAGCAGACTCTTCGTAGCTGCTGACACCGCAGGGGATGATTTCACCAATAATCTCTTCACGGACTTGGCTCCGTAAGTATTTCACAATTAGTCACTCTTGATTGCTTGCTCAATGCTTTAGTTTATTGGGCCTATTTGGTGAGAAGTTCGCTCAGCAATTCCTTGCCGAATCCTTTACCTTCTGGGATCACATTCGTGAGTATCTTCCAACGCAAACACCCTCAACCTTTTACTGACCCTATCAGTCTTTGCAATGGCACCACTTGGTATCCTCACTGCCATTGTCGGCGCCATTCGTGTCGACGGTGCAAACTGGCTCAAGCAACTTATTGGCCGGGCTCGCGAGACCACTGCCAGTGCGGAGATCGAGTTGATGTCATCTGTTTCGCAAGAAGTGTGTGAAGTGTGGAATGGTACTTCAATTGTCCGTTCGATGGGTGCTCCGCAAGTAAAGCAGATCATACATCTTCCAGCTAAGGAAGGGGACTTCTCGCCAGAGTCGTTCATTACAATGGATCGGAAGACTTGGAGCAGGGACTACGAACTCAAGGCTGAGTGTTGGAGTACCAAGGATATTGGATCTGAAAAGATCTCTACAAATGAAGACAGTAACGTGGATATCGAGTCAGGACATAACATAAACATGGTTCACTCTCTCGGCGACGAAGAGCTTATCAAGAATAAAGAGATACCCCCGAATATATCGCTCAATATACACGGCGGGAGCAATCCAGTCGAACTGGTTTTATATGCTCTCTTTGCTTCTATACTACAGGCTGGAGTTTTAGGATGGTCATCTTACGCCCATAAACATGCGTTGTCTGGATCAAATTCCTTGGTGGGATTGTTGTTACAAGCTACTGGAACTGTACTCCTCACACTGGGTCTAGTCCTATGTGCAGGCATTATTGATAATGGCAGTCGCGAGCGACACTGGTTGATAGAGGGAGAACGGCAGGTGGAAAATATGTCCGAGCTGTTAAGCTTGGCAAAAGTCAAGTCACTAGCAAATAAGCTAGGGTTGGCCAAGGATAAGTCCTTGCTTGAAGAGAAACAATTCCGTCGACATATGCAACTTTATTGGGTTCAGAAGCAGCATATCGCCGGTGATAATCGCTTCGATCCATACATACTATATGCCGAAGAACTCAAGTATAAGGTCCATGAATCTCACAGGGCCAATGAGGATGGCCAGAATGACCGAGATGATAACGCCCATGAATCTCCCAGGGCCAAAAAGAATGTCCAGAATGACCGACGCGATAAATTCCTTAAAGAACTTCTCAGGCTTTTCGGCCATCACCTGACCACCATTGCTGTTGCAATCGGTGTATTGGGATTTGTTGCTCAATTCCAAGGCCTTCGCTTCTCACATTGGAGTTGTTCAATCGCACAACTTATTGCACTTGGGTTTGCCACTATTCTCCGAGCTTGGGTTCGCCGTACTATGACCAAAACGCCAGTCGCTGTTCCGGCCCATAACGATTATATACTGGCCCATCTAACCTTGGCCATAGTTGGCAGAGACCGAACCGACTCCAAATTCCCTCATCATGACGCCTTCCGGTCGCCAGGACTGTTACTGCGGTTTGGTATCTCCACTTGTCCTAAGTTGAGAGTCATAACGGAAGAACCTACAAATTCGGAGTCACCATCCACTACCAACGTGCAGGCCTCAACAGAGGCTGGAAGGAAATCTAATCTTACGGAAGAACCTACACATTTGGAATCACCATCCACTACCAACGAGCATGTCCTAACAGAGGCCGAAAGGAACCCTAGTCTTACGGAAGAACGTACACATACGGAGTCGCCATCCAATACCAACGTGCAGGACTCAACAGATGCCGGAAGGAACCCTAATATTATAGAAGAACCTACATATTTGCAGTCACTACCCACTACCAACGTACATGACCCAATAGAGGCCGAAATGAACCCTAATCTTGCGGAGGAACCTACGCATTCGGAGTCACCATCCACCACCAACGTGCAGGACTCAAAAAGGGGCGAGACAAATCTTAAACTTGCTCAAGAAGCTCTCAATCTCATGGTCAGACTAGGTCGTCTAATGAAATGGACTGGGGCCAAATCTCAAGAAGCCATCGTTCTCTCAAATTCAATCGAGACCGCCCTTCGAAAGCTGAGTCCTAGGCTACCGGAAAAATTTGGGAAGAAATTCGCTGTAGTCCTGCGGGTTGACATATATCTGCCGTCGACTTCCAAGCCTGACTCTCAGGAGGAAGTAGAATTATCCATCATTAAAGATGGCGATGTATGGAAAGTTGATGACGGTCAACTGGAAGCCTTGCTATCGCTTGTATCATATTCAGTATGGGCAGCCAAACAGAATAAGAGAAGTGAGGCTGAGACGGACAGAGGAGAAATCCTACCGCATTCAGGATCCTCGGCACACCTCACTAAGGAATCAAATCTCGAGGACAGCCAGACTATTGGCTGGCTCCGTACGAAAGCCCAAGACTCGCGGATCTATGATATAATTGTCGGCACATCAAGTCCGAGACTAACGTCTGACCTTCGTTGGTGGGTTTCAGACACGGAACAAGACCTCAAGAAGGCGAAATTCGACCATACTGGTAGTGTAACTAGGGTTCTTGCCGACTTCATTGGCCCCTTAACTGAAGCCGAGGCGAATGACGTGCGGCCTGCACTGGGGTTTTACGTGAACGAGAAGAATTCAGAAGAAAATGGTATGGCTACAATCCAGCGACATGTGTGGAGAGCATTAACCTCAACAGATGTCTACTGCTCCTGGGAATGTGATGAGCGAAAGGTCTCTATTTTGCATATATTCTCTACCTTCATTTGGGCTATTGCACCCTACCTTTCTGCTTCCCAATTCCACCCTACAACAGTAATATTCCCTAAATCCAGATCCGAGCGTCTGACAAAGTCCGGCCTGGAGGAAGCTCATCTCCAAAGCGACAAAATTGAAACCCTTGTCCAACGACTTCAAAGCACAGGGCTAGGCACCTACGGAGAAATTTACAAAGTTTTCATTCCTCCCTTGAGCCACTTTGGAAAACTGCCGAATGAAGCCGTGGCTGACTGGTGTAATGAGATATTGATCGAAAGAGAAAAGCGCTGCAGTTGGGCTGCTACTTATGAGGGCTACAATCTTCTCCTTGACATGGTTCGGGATAGGGAAGCTCAAGATCGTTTTTCACATCGAGTGGCAGCTATGTTTGTTGAATTTCTCCTCCGAGTGAAGGAAGAGCCCTATCCTTTTGCTCAAGAGTGTTCGTTTAAGGAGTTTGAAGAATTCAATGAGAGCCTGAGGCGAAGATTCGAGAACAAACCCCTGCTCAAAGCAATTCTGTCAGTCAATGACATCCTCGCCCTCCGATTGCATCAATCACCAGATGAATGCACTCAACTGATATTGGGAGGACTTGGAGTCGAGAATACACTTGGTGAAACTCAATCCCAAGATCTATCTCTGGACGGACTTTGCAGTTCAGATAATACCTCAGAGACTGAACGCTTTAGCTTTCCTAATGACACGGATGTCTTCGGTTGGACTGAAGAGTATTGGGATATTTTCGAAACCCCGGGTTTTGTACCAGCATTAAGATTCATTGAATGCAGTGCATTAGATCTCGCAGGGCGTTCGGTATTGCACCACAAGCTTGATATTGAAAGGTACCCAGACTACAATGGTGAAGAAGACACGGCCTGCTTTCTATTCGCAGATCGGAATCATCTTGGTGATAGCAGCATATTTGTAGCTCTGTGCAACAAACAGACGCCGCTGCACCGGGCAGCATTAGTGGACCATCTAGGAGTCATTAATGAGCTGTTAGCGCAGGGCATAGATCCCAATGCTGGAGACCATTATGGCCGAACCGCCTTATGCTTGGCTGTTTTCTATGGCTATGGTGAGGTGGTCCGTAAGCTTGTCCACAGTATGAGCTCTGCTGGTCGAGATCAAAAGGACAATGATAATCGCAATGCTCTTCATTATGCGATTTCTGGTAAACAAGAAGACCTTGCAATATTTCTTATCAGACGTGGCATCGACATCAATGCTGAAGACATTTTCGGGAAACAACCACTTTGGTATGCCGGGTTGTCCAACATGGACAGCCTGGTAGATTCACTGCTGGAAACCGATGGGATTCACAGGCCTGTAATGGTTTGGCGTCCTGAGAATGGGGCCTACTCTGATGAAGAATGGGAGTGTCTATACAAACTTCGGGCCCGGAAGGACGTTATAACAAAATGGAAAAATCCTCACGCAACAAGGGAGGAGCTGGAATTTGATCCAAACACAGGAAAACTAAGATATCCAGCGACGGTGTTTGAAGAGTATTCAATTCCAATGGTCAACCGAATCACAGGTCAGCCCCCCCCCAGAGACGATTCTAGAACAACACTAATAACATATCCAGATCCCGTCATCTCAGAAACCAACTATGCCCCACCAGAAGATTCACCCTGCGAAGTCCAAAAAAATACGAGGCAGCAGCAAACGCTGAGCTACTCAACACCGCTGATGGATGTTATAAGGGATACATAAGCAGCTCTAGCCAGGCAGGGCACTCCCTCACTACACGCTCCAAGAGCCATCATGCCCCCTTTCTTTTTCCCTTTTCTTTCGCTTTTCCTTCCCCTTCCCCTTTGCCTTTCCTAATCAACAACATTATAACCCTCGACCCGAAGTTCCTGGTCTATAAACATGAAAAGATATCTAGACCCCACTAGCGCATCCACTAATTCCCTTTTCATTTGAATCCACCCACCATCCACCACCGCGGCATCAGCAGGCGAACAAGCCAAACGTCCTCCAGATTGAGGAAACCATAATTACATACATCAACCGATTAACGAACATGACGAAACGGGATCTATCTACTTCTATTCTATTCTATACCCCCTCCTACTTCAGCTTTCAAGCTGTTGCATGCGGGATTAATGGAATTGATTTTTCTACTGCTGTATGGGATAGGAGATTAGCTTTTTACTTTTCCTTTACTCCGTTCATACCTTGATACTTAATCTACGTTAAATTATAAATATGTAATCCGCTGCCCGGGAATAAATTTCAACTTAACTTGCGTACCACGTGTAGACCGGCACGGAAATTTTACCGGCGCCAACACTTTCGATTTCGCCCCGGCCGGGGTTTCCCTAAGAACCCAGCAACAGCCGTCCCGAGGATCGTTATTGAAAACGACACCGAAAGTATCTCAGTAGAAGAAATTTGTCACGTGGAATATAGTTTAATGCCAATCACAAAAAGTCACAAGGACCACCGTCTGTAATAATCTGTAGAAATCCCGAGGTTTATTTAATATTATCAGTCATATCTCAAATTGAATCTAAGTATTATATGACACCTGCCCCTCATCGGAAATCCATCAGATTTCTATTTTAACAGTCCTTTATTCGCCTCAACCGTCTTAGCCCTTCCAGCCACCCCTCAAGCAAGTACCTCATCGCTTAGGTAAGCTTAGAGCGCCATATCCATATTTCTCAGGCTATGCGCCGTATTCCATCCCTCTATGCCAGCAAGCCAGCCAGCTAGTCCCATGGGGTATCGTGTGTATTTCAATAGGCTCACCAGTCGTATAGCTCAGTTTAGCTTTTAAGCGCCGAGATAGCAATTCCCATATTGAACAAATGAAATTCGTGCGTCGTGGAAAGGAGTGTGGTCATTAAGGAGCGTGGTGGGTATGTCGCGATCATCAAAGACTATTTTTGTGAATAGAGATCAGTGAGGCGAATGGTCCCTTGTACAGCTGGGGTTTAAATTCTTATCATCGGCGTCGTTATGGTCGTGAGGATTGGAAGGTAGAGTACAGGTCGAAAGGTTTGGCCCGGGCGATGAGGCGGTTTCATGGACCCGAGGGTGATCGTCGACCAAGAACACCGGCTCCGGCGGGCCATACGCCTTGCATCCAATCGCGCCAGCGAGTGAAGCCCATCTTTCTCTTTTTGCGCAGAGGTTGCGCCATGCTAGGTAATTGTTCCATTGGTCCCACAATGCCTTCATCGCCGATGGTAGGGAATTTTCCTTGGCTTTTTGGCCCATCAAGAGAGGGTATCTTGGTAACGGGATCGCTAAGACGTGCATCTTGACGTGCAATTTCTTCGACGTGGGAACGACAAAGATCCACGTTGGTCTTCCACTTGGCGTCGATCTCAGTCCATTTCTCTTCTGTAAGGCGGTAAATCTTTGACGTGTCGCCGTAGTGTTCAGAAATGCCCATGCGATGCTGCAGGTAATTGAAGCGAGCAACATTCCAATCGGCGTTTAGTTGCTTATATGTCGCAGGATTAAACTCTTCGGGCGTATAGGGTACAGGATTGATCGTGAAGTTCGCGTGGCCAAGTTCGTTAGCCCAACGGTCGTTCGGGTCAGTGATGAGCATTGGCGGGATTTCAGAGGATGGAGAGATGTGACCCGGACCGCGTTGATGTTGGAAGGAGGAAATCGAAGGCTTTGATGACAGAGGAGGTGAAGGTAAGCCTGCTATTCGAGGTGTCGGCAGTGGAGTGTTGAGTACGGACGTAGCCTCAGGCTCTGCAACGGTAGGTGACTGCAGTGGAGATTGATAGGGCACCTCTCTGATGTGGTCCGGGAATTGAGTTAGGATAGGAGGCAGCAGTGGGGTCGTGGGTTTCGCTTCGTGGTCGACGACATCCTCTCTGGAGGAGTTCGCCTTGCGCGTGTCAATGGTATTGTCATACAAATCCTCGAAGCTGTCCTCAAAGGCGGTCCGTGCAGGTGTAGGCGGAAGCTGAACTCCTTTCGGTTCCTCAAGGGCTGAGCCTGCCAAGGACGGTGCTCGAGTAGAATTAGCACGTGACAGGCTCTGTTCCTGAGATCGATCGGGCATGGCAATTGTAGGTGAACCTTTCCTTGACCGCCATTTCATCGAGAGCGAGCGTGAAAGCGATGGCATTCTGGATTTGATTCCATCTATAGGGCTTACTGGCGAGTCTTCGTCTCTTCGTCTCTTGGCACGAGGGCTTGCTGAAAAATCGCTGTCCAAAGAATCAACGGGAAAGTCACCCGCATAGGAATATTCGAGAGACGTCAAAGCCCACTGCGGTTCAGGTGTCTTGGGTGGAGCTTCTTCTGCTACTTGGTTAGGCCACTATATCGTTGGAAGGTTTGAGCGCATTTGTTTACCTTCACGGTGGAGGGGATCTTCAAAGCCATTGATCATCTGCTGGTCCTCCTCTTTATCATGCGGCTCTTCTTTGACATCAGTCAGTGGCCTGTGTCCAGTGCCATAGCCGTCGAGCGACTCGCGCAGCGCAGGCGAAGAAGCAAGTGAGGAGGTTGAGCTGGGAAGTCGCGAGTGTCCCCGCATCGAGAAAGTTGGCGTTGTCGGAGAAGGTCCGTCAGATAGTGTTGAAGAACGCGAAGAATGATGGGTATGACCGGTCGAGCTTGGAGACACCTGGCTCATGTCGAGCTCCTGATTCCTTCGTGCTTCTACCAGTTGAGGTAATTTCAAAGTCTTCAGTTCGCGGCCTTGCATCATGGTGGCAATTGTGAGCGAAGATTATGTGTGGTGTTTGGACCCTTTATGGCGATACAACCATGGTGGTAAGCTTGATTGTAGTATTGGCTGAAGCCTCACGAAATGTATTCGCCGAGTTGCCCAGTTCGTCGGAATCACGTTGGACCCTTGTTACGCGCGACCAGGGTGGACTGGTTGGTGTCTGGGTAGCAAGTCAGTTTATTGCGTGGGCAGTTCCTGATGGCTCGGTACGCGGGGCCATTGGGTACAACACATGGCCGCGACTGTCAGGTACCACGGAGGGAGTCTCGGCTTACTTGTCTGATACGTGTTGGCCGAATGGAGGAATAGTGTTATCAATAGTGTGACAGTTGATCGGAATGGGGAGCGAGGAGGAGACTGATTAAGACAATGGTGGATACACGTCTACAGGTCTTGGACGTAAACAGTAGCAGACGGATAGCTACATGAGAAAGAGTGAGGTGTCACGGCCTGATGCGCCTTACGCTGCCCTTTTGATGTGGGAGAGGTAGGAAAGGCGGTTGAGCAAAAGTAAGTTTCTAGGTCGCATCCCGGGCACGGTATTGAGAGCAGGCAGGCAAGCAGGGCCTGACTTTTCACTGGCTCCAACGGTCCTGTCATTAGCCAGTCATTAGCCAGTCATTAGCCACTTTATTAGGCTCCATGGGCAGGCATTAGCCCCGGTCGCCTTAGCCTGGGTTTAGCCCGGGCTTCGGCCCTGGCAGCTCCCCCCCGTAGCCTGCCACCCGCCCTAAAGACTGCATCCCATTGGCCCCAGCCCCAGGCTTGGCCAGCTCAGCATCTTAGCCCCCCCTTCACTGGGGCTGGACAGTCCCGCCTACAATCGATTCGCGTCAGTGGCTGGAGGCTAAACACAGGCAAGCGAAAAGCATCTGAGGAATCTGCCGTCTTTGCTTTTCCTGTTCCTGAAAGTCCGGTTCATCGCATGGCACGTTCACGCTCCCTAGCAGAAGACATACACCATTAGGAATCCGGAGCCTTCCCGGATCTCCCGCGATTTGTTGAGATTTCATCATACGGCAACAACAGTGCCCACATTTCTTTTCCTTTGGTCCCTGAGGTAATTACCAGAGCAACCAGAGCAACCAGAGCAAAAGTATCTCTCACGAAAAAACCTCGTCACGAAAATTCTAATATTTCCAAGGGGAAAGTACCGAAAAAGACTCTCAGTTTTTGTGATGTATGTCGGACAGATGCGCTCCAGCGAGCCACGTAGAAAAACCAATGTCTCGCGTAGTGCCAACACATCAAAACCCCCCTCCTCCTTCTCCTCCCTCATGCATAAGACAGAAATCCTGATTTGTCACCACGGTACAAGAGTACCAGGGTACCTTCCTGTCACTATGATAGTGACATTTGGGTAAGGAGAATATCTACCAGTGCGATAATGGCGCAAGAGGCAGGGAATCCCATCGTCTTACGTTATCCTGCGACCCAGGCCGACGGCCCCACAAACCGCAGCGTTGGAGACGAGCGTCGGCCAGTCTAACGGTAGGCCGTTTCTTTGCCTTCGTCGCAGGGCGAATTCGGCAGAGGAAGAAAAGAAGTTCCTCAAGTAAGAATACTAAGTACTAAGTACCTCACCATACAACACCCTTGCACAGATCCACTCCTGAGCCCAGCACTTCCTTGGATCGGGTAATTTCAACCGTAGTATGCCTTTGCTCGATTCGCGCCCGGGGCTAGACCGCTGACTCCCATCGTTCAAAGAGCAAACGACGCGCAAATGCCATGCAACCAATCATGTCCTGTCTCAATGGAATTAGGTAATCCTCGCAGCTTGTGCACGGTAACAAACTTATTCGTTGCGTCCCAATCGATTGCTGCATATTACTTCTCTCGTCTAAGGTATGCGACAGCAACAGCGGAAAGCCTAGACCCTTGGTTGACCCCAATGAACGAAGCTGCGTGCGTAGTTCATTGCCTCTTAGGCACAAAGCGCACGGTTTTGGAAGGCATTGGGAGCATTATTGTGTCATCTCCTACAGGACCCTGCTTAGGTACGTAATCCCGAAAAGGGTCCGGTGGAAAGGACGGTTGGCAGGTGATGGGAGTCTTTGCTGGATCTGATGGAGCACCTCGGTCCTGTCACAATTCTCGTTTCTTGTGTTGACCGCCCGATACCTTCCTGGTGCGTGTTCCGATTCGTTTTCGTGCAGCAGTGGATATGGGTATCACACAGCTAGAAAACGATGTGCAGGCTCTTGGCATTTTATCGCTTGCATTGACGAGCGCTGCATAAAAACGTGCTTGACAACTTCGGTCCAGAAAGACCGACTGGTTTGACTGGTTTAACTTCGTGGCTTGCCGTAGCTGTATAAACTTCTCCTCACTGTCTGTGCATATGGTTCTAAGGTACGGCCAACACTATTATTAGGGTCAGCCTTGTCAGTTGCGCATCCGCTGATGCACTTACCGTTCACAAGTCCATCTGTTCGCAGTATGGCTTGCATAATCGAGACACTTGCAGACGAACAGCGTAGCTTCATATCCAATACTTAGTCCATGTCTGGCGCTGTTCGTCATTTCCCTGAAACTAAGCGCGGAATGTTGTTAGCTTACGTATAGATTGTTCACATGATGTGCGAGTTCGTTGATACCATACCTGGAATTCGACTGTGACGATGTCCTGGAAGCCCTCATTGGGCTTGGGCTCCTTGAACCGGGCAGCGAAGCTGACAAAGGCCGAATGCGGAAGGATTGTGCGTTTTTCAGGGTTGAAATAACTAGTAGACAGTGCCCTAACTGTATCGTTATGCTCACAAAGTTTTGTAGAGGCAGTGAAGTGCACGCATCGAATAGGTATGCCGATTTTCTGCGCAAGCTGGACCCATACTGCTCTAGTCTCAGGATCGGCGTTGGTGTTGTCTATAGTCATGATTTGAGTTCTCCGTCAGCTAACGAAAAGTGATGACAGCCTACCAATGGCCACCAACTTCTTTTCCGCGAGTAAGTTCGATGCTACCTTCAAACATTTGTCACGCTGCAAAGACTTCAAGTTAGAGATGCAGCATTGGACTGATGAGCTGGTACGCACAGTCTTCAAAGTATCTTGGTTGATACGTTCGTAGCCAAGAGGTTTTAGTTTTGTCCAGTAGAATGTTGATTTGCCAGAACCTGGGCTTCCGCACAGTAGGATGATGTCTAAGGAGTTTTTCTTCTCGATAATGATCGAAGCTATCGTATGTGAGCAGAAGCCCCGGTTGCTATGAAATGCAGGCCGAGAGCGACTTACTGGTGTTTGTGGAGGTAGTAGATGCTGCGCTAAGCAATGCAGCTGGTTCAAAAGTTCTTGTGAATGGCAGTGGCTCCTCATGGAGGAAGTACTCTTCTGGTGTTTTAAATTCGATACCAACGTTTGCAGCAAAATCCCTACCTTCTTGTAAGTCTCTTATGTTATTAAGCATGTACCAAGGTTACCTGTCCGAGCACGCATGGTCGGCTTTGGCCCCATTCCTCGCTGCACGCCCTCCGGCATCGCCTACGAAGAACGAAGCCTGCATATCAGGTCCCCCTCCCTCATTAAGGTCTAATTCTTCCAGCACCTCATCCCACATACCAGTTCGAGGCTTTCTGTATCCATCTTGTGCACAGGCGGCTAAGAGGAGTACGGGAAAGTCAAAGTGATTGAAGACAGCGGTGATCTTTAATTTGAAAGCAGCGAGACTTCTCTGATCACTCTTGAGTGTTTTGGGATTGTCTTTTAGACTAATGCTGCCTTGGTTGGTGACCACGACCAGAGCGTAGCTAGAGGTTGGGGCTTAGCAGTGGTCCACAATGGTTGCAACTCAGTGAGATAGTGCGGGTAGAGGAAATTACCCGTCTGTGTAGAGTTGTTTGATAACATTGGGTATGCTCAAGTGCCACCAGCGCCAGTCTGTATGGTCCTTGGCAAAGATGTTTCCAGATGTTGTTTGTATCAGTGTCGAGTCCTACGATTTCAAGGCCACAAATAAACCTCTATCCATCAATCTAGACAGTATCATCACAAGGACATACAAGATCAAACGCTGCGATTTTTCTCCTCTTCACTGTTGGACCGATAGTCTCAGTGCAAGGGGAGTATCTGGCCAACAGTAGGCTTCGGTTAATAACCCGCCAGACAATCTTGTCCGGATCTTTCTTCGATGTAGGCGTAAAGAAGCTGGCGACAGCTTTGCCTAATAGGAGTGCTCTTCAGCCATACGCGGATCGTAGTCCTTCCAGATTACCTACTGGTGGTAGTTGATTCAAATTTACGTTTCTTAAGAGGTGGGGGAGATAGCGATCCTTGTTCTCGTAATGTACTCATTTCTCCTGCGTGGTCTATCTTTGAGAAATGACGCGGTCATGTAAGGAAAAATAACCATACAATTCAATAGATGACACGAGCTGTGATCAAGACGTGTTCGTGCTCCACATGTGAAACAAACGAAGCGAATCTGAGTAGTAGGTCTAATCTTAGTGCTACAACCTAGGGTTTTGGCACCTTCGAGAATTCCACATCCGCCACCAAGGCGTGTGCATACATCACATTCTTGACTGGTGGGTACAAGATTTTACTGGTGAAACACTGTTTTGTGCATTGTCTATTGATTAGATTGTATATATGTGGCCAATACCATTGGCTAGTGCTTAACGAAACAGAGATTATCTAGAAGTCTTTGAGGACCATGAGATACTGGAGATATACGCCTCAGCAACGCCAGGGTATCGCTTATTGTAGCAGCGTCGTGAGGATTTCCATCCAATAGCGCATTATCACCACTTTCATCAACTCCAAGCTCCTTCCGACCCATCCATCTGATCCATTCATATTATCAACTCTTCGTGAACTCGCGTTGCAAGTATGCCGATTCAAATCAATCGTCGCGTTTCCTTCCGACTGAGCTCCGATCATTCCCATCCGCATCCGTATCCTCTTCGTTGACTTCTCCCCAACCAGAATTTCTCCTGCTGACCCGACCTTGCGCTGGCACCTCGCGTGGGCTAGCAAGAGGGCTTTCAGTACCCGCCAGTCCACCGATGCTTCTAGTAATGCTATCGGTCCTTCCGTGACCAACAAGACCGCTTCTGATGCTCCCAGCATCTCCAGGATTGTTCTGTTTGCCTGCATAATAGCTATTACGCTCACTAGGCAACGCTGGCGCGATTCCAGAAGACGAGTATACGCTTGCACGTTCGGCATTCGCAAGCCCAACACTGACCTGGCGACCTTGGTGATGACCTGAGATGCTGGATTGGTCGTTGTGGCTGGAGCTGAGGACGCTGAGCGGCAAAGACTCTCTACTTCCTCCAAATATTGAGGAGGGGGCAAGTGCGCGTACTGAGGCGTTCGTGTCCAACGAATTTCGACGTCGACGTTTCGAGGACGATGCCAAGGTCATGATGGAAGCGTCGTCATTGAGGCGGTCATTTGCCGTCGCCGTAGTGTATGTTGCTGGGTGGCCGCCACTGGTGTGATTTGCCAGATGAGATGGAATTGCAGAGGCTGGAGATGATGGAAATTGGTGAGAAAAATGTGTGTTAGAGTTGTGATGGGTGTGATTCGACTGCGGGACGGCTAAGGGGGCCTGTAGCCCCTGATTATTGCCAATCAAGAGATTTGATGGAGCCGTTGATTGCATGGTTGTCAAAGTTGTAGTGAGTGATCTCACCGAAGGGGCTGGCGAAGAGAACGTACTTCCTTCGCCGCCCCCGACGCCATTGGAGCTTACAGCTCCACCGGCTGTCGCCGTAGTCCCAGCCTTTGAATGAGCTGCATCTGAAATGGTATCGGTATTTGTAGATACAGTCGGTGCCATCGATTTGTTACCTATTGTCGGAGGCTGTTGACCGTCGCTAGAACCTGGAATTGATGCTTTACTCTGTGACGGTGAAACATAGCTTATGCTTCTCCCTGAAGGTGGAGTGTAGAACGAGAGGTGGCCATTGCCGCTCGCTGGTACTGAGGTATCAAGCTGTGGCTTCTCTGAAACCGGGTAAGGGTTGTTCTTGATTGCATTTGTTTTCTTGCTCTTCGAATACGGGGTGTTCTGAGAACGCTTGCTGGTAGCGTTGGGAGTAGAGTCCGACGATGGATGCTTTAGGTTTGCAAGTCGCTTCATCCAATTCGAAAACGGACGCCGGCGGGAATGTCTGTCTGGACTAGCTTTCAACATCTGAAGTCCTGAATATGAGATGGCCAGGATAGCACGGCACTTCCGAAGGCCGAAATGGCAATAGAGGTCTGAGCTTACCTGGAGGTCTCGGAACTGCTTCCACCGCTGCCATTCTGATAATAGGTCCCAGCTATGAAAGGTGGAGTGTTTTGTATTCAAATGGGGAGTCCTCAAACGAATGTCGAGGAGATAGTAATATTGATGAGGATGTGGTGTGAAGACTACCCAGCACCGCAGCTTAGGAGCTCTAAAATAAGGCTGATTCTCAGCCCTATGGCTGTAATAAATCATCCAATCTCCTCATACGCAGGTAACAGCTCACGATTTCATAACGATTTCAGAAATATTCATGACCTTCTAGGTCATTCATATACTGAATTCATCGATCATAGACGACTGTGTTGCCTTATACTCCTCACGATTAAGCATCCTCAACCTCTCCAACGTTCCCAATGAGCCTACCAACTGTCGGAAGCTATTCGCTGGGGAAGTGGCAACCACCTTGAGCTTGAATCCAACCTGGTGTCCGCAGAGCCCAACTATATTGATTCAGTCTTATCGTCAAGACTGCGTTTTTGAACTTCTCATACAAACCAGATGCAGGACAACTGTCCCTCAATTCTGCCCATTCCCCCAGAAGTCGCCACGCAGATCAGGTCTTCGACCGTTATCACAACGCTTACAAGTGTCGTACTTGGCTTAATAGTCAACTCGTTAGATGCGGATGCGCACAGAATCGATATCAGCGTAGAGTTCGGCCGAGGCGCGGTCTCAGTGGAGGATGATGGCTTTGGGATCCCTCCCAAAGAATTTACAGAAGCTGGAGGCCTCGGAAAGCCGTATTGTGAGCACCCTTTTGTATTTATTAGAAGCCCGACTAACTCTAAGTAGATACTTCTAAGAGCACCAGCGCCACTTCTACGTATGGGAGGAGTGGAATATTCCTGACCTCTCTGGCTGCATTATCAATCTTAACCATAACATCTCGTCATCCTTCGCATACTCAACAGGCTACCCTGGTCTTACATCGCTCGAGACCAGCTGCGAGACTGGTCCCAGCGCCTTCCCACCACACTTTGTCCCATCGTGAGCATGGCACACGAGTCACAGTCCAAGATCTTTTTGGGAACATGCCTGTGAGGGTGAAACAACGCGCAATTGGCTCATCAAACGGCGACCATGAGAAGGAGATCCAATTGCTCCACAGAAGAATAGTGGGATTGATATTAGCATGGCACAGACCCATCTCAGTCTCTCTGAAGACCGTTGATAGCGGTGGGAAGTTGCAAATACGAGCTAATCAGAAGCTTTCGAGCGGAAAGCCCGAGAAGAAGCAATCGTCTCCTCTCTTTGATCTCTCCTTCATCCGTAGTGTACTGTTTCAAGCTGGATATATAGACCCTTCAGATTGGGAGGATTGGATCAAGACATCTGCTCGAACGCCGTCCGTTATGATCAAAGGTGCTATATCTCTAAGACCTGCGCCATCAAAACATGTCCAATTCATCTCTTTAGGTATGCATCCAGTGAATTCAGAATCCTCCAAGAACGTTCTCTACGATGAGATCAACCGGCTCTTCAGTACGTCAAGCTTTGGCACCCAAGAGAAAGGTTCTGACATTGAGGATGCTGTCAAGTCCAAGCGAAGTAAGGATCAACGATGCAAAATTGATGGCTTTACCAACAAGCAGCTCAAGGGTGGTGGCAAAGGGGTGGACAGGTGGCCAATGTTCTATATTCGTCTTGAGCTCACGGGAGATGCAAAATCAGTCGTCAGAGACGATATTGACGGACTCGGAGAAGGCACCTTGGCGATCGTACTGAGTACTCTTAGCGCTATGGTCACATCATTTCTCGAGGAGAATTATCTCAGACCACGGAGGCGACAGCCGAGGCTTCAGAGACATAAGTCCAAGAATTCAGAGACTCTTGGGACGGGTTCGAGGTTTCAGAGGCGCGGCGAAAGACTCCAAATACTAAGGTCAAGCAGCGACATCTACCAAGAGCACGATTTTAGCACCTGGAGCCGTATCAAAGTGGGAAAACGCGTGATCCGCTCTGGCACATGCCCATCTCGCTCTCAGCAAACTCAAGCAGATGATATGGACATCGACGAAAGAGAGGCTGTAGGATCTGTCACTATCAAGTCGCGCAACTCTGCTGACACGAGGCACATCAGTCTTCCTCCCAAGCATAATTGTGAGCAGATGCTTGATTGGAAGAACCCTGTATCAGGGGCTACGGTCTTCATAAATGCTCGAACAGGTTTAGTTGTCGAACCCCATCCGCCTAAGAGACCTCAAACTGCCCCACTAGCCGCTAAAGCGTCAGATTCTTCGCCCCCCACCACTGCGGACACAATAGCTATTTTAAATCATGTCCCGAGGCTTATTAGGAGCGTCTCCTCATCATTCCTCAGCCCAAAACCAGGCTCCTGGTCCAGCGATCTCCTCAGAAAGTGGGAGAACCCAGTCTTCAATACTCCAGAGGAGGGTATACCTCAGGTTTCTTTTGACGAACCCAATGTTGAAGGCTCAAATATCCTGCATGGTCGACGGCATCATTGCTCCGAGCTGGATATCCAGAAGGCTTTTGCGCAATGTTCTACATCGTTCTCTGCTAGATTGTCGAAAACTGCATTGAAAACTTCGAGGGTCATTTCCCAGGTAGACAGGAAGTTCGTCCTAATCTACCTGGAGGGGGAGACACAAAAAATACTTAATGAAGGAAGTGGGCTCCTTGTCCTTGTCGATCAGCACGCAGCAGATGAGCGGATACGAGTCGAAGAGCTACTGGCGAATGTGGGCCCAAGCTCGACACAGCTCGCAAAGCCTATCGTCTTTGAGCTTCACGTACGGGAACACGGGCTTTTGGCGCGTTACGCTGCCTATTTTGCTGACTGGGGCATATGGTACGAGATACAAGACCTACCAGAATCCCAAAAATGCAGAATAAGCGTCAAGGCCTTGCCATCCGCTATTGCAGAGAGGTGCAGAATCGAACCTAAAGTCTTGATCGAATTGATCAGGACAGAAGCCTGGAAGCGTAGTGAAGATGGTAGCTCGGTAACTGGGAAGGCGTGCCCTCAGGGCCTCCTGGATATGCTAAACTCGCGTGCTTGCAGAAGCGCTATCATGTTCAATGACGAGCTTTCGAAGGAAGAAGCTCAGACTTTGGTACAGCGATTGGGCGATTGCAACTTTCCCTTTCAGTGTGCTCATGGAAGGCCTAGCATGATCCCGCTCGTTGATCTCGGTACTAGCTCGAGTACAAATTTGGGAGAGCGGGCTTTCGGGGAGTGTAATGATTGGGGAACCCAGAAGGAGGACAAGGCGTTTGGGGAGGCTTGGAGATCGTGGAAGTCGGGTACCTAGTGCATGGGATAATTTCATATGGTATCCAATGCGATGCCACTATTTGTGCACTGTCTATATGCAATGAAGTAATCTGAGCTACCCCCGGGGGACACTGCGAGGTTGCTTCTTATGTTTTGGTATTCAGTTCTGACCCCTTTCTTGCTTTGTTTGATGTTTGACGTGCAATTTCTCTGCACTTGTGAACCACTTTGGCATTTCGGAACCCTAAATTCCTCCAATTGCTATCATCCCGTCAATCTTGAGATCATATCTTGCACGTTTTCACATTCATTATTGTCGGCTCATACCACTGATGTGCACATTTCCAGTACTCGAACACATATCGATGATGTCAATGTTCACAACTTTCCTGGCGCCTGCGTCATGCTCTACTCCCTTCAATACTATATCCTTGCAGCATAGATCCGGCCGTGAGGAGTTCTGTCCTGCGTAGAGGTGGCCGCCTTCGCTGTCTTTACTAACGGACAATCTCATCTGGATGCGGGCTCTTTAGCTGGCATTTTTGCTCCCTATAGCGCGTTCTAAACATAGGATACCACCAGAACACATCTCTAGGTAGGATGCCAGACTAGGCTTAGGACAGCGAGGTCGCGTCCTCAAAGAGCTAAGAATGGACCTCCCCAACTGCATACCCAAGTGTACTGGGCTGGGGAAGCAAGGCCCCTTTGGGCGAGCAAGGAGTGTGCTGACTCTTAGCTGGTGTTCTCAAAATATGTCATACAACCGAAGTGCAAGTCTATGATTGCTATCTCCAGGCAGATATGGATGGCGTCCGCCGTCAAAGGATGTATTCTACAACCTCCATTAAGAAGTCGTCCTCAATCTAGGCAGAATGGTGTTCTTAAATTCTACCTGCAGCACCTCCGCAGTGATTCAACCTGCTTCTTTTCAAAAATTGTGTCAGAGGCGGCACACGCATCTCTTCGATGAGGCCCTCCCATGTGCTCGATAGTATCTCGATTCTGCCTGCCGTGAGGCGGCGTTATGTACTGCGGCATGGCACGGAATGCACGGCTCTAGATGTAGATGGAGAAATGCCAGCTTCGGGCGAAGCGAGAACCTGAGTCCGGCATTCGTAACGAGTGGTTGATGTCTGGTGTTACAATTCGTCGAGCTAGGAATGATTACCTAGGGTGACAGATTGCGAGTTATTTAGCTGAAAGCGTCCTTCTACTTCCACATAGCAAATCGGTTTGGCCATTTAGACCCAGGCCTATCCACACTAGGGACTATTTGATTTGCAATGCCCAAAGCCTCGTAATATCCTTCCATTCATAACTTGACTGTCATATATCATAGATTTGCACTAGGTATGGAATCGCCAAATTGCACGTCTGAGTGTCTCTAACCTGAGGTTCTTCCCCTTGCAAGGTTCTGTCCGTACGTACAGTCCAGCGCTCTAGCGCTCAGACGGTGGTCAGTGGACTAAAAGCTTTGACAAGAGGTTTGGCCGAACTCGCAGCTGAGCGTCCTCTGGAAACAATGCCAGCTTCAAGGCCTACCAAAGGCCCTTTCAATGGAACTTCTTGCATAAGCCAGATTGAACTTGGTACAAACACGGAGCAAAGCCTCTTAACAGTGCCTCACACTTCCAAAGGTGGGTATCAACTGATTACATGGCGATAACGTATGGCTTATCATGCTATAAGCGATTCGAGCTCCTTTCTTCCCGTTAGTGCGTGTCCATGGGGGAGCAGGAAAGGCGAGAACTTGTTCTTACATTGAGACTATCAACTGTGTCGACATTGTTATTCATCGATTCGTGGGACGTGGAAAGCTTAGCCAACCATATCTTGCGTCTTTGCCGTGATTTTATCAGCTAGATTAAAATCAGTCTTCTAGGGAATGCAGAGCTACAGTAATCTCATGAAAATACCTCTTCAACGGAGTCCTTTACAATGTAGCGTAGGATAACTATGTCTTTATCTTGATCCAGTCTATCCACACGGGCAGATGCCTGAACCTCAACCATAGGATTCCATTGAGGTTCCACAATATGCACATGTGTGGCGGCTGTTAGATTCAGTCTTTTCGACGTCAGCTCGATGGGATATTCGTTTGCGTGGTGTGGGTGAAAGTGACTCACCCGACGGAGCCACTTCCAAACGTAAGTAGCATGATTTTCAAGTCCTGCTCTGACTGAAACCTATTGATGGCTGCTCTCCTTTGCTCAAGTGTTAGACTGCCATCAATTCGGGCGTATTGCAATCTTTGTCCTGAAAGGGCAGATGCCAGTACATTTAGTGTTGTCGTCCAACAAGAGAACACTAGGCTGTCGGGCAGTTTAGTAAAAAGAGAACGAAAACAAGATGGGCTTCCTCACCTCTTGACGGGTTTGCTGTCGCGGTGTCGAACACGGTCCAAATCGATCAGATTACGGACGATGCTGTCAATCTTCGACGATGTATGCGTTTCGTAGACTGGCGGTCCATCTATCTCCATCTCGACAACGCCATCATCTAAATTCTCAATCATTTGATCCTCTAACCGCGGTATACTGATTGTATCTTTGTATACACCATTCTGCGCTGACGGAGATTGTGTAGGAAGGTTTGCAGAGATATCGTTTTCAAATGCGCATTCTGGACAGTACCGTGGTCCATCAATTCCCGTCAGGGTCAGAGTTCCAGAAACAGCCGGATTGAAGCTATCTGCACATTTATCGCATACGGTCATATAGGTTGGAGTTTCTCTTATCAAAGTAGGGCGACGAAGGATGGCCCCTCTTGACAGTCCGTGGCTGCATAATTGCCTCATTCGGAGTATAAAAGACAGGAGAGTATGAGCAGAAGATTTGTTTCCGGTCCGTGTAACCATGCTCCGAGCTTGGGTGCGTGTCGAGTCATATTGTTCCCGCTCAGTTTGGAAAAGTTCAACGAGCACCTCTCTCTCAGAACGCTTACAATCGCTCTCAGAAAGTTTGGTTCTCCTCATAGCAACTGTTCTCATGACCAATCGAAGGTTTTCTAACGCATGCTCCTCTTTCCTTCCTAAGGGATCAAGAATCCATCGACGAGCATTTGCTCGGTTATCGACTGGGTAAAAGCCCAAAAACTCGGTAAGAGTGAAAAGGTCGTCCAATCTGTTCTGGACTGGGGTCCCACTGCTACACCACCTGCTACTGCTTTTGAGATTTACAACTGCTTGGAAAGCTTGGGTCCGGTTCCTAATATGATGCGCTGACATGGGTAATCGCACAGAGATCAGCTACAAATCTGAGACTATGCTTATAGAAGGGCAATTCTCACCTTCGTCCAATATAACACGGAACCATGAAATTGCCTGAAGTTTATGTGATTGGTTAACATCGGAAGCAATAGTCTCATAGGTTGTGAATACGATATCCTGCTCCGCAAGGATATCACGATCGATGCCTGTGCCGTAACCGTGATAGACATGCACTTTGAGCTCGCATGAGATGTGTCTAGCAGTCCTTAGCCCAGAGTAAGAGCTTGGGAGAAATGCACACACACCGACGCCATTCCTGTTCCCAGCTGTATAAAGCTAGGTCGAATTAGTGGACGGTTGAATACAAAAGGTTTGGAATATGGTAGGCCCCAGTACTGACTAGACTTTGGCGTGACAATCAGTGTCGCACCTGAACATAGACTACCTTGTAATACTGTATCGTGACCTTCTGCATGTCGCTGACAAGAGCGTGCGTAGTCCAAAGTATGCACAACAAGGCTCAGGAGCGAAAGCGACTTGCCCAAACCTATCTCTCGTTAGTGAACATACGCGTATTTACGTGGAGTCCATGCCCATTTCATCAGCAAGGATCCCGCCACAAAAACCCTCCGGCTTTTTGTATCGCTTCTCTTTGGTTATCTTATGAACGAATCTGTTTAAAATGAGCTGATAGTATCAGGTACTCGCCCCTTAAGAGCCGTACCCATCTCTATAATTGATAGTAGTTGGCTCCCAAAGTGAGAAATGGTCCTCTTCCTTTGCTTCTCGAGCAATCATGAATTGCAAAGCGCTGATCTGATGCCTAGTGGACCAAATTCGAAGTAAGCAATCGCTTCCCATCGAATCGATAAGGTCTAACCTTTTAAGCTCCGTCCTTATGCGAGGATCTTGTTGGAAATGACAAGGCTGTTGAACAGCATTCGTAGAATTTATAATTGCTTCAACCTCCATTCCAAAGTCGAATGGACTAACTTCATTGGATGCGAGGAACTGAGGTGTCCTCGAAATATCATCCCAGGAAAGAAAATGGGGGTTTCGGTAAGAGAGAATCCCCGGAGGAAGAAATACCGGCTCCTGCAGAAACGTCCCAGCCTCTGACAAGAAGCATCCAACCTCGCTGAAATTTTTATCTGACCCATAAACGTTGAGCTGTAGCGGCAATACAGACGAGTTTTTCATTCCATGGGTGCCACAACCCGTCTCATCTTCTTCGCGATCCACATATGCCTCGATTTTGATCGAAGGGATAATCTCTTTCAATTTCTTTAATTGGGCGGTAGATTTTGCATCAAGAGTTCCCACCTCTTCAGATGTGGCAGGCTCTAAGAGGGTTGTTGCGTCGGATCTAAACCGAAGGGCGAAAGCGACGGGGTGTTTGGTAGAGGTGATTTGTTTCTTTAACCGGGCCAGGATCCGGAACAACCTGACACTGCCCCCTAGAAGCTTTAGAGAGCATTTAGCCAAGCTCAAAGCAGCGGGAGAGGAGGTGAGGCTCACCATACCAAAACATGTGACTCCCTCGTGCCAGCTTCTTGCTTGCGAAGCTTTTTCCACCCAATCTGACCCACCTACCGCTGGACTCAAGGAGCCGAGCGGGGATGGAGAAGTATCTGAGGCCGCTGACATTGTACGAATCCTACTACTGGCCGAAGCCCCATCGCTCGTGGTGCCTTGAACGGAGACATTGTCCTCGCTGTCGTCGTCGTTGATCGATCGAGGAGGCGGACCGCCTGGCGTATTGTTCCTTCTTTTCACTCGGGGAAGCTCGAGTTGGAGATCACTTCCCAGGCTGTGCCGTGATCTCTTAGTACCAGACATTGATGGCAGCTGGAGAAGATTTTGGGCTGGTCACGTCTCCTTTCCATACTTGAGTTGGACGAGGCTTCACCTCTATCCGGATACAGGACCATGCGCAGCCACCGCCTATTAGCTAGGCGTATTACAGCCTAAAGCCTACTAGCAGATGCATGGTGGCTAAGGATCAGTCAGCCTTGCTTCCCTGGTAGCCATGAAATCGTCTAATCTTCTTCATAACGAGAGTGGCTAGAGGCCGTCATCGTTCTCTAAGCAGCATATCAACGAAGGTGTGAATGTGTCAACGAGCGGGGCGCTTGCCCTGATGATGAGGAATTATGGCTGTGGCTCTGTCGCAAAGTTGCAACTGCCAAGCCAATTGTCTTCCCGAAGCGTGGCGGAGCCGATAAGCATAGTTCTAGTTCTAAGCCCAAAATCAAATATCTGTATAAAAATAAAATCATTACTGACGAGTCGAGTTTGAAATTGATTGAGTCCAGAATGTCATTGAAAGATTAAACTGGGGATTGATTAACCGGAAAGTCTACGGAGCTCTGTCTCTCATGGCGAACGTTGATCCTTATACGGTAAACCCCCTTGATAAACACCCTAATTGTATGGTCGAGGGGGAGCGAAAAGGGCCCTAGAGATACCCATGGAAGAGCGGTCGCCGGGACAACCTAAGGATCAAAAATCGGCTCTTCGGGGTGCTTCTAGGTGTTAGCCCTATCGGTCATACAATTATGGGCTTGCTCAAACCTGTTATATTTTACTCTTCACTGGAGCAGCATTCTTTTAGCACCGAGGTGCCAAAATTTCTATCTACACATTCTCTTGTTCCGTATTGCATTCTCGATGCATGGTTCTAATCTTGTGCTCGTGGTTGGTGTTGTGTTGCCCCCAAGGCCCCCAGCCTTCGGCGGAAACATCTTTCCATATGTCAACAAATTTCATGAAACTCTTTCGGAGAATGGGCAAGTCAAGGTGCTGGTGGGCCAATGTATGCGCCTCGGACTCGATGCACCAGGAAAATTTGAGGGCTTTTAGAGAGACAAAAACCCCCTGGTGACCAGCGTCAATACGTCTTACCTGTGGGGGACATCCAGTTGGCCCACTGGCAGCTGAGGCAAGCAGGATAAGATTTCGATGACGCATTCGCACTCGCAGTTTTCGGGGGTGTAATCTCGAAAAGTTTTACCAGCATGCTATAAGGCATCGGTAAGCGCAAGTCCTGTCATACCACCTCCGACTGCGTGCCGAAGCACTCTGGCTTCCTTGGACGCGACAGTCCGCTAGATAAATACAATCAAATTAGATTACTCTAGGTGAATTTGCCGCTTATCAAGTAATTTATATACTTCCCTGCGGGCACAGCACATGTAAGTACGGATGAATCCATTATCCTGATGGCAATACGAGGACCCCGCTGGTCTTGGCTAGGCGTCCTGCACGGTGGCGGAGCGTTCAGGCAGACACCAGTCGGCCGTGCTCTCCAGGCAGCCTTGAATAGATTCAACTTTCTTTACAATGGAATTATTATGGTTCACCCTTCTTCGCAATAATAGCTTTCCATCCTAAGATCCCTCTCGAGGTGAGGAATCATGGCGACAGCTTCTGCCGAGCCAGCTTTCTCACGAAGCTTGGCCGACTTCAAAAAGCGACTTTCGCAAGAGGACTGTGAACGGTTCTCACTAACCACCTTTGAGGATTTGAGGACTGCCATCAATACGATCCAGAGGGAGCAAGGGTTGAGACGTGGCTATCGCGATTTAAACAAGATCAAGCCATTCATATCTTTTCTGCAGCAATATGCGCTTGTGATCGAGCAGTTCGTCAACGCCAAATCCGACTTTCTAGCCTTCATCTGGGTCAGTGATCAGGCCCATGTTCGCCACTTTGAGTCCATGAGCTAAAATGTTGAGATCTTAGGGACCGATAAAGCTATGTCTTCAGGTAAGAATCCGTCACTTCCTGCGAACTATAAAGCGTTAGAGGCCAATTAGCATAGATTGCCTCGCGATTAGTGGAAGCGTTCGACTGTTTACTCGATGCCTATGCTAGAATTGGAGAGGCTTTGCCAGTGTTCTCGGTTGTGGAGAACTTATTCTCTTTGCATGCTCCAGGTCATGTCCAACAGACACTGGCAAATATTTACGAAGATATCTTGAAGTTCCACCAGCGTGCAACTGTTTTCTTCAAACAACGAGGTTAGTTCCTGCTAACCACCCCAATAGCATGCTGACCAATGATCAGCCTGGACCATAGCGTTCAAAGCAAGTTTTCGCTCATTTGGCGACATGTTCGGCGACGTAGTTGAGAAATTGCGTAGATCCAAAGAGCTTCTTATTCAGACTGCGAGCGTCTCTGAATTTCAAGAGGCCCAGAATGGCAGACTTTTAATCACGAGGGAGTTCGAGGCTCAGAGAGAAAGAGACGAAAAGGAACGGAGATTTAGCGTTGTTGAGTGGCTTTCTCACATAACCTGCCATTCTCAACATGAAGAACTCCAAGAGCGACGACGAGTATTTCCAAGCACCACTCGCTGGATATATGACACTGTTGCAACACGTGAATGGTTTCGGAATGATGATGAAAGTGGGCTCATCCTCTATGTATACGGAATCCCTGGAGCTGGTGAGCCACTGCTGAATGGTATTGAAATTGATGTATCGCAGATGCTAATCATACAAATAGGAAAAACTTTCCTGTTCAATTCCATTGTCGACGAGATTAGAGAGAAAGTCCCTACATCAGACGTTGTCTATTTTTATTGCAAAGAGAGTGACCGTTCCAGAAGATCATTTAATGATATTGCCAGAAGTCTTATTGGCCAGTTGTTTGCCTTGAACCCAATTTGCCTTGACTACCTGTACGAAAGAACATTAAAGAGTGGTGAACGTATACCAACCTCAAATCATCTTTGTAAAGACATACTGAAAAGCCTCACTGCAAACCATGAAAAGCTCTTCATTGGCATCGACGGCCTAGATGAATGCGAAGAGTCAGAGAGACGCCACGTCTTAGACTTAATCCATGGCATCCTGGATAGCTCTGGCACGAAAAGGAACGTAAGAATCTTCTTGACCAGCCGAAAGGAGAAGGATATAGGAAAGTCAATTGGCTCTGCGATTCGACTGGAGATTAAGCCTCATCATCTTGAACGAGACATAACATACTATGTTCAAGTACGAAACTCGGAGCTGAGCAAGAAGTTTAATCTCTCAGTGGTCGAGAAGGAGCGTATCTCTGAAATCGTTGCAAAGCGGTCAGATGGTAGGTAGGGTATGACATCAATATTACTCATTGTTGACGTTTGATACCCAGGCATGTTTCTCCTTGCACGGCTCATCATGGACAACCTAATGGACCAAGATTTTCCCGATGAGCTAGAGGAAGAGTTAAGAAGCGAAGTATTGCCCAAGGGAATTGACGAAGCGTAAGTGTCAGGTTCTGGGCATAGATGTTTTAAACGCTTACGTTTCCAGCTACGGACGTATCTTACGGCGAATGAATATGAAATATGTAACGAAGAAAAGCTGGGGGCGTGCGAGACTTGGGCTAGACTTGTTAGCTTTGGCGAAGCGCCCAATAATGCCTCATGAAATCCAAGGTGCCATGTCGATTTGTCTAGAGAGTAAGAGTGTCAAATTTCAGGAGCGACGGTCCGTGACACCACTTGCAGAGCTTCTGGGACCTATGGTGGAAACTTATACAGATGGCTCTGTAGATTTTATTCACCTAACTGCTAGAGAGTGAGTATTGCGAACAGATGAATCCATCCATGAAAAGCTAATTTGTTTCAGCTACCTACTTCAGGAACATAGCGGTCATTTCATTGACATGGATACTGCCCAGTTGAGCTTAGCACAGCTCTGCACCTCCTACATGACGTTCCATTGCTTTGACAGGGAACTTGATAAATTCGAAATCGAAGAAGCTGTTAGCAGAGGAGACTACTCCCTGCAGGAATATGCAATATTCAATTGGGTCCACCATGTGGACTATCTGGTCAAACATGAAAAGGTGTGGTCTAACAATGAAACTTCAAGCATTAAGGATTCTCTTGCGCTTCTATGTACATATCACCTTGAACAATGTGGGGACTCACCCTCAAGTCCATACAAGAACGAGGACGTTGGTGCTAGGACAAATACATTGAGAAGCCTGGAAAACCTTCGAAGAATATACGAGTGCACGGATTCTCTTAGCGAAGCAGGTTGGCATCAAGGTAAAAGTGCCCAATTGTAAGTAATTGACTCGGTATGAACACTGACGATATTGGTTTTCTAGGATCCTTGCCATATCTCGTAAGGCGAGTTGTGGAGGTTCGACGTATCTTGGAAGACTTCTCAGCGGAGCTACCAAGAAGGTTGCCCATTTTGACCGAAGCTTATGGTAAAATGCTCTTCAAATGCCCGATCATAAGTTGCACCCGGTTTTATCGGGGGTTTGAAAATCCAGAACAGCGGGATAAGCACCTTGGACAACACGAAAGAGCACACAAGTGTACACACGAAGGTTGTGACTATAGGGAGCTCGGCTTTCCAACGGAGGTTGAACTCCGCAGGCATGTCGAACTTTGCCACAACGCATTACCCGAAGAGCCTACGTTCCCGAATATCCAGCGTGTCAACTTGAGCAAAGCTCTCAACGATGCAATTGATCGGGACGATGTTCAGGCTGTTCGAGACATCTGCAGTGAAGTATTAGTATGCCCACTTCGACAGACAGGCTTTGTCCTCAGAGCAATGAAGCGTCGATCTATATCCACAGCCTTGGTCCTGGTTGAGCTACTAGGAACTGATGTCGAGATGAATCACGCGGACAGTAGGGGGAGAACAGTGCTATATGAAGCGGTGCAGATCAGGAATGATGATCTTTTTGACCGAATCCTGGACACAGGAATTGATGTCGAGATACAAGATCGTGACAAATTTACACCATTTTTGAGAGCGTTACAGCAGGGATATTTCCACGCAATAAGGTTACTCATGAACCACGGCGCCGTGAATCGCATGCCTTGGGATATCCTGGAAGCTCATTGCTACACAGCTTATGATATCTACGAAAAGGGTATGAAGGAGGCCGCTGCCGGTGGGGTTGACGATATTCTAAAACAACTCTTCTCGAATCTCGTGAAGATCATGAAAAGTCACCCTAAAGAAGACATTCAGCAGACCATAAACCACGGCCTGACGCGGATCATTGCGAAGGCTGCTTCAAATGGACACGAATCAACTGTGAAGTTAATCTTAGAGTTAGCGCATGCTCTCGATTTGGAAAGCATGTACCAGGGAGTGATCAAAAAAGAATTACATAATGGAACAGAAGCTATGACAACGTTCCTCATGCAACGCTACGGAGAAGCTAAGCAGGAGATAGGTAAGAATGGAAAGACATATGGCAATGCCCTCGCCAACGCGGCTATCAAGAATGACTCCGCGCTTGTCATGCGTCTCTTAAAGGGTGGGGCAGATATCGACTACGCAGACGGCCTGGCATACAACGCGCTGGGAGCTGCTGCCTCCCGGGGTAATATGTCAATGGTCAGCTTATTAGTAGAGCAAGGGGCGGATATCAACGCAAAGGGTGGGTATTCCGGCAACGCAGTTTATTTGGCTTGCCGCGGGAACCATATGGCTGTCGTGGACTTTCTCCTTGAGAAAGGCGCAGATGTCAATGCACGCCTAATGAATGATGACACTGCGCTGATGAAGGCTTCTTCTTATGGCGGAATGAGTTTGGATGCTGTCAAGCTTCTTGTTGGAAAAGCAGCAGATGTTAATCTACAAACCCGATATGGACAAACCGCACTCTTCGAAGCATCCCAATATGGCTATAAGGAGATTGTCGAAATCCTCATCCGAGAGGGAGCAGATATTAATCTACAGAACCGAGATGGAGAAACCGCGCTCTACGTAGCATCCGAACGTGGCCATAAGGAGACTGTCCAAATCCTAGTCCAGGGGGGAGCAGATGTTAATCTACAGAACCGAGATGGAGAAACCGCGCTTTTCAGAGCATCCCAACGTGGCTATAGGGAATCTGTTGAAGTCTTAGTCCAAAAGGGAGCAGATGTTAACCTACAAAATACACATGAAAGAACCGCGCTCTTCGTAGCTTTTGACCGAGGCAAGAGAGAAGTAGCTCAGGTCTTGATCAAAGCTGAGCTAGACCTTGAAGTGAAAAACAGACATCAACGGACCGCGCTATTGCAAGCTGCCGAGAGAGGCTGGGAGGATATCGTCCAGATATTGATCGGGAAAGGAGCAAATATCGATTCCGTAGATGCGGATCAACAAACAGCACTGCTCATAGCTTCCAAAAAGGGGCATATGGAGGTTGTTCGCATCCTATCCGCAAGTGGGGCTAAAGGTATGGAGGCCGTCTTAAGTACAGCTTTCATTAAGAGAGACGGGGATGTTTTACAGCTGCTGCTCAAGGAAGCTTCCCGTAGCCAGCAGAGGACTGCCGTCCGGATGTTTCTTAAGGACGACACTGATGTGTACGCACCTGGCGGAGTTTACGACGATGCTTTGTCTTCCGCTTGCTCGTTTGGGTTGGAGGGTTCCGTTGAGATACTCCTCGAAGAAGGAGCTGAATATAAGATACCGGTCGAAATATACGATACTGCGTTTGGACTCATTGGGTCCAGAAGTGACCTTGCCTCCCATGAGTACGAGGCCATTGCTAAGCTACTGAGCAGAAGGAAAGCAATAACAGCGTTACTACATTGAGGAAAGAGACCCTTGCTCAGAGACAGTATGGACAGATACAGCATTAAACATGGGACTTGTGAGGAAGCAAGAGATCCGAGTGGCTTCGGTGGGATTGGACAACGGCCTTTAATTCCGATGGAGGGCAAGAGAACGCCTGTATCTAGTGGTTGATGTATGTTACGATTGAACGGTCTCGTGTTCTCCGTTCATTTTCGAAAGACGATTTGCAGAATTAGGAGTTGGGCTTTCTCGTGTCAAGCCGTAACGGAAGAGCTATTGCCGTCAACAAACTAAGAGGACATGCATGAGTCATTGGACTAGCAAGGGGAATCCGAGATTCAGCACTTTTTTTTGAGCAGCATGTCTATTTATGATCTGGTAGGATAGAGAGCAAAATATTCTTTTCATCGCTTAACAAGTATCAAATTTCCTTTTCATGGGCTAACAACCTTTCGCTGCTGTATTTTGTAGATTTCTCATGAGGCGGATCTACTCTATGTGCACGACTTTTGCCCTATCCTCTTACCCCTTGAGATATAATTCGAGATGGGAATGCAAGATTACTCCTGCACCGCCTCGACAGAACAGAGCACCAAGGTCTCCATTCCAGAAGAATATGGCAGGAAGGTGTAGATACGATCTTCGTGCATCTCGCGAATCCAACTGGTCAACAACAGGAAGCAAGACATGGCAAGCAGATACCTAATTGACAAGATATCATCTCGGCTGATGGGATACGCACAATCAATGAGGTACAGAAGGCCGATAGATAGGAAGATCAAGACATGTTTCCACTCGAGTCATGTACGCCATGATATGACCAATTGTCAGAGTTGTCGGCAACAAGACATCCAGCAGATCCGACACTCCAAACATCCCGAATCCCGGGAAATATCCAAGCTACCTCCGCTCACCTCATCCCATCCCGCAGCAACCCTCTCTCCTCCCATCCCATCCCATCCCATCTCCCTCCCTTCCTCCCCCAAAACAAAATAATCCCCCAACCCAAAAAGCCCACACTCCCAGCCCCAGGCCCCCAAAACCTCCCATCAAACAATAAAGAAGCTTCAACTCCATCATCACAGAAAGCACCGAGGCTAATGGCGCGCATATACTCTCCGCCTCCACAGCCCCATTGCATCTATACAGTCTTATAAGCGACGAGAAAAAGGGAATGCTCCGTCCGTTCGGGTCGCATAAAGGAAGATGAGATGAATACGAAGTACGAGAGATGGGCTTGTTGGTTGCATCATTTGCCTGCTTTATCTATGTGTACACCATATCTATACTCTGATGTACGAAGAGGATCATGGTTGATAGTCTACGTAGAACACATCGTACCGAGCCGAAAGGAATACCCCACACTCCTCTCCTTTACAATCCTATCCTCTCCGCCCAAACCCCCCAGAAACCCGGCCCAGTAAGCAGTAAAAGACATCCCTAACAGCACTCGTTTTAGCCCCAAGATCACCACCCCCAACCCTAACCCAACCCTACCCTAGAACCACCCCGAAACGAAAACGAGATCCCCCTACGGCACGCCACCACAGGCCGCCCTAGGTACCCTTAGGCACCTTACCTTAGGGTGTCTTATTCCAAGCCTAATTGCAGATCACCGCCCGCCCTCGGAGATCTCGATCCGATTATAAATCTCCGAGCCGCATGCTGCAGCAGTAGTTAGGGTTACTTTTTTGCCACTTGCTAGCGGTAGCGGTAAGTTAAGTTAGTGTAAATGGCGTCTTAGTGTGTGTATTGTGGAGGGAAGAGCGGTGAGGTGAAAGCGGAATATTTATTACGTAGGGGGAAGTTTACCTAGAGCTATTCTATGGGGGGAACCGGGAGGAGAGGAAACATATGGTGGGCGATGATTGGGTGGTTCGGAGGGTTTTTGTTTGGGTGCGGAATTTTCCTGATTTGCGGAAACTTTTTTGGTATGGAGTATGGATGGCTAATATTTCCCCTTCGGATGTACAAGTATGTTTGGTGATGATGGTGATGGAGATGGAGATGGAGTGGGCAGGTATACCGAGGGAGTAAGCAGTAGGAGTGAGTCACGCGGAGATATTCTAGGTAGGGAGAAGCAATGATGGGGTTTTTTTCAAAAAATCCGGTTGTATGTCTAATATTTCCTTTCCTTTCATAGCACGTTCGTGAGGGTGTCATAGCACGTTCGTGAGGGTGTAGCTGTAGGTGTAGTAATATGTACAATTGGAAGGACGCAAATACGACAACACGCTCGCTAGATACAAATTTCTTTCCAAACAAGGTGTTGTTGATGCAAATGCTACATCCAATCCAATCCATGCCTGAATGGATGACTCCCAATGATGCAACTTCAAGCGGCCAGCGCAATCTTTAAAATTGGCCAGCTTGTAGACCGACTTATTTGGTATGCCCAAAATCCCTCTGATGAGACGGGCCTGAACGCTGGGGTGCACTCAGTGTGCTGTATGCATGTGAGAGGAGGAGATTGGTGGGGATGAGTGTGGAGCCGTAGGCAAGAGACGAGCGGAGTTGAGTGGTATAGTGGTTCACGAGGTATGACTGTGCTGGCAGCGATCGCCGTTATGGTGGCGATGGTTGTATGCTTGTAATGTTGCTGTCGTTTTTGCACTTAGAGAGCATTACAGTGGTAGATAATGAAGCAGGAGCTTCTTCATGACTCAGTCGTCAAGCGTAGGATATCGACTGTCCCTCATCCCATTGCTTGATTTCTTCTTCCAAAACATCTTCTTCCACGGATTGTCATTGCGATTTCGAGGGCTGTGCCCTCCGAAATCACTGGAAGGAGGTGTGTTGGGCGGTGTCATAGGTTCTCTGCCTGGGCTTGAGGCACCTGTAGAGTCGTCTGTCATCAGATCTGGATCTCCACCAGAGGTATGACTAGGCGCCCGTGCACCTCTCGTATAGCCAGGGATTGGAGTCAGACGACCTGTCGGATCGGAGCGATCCCCTGAGAAGCAGTTGTCGAGGGAGGCGATTGGAGACGCCCGTCTTCGAGACTTGCTCCGACTAGACGCCTTTTCATTTGAGCTGTCCGAATCGCCTCTTCTTCGCGATTTGATAGAAGATTTCTGCCGACTGTGACCACCAGATGGCGGGACTTCGTTGAGGAAGGATATCAAAACAGACTCTTCCATGAGATTGTATATTATTTTCACTGCACTCGCCAACTCTTCTGGTGGGGGAGGTGTGGTATGGTTAGGTACTGACAACAGTCTGTCGCGGACGCTGCTGGGAAGATTTATTTCCCGTGGCCCATCTGGTACTATGTAGGCATCAATCAGACGCTGCCATAATCCTCTGGCGTATCGAGCTTCTTCAGCAGTGGGCTTTCTGGAGTTCTTGGTCAACGACTGGTACTTTTCCCGGTATCGCTCAGCGTCCATTGAGAATTCTAGATTCTCTAAGCAGTGGTTCTGTGAAAGGTAGGCGGTGAATGCACTAAGAGTCCATGGAGGTGGTGCGGAATTAGAGAGAACATCCGGGAGAGTGGGCCTCTGAGGGTAATAATGTTCATCGTTGCTGTCATCGACAGCGACACTAGATGGTCTTGACGATCTTACGTCTTCCATTGACATTGTTTCCTCGTCGTCAGCGTCCCAATCTGAGATTACGCAAGAAGAGCGAGGTGAAGTATCTGGTGGAGGTGTGGAGAGATACGATGGTCGGCTTGTCTCAGGCTTCCGGCGGATCATGGCGCGTTTCCAACACCGTATTCTAGAATCTGTGCGTTCGTGTCCTGAAGCCTTCCTTTTCTGCGAGCGACTTCGACCCGGACGGTAAGAAATAGATGAGTCCGGACGAGCCACGATGACGGAGGCCTCGAGATCTTCGAGGGAGTAGTCTAAGAAGGGAAATCCCTCATAAATCGTCGCCACCGAGAAGCAACGACTCTCGCAGCAAACACCCGAACAGGGTCAGCGATAGTGCGCCGTCCTCCTCTCTAAGGGTCCGTGGATTGGTAATCTTGCACGAGTGGCCTTATCACGTTATGCTGGACCCGATCCAGCAAGCGTGCAAAATGTGGCTGTGTGTTGTGCCCGTCTCTTTTGGTTGTGTTCCAGAAATGTATCAGGCAAACGGGAAAGGGCGGAAGGCTGCAGAACTTGAGGCAAGATGTTGCAAGCCAAGGAAGGCAGAGGGAGATCTGGTGGCGTAAGAATCGTAGGCAAAGAGAAAGATTGGCGACTAGGGTCTGCTGCAAGACGATATGAGGGAAGAATTGGGTGGAAAGAAGGCGAAGGGAATGTAAGAATTTTGTTGAACTGGTGGTAATGAAAAGAAAGAGGAAAGAAGAGGAAGTTGTGGTGTGTTTGCGACAGAGCAGATGACTCTTGTGTAATGCGGAGAGAAGGGCGAGGGTGACGGGCTAATGTTATAGCGGATGGGATTTGGGCGATGGAATGGCTGTGGAATGGCGCTAGAAGCTTTTCCTTTAGCGCAAAGAAAAGGCCAAGAACAACTTTAATCTAAAATCCAGAAATCCTTTTTGCCCAGCAACGAATCATACGAATCATACCCTGCCCATCCCTTGTTCTCTTCCACCCATTCATTCCCATTCAACCCAATGAACACTATACAGCCCATACAACCCTTGCAGAAACTGGACGCCCCGGCTCCACCGTCGCTCCTCGCTCGTCACTCCGGCTATCCATATGCTCAGATCAACAAGAGGTCTGCGCTTCCTCTCATCCCGGCACCAACTGTGCTTCCCGATTCTGTTCTTTAGCGACAGTTGGGCTTTGCTGGCGGCAACAGAAATTAGAACAGCTCAGTGTCAGTCTATCAGTCATCCTTTATCCCCGAATCATCCTTCCTTGTTTAATCGTCGAGTAAAGCCTATTTTTAAAGGCGCGCTAGTGACGTCGGACTCGCAGCACGCAGCAGGCAGCTGCCTACAACGAGGCGACGAATAACTGGCATAGCTCGAGTATGAGCAGAGCACAAGCCACCACCGCCTACGTACCCCATAACCATCTTCGGCAGTGTCTTCACTATTCACTATTGGCGACACAGCCATCCTGGACCACATCATACCATCGAGCACTGGCTGACTAAATCCTCAAACACTTTCCGCCTGACTTTCACACTTGCTCCAACGGAAGGCCCATTCTCGGAGAATTTGTGGGCCAGTGCCAGGTTGCAGCCGAAACCCCACTCCAGCCCGAGTCAGAATGTGCAGGGGTGGGGCGATGTTGCAGCGTTAGCGGTCGTCGTATCACCCACTGATTGGCGGCTACGTCTAGTTCAGAGGCCTGTGAGAACCGTTCAGAAGGCAGACCGAATGCGCCGCTTTTACAGGCCCGCTAAATAGCGAAAGGCTTGAGAGACAGCGCACTGCGGCTTGCGACTCATGCGAGCTTGGCTCCCTTTAGTTCGGCAGATCCACGATACCCAATTCCTGCGCATAAATCTACTTCCCATCTCCACTATCGTCTCCTTACCACGCGCGCCTGTAGGCTTTGTGCGGCATGCACTCCAGTTAACAACTAGATTATAAGCCTGCAATCCGTACCGCTGCACTTGCATCACTCCTCCTTGACTTTCACCGGACTCGGTCAATTGTAAGCCACTCCTCGGGCTCCGACCGAGCTATTGCCTCTTCGTCTTACTGCTTTCTGCACCTTCTAGACCCGGCTTCGAGAAGAACTCCCGTTTGAGAAGGCCTACCCTGGTCATCCCCACGCTGTATACCTAGTCCTGCGCTTATACTTGGTGATAACACTGCCGCGATGATAATCATCCTTCCCAAATCGTTTTAGAGTTGTCCCTGAATGCTGGACCATGCAAGCCGCAGCCTCTCGGGGAGCTCCCATGATTTTTGATTTATTTCTGCTTGTTGATCACTTCAATTTTTTTTTCACAGCGGCTCTGGGCTTCGATCCACCTGTAAATCTATTGGAGAAGTTATGCCCCTCTCCCAAGCGGCTCTATCATGCTTAAATGTTTGACTTTGACAGAATGCCTTCTGCATGAAGGCGAATGCGTATAGCGGACGTCGTCTCTAAACTTGCGTTGTCCATATCCCATCCAGCAGCCTTCAAACGCTCGATGCAGTCATCCCATTGATTACATATTTCAATCAGTGATGACTCAAGCAATTCAATAATCTTATCAATCGTTGCGCCTGTCGCATGTCCGTCCTCCAAGCGATGAGCAATCCACAGAGCGAGGGCCCAAGCCTTCAGCTGACTTCGGGATGAAGCCTGTTCTTTGAGGACGATGTATGCCACTTTCCGTCTTGCATCATACCACAGTAGGAAACTTTCAAGGCTGTATATCCTTGTCAGGTGCTGTAGGACGAGATTTTCATCACTAATGGCGCCTGTCACATCATGCGCAGGCGCCAGGGAACTCAAAAGGCACCGCAAGGACACGCCTATCCTTGCTTTCGCGATAGGAGCCGAGCCTTTCCATCGCAGCACCCCGTCCCACTCAAAGATGCGCTCCTCAAAGGACACCTCGTCCGGTGTCAATGCTCTCTTATCGTGCAATAAATTTGACAGAACAATATTAGCCCTTTGTCTGTTCAGGCTACGCATACTGACAGATCTTACCGCCGCATGATTTGTCGCCAAATGAACCGAAAGGAGTAACACAAGGCATGTCCAAGTGGCCATCGAGGATGAGACGTATGCGACGACGACGCTGCCTGTCTGCACAGTCCCATTAGGATCAGATGAAGAGGCAGAAGATGTTTTAAGGGACTGACCAACATCCCCAGGAGCGAAATTACTGTCTCCTGGCTTGAGTCCTTCTGTTTGACGATCAGCAAACGCATTCAGGACGCTCAGTGAAAGCTGAAAACACTTTTCTTCGCCACGATGAGCTAGTGAACAGGTTTCACGATGCCGAGGCGAGCTTTAAAAAGCTAAGGCAATTTCCGGCGCTGGAGAAGTCGCCTCTACGCCTTGTCATGGTTGCCTTTGAGGGGACTTTGCTTATTGGTGTGCTCCGCTGGAGCATGGCAGGACCACCAATCGCTTTGCCAAAGCGTGCGTTCGCTGAAGCCCGGGCTTTCATGGAGCATTCGGCGTCGCTGTGGTCCCCGAGAGCGCAAAATCCAGAAAGCCGTCTTTTAGTCCCGCAGCAACAGCAACTGGTTATGATGACAGCTTGCTTGCTGCACGCTCAAAGGACGACCGGCTATCTCTTCCGCGTCCAAAGCCAGGCATTGACGCAAAAAATTTTACTTACAGCGTTCAGCTCTCCTAAATTTCCCCACTTCGCAAAATGGGCACTAAGACTAGCTTTGGAACTGCCAGCTGCGACACCGCATAAGGCTCGAAGAATGCTCGAAAAACTGAGTAGGATCACTCTCGGTACCTTTGATAGTGCAGGTGATAAACAATCGAGCACCATGGCCGTATCGTTGAAAATGTCCGCGGCCAAGCGATACATTTTACATTCGGGTTCTAGAGCGGTACCAAGTTTGTGGGCGAACAGGATCGTTGCTATCCTGCCCGTACTATCTTGAAGTACGGACAGAAGAAGGGCAGCGGTGGGTGAAGCGGATGCATCGCCCACTCCAACGCCTGCAGGCCATATCATGGTCAGAGAGACAAGGGACTTACGTCGGTAAAAAGCACGACTGAATATGCGAGGTGTGCAGCATACCTTCAAGGACGGCGCGAGAGGATAGCAATCCCGCAATTGAGCTTGAGAAAGCTTGCAGTGAATCCTACTCGCTGTCAACGGCTCTTAATTGGTAAAAATATATCATAGAATGGGAGGTGTTACGTAGATTTGATACCTGAGGTAGATACATGGTTAGTCCCTTAGACGCACACGGTGATTGTAGATATAAGGGATGCAGTAGCGTCTGATCGTACCACATATAGTCGTTCGTCACACTGTGGGGATAGCCTGCGGGCAGAAAGATTGCAAGTAATTGGCCCAATAGGCTTGTTCTTTTCTCGGGCCTCTGTATAATTGAAGGAAAACAAGATTAGCGATCAGTCTTCACAGACCACATGTTCCCTGGAAGAGTTTGATCGGCCCGTGCAGGAGCTAGTCAGACTTACGATGACATCAATTCTCTGGCCAGCATCAGAACAGATATAGGTAGCTGCCTCAACGCCAGCTTCATCGGTCTCAACAATGTTGTATTTGTCTACAGCCATTCTAAGCAAGTAGAAACAGATGATTTGTAGGATACGTATAGGTACAGTGAAGAGGAGATGAACTCCTCAATTGAAGTGAAGGAGGATGTGAGATTGAAGTCCCAGGATATGGCTGTCGGTGTCCCCTGTCAAACTTGCATATCGCAATGAAACCGGAATGAATAGATTTAGCGCAGTACTATTGGTGGGGGAAGACCCGGGAGCTTGGGCCTGGGAGAGTCCCCTGGGTCCTAGAACTACCTTAGGGCCGAACCATGGTCCTCCCGAGAACTGTTATACACTTGTAGAGTATCTATGGATAACCACATGCTTCACACATTGTTAGTCTTTGACCCCTGAACACTGAACACTGAACACTGAACTGCCGAATAGGCACCCCTAATTGGTAATTGAGAATTGAGAAGGACCATTGCATGAGAGCGCATCTGAGGACCAGCTCGGTATGGATATGTGGTGCAATACACAAATAGATAAGCGTGTGCTGAGTCATTCAGTCCTTGCCCTGTGCCTTGGTATCATCACCACATCATGATATCCTGGTCGAACTTTGTTCAATGCCGAGTCGACTCGGTCGACGAAGACCCTCTGCCAACGCTTCTCATGAACTATTTCATATATAGAAGCCCAAAAACGCCTTTGTCGCCAATCGAACAGCCCAATGGTGATCCTAATGATCAATGCGTGATTAGCTCCTGCGCAACGGAGCGCGTACTTGCGCCTACCAATTATTGTTGACAGCTCAAGTCTGGACTGGGTGAAGCAAGTCGCCGAACCATCTCCTTATTGCTTCACTCCTGCCCTCTTCACCATGAAGTTGCAGGTTTGCCCTCAACACTTCAGCTAACACTCCTTCTCATTTGTCCATCTTGTCTCCTCTTCTCTTCTCCATTGTTTCCTCCACCACGTCATCATGCCGAGCAAGTACTCTCATGCACTTGTTCTCTCTCATTACGAGGCTCAAGGGCTCATCGAGCCTGATGGCCGTGTGACGAAGAAAGCAGACTCGAGGTCTTCAATCATTTCTGCCAGGTCTACTCCTATTAGGTCTACCCACCGCCCAAACCGAGCCGACACTGCTCAGAGTTCTCAATCGAGTCCAGCCAGTCCACAACCCTTTTCATCACCTCGGATCCGGTTGGGGGCTTCAACACCATATACCCGTATCGAAGTATCGCCTCCACCATTACATCGAAAGACCTCCTCCGTTCAGACACAGATCTTCGCGCCACCGTCCCCTCCTCCCACACGAGACCACCAAACACATATCCATTTCGAGAATCGACCTCATGCCCCTAAACACCAAACATCTGTCGAAACACAAATTTACAACCCTCAATCACCGTCACCTCGGTCATCTCAATCGCCTACAAGTATGACTGATTGGAGTCGCAGCTCAGAAGTCAAAGCACGGAGGCGTGCTGCCCAGGTCTCCTCGCCGAATAGGTCCAGATTCGGGAGCAGGAACGTCTTGTTTAAAGAATCTGGAAATAAGAGCCCTGAGAAGCCACAGACCCCCCCGTTGACCCATGCGTCACAAGAGAATGCTTCGAGTGACGCACAGGCCTTCCATCCTTCACGCCCACCCTCGCCCCCAGCAACACCAGATTCAGTTAAAAGCTTTGGTCTCGAGACCCATTTGGACCGTATGGACAAGAAGTTGCCACACCCTACCGCAGCGGGATCTTCCGACATAGTCGATCTAAAGGCTAGCTCTGACCGCCTCGAGAACAGTGCACTTCGGAGACCCTCAGCAGTGTCTGGTCACTCGGAAGCCAGCTCTGAGTCCCTAGTGATACTGCCGCGAGTGCCCCCTAATTCTGGCAAATCTTTTGGTCTTAAGAAAGACGTAGGGATCTCCGAAGCCGCGAGACCTGCATCTCAAGCACCCGTATCAGAGCGCAGTGTACTTCAAAGTCACCCAACGTCTCCCAAGAGCGATCGACGTTCAACTTCACAGCCACCATCAGGTCAACCCAGCACATCTCAAACTCAGAAACCCAGAGCCTATCACTCACCCACCTTCTCCATGACCACTCAACCATCTTCTCGCGGGTCTATCACATCCCCCATGTCTGACCTTTATCCTGACCCCTTAGAGCCAAATAAAGCCGCATCTTTTCACTCACCAACCCTCTCCATCACTGCAACACTATTGCCTTCGAACGCCGAGCAATCAAGGCCAAGGACATCTAGAAGCGCGCATGGACCTAGGTTTTCAGTCTCTACACGGAGATCTTCACTCAATTTTGCCAATGCCCCTCCAGACCTAGCTCGGACATCTAGCATACCTACGGAGGTTAGTATGCCTACAGAGGCGTTCTTTGATCACGACGATGATGCAGATCTGGAGTCCCTGCCGCCCGAAGTGGACTTTGACAGCATGCCATGGACCGATCTGAATGCTAATCCGATCATCGTCCACAACGAAGATGAACGAGGATCAACGTCGTCTCGCGCATCCTCCTTCGACTCCGCCGCCCCACCACCAATACGACGAGCTCCTAATTATCCCATGCTCCCCGAGAAACCGATTCCCAAACCCTCAAAGATATCTAGACATTCACTGTCTGCTTTACTCTTCTCCCGCGTACCTACACCTCCACCCAAGGCTATACTGTACTCCGAAACCATGCCAGGACCACCACCAATCTCCGTTGACCTTTCAGGGAAAGATCTTTCTTCAAAGGCCGCAACTTTCTCAACCTCCCCAGCTCGGTGGTTTCAACCACAGCAGAAGAGTGAAGAGCGTGTAGGCAGGCAAATGAGCATGAGCGGTGCAAATTCAGTCCCATACGCCCCGCCCCGAAGGGGTGTCTCTCAGGGCGCAGCAGAGAGGACAGGGTTGTGGTTTAGAAATGAGGCTGATAGGGCGTTTGGGAATAGGCAATCTGTGAGGAAGAAGGCTATTGATGAGATTGTGAGGGCTAATTTGTATGTTTGATGAAAGGGGATGAATGATATGCTGGAGTTAGGGGGGTGACGAAGCGTGCTGTAAACATATGGGCGAATTCTTGGTTATTTGCATGTATGGTGTTGGATCTGTATGCATGGTTTTGGATTAGCATGCACGGTTTGGATTTGCATGCACAGTAAGTATTACAGCTCTACCTCTCGTTCTGGGGATCTACACTGGCAACATCTGCTATGTATCAACACTAGGGACTTGCCATTTCGACATAAGGAGCCAAGGGTCCGGAATGAGGTAGGTTGGATGGACAATGGTAGATTGACTGATGTGATACCCAAGATAGATAGCGAATTACTCACACAGTTTAAAATAAAGAGAATGTTGCTTCACTTGCTTTCTGAATAGATAGCTCCACATTCATATTCCTGACAGGCTATTGTCAACCAGAGAAAAGGTAACTAATTGTGATATCCAAGGTAGAAAGCGAGCTACTCGTTCACTTCAAATAAAGAAAACATGACTTCACATTGCTACTATAATAGCTCCACATTCACCTCTTCCTGAAATGCTATTGATACATAGAGAACAGGTATATGACTGTAGAAAGCGAACTGTCTGATCAACTAAATCAAGGAGATATTGCTTCTGAATATCTCCACATTCACCATCCTCCTGACAGGCTATCGCCACCCAGAGATTCGGTATCTAACACCTGTCCTTCACTATACTGTAAAACATGGCGAGCCTACACACGGAGCACAACCCATACACTTCCTAAATACCTTACCCCATCACCAAGCCCAATAAAAATCCATCCCGGCCTCCCTCTCCCCTCCATGGGGATGAACGGAGCAGCACCTCTACCCTCCCACACAACCGGACATCATCTATCTCACTCCAACCCTCTTACGGCATTCCCGCCCACCTGGACCCCCTTTTCTCCCCCTCCCCCCCAAAAAACCCACCTACACATCTTTCCCTCAGACCAATGCATACCTCCTTCCTCCGTCCAGCAGTCAGTGAGCGCGTCCGTTTAGTTTCCAGACCGCGAGAAGGACTACTTGCTCGGATCCGCGCTAGAACGGGAATTGAGGTGGTGTTTGAACGAGTGCGTAGCTATGTTTTTGAGGAAAGAAGAGGTGAGGAGTTGGGCGTTGGGTTTATAGGGTGTGTTTGTCTATGTATGCTGGATTTGGGGTTAGGGGGAACGGGGAGCCTTGTTTATGCTACTATTGCTGTATCATCGTAGGACGTTACGTGGGTTTTCTTTTGTCTTTGATGAAGCCTTGATTTGGATTTAGGTTGAAAGAGGGCATTGGAATAGCTTGATGGATGTTTAGTGGATAGTCTTTAAAGTTGGCAAAGGAAGTTGGTTTTTTTCTTTTTTGGTGAAGACTTGATTTGTATTTGTATTGAATGAAGGGACTGAAGTAGCTTGATGGATGTTTAGTGGAGATTGTTTTTTTGGGGTTGGTAAGGGCTTCTGGTAGGCTATATTGAAGAAATCCATGTCTTTTTATAGACCTTGGTTAGGTGAGATCTTGGCTTAAGAGCTGCCACGAGAGTAAGAGCGAACCATATTCCCCATTCCTTCATATGTTGAATCATTTTTCCCAGGTTCCAATCATTCGGAAAGAGGTAGAGAAGCCGTCTATTCACGACGCCAGCATGAGGTTAATGTATCGTAATCGTTCCTTCAAAGTTTCATCTAAATGAGCGTGATCAATTGCCGCCTCTTCAATCCTTCTTCCAGCGCTTCCCCATGCATGATTCCATGCAAGTAGCATTCACCTACGAATTTGTATTTCTGATCGACTGGTCGAATAATGAAAGGAGTTTCACCTCCGAGAAATACGCAAACCAAGTCTCCTGGCTCTAGCGTGCCATCTCCGACACCGATATGACCACTTAAGGTGCTGAAAAGCTTTCTACCACGGCAACACATCTGCAAGTCCACCCAGAACCAGGGAGACATCACGTGTGTCTCTACAAGGCTCCTCAGCCGCTCGTACTCAGCCTCCCATTCGATTATCAAGCTTTCAATGTCATCGATCCGCCCTTCGTCTATTAGACGGGCGAGGTCCTGTTCATATAACGAAACACAAAAGTGCTGGAAGTCGATTGCGTGATATGTTTCGGCTCCGAGCGTCATGTGTGGCTTTTTCGCCATAGTGAGCGTCAGCGCGAATACTTCATCAATACTTTCTCCTGTGGGATAGGAAGCATATCTTTCCTCCCTAACACCATGAATTTCGAGAAACAAGTCCGAAACCCGAAGGCGTGACATGGCAGGGAGTCGAAGAATGTTGACAGTATTAGAGATAGGAGCGAATATGAATCCATGCAATGAGATTTCATAGGGCGTCTGAGGGTTAGATTCGGGCGTATGATATTCTGGCCCTCCTGTGCAGAATCCCGTAATCGCTATAGCGGCCATTGGCTGCACCTTCTTCTTGTTGCTATCTATCTTAAACTCGGGAATAGGATCGTGCCATCGTTTTACCCAAGAGGGTATTAACCCTCCATCATCTTTATTGCGCTTTTCCTGCTCCCCTTCCTCAAGTGCATAATGCTTCACCGAATGCAGAAGTCTAAGAGGCGATAAATCGCCATTGACATTTTCATGCAGCAGAAATCGCGACACATCAGTGTACAACTCCCTCAACGACATGTTATATTTGGGATTATCGAAAGACCCGCTGGGCGAGAAGTACTTCTGCGTGTTTTCCTGTGCAAGAGCAAGCAACCCAAATATTCTATCTTTTGGAAGTGTTGCTTGGGTATTGGTTGTGATGAGGAGTAAAAAAATAAGTGGCATTGGTTTCCATTCTTGCAAATCAAGTCCAATTCTAGAAGCCCAAGAAAGCCGACAGATGATTTTAAGACCGTCATGAAGTCCTTTGACCTCCATCCCGTAGGACTTGCACATGAAAAACATGCAAGCACCACAGAGAACTGCCCAGTCCAGCAGATGCGCTCCGATCTGTATGGTCGCCTTCGTAGCCAATACTGCTTCCTGAAAAGTCCAGCAGCGATAAAACCAACTCCGCGCCAACAATGCGGCTACTGGCAGCCAACTTTCCAAGTCTGTTGTGGATGGGAAGCCCCATTGCCGGTTCTTCTCATCACTGAACGGTTCGTTGAAGGGCGATAAATCCCATCGAGGCATGAATTGTCCAGATTCTTGCCGCAAGCAGTTGGCTGCTCGCCGGATAAGATCCAATGCTCCATTGGTAGACTCGTCGGCAAGACCAAGCCATATGACAACGTGGTTTGCATGCTGGTAGATGTCCTTCATATGGGGGAGTTGCACAATCTTATCATCGTTGTTATTCTGATCGATGCAAACGGCATCAACCCAAAGCATTCTGGTTTCTTCGGAATGCCGTAGATGGATCAGAGCGTCAAAGAGGCTTTGAGTGATTTTGATGGCTGAATTGTTGCAAAAGAGTCTTTGACACAAGGTGCCATCTCCCCAAGCATACGAGAGGGCCTCAAATTTAGGTCCGCTTGCACATCCCGGACTGATAAGGCCGGGCACATCTGCTCGATGGAGTTCACACTGTAGAGGAGCGCCTCTGTTACCCGGAAGTAGCGAGAGAATGCGGATAGAATCATTCGGTAAGACATCATATTCATAGGGCGTATACGCCAGGTTTAGATCGCTTTGATCTACACTTTGATTGAGAGTGTATTCGTTCTCATCCATCTCTTAGAGGTCTAAAGATGAAGGCGAGGGTGCACCAAAAAGTGAATGGTACCGAGTAGCCATACGTATGGGTTCTGATATCCAAGACTTGGTGTGGGTCAGGAAATCAAAGATATCTTGGTGGAAGAGTCAGCCAATGGCCGGGGCTATGCAGCCCTAGCGAGCAGGTCATGGTTAATAATTGGTCGACGACTGCGCAGGCTTGCGTCGGGCATTTTGGAGGCGTATGCCTGCGCCCATTTTACCTTACGAGTACCTTCACTGGTACGAGCAATAGCTAGACGAGAACGTGGCGAATTCCGACTGCGCACCTAGAAGTATGCCCGACTCGCCTTCTTCAGCCTTTCCTCCCACCGTCAACAACCACCCTTCCAGCATTTAAGAAATCAAAGACGCATCCCAACAATATAAAAGAGGCAGAACACAGGCCTATAATACAACCACACAATGCTTCGCCCTTCAAGAGCCCAGCCGTTGATTATCTGACGGAAAAAGAAGCTGCGAACATCTAAGTAGAAGGAAGAATCCACTGCCCCAACGTACAGTTCTAGGTCAAAAGTCTGCGTTCAAGGCGGGTTTCAGGGCAAAACCTGTACTTTTCGCACTTGTATATAAAACCATTTCTGACCAAGAGATTTCCTAAAAACTTCCACAAGCTCAGGACTTTACTAAGGTATAGGTAAAATTCTGCTAACTACGTTTTTAATAGCTAGTACTCGTTATTAGATAATAAATACATAATAAACATTTTATTTTTTTAACTTCGCACCAATATTTCTCACAATTATAGGAGATTTTTTAAAATTATAAAGAGTATATATTATTTAATAAGTAATTAACTGACTTATATTTAATTTTTAGAAAATTCTGTGACCTAGAAATAAAGTTGTGGTCCCTATGAAAAGTACAGGTTTTGCCCTGAAAACGGCCAAGACCGTAGACTTTTGACACGTAGCTGTATCCCGTAGGGCTGATCCAAACACCCTTAAAGAAGCCCTAGAGTCAGTCGCCTAGGCGATAAGATTAGTCCCCAGAGCTAGGTTTCTTTGCCCCGAGAACAGACGCTAAAAATCAAAACCTCCAGGGGTTCATCTTGTCTCCTGGGCGATCTGCTTCAGGGTTGTTTTATGGTCTTTTTGCTGCTTCTAGACAATCCTGTAGGAAGTGAGATATACAATTAAAGGTGAAACTCTTCTACACAACCCCAACATCCCCTTCCATAGATTACAAAACATCAATTTACCCCCCGTCGCGCACCCACTCTATCCTCCCTCCTCCTTTACCCCCCTCTCCTCCTTTATCCTCCCATCCCACCATCCCCATCCCAACCCATCCCCTCCCATCCCCCCATTGCCCTCCCCCCTCCCATCTTCCCATCTTCCCTCCCTCCCTACCCTCCCACTTACCCTCCCACTCCCACTCACACTCCCACTTACACTTCCATCATGACCGAACGATTATCTAATTCCCACTAAATCAAAGCGTAGCTTCTTCCTACTCAGACTATATTAGCGCAATTGCCTAAATGAAACTTGCGAGTCAGGACGCCACGTGAGGGCGAAAAGTAGTGGGGAAGTATAAATTACATTAGGAGTTTAGATTGATTTCCCACGTGTGAGTGATTGTGCACGGATGATAGTGAGGGGTTGGGGCGGGATGGGGAGATCAGGGGGAGTGGTGTGATGGTTGTGTGTACCGTAGATGGTGGGGGATGAGTGTCAATGAGGGTTCCCGCTACGTAAAGCCATACAAGACTTGATTGATTTGATTCTGCTATCTATGATGCTATTCCTAACCTTAACTAATCTCCACTGCAACTTGGAAACAATATCGACAGCGCTCAGCGCTCGTTCCTGTTAAACAAGGCTATTACCCTTCCCCCTTTCCATAATTCAAAACATCAGTCACGCACTCATCCTCTCCATAAAACCTAACATCCTCTCCCTAGCCAACCCCTCATGCAACTCCAGGCTCTTCTTAAAATCCAGTGTCGAAGCTCTTAACTCACTAGAACGTGAACCCGGTCTTCTACTGTCTCTCACCCCATCACCATCCCCACTCCTTACATAGACGTCTCTAGGCCCAATCGCCTCACTGCTTCGCATGGGAGTAACCATGGGAGAAGTAACCAAAGAATCAACAGGAGAGCGAATAGGGGAATTACCCATCTCACTAGGCGGCGGCGGGACCACACAATCGTCGTAGAGCTTCGACCATTCTTTCGCATCTTTGCCTCCCTGCAGTGCCTGCTTGATTTCACTTTGGACTCGTTCCTCCATCGCGACCTTGGTGGCAATGTCCGGACTGGGCAATGGAGGAGAGATACGTCCAAGGAGCTCCAATTCCGGATACTCAAGCCTGCCTCCCTCGGATATACTACTCCGATTACCACGTGCTTCGTTGGCGAGTCTTCTTTGCAAATCCTGGCTTTGACTTTTGTAGAGTCTACTCAGGTGGCTTAGCATGTGTTTGCCGAAGTTCATGCTCTTCTTACGTTTTTTTGGGTCGAGCTTTGAGTTTGGTGAGGGATTCTGGCTGGATATTGGTGTCATGTCTGCGAAGTCGCGGGCGAAAACTTGGTCTTCAACGCCTGCTGGGGACGAGGAGCGTTCGGGACGAGAGTGAGAAGGATAACGAGACCATGATCCAATAGGGTACGCGGATGACGAGCGTTTGACTTCATTGATCATTGGCCTCTTCTTTTTAGAAGTATAGTGAAATGTTGGTAATTTATACGCGGCCAGTCGCGCTTGGAGTTGTGGTCCATGGTCTGCTTCTACAGACAGATGAGCTTGATTGCGGTATAAAGATGGGCGAGTTGAAGGCTTTCTGCTTATATGCTCGTCCTTGGGGCCAATCTCAGTGTCTCCAAGGAAATCCGGAGAATAGCTTCCAAGCCTTGTATGTTTCAGAGCAGCGTCCTCTAGGGCATGTTCTCGCAAAGCCTTCTCCCACGCCGAAGTATTTTCATTGTTAATAGAGAGTCTACTGAGGGATTTGGACGGAGATAAGCTGAGACGAGTATGTTCTCGAACGGCTTTTTCCCAGACCGAAGTCGCCTCATCGTTGAGTGAAAGACTCTGGAGAGATCTGGGAGCAGATATACTTCGAGACCGCAGATCAGTACTGCCATCCAAGTTACTGAATCTTCGTCGAGCAGGGTTCGTCAAGGTAAGCTCGGCAGATATCTGGTCCAGTTCTTCTTTGAATCGACTACTCTTTGGAAGAGTGTTGGCCCTGTGTATACTCGAGATCCGTCTTTCGGCAGCTGCAAGCTCACGTTTCGTCAAGCTTTCATTGCTGGAGTGGAAGCTCGGATCGCTTGTTTGATGCTCGAGTCTTTCGACATCAACAGGTCTTAGCCTAGTCGCAGGAACACTTATGATGCCGTCATGGGAGTTGTAGTCTTTGTACTGCTGGACTCGGTCCGAAAGACTATTGAATTGGACAAGTGAGTCACGCCGGCTAGAGAGACGACTCTCAGGCTGTGAACTATATACAGAAGAAACAGCACGAGGCCTGTGAATTTCCCATGCCATCGGAATTCTTGAGGTGACCATCTCTGAAGATAATTGGCGCCGTTGTATTACAGAAAACAATTTAGAACTTTCTTCACTGGTATAGCTTCGATCACGTCGAGGTTCTTGTAGCTGGGGCAGGGAAGTAGCTGGCAGAAGCGACTTGGAGACGAGCTGTTTGGGCACATAGATGTTGTAACGATGACCAGGCTCATCCCCGTCCGAACTAGCTCTCGTTTTTGCGTTGTAGTATGCAGATTCTGGAGGGCTGTCATCATCACCATCGATACCGCCGAAAACCATCTCCTCATCTTCGGGGTCGCAGTGGTGTGAGTACTCATTATCTTGAGACTGCTGGTGAGACGTCTGTTTTGAGTGGACCCTAGGACTTAGCAACCTCGAAGCTCCATGGAGCCATTGTTCGCTAGCCGGACGAATCTTCGTGTCATATATCACGGGTTGGGTCGCATTGCTTACTGATGTCGTATGAGCATTATCCGGATTCACTGGCAATGTAGCTTTGTCTCTTTTGGAGAATGATAAGCGCAAGTCCTCCCTAGCCTCAAGCTCGGAGATGCTGTTAGAGTGTGGAGGCAACAGATCTGGCGATGCAGGCGCTCCCACTGCGTCCAGAAAGGATAGATCCGTGAAGCCCTTTCCCAATGGTTTGCCTGAAGGCGGCATACGTACGACAGTGTTACTACGAGTGACTGAGGAGGATAGGCAAGATCCTGGAATTCTTTTTGGTGTATCCTCTTCTTCGAAAACATACTTCTTAGTATCCCCTCTCTTTAAGCCGTCTGACACTCTGTTGGCGACATGGTCTTCGAATTCATCTGTGAGATGGCTAGCTCTCTGGGTCAACATACGAGACAGCGCTACGGCAGTATTCTTGGATCCGTAAGTTTGGGATGGGTCTCGCTGGCTACGCTCGGCATAAGATGAGTGTGATCCTGACTTCGCGAGAGCCTTGCTAAGGTCTCTCGGGCTGATCTTGACCGAGCCTTCGTGTCGGCCCCATGAGGTTTGTGGAGTCTTGATAGGGACAGCATCTTCGTCATAGCTTTTATCGCTAGTAGTGAGATCCTCAATTAGGTCACTTTGCACTCTTTGGTGTAGAGCTCGCTTTAACTCGCTCCGTCTCTCAATGTCTTCGTTACTCTTGCTAGCACTGAGCTTGTGCTTTGAGCTTCGCCTTGATATGCTAGAATCGCGCGACATTCTTTTTCGGACCTTGCTGGCAACTTCGTGGAGCCGACGACTGCTCTCTTTTCGGTGCATAGGGGTTTCCAGTTCGCGGCGTGAGGGGACATCATGTCCAGACGCTGTATGCGCTTCATAGCCACCCTCGTCCTTAGACACCGAAGCAAAGATTTCCTGGATGGGACGCACGTCTATGCTTGCCGCTGAGGAGGCAGTGCTGGACAGGGCGAACCTGCCCCTCCCTTGTGAGGACTCGACCAGTCGGAGGGGTTCTGGTTCTGGCGATGGAGATCCACCGAAACCACAGCAGCGGATTGGGGCCATGAGAGAAAATGGGTAGAGTGTTTGAACTCTTGAGACAAAAGAACTGCGACACTAAGTGTGTAGTGAGTACTCTGCTGGATATCGCTGCACCTAGACGGCAATAGGTAGCCAATGCTGATTGTGTGCGTCCAAAGGAAAGGGAAAAAACTTGCACCATTTTAGAGATCAATTTACCTTGCCATTGGTCCTTCCCAATGTAGGAGCTCATCCATTAGCATCCAACAGGGCACTTCAAAGCGTGATCGAAGACGGAAGGCACAGCCTGCGGATCCCTTTTGCTGATATCAGGCCACCAAGAAAGTCAGTAATTGATGATGAATACAAGCTCAAAATACCACACTAATGATTTGAATGTATATGGTGAGTTGACATCTGCTTAAGAAAGGGCCCTTAGCAAGCTTGGGCAGATACTCCTTCACGTACGCTTGAGGAACCTATATATTTGCTCGACAAATGTAAATTTAAGAAGTTAACTTGGTTGAGTCTAGCTAAGCTGTTGCTATATAGCAATTGTGTTTTCTAGACCCCCGGTTGAAATGGGTATCATAATAATAGATCCGCTATGCCATGTTGAAAGCAGCAGGTCTATTTCGCTTTTGAGAGGTTGAATGTACAGTGGGTTCCGCTCATGAGTAACGCCAAATTCCGAGATCGTTGAGATCGTAGTAATCTATGAAACCGCCCTGTAATCATCGAGTCATGTTGTTGAACATCTCGTCATAAAACTCATTCATCAAGAATTAGGAGGACTTAGCGTATTTTTGACGGTAGAACTTGGCAGCATTAACCATATTGATCAAAGCAGCCTTCGTCTCTTTCCATTGACGGGTCTTGAGACCACAGTCGGGGTCAATCCAGAGTTGATCTGGGCTGAGATATTGAAGCATTTCCTGGATTCTGTCCTTGATCTCTTCCTCGCTTGGGATACGGGGGGAATGGATGTCGTAGACTCCAGGACCGATGTGTCGGGGATAAGCCTCATCCACGAAGACTTTAAGAAGTTTGGCATCGCTCTTGCTGTTCTCGATGCTAAGCACATCAGCGTCCAGCGCTGCGATGGCTTGGAAGAAGTCTTGGAATTCAGAGTAGCAGAAGTGGGAATGGATTTGGGTTGAGTCCTTGACGCCAGAGACCGAGAGACGGAAAGACTTCACAGCCCAGCTTAAGTAGTTCTCACGTTCGAGACCCTGTCGTAGGGGCAGACCTTCACGGAGAGCCGGTTCGTCCACTTGAATGACGTAGACCCCAGCAGCCTCGAGATCAACTACCTCATCACGGAGAGCAAGAGCCAATTGTTGGGCTTGCACCTCTTGGTGGATGTCATCACGGGGATAAGACCATCGGAGACAGGTGATAGGCCCAGTAAGCATGCCCTTCATGGGTTTCTTGGAGATCGATGCTGCATACTTTGACTCCTTGACAGTCATTGGTGCAGGGCGGGAGATGTCTCCAACAATGATAGGAGGTCGTACGCAACGAGAGCCATAGCTTTGGACCCAGGCATGAGTAGTGAATTCGTAGCCGGTGAGACGCTCGCCAAAGTATTGAACCATGTCGTTACGTTCTGGCTCACCATGGACGTAAACATCAAGCTCAAGTTCGTCTTGGATCTTGACGACCTCTTGGATTTCCTTCTCAATGAATTGCTCGTACTCCTTCTCCGTAATTTCGCCCTTGGTGAGTTTGTTCCTTTGTACACGAATCTCCTTGGTCTGGGGGAACGAACCGATGGTAGTCGTTGGGAACATGGGAAGGTGGAGCAGCTCCTGCTGTTGAGCAATGCGTGTGGGGAAAGGCGACCTCCGGTTGAACATGTCTTCGGTGATCTTTGACTGCCGTTCCTTAACCTTCGGATCATTGGTACGCTTCGATGTTGCTCGCGACTCCATAGATTTGGCGTTGGCATCCAATTCCTCGCGTACACTGGCAGGGCCTTGTGTCACAGCCTTGGCAATAATGGCAAGCTCCTTCGTCTTCTCCACGGCGAAGCTGAACCAATCTCTTACTTCAGAATCGAGTTTCTTCTCACTCTCTAGAGTGTGAGGGGTGTGCAGTAAAGAGCTTGATGAGGCCACGATAACTCGGTCTCTGCCTAGCTTCTGAATAGCTTTCACAACCGTCTCGATGGCTCTTTTGAAGTTGGTCTTCCAGATGTTCCGCCCGTCGACAATGCCGACGGAAAGGACTTGTTGTGGACCAAGAGCACCCATAACTGTCTCGAGCTGTTCGGGATGCCTGACGACGTCAATGTGTATACCATAGAGACTTGACATCGGTGTAAGACAGTCCAAGTTATGGACGATATCACCAAAGTAGGTGGCAACCACAACCTGAGGGATCTTGCTGCCAAGACTGGCCAACTTCTCGTAAGCCGGCTTGAAGGCGTTCTTAACCTTGGGAGGTAGGTCGAAAACAAGGCAAGGCTCGTCGATCTGGACGGTCTCGGCACCGGCCTCCTTGAGCTTAGCCAGAAGCTCCTCGTACACAGGCAAAAGCTTGTGCAAAAGGCTGATTGGTACAACATTTTGTCCCCGGTCAGCTTTACCTAGTGCAAGGAAGGACACTGGGCCGACAAGGACGGGACGAGTGATGATGCCAGCCTCTTTGGCTTCCAAGAACTCGACCACAGGCTTTGGATTTGCTGCCAATTTAAATTCTTGTCCGTCTTGTAGTGTTGGCTTGACGTAATGGTAATTCGAGTCGAACCATTTCACCATTTCCTACGATGTGCATTAGCAATTTGGTCATTGGCGACACTATATCTTGGAATATGTACCAAGGCAGGTACATCAACAGCAGCTGCCTCTGGTGTTTGAGGCTTTTGGAGGCCTCTGCCCATGGCAAAGAACTCATCGATCGGGTCGAGCTTATACTTTGAATATTTCTCGGGAATGGCCTATAGCGACCAGTCAGCGATTAAGTCCATGGATAGCTGATGCTTTCGGTATATTTGCTTACCCCGAAAAGCTGTATGTGGTCAAGGACTTGGTCATAGAAAGAGAAATCATTGCTTGGGATGATATCGATGCCCGATTGTTTCTGTATCTTCCAGTGCTCTTGTCGGAGACGCTTGCCCTCTGCAAGTAGGTCTTTTTGGGATATTTTCCCGCCCCAGTAGGCCTCTGTAGCTTTCTTGAGGTCTCTGTTGACTCCCATACGAGGGAAGCCAAGCACGGCGCTGAGTTCGAAGTGAGCATTTTGCAATGGCGGGGTAAGATTTCGTGCTTACGATTGAACCATCTTGATGTTGAGCCTTCGATACAGTATCAATTGGAGATAGATTCAATGAGAAGAGATTGATAGGGAGACGATTATGGATTCTTGGAATTTAGAATGCAGGTGAGAAACTGTTGGGAGAGGTTGTAGAAGGGAAAGGTGTTCTCACCGCTCGGAGCTGGCAGGAGTTGACCGGACCCCGAAAAAATCCTCATCGATTTGATTCGTGATGTTCGCTTGTTAGTGGAGCGGTTAAGCTTGTCCGTATGCGTGATAGTTTGGATCCGTAGATCCTCGGTGATATCATCATCGCTGTACCTATCGTTGAACAACAAGTTATGGTGTACTCCTATACAAACAAATAATATATTGATTGTTTGCTGCAAGGTATAATTCAGGGATCATGGAGATATTGAAGTCTTGGTGTCCGCCCTCGCGCGAGCATTGGGAGCTTCTTGTCTTCCTCTGGCAATTATTCCCTCTAGTATGTCAATACTTCTTAGATCTTCGGAAACTCTCTAATTCAAGATATTCAGTGCACAACATTCGTATGGTACTCCTCGTATTACCCAATGGGCAAAACATCCACAGAATCTATATTCAATATCCCTGGAAAGATCGGTTGGGCTACCATGGAGGCCCCTGGATTTATTACGCTGTTGTATATAATGTATTCGCTCCCAAAATCAGAAGGGATTGAGAATCTTCCATTGGAAAATTGGGTCATGGCTGGTTGCTTTGTATGTTCCTCATCAAGCGACTCCTCCCCGCTGAAGTTCGAGCAACCAGACTAATTACACATCTGCTGGAAGACGATTCATTATATCTACCGCGCCCTACTAGCGCCTTTGGTCTTGAATCCTTCAATGTCACCAATTCACATTCTCGTTTGGTTGGCCGCTCTGTCATTTCAGCTGATCAATGCAACGTGTATTGGGGGTTGGCTCGCGGGTTATGGTCCGACTACGAAAGCTGATTGGGCTGGCACAGCTCCAAGGATAGAAGCGGGCTTGATGATTTTTGCAGTTGGCTTGTTAGCTAACATATTTCATGACGATGAACTGCGTGAGATCAGAAGAGCTGCAGCGCGGGAGCAGAAGAGCAGGGAAGAAGCCGAGGATAAGAAGAACCAAGGAAAGGGCGTGGAAAAAGTATACAGAATCCCCGAGAATGGATTGTTCAGGGTGATTCTGTACCCTCATTACTTTTGCGAATGGATAGAGTGGTGTGGGTTTTGGATGGTGGGAGGGTGGGCTTGTGTTCCAGCAAGGATATTTGTGATCAACGAAGTAACGGCAATGTTGCCAAGAGCCCTTCAGGGCAAGCGGTGGTATATTGAGCGATTTGGCCAAGCTAAGATAGGGAACAAGAAGGCGGTCATACCAGGTATAATCTAGACGGATTGCGAAATATAGTAGCCTCGTATATAGAAGATATAGAAGATACCCATACGAAAATCGCCCGAAGCATTGCACTTCAGGTCGCCGAGCCGGTATCAGCCAGGTGCGTGTGGGTGGTAAGGCGGAATTAGGCGGCACATAAGCCTTGTGCTCAAAATCATGGGAAACCTCCTCTGAAAGTTCGGTGGGGGCTAATAATGTAGTAAAAGGCCGAGCGCCTAGGACCGAGCATAAGAGTAATAGGTATACATCTCAAGACCTTGTCCGAGCCGTCACATGAGGCTGACGGTAGTCTTCTGCAGGCAACAATGATGCCGGTTAGTACGGCATTCAGATAGTGGCAACGAACAAGCTCAAGGGATTCACCATGTGAGCACTGTTTCGAGCCGTTAGGTAGATGGAACGCAGACACAGAGACACACTATCGAATGATGGTGTGGATTTATGTAGAAAGCAGTCTTGCGCAACGATACACCTGGGAGCAAAACGTCAACTGTACGTCGGAACTCCGGACATATGTCCTAAGCGCTTGCGTTCAGATACTACCTTAGCTGAACAAGAGTGATGAGAAAATACCTAGTACAAATGGTTATTTGTGGAAGCATGAAACATGACTTGACTGCTTGCGGGTGGTATGAGGGAAGTGGTGTCGTAATCACGCAACCAACAGGCGACTTTCCGGCGACTACAACTCGGACATACCTCCGTTTTGGCGTGGGATCGTCAGCCACGGAGTGTGTGCCATACGATCAAACGATCAAAAGATCAAAAGATCAAAAGATCAAGGGATCAAAGGCTTTATTGATGATCTAATTAATGAATCATGACAGCCAGGTCGTCCGAAAGATGCTTTTCAATTATGGTTGGAAATATGCGTCTTACTACCCCTCCTCCGGGTTCTTGGTCAGTGCAGCGTGGGCCCCACCAACAAAGTCTCTAGGCGAGTGGTTGCAATAAGAGTAGATAGTCCGAATACTCATGCAGCACCCTGATTATCCGCGATGCTTACCAGGTAGGATTGAGGCTTGAGCGGGCCAATATAAACGGGTAGAAGAGAGGGAATGGCATCGGTTGTAGAAGTAGAGGATAGTAGAGGATTGGGCAAATATCGAGTGGCTATGAAAATGCCCTCAGGGCGCATGTGGGGTCTTCAGGCTGGGCACGTTCCCTTTCGGGCGAGGTGCATAGCGCACAGGCCACATGTGCGGGTTGTGCGTTTTTCCGCTCGCTTCGGAGACTCAGGTACCTTGCTCCAATGGCGAATTGGGCCCCAGGCAAACACTTTTAGTCCCTGAGCCCACCAACAAATTCGCGAGTCTTCCAAAGAAAAAAAAGGGGGTCTTACTACCAGTGCTGATCGGTCTACTTTAGTACCTTGATAGCCTCCCGACCAAAGGCTGGTAAAGGCGTAGAGCTTAGGCTTTCCGTTCAAACCTGGGGTAAGATATACAAAGCCTGATTGGTTGGGAGGAAGCGACGGATTGTTGAGGGAGGCGAGATTATGTACGAGGGCGAAATCTACTATAGTACAGTGGAAAGTGGGCTCAGTGTGGCATAGCTGCATGGCATGGTGATCAATGGGCTTGTGTAGTGGCGGGTCTAAGGTGTCTAAGGGTGTCTAAGGGGCTGCCGGACGTCTTTCGAGTGACGAGTGATTCGATACTCCCCTGGTCGGGGCCATTTCCTGCCCTCTGGCTTGGGGCCTCGTACACCTACTCATACGCTAAAAGCTTGGTGATCAATCAAGCGCATCCTGACACACTAGAAGAACGGTGTAAGGTAGGTATGGACAGGAGCTGTGTGGATGTCTCTACCGTCTCAATTGTATCGAAAGGAAAGAGTAAGGTAGAGGGGAAGCGTCTCGTCTCACCATGACTTTCCCATACTTACGACCCAATAAAGCTTCCCTATATTACGCCACCTCCCGCTGTAGCGAGAATTCAAAAGGTCAGTGAAGATTTGAAGATTTTCGAAGGGTCTGGGATCGGCCCTGCTGGCCTGATGCTAGAGAGGCGTAATGCGCAATTAAAAAGATAGGCGTACAGCCATGGGCCCTTGGCATGTATTCTAATGGCCCTCTAATGAGACTGGTTGGTGTCAGAATGATATGCATTGATAGCACCAACAGCGTCCCTGTCTAGGCCTCGCCTAGGGCGCGCCTACTTGCCCGCTCATCCAATCTACAGCCTACCCGAAATTTCCTCGAGAGTCGAAGAGGGAGGGAGGGGGGGCAGAAGGGTGCTAAACAAGCAGTCCCGTTGTGGGGTGTTCATACCTACTCTAGTCTCGCAGATCGAATGCTAAAAATTTTCCCTTGTTGTGTAACCCTCTTCCACCACCTCCAACGATCCTTTGCTCTCTCGATATAGCCTCCTTCAAAAAGGAAGAGTCGTCTACAATTCCTTTCCAAGCCCATCTCCTCTGGGCCGTATTGGTGCGCCTCAGCAAAGCGGTGGCCTATCAGACCTTACAACGTCATTAAAGTGGGGATAACGCTTGTCTTTTTTTTGGGAATCTCAACAACAACCCTGCGCTGTCCGATGGTCAATCCACCTGCTGCAGTGCCTGCAATCACTGTGCGCTCCTCCCCAGATCGGTCCCCAACTACTGTAAGCCTGACACACACTAGCTAACACCTTATCAGTTCTTTGCTCTCGAGTCCCTATACCGTACCGCCGGTCGCGCCTACACACACTTTTCCTCCTATCCCACCGCCTGAGACACTATTCCTCTTTGGAAGGATGGGCCGGAACAATCTATCGTACTGAACAATACTCCGATCTCCATAAGCTCTGGCACTGTTGGTGGAAGTGCCTCTGAACCAATATACTCCCTGGGAGAGTCAGTTCCTGCCAGCAAGAACGAGTAGCTGCTGCAAGAAGTCGGTCAAAGCATTGCTTCGATGAGCCGGGCTTGGACAGCCGTTCAACTTTGCTGTTAGGACTGCGGGTAGCCATGCCAGCCGGAAGGAAGTGGACATTTCTCAGACCTCGGTGACATCCGTCTGGTAATTTCGCCAGCCTGGTCTCCCAAATCTGATTGTTCAAAGAGCGCGGAACACCACAACCGCCGAGAAAGACAATGGCTGCTCCAAGCGGAGAAACCGGCGATGGAGAACACTCTAGCAAGGAAAGCCCATTAGCAGGACGTTTGCCTGTAATCCCAACGCTGTCGGCAAATATGGAGCGTCCAAACGCAAAGCATGCAGGCGATGTGGATCCCATGCCCGAGGGCCAAAGTCAAACCATTGAGCCAGAAGATGTAAAGAAGGTCGCCCCATCGACCAATGAGTATCACATGCCGAACTCAGGGCCGCCATCACCAGCGGCAGCTACCATGTCTCTAGCTGACCAAAAGGAACCTCGGGAACAATCCAAAGTCGCAGATGCGGGTACTTCTAAACCTGAAGGTAGTGACTACTTTGCGCCGAAAACCCCAGAGAACTCAAACGTGACCGATTTCGCCCAGAACATTGTCCCAACATCAAGTTCTTCCAGCCAAGACTATAGATCTGCCTCCAAACCGCATTACTCTCTGACGGGAAATAGTGTCGACGAGAATGGCAGCTCTTGGAGAGAGCTTTCAACAGAAACAGCCATCAACCGCAGTTTCGCTCCCGGAAGTACCAGGCCAACGTCGGTTCCCAGCTTCCAAACCCGGCGTCGTGAAGGGCCCGACTACCCCACTTATCCAAACCAGTCATTCGCAGCGCTTCATAGCCAAATCTATCCTCCTATATACTCACCGAGCTTACAATACACAGCCAGGACCGGAGGCTCTAATCCTCCTCATACGTTTTCTGCTTCTTCGACGGACATACAGACTGTCAATAAAGACAATCCACATTCCAACTCTGGCTCCAAGACTGTCGGCAACACACCCGCACAAAGTCCTAGTCTTTTCTCGCCCGCTTTTGCGAATAGGGCGAAGTGGACTGGCGGTTCGGATGACGGACGCTCCAACACTCCTATGCTTCATCCAACTCATCACAAAGCACCCAAAGAGTAAGTCTCGAAGATCTCTGTATCTCGAAGGATACTTATTGACACGTGACAGGACTCACAAACTGCTCAAGGACTACGATCCGATGACTGGTAGAAAGATTATCAACCATTATGAGATCTTGCAGAAGCTTGGCAGTGGTCAACACGGGACGGTCAAGCAAGGTAGGGACCTGGACTCCGGAGGCCTGGTGGCCATCAAGATAGTACGAAGGTTTTCAAAGACACTGCGTCTAGGCCGATCAGGTGATCCCAATGACATGATCAAGAAGGAGGTCGCCATTCTCAAGAAGGCTCGTCACGAACATGTTGTCAGCTTGATCGAGGTCATTGATGACGATGAATTCGGGAAGGTCTACTTGGTACTTGAATATGTCGAGCGAGGAGAAATCGTCTGGCGTAAGAAGACTGACAAGGACATTGCACTATTCGAGATGCACCGTGCGAACCGTGAGCTTGCAGGAAACATCGACGAAGCTTTCGAGAGGGCAGAAGTCGAGAGATTCAATCTGGCTGCACCGACTAGACGTGCAGAGAAGGCTCGTCTGCTTGAAGATCAGAAAATTCAAGCCAGGAAACACCTTGAGGAAGAGAAAGTTCAAGGACTCGGACATCGCTCAAGTCTGGATCCTTACTGGTCACTCGAATTTGCTGGGGAGTCTGACAATGACTATGGTGCCAATGAATGCGGTTTGATTCATCAAGCCGAGTCTCAATATGGTGACGAAAGCCAAACAGTGTGTGATCTCCTGCCGACGGATCCAACTGATGGCTCGCCGCAAAGCGATACTCCGAGCCATACGCCGAAGCCCTTACCACATCCTATTGATCCTGACCAAGCATCCGCTAGTGCATCATCCCGACCGGAGACACCAGCAAATCTTGAAGGCACGATGTGGGGGCCATACGTGGAGGAGAGCTCTTCAGATCTTGCCTTTCAAGCAATACTCAACCAGATCATAGCTAGTCAAAGTCAATGGACCGCAGAGGAAGAAGACTACCGCTATGTTCCTTGTCTAACCTTGGTACAGGCCTTTGAAGCCTTCCGGGATACTGTACTCGGGCTGGAATATTTACATTACCAGGGGATCATTCACCGTGACATTAAACCGGCAAATCTACTATGGGATAAATTCTATAGCGTCAAGATCTCGGACTTTGGAGTTTCATACCTTGGCAAGCCTATCAGAGAGGACGATAACAACGAGGAGATCGCTGAAGCTGACCCTAACGTACTTGATGAAGCCATCGAACTCGCTAAGACTGTTGGCACTCCAGCCTTCTATGCACCAGAACTTTGTGACCCGCAATACTTCGAGGTTGGTCAGCACGCAGAACGTCCAGCCATCACAGGTCAGATCGACGTATGGGCCCTCGGTGTCACGCTATATGCGATGGTTTTTGGCCGCCTCCCCTTCGTCCACACAAATGAGTTCCAAATGTATGAGAAGATAGCGCGTGAGGAAGTCTTCATTCCTAAGTGGCGTCTAAAAGGTGTTGAGCACACAGACAAGATGACTTCCAATAACGGCAAGCGAACGGATGATCAACTTGAATATGAGGAAGTCGATGATGTGTTGCGTGATTTGTTGAAACGCCTTCTTCATAAACACCCAGCCCGACGCATGAATTTGAAAGAAGTAAAACACCATCCATGGGTGCTGCGCAATATTCCAAATCCTGAGGCTTGGCTTTACGACACAGATCCCTCACGCCGAAGCGAAGGCAAGAAGATCGAAGTCTCTACGCAAGAAGTGCAAGATGCCGTCGTTGGACTTACTGTTTTCGACCGTGTCAAGGCCGGTTTTCAAAGGGTTGGCTCTGTCCTTCGCGGCCGTGGATCACGCAAGAGGGCTGAAAGCAACCCTAAATACCCCGAGTCTTCGAGTTCGATTCCTGCCAATAAAACAAGCACCAAAGAACAGAGGAGGAGCAGTCTGAGAGGAGATGAGCAAATCTACTCAGCTCTTAGGGCATCACGAGAGGCTTCCGAGCACCATCCACTTGCACAAAGTGTCGCTGCCAGCCCTGACTTGGCTAGACAAGAGCAGACTTCGTATTTTCATGAGGGCAGTATGAGGCCTGCTAGTGAGCCGCAGGCGCTTCGACCGGGACTTCCTGACCGTGCTCTATCCACTGCAGATTCCATGAAAACCATCCGTGGTCATACCCCTACCGCATCCCGAGAGGCAATTTCTCTCGCTCAGACTTCGGTGCCTATTGAAGAATTTTCTTCGTTAACCACGGTTCCCGATCCAAATTCGTCTTCGTCCTCAAGCCTGGGTGGTATCTTTGGCGGGGCAGGACGTCGCTTTGTGAACAGTATGCGCGGCAGAGAACGTATTGCTCGCCACAGTCCGTCTCAGTCCAGCCGGTCGTCGTCTTTGGACACTAACATGGAAGATCCACATGCTTCACCAAGTCTAGCAATTTCCTCTGCGGTAGCAGCTGGGCATGTGGATCAACCGCCCGCTCTTCGAGAAGAACCTGAGCCTCATCGTGTGCCACATGAGTCGACCACTGACAGTTTCAACCGTGCGCAGGAGCAGAATTATCGACGTGCATATCTGGAGACTTTAGGTCCAGGCCGTCGTTCTACCATGTCCCAAGCAGCTGAAGTCCCCTGCCCGCCCTCTCCGGATGATGAAATTTTTTATGCCCAGCAAAGACCTTTGTCTGAAGCGGGTAGCACGTCTGCTTTTGCTATCTCCTCCTCGTCAGACCAGATTGTCTCCGGGGAATCAACGGCTCATTCTCGCATTCCTTCTGTAGTTAGTGGGGCATCATCTCTGTCAGCAACAATCGAAGAAGATTATAATGCTCAGCAGCTTGCATTCCCGAAGGAGAAATCTGGTCCCACCATCGGCAGGAGAAGCGGATCACGTTCACGTCAGCAAGCTGAAAGCGAAGGATTGAACGCCAGGCCGGCTCTCGCCAAAGCAGCGGCGGAAGAAGAAGCAGGCTACAATGGAGAAGGCGAACAGGACTCTGATAGCGAGGACGAAGGCCTGGCAATGGCTTGAATAACAACGAAATTTGCACCTAAAACCTATGTATATTGATGAAAAAGGATGACAGACACGATTCAGCGATGGCGCAACACGGAGGCACACAGGGTGTCTTGTAATGTGGGCATTGAGGGGGAGTCCGACTTCGAATTTTGTTCTTTGAAGGGGAAAACAGCACCTTCGCTTTCCGCCGTATGCTTTCCTTTGGGTTTGGGATTAAACGGATACCATAGACTTCACTTCTTTCCTCAGCCTTTTTGGTACGACGCCTTTCCTCTGTCGACAACCTTTTTTTCTTCAAGAATCTTTCCTATCTCTACTCCCACGCAAAACTGGAAAACATGGGCGGCCTATTTGTATCCTATTATTGAAAAAGTTACGCTTAAGCGAGAATGGCAGGAAGTGAAAACTAGCATGTGAGCGATATTTGGCAAGCTTCGGCGCAAGGCAATACGGCTGGGTGAAGAATGGTCAGATATGTTGTTAGGGTGGGTAATACCCTGGTTATAAGGATTATCGTATGGTAGATTGGTAGCTATCTATAGCAATGGATGGATGGAATCTTCCACCGACAAACCAGTTTTTAGTCCTCATGCTTTCCACGCCTACCTAAGCTTGTAGGAATCATGGCACCTATCTTCTTATATCAAACAACCTATCTCACCAACGCCCCCCTATACTCCCCCCATCCCCTCTCCTCCAACCCCTTCCACTGCACAACCACCCGATTACAAAGCCCACACCACACAATAATCCGCCCACTCAAACTCATCCTCTTCACTCTCGCCCAGCTCTCTACATAAATCGTCCGCATCTTCTCTACCGTCCCAGGCCTCCCAATTACCGGCATGAATGCGAAAAATCGAATTATAGTTGAGGCCAGAATAACCATCAGTGCTGTAGCGGGCCCATTCGTGAGCACCAAATCTGGATATCCGTGAGGGTGGTTGTAGAGGAGTATGAGACTTGCGTAAAGACATCGTAATGAGGTGAATGGCGTGCTGAGGAGGGGTTGGTGGATGGTGCGGGCGCGGGGGATGAGGTGGATGCTGAAGCCCTTCCCTTCATCATTCCTATTTTCGTTCCCATTCCCACTCCTATCATTGCCTCCCCCCTTCCCCTTTCCCTTCCCTTTACCCTTCCCCCTCAACCCCCTCTCAAACTCCCTCGCCCTCTCCGCACTAAATTCATCCCCACTACTAACAACATAACTGCGGTGCGTGTAACGATTCGGATCGAGGTTGTGCAGCAAGGATAGCATTTCCGCGGTGTGCCCGCCGGAACCGAGGACGATGAGGAGGTGCGTTGGTGTGCCGGGGGGGCGGGGGAAGGGGGTGGGGGGGCGAGGGTTGAGGGAGGGGAGGATGAGGAGGATGCGGAGCTAGGGGGGGAGGGGGTGTTAGTGGGGGGTTTGAAAGGGGGGGAGGAGGGGGGGGGGGTGAAAGGGAGGGGGACGTACGAAGATGGAAGTTAGGAGGATGAGGAGGGCGGCGAGGAGGAGGGGGAGGGTGGGCATTTTGGGTGGTGGTGTGGTTTAGCCAGGAGGAGGTGGGTGCGGTTTAGACTGGAGAAGGTGGTGTGGTTGAGCCTGGAGGAGGTGGTGGGTTTGGAAGTTGTTGAATGTTTGTTGTGGGTTTGACATGGTTACGAGATTTTAAAGGGTGGTGGATGGAGTGAATTTCCTGGTTGTATGTGAGCTTCATTACGACGCGATGAGTCCGCGATGAGCCCTTGATAATAGGTATCATCGCGTTGAGTTGCAGACTAGTTTGATAATAGGGACTGTATTGATACTTCGGGGAATATGATGATGCTATTGTGTAGTTTTTAACAATACGAACCGATACATAAAGCTTACCTTGCATTCTGCTTCGTGTTTCTGCTAGTACCCAACCTGTACTGGGCATTCTACTTCGTCACATCACATATCAAGCTTGCACTGTATAAACATATTCTGTTAGTTCGAGAGCTCGTAGCTCAAATCGACATCTCCGAGCTCGTTGTCTTAACTCCGAGTACGCTCTCGAGGTTCTTCGATCCTCATCTGCTTTCCTAACGCAATGGCTCCATCGCTTCGAGGACGCCTGGTATGCTTCTATTGTGGTAGCAAGTCAGATAGGACACGCACTGCAAATATCAGGAGCTGGCAGTGTAAGAAGTGCGAGGCGGTCAACCACCTCGACGAGGTACGGTTGTTTGCGATATCTTATCTACCTTGCATTTTGGCTGACAAGATACTCTATAGAATGGCGAGATCACGGACCCTCCTACTCCATCAGAGTCACTGACGAAGACTCGCTACGCTCAGTCAATCCAACGACCTACTTCCCCTGTCTTTGACGTCCCGGACGATACCCTCTTTTGCAAAACATGTATAAAGAATCAACACCTCTATTCTCAATCACTGGCTTCCTACTTTCCTTCTCCAGATGCACCCGACTACTCGGAATATGAGAGGGCATTTCCTGAGTTTCAAAGAGGCCTCGAAGAGCGCTATCCCCAGGTCTGTGAGGACTGCGAACCCAGGGTTAGGGCGCGCATTAACAAAACGACCTATGCGGCGAAGACGGATCACCTGAGAAGGATGATGGAGAGGACGAGAGAGGGCCGTATCGTATACCGCAGTTCGAGCTGGAGGAGCTACATCTACTTCTTTGGGGGCGTCGCTTGGCTTGCAAGCTGCGCTGGACAAACTGTCTGGAATGGCATTGGACTCTGGGTATCCAAGAAAGGACACGTATATGACGGTATCCGCGAAGTTGAAATGACATTGTCGAGATCAAGCTGTCTACAGCAGGTCATCCAGGGTTCGGTCCTGAGTCCAGGCTGCATTGAGCTTGCTGACCGATTGGCTTACTTTGCACTGATACTGGGCTTTGTTTCAATTCTATGGAATCCAAGATTACAAGAGAGTCTTACAAGGCGAGGAGGGCAGATTGTTGGGAAGCGGGATTATTACTTTCTGCAAATTCTCCTTCTGGGAGGCCGATGTGCTTCGTACATGTATCTTACGCGGACAATCAACGAGTTAGATCTTCTTGTTGTACGAGTCATACACGCAACTTCCCTTTTCCTGGGCCTATTGGTAAGCTGCTTCGACTACCTCTGTTCATTCGTCAGCTAATGTCATTTTTCCAGTTCAACATAATCTCATTCCGGTCCATTCGAACGGACTTCAGTACTCGAGTCTTGTTTCAAGAAAGTCCAGAGCCTTTGGTAGCTCGTCGAGCCCAGCAAACCAGCTCTATCACGGAATCAAATAAGCTCAATGGCGAACTCTACACCTTGGTGGCTAAGCCTTCGACAAGACCATTCTCTATCGATGATTTTGCGCCAAGAGTACAGCAACAGCCACCGCTATACCAACCTCCTACACCTCCGCCAGACGAGGACGATGATGAGGCTATGGACTGGACGCCATCACAAGAAACTAATTTCCGGCCAACAAGCATCTACCGCAATCTGGATTCGGCGGCCCAACAAGCAGAACAAAGCCAAGAATCTCCTTTCCATGGGCGCCTCCCTCCGAACATTGTGAGCCAGAATCACAGACTGCGGAACCCTCCAAACCAACCAACCTTCCGCAAGGCTTCAGCCAAACAGAAACAAGCCTTCTTCAACACTCCGAACAAGCGAGCTGGGCGAGATGATGATAGTGATGCAGCTTCAGTCGCAGAGACGACCATTGCTGACTTTTCACCTATGAAGTTCACATCCCCTAAATTCTTCCCACAATCTGACCATCACGCGGAAACTGGACTAGAGGACATCCTTGCTCGTTCATTCACTATCGCCGAAGAACCTGCGGAGGTACGTCAGAATCAGAAAAAGGTTCGAACAGTGAAGGACCAGAGGCGGCTTGCTGCCAGTGGTTCGGTCAACTGGACCAGAATGTTGATATGCTGCATCATTTTGGGCTTCTGTGTTCTTTGGGCCCGCACTGGATATCAGTATCCCAATCATCAGCTGTGGCTCAGGACCACTCAAGGTTGGATATTTGAAAAGAGAAATCCAGAAATGGATGTTGAACTTTCCCCTGTGGAATGAATAACGATGTTTTGTGTACAGCACCCCATCTAGACATGTATGACATATCCTTCATTGCATAGCGAAGTATTTATTAAAGACATTTCTTCAATGGTATAGCATAGCACTGGCGTCGTTAATTCAATCACACACCAGTTTTACTTTATGTGGCACGACTTGGTATGACACTTGGTGATCCAATTTGTCATGCCTTCCAATTGCTGGTCTTCACAGAAGCGTATGCCTTTGCTCTTGCTCTTGTGGATATGCCGTCTGGAACTTGATACCACACTGGAGAATGGCGTGCAGGGATGATTGCGCAATCACCGCGTCCCGTCAGCGACGCGATCATCCCTGATCTTGAACAGTGCTCGCAGTCTCTGCTTTTCCCCTTCCGGACTCGGCCATAAGACTCATCCAATCTCTGTAGCGATGTCTATACAATCGGCAAAAAGACAGCGCGCGAACACAAACGGTGACTTGACAGCTGCCTCGACTCCCACGAATGCAAAACTAGATCACAATGCAAGAATAGATTACTACAAGTCCATCATCGACACGTTCGACGAGATTACCGTCCGTGAGGTTCTGCTCGCTACAGCACAGTACTATCCTGATGCTGCAGCCCTCATAGTCAGAAGACGGGATAGCATTCTCAGGGAGGAAAGCGCTAAAGTCATCGACTTCGACTTTCAAAGCAAGGTTGCATGGCATGCACTCAACAACCCAAGAGATAGACGTAATGGTTCAAGAGGCTATGACGCAGGCATCGACGCGGGGATATCTGTATCTCAAACAATCGCAAAGATTAGGGAACAGACACCAGCCCATGCTTCATTTGGCACCAAAAAAAGCGCCTTGGTGACACTGCGAAAGATCGGAAAGAGTATTGCACTAGGCGGTCGATACGATGAATTTAGCTCACAAGTCATCAAAACACTGTATACCGAAGGGGAACCTTTGGAGAAAGCAATGTTGGAGATTGTAGACGCGATGAAAGAGGAGGAAAAGGCCAACATGCGCGATAATAAGGAATGGACTGAGAAGATGAAGGAGCTCGTGGAACTTGGGAAGGACGTTGATATGTTTGAGACGTTGGAAAGGATGCTGGAGGTCTTGGGACCGGATGAGCCTCGAACCAGCAACAGCGGGGTTGTAGAGCCCACAATTGAGGAGCTGGACGGGAGGGGACCCGTAAAGTCAGTACAGAAAGGTGCAAGGTAAAGGGTCGCGCAAGAGGGGGCTGTGGGTGTGGCAACGGAAGATGCTCGTCCTATTCGGATGGTTGAGACAAGGAGGATGACTAGGCGACGAGGCTTGAGAATCTAGAAGCATCCCGGAGAGACAGTTGATCTATTAATATATACCATACGACGTCATTGGATACTCTGTTTCACCGTGCAGGTTGCATCTGCAATCATACGAGTGGCAGCAAGCCATAATCCTCGTATCAGGTATCAGTACAACACATTGCCCGCTTACGCGGCCAGGGTGAGAGTTGCCCGGTTATGGCCATTCTCATGTTCACCGTCTGTTGTATTCACCCATTTGTGTACATACTGGCATCCAGAATTGAATTAATAAATATTGTTGATCTTCAAATACCCCATAAAATAGATAGTACTTGGCTATTTAACCCTTCAGGATCTACAGTTGCAGCTTCTAGAACTAACCCCACTTGATTGCCGCACCACCTCGATGCGCTCTCAAATAGCCAATCGGCTACGCAGCAATTCTATTCCCCTAAATTCCGTAACTCCACCTGTCACCTCGAAAGACTACTCCACACCCCTCGCAAACCTCGCAGCACGCATTCTCTATCGCTCCCCTCTTCCATCCCAGAACGATCTCCCCGTCTTCATACTCAACGCAGCAGCTTTCCCAGATGCAAGAACTTCAGATTACGATGCTCTATTGCCCTACGTGCTAGCCAGATTACCCGATGACGAAGAGTTGATTGGTGGGCATGGCTACGAGCTGGTGTTCTTTGCTGGTGGGGAGGGTGGGAATGAAGCTCTGCAAAACAAGAAGGCACGACCGGGTTGGGGATGGTTTCTCCAGGCTTATCATGTTCTGACGAGGGCTACAAGAAAGAGGCTGCATACACTGTATATTGTGCATGAGAAGAAATGGATAAGGGTCTTAATGGAGATGTTTGCTACGGTCGTTAGTCCAAAATTTAGGAAGAAAATTGTTCATGGTAAGGCGCCTGTATCTTGGTTTATGGAGGAAGGCAAGCTTACACTATCGAACCGAACAGTTTCAACCCTGAGCGGTCTTGCTCTGCACATCCCGATCGAAGACCTGCTGATTCCTCCATCAGCATACCTGGCAGACCGGCGAAAGTCTCCTGACATCCACGCCCCATACGTGAGCGGTCGACGAGCATTCGCCGTCAAGCACCCTCTCCATATAGCAGCCGATGGCTCGATCAGACTCCCAAGGGTGTTGCGGGAGGCAACAAGCTTCATTCTCATGGAAGATAATATTAAGGTAGTCGGAATCTTCCGCGTCAGTGCTCGAGCCCAGACAGTAGAAGTTCTTAAAGAGGCCTATGACAGAGGCCATAAATTCATTGTTTGGAAAGAACGAAATACCGTTTTAGCTTCCAGCCATCGAAGAGAGGGCGTGGGCGATGTTTGGGTAGAGGAGCTGGAGCAGATTGAGGGCTTTGACCTTCATGCCGCGGCAGCCCTTATCAAACTGTGGTATAAAGAGCTTAGAGAGCCAATTTTTCCCCCAACTTCCTATCAATTCCTAGAGAAATACTATGGAAACCCCAACCATGAGTTGGAACCCGCACAGCTGGTAGCGATGCTCTCGATGCATGACGACTGGACGCCTATCCACGATGAAAATTCTAGGCATATTCTTATAATGCACCTGCTACCACTGCTACATAAAGTTGCCCAATATCAGGATTGGAACCAGATGACGCCGGACAATCTGGCTATGTGCTTTGCACCTAGCCTTCTGCGTGGGCCGGATCCAATTGAAGATCTCAGATTATCGACTATCGTCCGTCGGATCCTCGTGTCTATGATCGCGCACTGGAGACATCTGGAACCGCTGCTCAACACGTCGTACGAGAAGTTTGAAGAGTCACTTCGTATGCCAGAAGCCATCGAAGACCGCGAAGATCCTCTCGAAGAAGCTCAAAGTAATCAATCTTTGGAAATTGAAACACGAGTATCCGGTATCACCCTTCAAGATAACGAGGACAGCGATGAAGGAGATGAGGGAAGTCCGCCTCCGCTACCTCCTCGGCCTCGAGCAGCCACTGTTGCCAGAGAGACGTTCGCAAAGGACGATCCCTTCACCGTCGCTTCGTCTGACCGAGCAGATGCCTCCAACTTTAGTACAAGTTCTCGAACAGGTCTCGTTAGCGCTGTTGCTCTCAATGACGCACTTGTCAGTCCTCATTCAGGCCTTCGGACAAGTTCCGTCGAGAAGGGTGTATCAAACGGCATTTCCACTAGTATGGGCCCGTACTCCAAGATTGACAGTGCTGACGCCGGTATATTTCATAACGTCAGTCCACTGCGTCGAAAGCCGGCGCCAAACTTAGCCCCCCTCCCACGGTACTCGACTATCGTAACTGACCAATCAGCGGCTCTACAGAGCATACAACATTACAACAATGTACCTCCAGATGATGATAACAACAGGGGGATGATGGGCGCGAATGATCTACCAGTGTATCAAGAGGGATTACAGAGGGATGACGAACCAGCCCCTTCGCCGAATTCACCTCTGGCGGTCAATGATTCGTTTGTCCAACGTAAGCCGTTGCCGAAGACAACTTCTGGGGTTTGAAGCAAATACCTTGAGGAAGGAGTCTGGCTCCGGGAGACATGAGTAGGGAAACCTTCAACCTGATGCCGTTCAAATAGGCCGCTTCTTATTCAAGAATAAGAGCTCAAGGAAAGCAGAATGGTCAATCATGACACCCCTATATTGAAGCCATAAAACGGCAAAGGTACGAAAACAGTGCAAGGATCATACAAAGTCAAGGACATGTATGTCGTGAATAGCAGCGATTGGAAGCTGGGTCGGCTCTCAGACCTCCTAGCGGACCAAAGTTTTGGGTTTGTGCGCTTCCAAGGGTACGACTTGACATGAACAGTCCTCCAGTTCTTATTAAGATTCTCGCAAGACAAGAGCTTTAGTAGACTATCGGAAACCCTATCGACCATTTATAGTCTTTCAAAAGGCGAAGACGATGGGAAGTTAATAATTGCTCGATCGTAATTCACCGGACCGACTTTTGCAATGGATATTCGACTTTGCGAAGAGATCCGAGTCATGTCTAGAAGATCACCCCAACCTAAGACGGTTCAATGGAAAGGTATCCTTGACCGGCCATAACCCGACCAGCCTGGAATCTAAGCCGTTATTAGTATAAACAGCTGTGAAGCTTTCTTATCCGGCACCAGTCCTTAATTTTGAGGCTAGTCAAGTCTGAAAATGTCAAACTCCTATAAATTTAGAACTTTATAACTTCTTTATTTACGATGTCTGGATTACTACATTTTGTAGCTGGTAAATTTAGCTTTGAGAAAAGATGTCTAGCCTACGGGTACTTGTGTTAAGCTTACTTTTGCCCTGGAAGCCGCTTATAAAGCTTCCTAGACAACCATAGAAGGGCTCACTTATTAACCCTCTTAAGTCTTCAATACCCGAGCTGTAACCCCGGTTGAATGTGAACCCTTCTATTGGCCTACACGCCCTATAGTTCTAGGGCTTAGCCCCCGAACATGGCTGAGCTATGGCCGGCATCAACCTGCAGATGCAACTACCTGTCGGCATAGACACCTACTTCCTGTGCCCTGACATGTCTGATGTCTATTGGACAGACCCTTATCATTACGCGTTCCGGGTTCTCGCCTACTTGCATGTGCCCAGGGTGTCGCAAAAAGCAATGTGTGATAAGGACCCTTAGATGCGTTCCCTATTAATACCAGTCAAGGGGATACGGCAACAATATTAACATGGACCGATAAGAGTGCCATACACACCTGAGAGACCGGACCGCGACCCGTGCGCTCGGCTCTTCAAAGCCGTTTGCCTAGCCACAATTCTTTGTTATACCAGCGTCTAAGCCCCGCCGATCTTGCGCCTTGTTCGAGACGAGACTCTTCAGCCTGGTGCCTAGGAATACATATCATCCACCAATTCCCAAAGCTTCGAGGACGCTGAGCATCCTTCTCACTAAGTGAAGGCTCTTGCGTTGTTATGAATTCTTCAAACCCGTACCAATTGCCAGAAACGACATATACCTACAATGTATGGCCGAATAGCAGTCCATCGTTCAGTATGCAGGACGCGCTTTCCACTTACTCCTGCACCAACACGACATATACGCCTCCCTTGGATAATGCAACAACTATAGATTTGGACATCTTCCAAAGCGGCTGTTACATTGATGGCATCTTCAATTGCACGGCCGCCTGCCAAGACGTCAACCAGATATTCGCCGATATCAGTACCTTTCGAAACTGCATGGCAATTGTTTCAATGCAAGAGTTGGTAAATCGTAATATCAGCTGGGAGCTTATTGAATGGAGTCCTACGACTTCTACTAATTCGGATCCTAGTGTTTCTGGCTCCATAGATCTTCATGAGCCGAGTCTTCAAGACCTGGCCAGCGGAGTAAATCGGACAATTCTGCAGTGCCTCCAGCAGTATCAGGATAAGTACCCAGGAAATGACGTAGTTGAGATGTGCGAACCGGGGAATACCAAGCCTGCAAATCTCGTACAATTCCCAAATGTCTGTGACAATGTTACCTCGGTTCCCTTGAATGCAGATGTTGGTGGTATTGGGGTAGGAAAAGCCACCGTTTTCAACGAGCATAACGCTTACCCATGGCAGGTTTACGTCTCTTACTGGATGCAAAGCGGCATCTCGCTCTCAGCTTTCCTAGCGCTGAAATTGTGCGATAAAGTTCCACACCAGACTAAACTACACAAGTTCTTACCCGCTCTCAAATCGGCGACGGTTGAATTTCACAAAGCCCAAAGTTTCTTCATGCTCGCAATCGATATTGCGACTCAGATTGTAGTACGAACTGGAGCTCTTAACGATGGCTCTGTGAATTTACAAGGCCTGTACAACAACTATGTTCTGATTAGAAGTATCTCCCTGGGTGGCATTCTTCCTGTTTCTTTCATGCTTCTGACGCTACATTCCGTTGGAGTCCGATCCTGGTTTCTGCTTACTCTATCAAGCTTTACTGTTGTACTATCCATGGCCACATTATTTACCACCGGAAGCTTCAAACCCAGTCAGGCAGAGCTGATGAAATTGAGGAATGAATTCTCTGGTAGCTTCCCGGCTTGTGGATCAAAAGATCCTTCCAATTACTGTCTACAGACCAACCATATCACGATAACGTCCATGGACATTAGATCGGGTTCTGTTGGTGGACCTATACTAGTGTTCACGTTCATCATCCTCGCATTGATCTTTTTAGACTATTTTGGGCTCAAAATCCTGAGCGGAGCGCCCCCACATCCGACCAACCCGCAAGCCCAACCATCTTCTTCTCTACGATTCGGTAAGGCTCCGCTCGACGCTTCGCATTGCCTCTACTTTATAATTTGGAGCTGCTATTTTGTCTTTTGGGCATACTACTTGCGAAGCCTTAAACTTGGAGCTAGTGCAGGCATTGTCGAAATCTGGGCCTTCGGGCAGATTGTTGCAATAACCATTTGGGCGCAACCGTTATTCGAATATGTGAAACTGTTAGTCCGTAAGTTGCCAGAACTTCTCTGACTAGAATAATACGCCACAAATGGGAGAATTTGCACTGATACTGTTCTTAGAGGGTCTCGAAAGAGGACTACAATACCGTGTCTCACAGCCATACAGTATTGTCAAAACACCAGATCCAAGCACAACCGCTCCATAGACGCTCGGAAAGCTGCTAGAAACAGAGCTATGCCAACGACAGCATCAGTTCTTGCAGTAACAACGAGTGCAGACGGTGGACTGCGGTGTCAGGTAACACCATCAGAAACGTACTTTTTCATCCACCCAGCATGCACGAATTTCTTTATGGCTAGGATCTCCTTCTCAGTGATCATGGGCAATACACCGATGTGTAGGTTCTAGTAATTTATGGGTAAACCTTAGGTAGCTAGTTATTATAATAAAGATGCAGAGTATTCCTTTGATCTTGCGTGTATTCCGGTTCAGTGGCCTATTCAATCCTAGCACGCACGCTTAAAGAAATAATTCTACAAGAATACCAAATCATAAAGAAGCACAAAAGCAACATTTCAGTAAGAGAATAGAGCATACGTCACACATATAATGAGGGTATTTAAGTTTGGTTCAACCTTTCTCAGGTACCTGTAGAGCAGTAAACATCTTTATTGTATATTTATTAAGTGCGAAAAAGATATAGTAAAGGGTTAGAAACCCTGAGAGCTACCATTTCTGGGCGTATTATTAGGATTGACTTATCAAGCGTTAGCTCTATATAAGATTACATAGTCTATGCTCCATTCTCTTACGATCCTCCGGGAAATGCTATAGATATTGCTAGCGTTCTTGCCAAACATGCACTGCCTTTACTTCGCTTCGCGCTCGTCGCCCCTTCAGCTCCAAGACTCCAGTTAGCCCCATCCGTTCCCAGCTCCCCGCCAACTTCATGCGTTTGCCCTGGATAAGCACGCCCCAATCACCTCTGGCCAGCGTGCAAGTCTCTCATAGACAAGGTGAAAATAAAATGCGGATTTAGATAATTGCTATACACTCGCAAAGAAATATCTAAGATCGTAACTTGCTAGGATCTTAGGAGAAAAGCTAATGATGTCAATCAAATATTAGCATGGACTCCACGTCTGATACTGACACAAAAAACGCTTCATGTTGCGCAATTGATCTGCACAGACAAGAGTGTTCATCCTGCTTCTTTCGCTTGAAGCTGCTATATCGGGCGGGTCACGAGCAAGGTCAATGCGACAATGCAACGCCTATGTTATAGATGGGGTTTGTGGGACATCGATGTGGTAGCAAGGCGAGATAACTGGTCGGAGAATAGATACTCCGGCCGCTAGACTTGAGACCGGCCTTGGCATTGCCAAGACCATATTTAAGCTCAGCCTTTGCGTCTACCTTTCACAAGCCTACAAACTAAATGATTGAGACTTATCCTCCAGCTTGATTTCTCCTGCCAGTCAAAGCAAAAATCCCACCGTATGATCTAAGTCCATTATGTCACGCTCATAATGCATAATCAGTGACTACGACCAAATTGACAATACATGATCTGGAAGCTGCCCTTTCCTTGAATCTTCATGACATTTGTTCTTCAATAAGCGATGTAAAGCGCCAAAATTCTGTATGATAATCTAACTGCTCCATTATCTTCCATCTTTTCCACCGATCTAAAAGACCTGCAAAATGCATGAACTCCTTCTCTTTGGTCAGGTACCTTCCTCGCGCCATGACCAGGTCCTCAATATCCTGGCAGGTGTGGCTGCAATGCAACCAGTCCAGGTCCTTGAAAAGCATCTCGTTTTCAAGCCCAACAGGCTCCCCGCCTCTGCGAGACCTGTACAAGTAGGCGGTGCTCAAGATATTCAGAAGTCACAAGTGCAAGCTCTACAAGCACAAAATCAGGGAGATCTTTTCTACTTGCGGTTGGTGGCAGAACCATCATCTACTACGTTGAAGGGGCAAGGAGACGGAGGTCTTAATGCAAAGGTAGAGGGGAGTGACGAGATTATGCTAGATGTTCGCGAAGTATGTGTTACCTCGATTAGCTTAGATGGATGTCACTAATGGGTTTTCAGGCCAATGGTGGTCTGGTCGGAGATATTCAAAGTACGGCACCTACAGAAGGCGATTCCCAAACTTGGACTCTCCAATACCGTGACCTACCCGAAGTTGTCCAACCTGGAAGACGCCAGATAACTTCACGACTCATGGCCGACATTCCCATAACCTCCGGTGACCCTGTGCAATTCATGAAGGCGCTCGATTATACGTACGTGACATTGCTCTACGCCCAGACCTCGTATTCACTGACTTTGATTTCCTACGAAGTCATACTGCGACGTATCTTTTGGCAGGGCATCGTTTTACACATTTGTCTGCTTCGATCTTACTCCATCGCCTCTTTCTACCCGCGAAGCCATTTCAAGAAATATTCAATGTCTCAAGCAAGGATATCTCTCAGGCTCGTCTTCTAGACCCCTCCGGTACGTACATCCTGCAGGCAGCTGTGCGTGTACAGGATGGATCCAAGGTGGAGACGATGACAAAGGGGTCCCTTGAACTACTTAGCTTGAAAGAAACACTCAAGGGCGTGGTGGAATTGGACATGGGCGATCGATTGGCCCTCGATACGCGTGTGCGCTGAGGAGATTATTAATGGAATCGCATCGGGGGCCAAGAATGTTTATAAACTTCTTCTCCTGTTCTCATCTCGTGCAAATCCGACATACAACCATGCAATCTCATAAGAAGGTCTCATCGTATACCAGCAATGCTTGATGAGAAGACTTACGGCGCACGAGCGTACGTTCAAGGAAAACACATCGAATGTCCCGTCAGTGTCAAGGTGCAAAACTCGAAGTGTACCAATCCCCTCCAGCAGCTGTAATCAGTCAAATATTACCCCTCATCATCCTGCCGACACGGGAAGCTGGCAGCCGCGTTTGAAGGACTAAATATTCCAGAGCTCTCCACGTTTCCAAGCTGGTGGACAACCATAATATACGTCATCTTTAGCCCTTTACACCTTTATGATTGGGTGTAAGAGAATGGAGCATAAGTCATGCATATAAAGGGTTGGTATAGTTGGGTTCAACACTTATTAAGTTCATTTAAAGCAGCAGATATCTTTTGATATACACTTATTAAGTATTAAAAAGGTATAATTAAGGATTGAAACCCTCTAAAATGATATTATCTAGGGGTATTATTAGTAGTAACTTATCAAGTGTTAGCTCTATATGCATGACTTACGCGCCATTCTCTTACAATGTGTCAGGAGTTGTGCGGATGCACTGGGGGTTCTAGTACCGCTGGCGATTTGGACAGCTACAATGACGGGGCTGAGACGGTCCCGGAACTGCTTTATGCAGTGGGAGCAACTGGCAAAACTAGAGTGAGATTCGAGAGCTCGAACAAGCTTCTCAGCGAGGCTCACTGAAGGGGGAGCGAATGGGAATTAGTCACATGCTAAGTGAGAGAGGCGACGGGAATGCGATACTTGGAGGAAGACAGTTTCTCTTCCTTTGCTGCGGATGGTGGTACTGAAAGCTTCCAAGAATGCGTACCGTTAACAGAGACAGAGTTCATGCATGGGAACATATCTCGGAACAACCAGATTCTCGTACAACTTGCAGAGACGAGCCTTCTTTGCCCGTGGCCAGCTTGATTATCCATTACTAAAGGGCATTCACTCATTTATTTGTTTCTACAAGCTCAAAATACCACCTTCGTAGCCACCCCCAGCAACCATTTCGCATCGCTCCAAACCCCTACATCCTCCCCCTGAGGCGGCGGTGTCACAATGCCCGGCTCCCCACTGCTACCATCTGCATCCTCCACCTCATCCCTCCTCTTCTTCCTCCTCAACCGCTTCTGCAACTCCATAACATCCAACGCCTCCTTCCCATCTCCCTCTCCTCCCTGCCCCTCCCCAAACTCCTCCCCTTGCTCCTCCTCATCGCCTTCTTCCTCCTCCCCATCCTCCCCTCTAAAATCCATCCATCCAACCGCCCAATCAACCCATCCCCCAATCTTCCCCTTAACAATCCTCCTCATCTCCCCCTCATCCACCACTTCCCCCTCACCCTCCTCCCCTCCATCTTCATCCTCATCCACATCCACGAAATCAGGCCCCACACCTTCTCCCTTCCCTATCCCCTCCCCATCCGCTGCCTCCTTCACACCCATACTCCCCCTCCTACTCCCAAATTTCTCTCTCGACCCCCTAGCCGAGCCCATCTGGCTCTGTATCCTACTCCCACTCCCCCTCCACTCAGTCGAATAATAAGCCTCATCCCCATCCCCATCCTCATCTCCATTCTCCCCGGACAAAAGACTCGTACTCGATCGTCTCGCCACCAACCAGCTCGCTCCCCTCTCCTCAAGCCCTATCATCGTAACCGTCGATGCCGTGCGCGTAAGCCAGTCTTCGCCATTGCTAATATCTATATTTGAGGTTTTCGCACTCTTCCTATTAGCTCGAGATCGAGGTCTTGTGTTGTTGGCAGCTTGGGGAGCGGATATGGGGGGCCGGAGACGCGATTGGGATGGGTTTCGGGAGAGGATTGAGGGCGTGGTGGGGAGGGAGGGGGCTGCGGCGTAGAGGTAGGAGGGAGAGGCGGAGATGGAGGGGGAGGTGGGGTAGGTTGTTAGGGGTTGGAGGAGGGAGGGGTGGGAACGGTTACGGCGCTGGTGGGAGGATGGGTTAGTGGCTATTACGGAGAGGGAGAGGGAGGGGAAAAGCGTACGTCCATGATATGTACGTGTTGGATTGTTGGTGTTTGTTGTTGAGAATAGGAGATAGGGAAGTGTGGAAGTGGGATGTGATTTGACTTGGACGCTAAAGAAATAATTTTGTCAATTCTATTGACATACTTTGCAGTATTACGATATTTCATTTCAAGCGAAATATTCTACAGATAGATGCACAGCGCTCATTCGCTATGTATAAAACCGCTATGTACGATCGCTACGTCTCTACGAAAATCTGACCCCCTGATTTATATCCCACTGTCCGCCTCTTGCTTTAGTATTCGGATAAGCAGGGTTGTGCACATCCCCATTCGGTTGCTGTGCTAAAGCTCCGCCAAATTTGATACCCATATCCGGATTCCACATTCCAGGCGTTGGCCCAGTGGGAGATGGCGGCTGCACCGCTGCTCGCGTCGGCGTTGGAGCAGTCAAAGGCTCAGTAGACGGAGCTTTCACGCTGTACTGTGAGCGTAAAGTCTCCCGGTGCTTCTGGTCCTGAAGAGAATTCACCTGAGAGAGATTCAGAGCAGACATCGCATTAGAAAGATCGTTTTCAAGTTGCCCGGCCTCGACGCGTCTTTGATAGGCGAAGGCCTTACAATCGTCTCGGAAAGTTGTCACGATCTTTGCGAGATTATTGTAGAATTTTCTTCCCATTTCCAGGTTGCTGACGATTTCATTGTATTTTACGTATGCATTTTCCAGTTTTTGCAAGGCTTTTTCGCGGTCCCTGGTCGATGAGTCGCCTTTTCTTGCGTTTGTGAAGGCTGAATTTGCTTCCTTTAGCTGGGCTGCAAGCTGCTCTTGCTCCTCGCTCTCGGTCGTAAGCAATCTATGGTCGTCGTCGTATCTTTCCAGTCGTTGTTCGAATAAGTTTTCGAACTGTGCAGGCTCTATCTTCTGCATTGGCATCTCCCGCTCGATTCGGGCTGTCTCTGCTAGTATCACTTCATCTATAGATTGATCAGTCTGTAACGTAGCCGTGTGTGCTTGGACCGACACTTACTTATATCGTCCTTTTTCGCCTTGTCTCGGACCTTCTCTATCTGTCTTCTTCGTCGGCTCTCGAGCCGACTAAATTCATTTAGCATGTGCCTCAAATTATATGCAGCACGTTCGACATTGGGAGTCATGGTAGCTCTTCGACTACTAGGCACAAATTCCTCCAGATCTCTATCACTGCCAGAGAGCACGCCCAAGACCTTTTCACATTCCTTGAGCTTGTTCTTGACGAGGTCATCGCTACTTGCTGCTGATTTGAGGTACCCGTCAATCTCTGTCACTTTAGCATAGAGCTTATCCGCGGCCTGCTGTGATGCCTGGCGACTCCATCGATCAGTACCGTACTTGAGTTTCGCTCGGTCATCTTCGGCGGCTTCGGACTTGAGTAACTCGATACCTTCCTGGAAAATTGCTGTATCATTTGCTTTGAGCTTGCTAATTTCATGCATTGACCGCCGTAGTCGATGGAGTCCTTCCTGCTGACGGATCTCTTCCGCATGCGAGGTCAGCGAAGGTGGTAAGCCCAAAGGTTTCTCGAGGGCTTGTAGTGAACCGGGAAGGTTTAGAGATTGCAATAGACTATTGATACTTTAGCCATGTTTAGAGCGCGTATTGGGATGAAACCAGCTTACTCTCTGAGTTTGTTGGTCATTCCCTCCAGCTCGTCAATGATGGAAACATTGACCAATCGATTCTTGCGGTCTTCATAAAGGCTTGCAGCGACGTGAACAGCGTATGGTACTAACTTAGCGAACAAAGGCTGGCCAAACTGGCCACCATCACCAAGCGTCGAGGCAGGGTCGGAAATTTCTTGCGGTACTCGCGCAGTCGCCATACCCGCTCGAGCAAGTGTTTTCAATTCCGACTTTGGTGGGACGGGCATCAAATAGATAATGTCATTATCTTTTTCTGCTCGTTTCAACTCTTCTGTAACCTTGGCTTTCAGACCATTGAGGTCCCCAAGGACAATCTTATTAAGATATCTTGACTCCTTCAATCCTTCGTTAACACATGTGATACTGTCCCTGAGACGCGAGACCTCCTCTCCATATTCCTGTTTCTCTAAACAATCTCGAGCTGCCCGGTACTGTGCGGCGGCCGCAAAGTGATGGTGCTTCGCTGTCATGTGATGGATCCACTCTGTGCTAATGGTATTTGATTTGGTCCCATACTCCGCAGCCTGGTCGTAGAAGTCGGACACTTTCGCAGCTAGCTTTGCTATGGTCCCGTCTTTCATTCCATCTTTGACAGCTTTCGACCAGAAACACTCTTGACCTTGAGCAAGGAGTAATTGCTGAATGCTCTCTAACGTCATCTCGTCCATATCTTCCGGGGGCGAGGATCTCATGTCAGGTATTATCTTCTCCTTGATGTGGGATATAACCCCCGCAGCCTGACTGAAGTAGTTGCATGCCAGTTTGAGGCCCTCGCTAGTGCTTCGGTTCAGGGACACAGCGAGTTGAGAGTATAGGGCGGCGAGGTTGTATAAAACGTTGGCAAGCTCAAACCGGAGGTTGTTCTGTGACACTGTTGGGGTTTGTAAGCTTTATGCTCACATGATGAAAATGAGGTCCTACCTGGGGTTTGAAGGTTGTATCCAAGGGCAGGATGCCATGTGAAGTCCACGCCAATCTAAAGAAGTAAAACGTCAGACCCACGATGATTTTCCTAAGTTTCTCAACTCCTCTCCATGGTCTGCCATTCCGTGGGGCGGACTAACATCAATGGGGAACTTTCCCCCCATCCAGACAAGCTGGGCCGCATAGGCCGTTAACTTCTTTATGCCACTGATGTGAGGCTCGAGGGAATTGACGGCATCAGCCCGGAGCTTGTCGATAGCTTCCAGATCCCCCACAAACATATCCGGATGCTGATCATATTTGGTTGAGATATACTGTCGGATCGCGGTCGATAATGAAACTGAATAGGTCTTTCGAAAGGGTAGGAACAGGATATTGCTATATCATGCTGTCAGCACATGTCAGTGTCCATATGCTTGAGGACTTACGAAGTCATATTTGCATTGCTTGAAGTACCTTAATGTGTACTTTCATTCGCAGCATGTCTCTGAGCCTGGGTGTTGCCTTCCCTTGGCAAGCCGGAGGGTGTGACGTTGTCTTGGCAAAACCCGCCACACGGAGAAGAACTCAGGCCCTGGATTGCCTGGAAACAGCCCTCGAAGGTGCCCTATTGCCAAGACGCTCGGGGACCATTCCGAGGGGGTCTTCGGGGGCTCCTCTAGGGCCCGCTCCAGCAGCTTTAGGTCCAGCCCCATAGGGCTGTCCGGTTTATAATTGGGGATCGCCGGTCGGCCCGGTGTTTAGAATCAACTACCACTGCCGTTTGTAAACATTATTATTACCTCAACTACTTCATACGGAGAATGACAAGATGAGTCTTGATTTACGCTAACGGTCTTGGCGTGCCAAGACTTCAGCCCTACATGTCTGCCCCTAGAGGGTCGCCTGAACAACACCCGCTTCGGGGCCGCAAATAGGGGCTCTAAAGATTTCTAGGCACTCCCTATTTGGGGGATGCTGCGCCTAAAACACCCGCTAAGAAGCTCAACCTACGCCCAACAGCACCCCCGAAGATGCAGGCATGCTCTAGGGGCCCCCTTTGGAGTAAGGGTTAGGGCTTTTACCAAAATGGTTAGCGTAAATCAAGACTTATCTTGTCATTCTCCGTACTGCTCTTATATCTATGTTACTGTTACTACGGCGGAGCAGGATGGGATTATAACACCTTGACAGGCATCGCTTAGTTAGACAGAGATGATAGCCTCTGGATTTAACCCCCTGATACTAATTCCGGGGGCTCCTTCAAGGGCTATTTCTACCAACTGGATCTTGTTATTTTAGGTCCGCGTAGGGGGGGAACAAATAAATAAGGTGTGATAGTAAGGTCTATATAAACGCTGATACAGTGATGATACGCAAGTTAGTAATACACTACCGACGATAGCAAGATGCTGGCAGCAAGGTGCTTGTTGGTGGAGGTATCGACCAGAACAGTGGCGGGGCTGGGGTTACGATATGGGCAAGCTGATAGGTGCGCGCTTAGACAAGGGACTATCCGCAGTCAGGTTGCTGCCTTGCATTCGCAAGGCAGTGCGAGCACCATTTTATCATGGAATAAATTTTTGCGCGTGCTTAAGCAAAGGGGTATCTCATTAAGATTGTATCATTTTTTCTATCAAGGCGGTACGACTTCAACATAACATGGAGCAGGATGACAGGACTTTGCTCTCTCCTCTTCTTTCGATTGGCGACAAAAGACCCATCATGAACGACAAACATGGGTTTTACCGAGAGTCTAAGAGGCAATGTACCCAGTATTTCGGATATGATCATGATGATGGTAGTGCCACAAGTTCTGGTTATATCCCATCATCGCGGGGAGCTCAGAATAGCGTTTTTAATGGATCTGCGAATACACTGCATCAACCCAACCTGGACACCGATTTGCCTGGATATTTCGAACCAGAGTACTCCGCTGGGTTGTCCTTGTTGTCTGAACTGCCTGACTTTAGCCCCTGGTATCCTACTTATGAGACATTGAGTGGAGTCATCCCAATTCAAAGCAGTGAAGTAGAGACATATGCACCGGAATTTAGAAATAGCATTGAGAGTTTCACGGATGGAAGCCCCTTCAACTTTGCCACACAAACAGCCACGGAGCCGAATTTTGAATTTCTTCTTGATGGTATTAGCCAAGAAGAAGTTGCAGTAATCGAAGAACCTATTGCGACAGTGATCAAGAAGGAACACGTTCATGAAGCTTCGAAATCACCAAGCCTTTGGGATGACTACGCCAGTATACCTCTAAAATTTGCTGGCGGTTCTCCGCTGAATTCGAAAGAAGGAGATAAGATGTTCCAAGAGAGACAAGAGCCAATAAGTCAGAGCTCTGGAATTGTTACTTCGGAACCTATTGACAAAGTCGTTCTCAATGAAAAGACTTATCTCGGTCAGCCTATCCGTGTGCATTTATTGAGAAGCTTAATTGGATATAGAATGTAATGACCAACGTGACGCTTTAGGTCCAGCATGTGTTCCAAGCAGATCTGTTGCAGATCGATACGATGCTTGCTTTGGAGTCGTAAGAGAACCATATGACCACGTTTACAAGTTAATCTAACGGATCAAAGATCGTGGCAGATGCTCTATCTTCGTTCGCTGGCGACCAGGGCAGCTACATAGCTCCTGTAAAGACACGACCCTGCGGAGACATCCTCAAGCTCTATTTCCAGAACACAAATAAGTATGCAGGTCTTCTAGCGCTACCAGCCCTGTGCAGCATTCTTCACGATTTTCTTGTGGAATTCAGTGCAACTCTGATCGCGTCACCGTCCAAACCTGGTACAACCAGAGTCAAAAACACTAAAACCGGTTCCGCTACTCATGAGTGCTCTGTGCGCATCATTGTCTATGGGCTCAAGAGCGAGAAATCTGCTGTCGGTCAATTACTTTCGAATGCGTCTTTATACCTTCAGCATCCGTCAGCCACGGAATGCGGGATTGATGCCGAATACTGCAATCCTCACTACCTTGTCCGTCCCGGATGCCAGTTGCCAGAATTGGAAGAATTGTCGATATCCTCCGCCACCCGCACCAAAGAAGCCTCTGAAACGCTGAATGAAGCGGAGAAAAGCAGATTGTTGCGAGTCTTTGACTCCACAGATGACTTTGGGGTCGCTTCGCAGCTTATTGCCAGCCCTCGCCTTCGGTCGACTTTGAAAGAGTAAGCAACAGGTACCTGTTGATAGCAGAATAGCAGACTATTGACAACATGCAGCCACCAACTAACGGCTGTCTTCATGATGATTGAAAAAGAGTGTGGAATCGTTGAGAATGCCACCTTTCCGTCGATCTGGGAGTTGAATCCTCAGACGGGAACAGCAGATAAGTCAGTTGTAGATGATGTTGACAAAATGGAGCGTAAAGACTCTGACAAGCGTGACGCAGGTACCGTCATAGGATTACTGGCGACCGTAAGAGCTCTCCTAGATTGACTCAGGGTGGAGTTCTTGCCGATGTAAGTTCGTCAAATTTTGATTCTTTGTCCTGAATAGGCGCCGCTGACATTGAATCGAGGAAATGGGACTTGGAAAAACATTGAGCCTCTTGGCTCTGATCTGCTCGTCCCTTGATACGCTAAATAACCAGAGTACCAAGGCACATAGCGGAATGTCTAGTGCGACTTTAGTCGTTATGCCTAAATCCAGTATGTGCGATTTTGATAAGTGTCCTGAGCTTGCTGGCTGATTGACCATTTGAGCGATACCCTGTTGGCTTCAACAGATAGAAAGGTGCGTGAATTGAGGACGACAAGGGGATAGTGAGGCCTGATCAATCATTAGACATATCCATCCTGGTCAGTTGCGCGTAGCTGTCTATCACGGGTCCAGTCGACATCGCCTATCTTCCATTTTAAGAAATCATGACCTCATCCTAACGACCTATGAAACGCTCAGGTCTGACTGGCGGGCCGAGGGTGCGCTGTATTCAGTTGAATGGTATCGTCTTGTTCTGGATGAAGGTCAGCGCCACAGCCTCTATGTAACTTCGCTGTAGCTCATTGCTAATTTGAATGTCAGCCCACCATATTCGAAACCGGTGTTCTCAGGCTTTCAAAGCCGCTTGCGCAATTCATTCACACTGCCGTTGGTGTTTGACAGGAACACCGATACAGAATTCTCTAGATGACTATGGCGCACTGCTAAGCTTTCTCACCGTTCCCCCATTCAAAGATAAGTCCATGTTTGATTTCTGGATCGCCACCCCTATCAAAATTGGAAGAGCAGATAGCTTGCGAAGACTCCAAGACCTCATCAGAGCTACTTGTCTCCGACGCACAAAGAGAACGCTTGGAGATTCATGTAAGCTGCCAAAGCGGACCGAGAGGATTGAAGAGGTGGAATTTCACGAAACAGATCAAAAGCTGTACACCTTCTTCAAAGAGAAATGCGCAAAAATGGCTGAGGGTATATCAACGACGGAGAGGAATTTGCCGGAAGCGGGCCAGCGCAAGGAAGGCAACTTACTTTCTCTGATCAATTTCCTGCGGCTCATTTGTGACCACGGATTGCAGCTTCTACCGCGTTCTGCTTTGGATGCCTGGAACGCGCGAGATGGCACATCGGTTAACTGGCAAATGATGCAATTTTGCCAAAAGAGATGTTATATCTGTGAAACAGATATTAATGAGGCGGACTTCCCTGCTTCCAATGGCTCTGAGCATCGCTGTCAACACTGGATCTGTACAAACTGTGCTTTGCAGAGTGAGAGCATAGATGGAGAGGAGGATTTGTGCCCAAAATGCGCAACATCGCCCAGTTCTAGGGATGATCCAAGCTCTCCCGGCCCTGAGGCAACTTTCTTACCTCCTTCGGCCAAGATTGAGGCTCTATTGCGGAACCTTCGTACTGAACAGGCGGTCAAAACCAGCCAGAGGCCATCAAAGCCCGTCAAGAGGTGTCTAATCCCATTTGGTTCAAATGCAATTACTGTGCTTGGCTGATCATTGCTAGCGTCATCTTCAGTTGCTGGACTAGAATGCTTGCCTTGATCCAACAGGAACTTCAGAAACACAGCTTCCACTTCCAACGAATTGACGGCAAGACAAGCCTTGAGAATAGGAGTAAAGCCTTTCATGAATTCAATCATGATCCAAGCTGTACTATCATGCTGGCCAGTATTGGCAGCACTGGGGAAGGGTGAGTTGACTCCTTGCGTTTGCATAATGTCCTCTCAGAGCTCACACAACGTGTCCCTGTGTTAGGGTTGATTTCACCGTGGCAAACCACGTACACTTGATCGAACCCCACTGGAATCCCATGGTAGAGGCGCAAGCTGTAGACCGGGTGCATAGAATAGGACAAGAACGCGAAGTCGTGATCACTAGATATATCATGCTCAACTCTATTGAAACGGTAGATCAGAGTACAACCCATTTGATGAGAATTGACATACTGATTCTGTCCAGTACATTCAGAGGATCCAAAACGAAAAATTGCAACTCATCAACCGGTCGATAGATTCAGAGTATTTATCTCAAGATGACATTGAAAAAAGTCGGTGGGAGGTTAGTTGACCCGCGGTTGATTATTCATTGATTCTGGTGAGACTAACGACCGAGCCAGAGACTCAAGTCATTCTTGGTGTAATAAAGTCAAATATGAAGACTTGGACGCATCCGAAAGTTTTTCTGCGATAGAGTTGGTATTAAATAGTGGTCCGGGAGCCCGCAGAAGTACCGCCCTGCGGGGCTGATGCCTGGAGAGTGCGAAAGATCCCTGAAACTGGTCCCTTAGGAAACGAGATATAGGGGTGAGAGACCCTACTCTAGGGACTTATTTTAGCGCCTAGGCCACAGACTCTGGGCTATTTCTGGGGGGCTATACGATTACTAGGTGTATATAGTTGGGGGGTGAACCCTTCTACGCCAAGACTTGCGGGCTCCCGGATCACCTATTTAATATTGTATTCTAGGAACACTTTTTATTTTTGGTTTCTGCGGTAATATCTAACAAGCGACCGATCTAGGTTATCAAGCGAGAATTTCTTCTAATGAAATTAACGAACGTTTTTCATGCTCTTTCGATGCTATCTTCTCCCTTTCCTCTTTGGTCTTTGCAATGAGCTCGTCCCAAGACATTCCCAACCACTTTGCGATTCCTTTCGCTCCCTTCTCATCACGAATCTTCAAACCCGCGCGTCCAGCCGTGAGCTCAGGATCTGCCCCCTGGAGGAGGAGATACTTCATCATCTCCGCAGCCGCGCCAGAATTTTGCCGCGCAGCATGATGAAGTGGTGTTAAGTGTGCATTTCTGCGTCTGAAATTCACCTCTGCCCCATGGTCGACGAAAAATTTCGCAAGCTTGACTGAACACGTTGATGACGCCACGCTTGCAACCGCACTAGCAAGGTATTCACGATTGAATGACTTTAAGATACCAGTCTTCTCCCAGATAGTAATCAGCAAGTTTTCCCTGCTGGGATGTCCAGCAGTAGCCGTAATCACGTGTGACCTGGTGAACTGTGCCCCCCAAGGGCTCGCATCTGTAGCCTTTCGATCGCAATCGATATAGCTTGCCCAGATTTCCAAAATTTCCTCTGAGTCGGACCTCAGCACTTCGCCGGCGAGGTCCGAATAATTACGATTCCAAGCAGATTTACAACTTTTACTCCGCGATAGTAAGTGCTTGAAGAAGTCCACGTTCCCAGCTCGTATAGAAAATCTTAATGCATCAGTTGGGAACACACTTTGATCGAATGGTTCGATCAAATCAATCATTGCAGCGGACCCAAAGGAAGCCGCACATTCTTGAATTGCCTTTTTTATCTCGTGGGGGAGGGCCTCAAATTGACCTAGAAGACTCGCGACAGCTTCCACTTTGTCAGCCTTGACTAGGTCGAAAAGGAGTGGTTGGATTTCGTCCGGCTCTGGATTCTCCGCGTGGGTTATCTCTTGAGGGTCAGTTGCTATGTGATCCATGTAGTGATCATCTCGCATTTTTCGTGAGAGAAAGCCTCCCTCTGCATATGCACAGTCCTCGATACTGCACTTCCAGGGACGATCGTGATGCTTCATGTGTGACTTTTGAAGGGACCTCGATTGAAACCCGTGGCGGTGAAATGAGCAGCTTAGGTAACCGCACTTGAAGGGTCGTTGGCCGTAGTGCCACCGGATGACCTCGCAGCGACAATCTTGGTGCTTGTTTTCTCGACACAATGGATCATTTAACTGCTGATATATACGAACAGAGCTGGCGGATATTGTTAGAGGATCGAGACTTGTCCAGGAAGACCCTGTGGAGGTTAGCTAAATTGAACGACAGGGAAAGCGGGATTTATCTTTCACCATACCGTGGTCCTTATCGAAATTGCCTTTTAAGGATATCTGACGGAAGTGAGCCACTTTGCGGAGCATATCGTGTAAAGCTGGGGAGACTGATTTGAAAGGCTCCAGACTCGATTGAGTGGATACCTCAGCGCCTTCAGTATACGTTCCCTGGGTTCTTTCGCACCTAAGCGATTCAAGAGCGTCGATGAGTTCGTGAGACAGAGTATCCTGCCTGGGTAAGCGAATTAAACGCTCGACAAACTCGAACCATGTGGTTGCTGCAAAATCATGCAGTCGATATGCTCCAGAGAGAATATTGTGGGCGATGTCTTCATCCGACAGGTCATAGTCGTGATGTATCTGACAAAGATACGTGATGCAGCACATCGCGAGGCTGGATGTGGCGTCGGCGAAATTGAGGGATCCACCAATGCTTGGACTGAAAAGGTATCTAGATGAGCTCGACTTAGCGTCTCGTTGAGTAGTCCTTGCTCTGGTACTTACTCTTTAACAGTGAAGTGGACAAACTGGACATAGTCATCGACTACCTGAACAATAGGGCCGCAGATCTTGGGCATGTTGAGTGCGGCAATCACCTTCGCATCTCCCTTTACACCCTCACGGCTAACAACTAGAGCCTGCTCGATTTCTTGAATCTTTAGTGGCATAGAGGTGCATCCAACCCAGCCAAGGATCTTTCGAACTTTTTCCTTCAACGAAGGAGGATGCAAGTGGTTGATGCGATTGAGGATTCTAGAGTAGCTTTGGAGCACATTAGAAAGTATTCTGACCTAGAAATAGCCATTTCGACCTTACGCAGCATCTAAGCTCTCTGGTAGGACTCTGAGTTCCTCCCGAATCTCCCCCATGTCATCCAAAGAGTCCACGCTGCTTAGGACTACTTCGGCATAAAGAAACATGCCTTTCACAATCAGCACGTCAGCACCCATGTATGACACTAGCCGAAAACAAGGCATACCTTTTGCATTTGACGCGAGTGGCGCTAAAAGACTCTGGATTTCAGCCTGAGCTTCTGGCAAAAAGTTACATTTGCCAAACCACTCTTCAATACGCCGATTAACGAAGGTCTGGATACTTCCAGCGTTTCGACTATCTACACTAATCGATACTTGATTCTTAAGTAAATCCGCAATATCAGCTTCGGCTCTGCTGCTCATGAAGATCTTCACCTCGTGGCAAGTCTTCGGCATCTCAAGAAGTTGTTTCAAGAGTCGACAACACTCTGTCTCGTCAATTTCGTCCAGCCCATCGATCACGATGTAGGTTGGCCCGGCACAAACGAGAAGGGTTTTCAAGAGATTGGCAGCTGCATCAACACTGCTCTTTAGGTTCTCGCCGCCTGATTGACACAACACATCCTGCAAATCGTCATTGTCTGATACCAGCTGGAAAATCAGTGAATGGAAAATCGACAGCGCTGATAAACCACTGCGGAACGTGTAAGTGAGGAAGGTATAGATGGTTCGAGTGTGCTGGACTTCCTTCGCCTTCTCGACAACTGTGCTTGATAGAAATGTCTTTCCTAATCATTTCGTTAATAATCACGTCCACCAAGAGCATGTCACTCGATTAATTTCTACACGCACCTGCTCCAGGTATGCCCTGTAGCCATAGAATATGTATGGACGCATCTGCCCTGTCCAGCCATTTGGCAAATGATTCATCTCTCAGCAACCATCGTCCTGTTCCTTGACAGACTCGGGCATGAAATGAATCGAGTTTATCTTCATAGGTTCTCGGAGATATGTCGATCTTGATGGACTGGAACTCCTGCCGCCCGAAAAACTTCTCGGTCTTCTCATAGTGGTCCAGAGCTTGCAGCCGAGCATTGTGCGCCTCCTGAATATGTTCTAAGCCGACCTCGCGTCTCAAGAGCAGTGTATGCCGTTCAATTTGAGCCTTTACAATATTAATCTTTTCTCTTTGCTTTGGCCACAAGGATTCGAAAACCAATCTCCAGTCTGAAGAAGCCGTACGTCAGTTTGCTGCTTGCATTTCGAAAACCTGAGATGAACTCACGCCTTCTGCGGAAGAACCTGAAGACAATAAGGTAGAAATCTAAAATGTCTCGGAAAAAAAATACCAGCACATCTTTGATATGCTCATTGTGGCTGAAGAGCTTCCTGACTTCTTGGAACTCTGGCAGCAAGAGACCGATATCTGCGAGTGCATCCACGATGGCATCAAACGATTGCTTCATATTGTTGGTGAAGTGCAGCAAGAGCTTTATGGGACCCCAGATCAAGGATAAAATATCCTGTTTTGACTGGATAAAGACCTCTATCACGCTGGCGTAGCTTCTTAGGCATTCCAGGTAAGGCTGAATCTTGGCCAGATGGCGCAGATGCCCTTTTGCCGCTTGCTCTTTCTGAAGCGCATCGGTGGCATCGTACACGTCCTCAATAGTTTTCGTCTTCGAGATGTCTTCCAAGAGCTTCTCATCCCCCAGGCTTGCCTTGAAGTCACGGACCGCATTCTCGAAGGCGGCTCTAATTAGATCATTAGGAGCGACCATCTCCAAGTTTCGCAAAGTTATGACCGAGTACAGCGAGATAAGAATTTCTATGGAACAGGAGGAAAGCAACACTTGTAGGAAATTTAATCTCCATCGGATGGTGTCTGCCCTGGCGCAGTCGGCGGCGAGGCGTCGGTGAACGGACTAGGCTGCATAACACAGCCCAATCACACATGCGAACCTGGTTCACTAAGACGAATGAGTGTAGCCCACGTTGCCCATTCGATTCTCACTCCGCTTGCACAGCCGCCACTGATATCCAGTTGCGTACATAATAAGGGTGTTTTCAGATTGAATCAACATTAGCAGATGTGAAATTGGTCTTCCGGCAGGTTGTGTAGAAGAAGGCACCCCCTATTCAAATGGCGGGTAGTGCTAATGCCGCCAGCTACCCCTAGAGCCACCCTAATGCCGCCCCGAACATCATCCCCTAGACGCCGAGGAGACGACGAAATCGGCGCCTGGAGGTTCACAGTTTAGGGATCAAGCATCTGGTCTTCGGGGGCACTTGCAGGCTTGAATCCTACGGCCGAGAAGCTTGTGCCTCTCCTCAACAATTCGCGTATGCTATCCAGCTGGCTCGGCACATCATCCCATCGAGATGTTATATTTGCTATGGAGGTCCCCAAAAAGCCTAATTGGAGGGATACGCAAATAGGGTTGGAATTGCTTGATGCAAATAAAAAATCCCCGCTGAAGATTTCCCACCAGACCTGCATACAAATGATGCAAAATCAAGGGGGCGAAAATTCTTTTCTACGCCAAGCAATAGAAAGTAGGTACCTTATCCATACTGCCAACCCTAAGCGAGGTCCCAGCCCTATGATTAGAGTTAGAATGCCGCTCGGGACCTCAGAATTCACTTACCTTATCTTCTTCACTCCTTCTCGAATTTCTAAAAGCAAAGCAAACCTGGAAGTCGATCCGTGTGCCTGCAGCATACAGCATTCCTGATACTGCTCTCCATTCAAGAGGAACATCTGCCAGCCCGTAATTCCACTCGAAACATATCCTATCGGCGCAATGGGTGCAACCTCCAGCTCTTTTAAGAAAATCTTTTCTTTATTACAACGCCGCCGAAATGCTGACAATACTCCGCAATCTCAAGGACCGACCCGATGCGATGGTAATTGTCCAGCGACCAAAACTGGTTATTTAGGTGTACTCCCGCCAGAGCTCATGCACCAAATAGTAGCCTTACTCCCACCAAATTCTGCTGCATCATTAGCTTTAGCCAGCCATACCTTACTGCGTATCCTCGGGACTCAATATCTCATATGCCTAGGACCAGACTCTTTGACGATGGGAGCACGAGGTCCAGTTACCGTGGAAGACCGTGCCATTTTCTTGAGAGGTCTAATTCGAGATCTCCCAGCAGGCTCGAGCTTCTACTGCTACCACTGCCACAAGATACACCTTCTCTTTCCCAAGAAGAGGAGGGTTGTATGCATGGAGACCAAATCTGTAAAGGAGCTGAGGACTCCGAACCATGAGAGAATCTTCAACAGGGTAAATGAGAGTTCATGTAACAAAGGCCGGAGCTTATATAACGTGGACCCCCTCAGCACCATAGATACCTTCAAAGTTTACCACCGTCGATTTTTCTTTGAGCACGTGCAGATGGCTATGCAATTACATCAACACGGTTCCCCTCACCTCTTCAAGGGTTATCTCAGTCACTTGTCTCGTACAAAAGCACAAGTCCATAATATGTCCTTATCTGGAGACCATATGGGCTTCCATTTCTTCGAACCCCGAATAGTGGACAATCAAATGATAGTACGCGCCCAAACCTGGATTGTGATGCTTTCTAAAGATAGAGTCGATGTCCAGCAGCATCTTGATTTACCTGCATATCTCTCCGCCACGACAATATGCGCTCATCTTAATCTAAGAATTTGGCAAGAAAATCAACTCCTTCAGGTCGTTCGCTGCAGATTAGCACACGTGCAATTTCATACGCCATCACCCTGCGTCAGTTGTGTAGGAAACATCCGATGTCCGTTGTGTCCGACGGAGGTCCAAGTAGATATCAAGACACTCTATAGTGATAAGTGCAAGACGAGGAGCACTACCATGCTCGTTATCACCAGATGGCAGTTGGTTGGAGGCGGTACTTCACCATATGAGAAACCCTGGGCGTACCGGCTGAGTCGGCGATGTAGTCCGTGGCACTGGCTTGAAGGCGACCCGCAATGTAATATCAGACACACCTTTGAAAGTCAGCGGGGAACAAAGTTTGACTCAATTCTGGATTCCAGGGAGGCCTGGAAGCTAGTGAGAAGAGACTCAAGGAAATCTATATGGAATAAGAAGACGTATTAGAGTAGGTAGCTTTGGCCAACTAGTATCCGCATTGCTCCATTTTCACCCAAAATTACTGCCTTTATGAACACACATCCAAACAACACCCCAGGTACTATAGCAGTCTGCTTTACTGCTATGGATCCGTTGCACAATGTTAACCCTAATTTATTATCTTCCAGCGCGTGTCTTCGTATGATATCAGCCTTCACCCTCGCTAGGACAGTCAGGAGAAGTTATCGGTCGTTACAAGAGTTCTAGGTGTCTTCTTGGAATGTCATTTTGATCAGCGATGTCAACAGTCAGTCACAGAATGCTTGCAAGCTTACCTAAGGTCCCTCTTATATAGCGGAGGCTGAGATCTCTCAGCTCTCTCGATTACAAGTAGTAACGAGAGGTTCGTCGCCAGCAGCGCGTACTAACCAGTGGGATTGCTATTTTGATGTTGAGGTTAGTCGGGTAGCGTTGATAGTATCCTGTAGATTACGCTATAATACTGCTATATTATGGGACAGAAACCTTAGATAATCGACCACAGCACCCTAGTATATAAGGCCAGTGCCACTATATCAGGGGTTTGAAACCCTGTATAGTCAATTACGCCCCCAGAATAGAGGGGCCAGTACTAATATATTAGGGAAAAAACCCCATTACAGTCACAACATCCCAATACCATAAGCTAGGATCGGCTTTTTCTAGGGGCTTACAGCCTTCCGATTGGTAAAACTCGAAGATAAAGTCATGTGAGGTAAACACTCGGCGGGGAACGACAGCGAATGAACTCCGGGTCTTGGCGGCAACGCTGATACAGGACTTCTTGTCGGTTTGATTGAAAGTTATCTACCTTTTTGATCTCAACAACTAACTATACGCACTGTTGGTCACCTGAGCTTGCTCTTGGAGTTGGAAGTATAAAGATATTTCAAAATTCCGTTTGAGGAAGAAGCGGTACTGTTCTCAGCCTTTGGACCGCTTTTGTCCACATTAGACACTACATAGAAACATGCCTTCAGCGCTGTTCGAGAACCTAGTCCTCCATGGCTCAAAGCAAGTCATCCCAGCTTTCCTGTATGGCACTGCTTGGAAGAAAGAAAAGACAGCGGAGCTCGTGTATCAGGCGCTTTGCTCAGGTTTCCGAGCCGTTGATACAGCCGCTCAACCCAAGCATTACAGAGAGGATCTTGTAGGTGATGGGATTCGTCGAGCGACCAAGGAGGGCAAGGTCTCGAGAGATGAATTGTTCGTAAGTCAGTTTGGATCTAGATAACAAATGCATATATCACTGCGTTCAGCACAGCTGCTTGGCTCAACGTGTATGACACAATGCACATGTCTTTCGCGAAGGCAAGTCTTATTGTGCTTTTTATGAGCAGCAGAAAAAATGGTTATCAATCAGCTCTTAGCTGTCATGTTGCCCTTTAAAGATAATTCTCCGCACGTACAACCGCATTATCATGTACTTAAGGTGATATTCGGATTGAGTGAAAGATGAGTTTTGATTCTTCAGAACCATAATTTACTATGATAAAAAGCGCTTTTGCTGCTCTTGTTTGAGGCCCCTTAGAACGACTACTGACCCTTCAACCTGGCAGATCCAAACCAAATTCACCTCCATACACGGCCAAGACCCCAACAAAATGCCCTACGATCCCAACCTACCTATCACAGACCAAATCCACACATCCATCAAATCATCCCTCCACAATCTCCGCTCCTCCCCCGACCCCTCAAGCGCCGGTTCCACCATCCTAGACTCTCTCGTCCTCCACACTCCTCTCCCCACCCTAGCCGAAACCCTCGAAGCCTGGCGAACACTCGAAACCTACGTTCCGCACAAAATCCGGAACCTAGGCATTTCAAATGTGCCAATGGGTACACTCGAGCAGCTCTATGAGGCAGCGAAAGTCAAACCGGCGGTAGTGCAGAATCGATTCTATCCCAATACACATTTCGATAATAAAGTGCGTGCTTTCTGCGTGGAAAAAGGCATTATTTATCAAGCTTTCTGGACTCTATCGGCTAACCCAAAGATCGTGCATGGTGCTGAATTGGGCGCTGTGTGCCATTCTCTTGGGCTAAGTAGTGTACACGAGGCTATGTATTGCTTGACGCTCTCACTGGATAACGTTGTGATCTTGAATGGAACGAAGAATGAGGAGCATATGCGTGGTGATTTGGAAGCTTTAACGAAGGCTAAAACATATGCTGAGGAAAACCCGGAGTCGTGGAAAGGCTATGTGGAGAGGTTTAGAGCGTTAATTGAATGGTAGCATTGTACATTTGGGTTATAGCTGGGTGAAGTGTGTACGCAGTGGGTTCTATTTGGCTGCTGCTTCTGACTTACCTTTTACATGATTTTGAGATTCGGACTCAGACCTGTAAAGAGATCTGTAATAGTCCTTCTGCTCAACTGTCGAAGCCTCCTGCATAAGAATCCGGAAAGCAAGATCACGTACTTAAGAAAATGGCAAAAAGTGCATTCCGGATTGAAAGGGCAGTACTGCTCGGCACAGACCCAAAGCCTACCAGGCTGAGTGGATCTAAATTGCGCTCGTAGCCTCTCATCCGACAGCAAGGCTTATTTGAAATGAGTGGACTTGGAATAATGGAACGATGATGTATTTTGGTCTGGTTAGCGAGACATAGCTGGGTTCGGTCTCAGAAGTATAACGTAGCAGATTTCGAATGCGAGTCAAATAAGATGCCAAAGACAGAGTAGATAACAATGGGTATTATTCGAGGCCCGGTGTGACTTGGTTGAATGTTTACTCTATTCTTCTATATAGTGTTCGATACTAGAGACCTCCAGGCTAGGTTCCCCCCGGCACTATCGCTGAATTCTCGCCATCTCTCTAGTTATCAAATCCTTGACTTCCAGACTAGTACCTTGCCTGAGAGTATAGTCCAGGATGAAATTCCTTGTGCGCTGCTGCCGAAGCTGTGCCATTCGCGTCGCGTACTCTGTGACTATCGTTTGACCGCTATTAGCTGGCCATTCGGTTTCCACGGTGCCATGCTGGATGGTGAATTCACGCAGTCTGAGCAGCCCTTGCCCAGCTAGCCAGCGTTGATTACGGTCTTCATCGTAAGGTTCTTGGGGTTCTTGGCGGGTGGTGGGTGATTCTATGGTAGCATCGAGTACCTCGGATGATGAAGTGGCAGGAAAGCCGTCATGTGGAGTACCTATAGTCGGGCTGGAAGGTTCATCCAATTCATGGCCGTTCCTGGCTCCGTCTCCATTGGTGTCCATCCCACCATCTCTCCCGGCAGCTACTCTTTGCAGCTCCATGAGACGTTCTCTACTTCCGGCGAGAAGTTCTCCCGGTATGCCTTGTATACCTTCAGGTACTTCGACACCCGCCTCACGCTCAACACTCTCGGCAGCTCCATCAGCAGAGGTTTGACCAGTTTCTAGCCATGGCATGAAACGTCGGAAGAAACCTTGGAGGCCCCGCAGCTCTTGCGCATCTCTTAGAGTTCGTTCGTTGTCTTCTGGGGAACGGGGATTGGGTGTTCCTTCGGGATCTAAGTCATCTGGGGTGACTGGGTCAAGATCGTCAGCAATTTCGAAGAGGGTTGCAAATCGTTCGTGGGCAAGGCCCGGCGGAAATGGGTTATAGGACGGTAGATTATCGCGTGGTGCTAGAGGATCTGAAGATGAGTCGAGCAAGCTCGAGTACTTGCGAGGGATGAGGTCAATAAGAGTAGGTACGCCTGAGAGGAGAATATGGCGCGCTTCATCATGAGTAATATCTGCTGTAGACCAATTATCTCGCTTCACTGGTTCCATTGATTCTGCAACTTCGACAAGGAATGATATGGCCTCGGGCGTGTTCCAGAGATCTTTGGCATTGTGGACATAGAGTTCGCAATCATATCTGTCATGCGCTGTTTGAGCTGATGTTCCCCATATTGACTTTGGTATATGGCCAAGGTTCAGGGCCTGAAAGAGGCGGGCGAATGTCCAGGGGTATTTCTTGATGCACTCTTTGAGTTTTGCGCGAGACGATTGAGCTTGCTTCAATTTGTATTGCGCAAGAGCAGTTGATATTTGTATATTTGGACGAGTCTTCCAGAGGTCATCGCGGAAGAACGAACAGCTGCTTAGCTGTAGAAAATGATCTGTTTGTCCTCCTCGGAGAGCTACTTGGTCTATCACGAGAGCAACGCAGTAAGGATCTCCTTCAGGATCAAGACTCAGAATGAGCTTTGCCCATTCGTAAGCTGTGCGCCAAGTCCCTCTCTGACCGAGGTTGTTGGTATACCTCCAAGCAGCGAGCCAGAATTCGCGATTCTCTGGGCGTCGGAAGTCTAGTCTCGCTTTGCCTTCCGCGAGCGCTGTGGTGAAGGACGAGTGTACCGCTCGACCAAAAGAGAACAAAGCACGCTCGAGCAGATCGCCCGAGACAGAGTGGTCACCTTGCTGCTTCGCAATCTCAGAGACTTGAAGCAGAGTTGAGATGTGGTAAGGATTATATTGAAGCATATGAATCATCCTTTGAGGATCCATTGACTCCACACATGTTTGGAATTGCCGTTGCACATCTTGATAACCAGTACTGTGCACGAAGCGATATTCGATGGTTCCATCCTCCATCTTCTCAACCAACTCCATGCCAAGGCCTCCACTTGTGGCTTTTGGCCATTCTTCCTTTCCAAGGATGAAAGGATTTCTTCGAAGGGCTAGACCTGCAAGACCTTGGCCACGCGAGGCGGGACTATAACGTCCAGTCAACGCTGCGCCCAAGTCAAGCTGCTGAGGGCCCCTGCCGCGCCGTCTCGGAGTACCCTCGGCTTCGTCCTCATTTTCAAGAACCGCATTGCCAAATAACCTTTTCATTTCGTTGAGAGCATTCAAATGTTTGGATTCGACGGCAAGTAGTCTGTATAATTGGAGGTTAGCTTCGTTTATTTGCACTCTGATGGAAGCGCTCGGATCGTCGTTAGCCTTTGTAGACAAAGACTTCAATGCAAGATCAATCTCGTCCAGTTGCGAAGCCCTCCTAGTGTCCTGAGCTGGTTTGTCTGTTGTTCTAACATTTTCTGCTACTTTGGACTTCTTTTTTGATTTCTTTTTCTTTGACTTGCTTTTTCCTTTTACAGCGTCTGATGGCGCCGGCTTCGCCTCTTCCAGCACGGTCTTGGGGTTTGATATGGTGTCATCGTCCTCCTCGGAGGATATCACATCAGCTTTATCATCCTCATCTTCTTCGTCCACTTCATTAAGCATATCAAAGGCATTCAATGCTTTCGGCGCTGGTGCGTCGTCTTGGTCCGACTCATCATCCTGCGCATGGCCCTTGTCCAAGATATTAAGGTGCTTTTGGTGCTCTTGCTCCCTCTGAAGCTTACGAAGAGCTCTTGATGACATGCCGTATTGGCCCGAAGAGTCCCTGCGAGGTGCTTGCTGTCTGAGGATGCAGTGCAGTACTTATTGTGAGGTTACTAGATGGATTGGGTTTCTATGAAGGATGAGTCTTGAACTTGAGTGAGCTGAAACTCGGCTGAAAGAAAAGGTGCGAAAGATCAAAATGTTGAAGTGAGTGTCGAGATCTGAAAATGAGTTTAACGTTGATGAACAATGACGAAGTGAACGGCTGTCTGTTCTCGATAGGGCTGACGGATAACTGCCGGAGCTCCAAGGCTTGGCGTTAAACTCACGCGATAATCCGCCAACAGCGACCTTGCAAAGTACCACCCCAGGCCCCTCAAAACTCTCAAGGGCTCTCCTCTGCAGCCAATCCCCCCCTTCCGACCCACCTTGAGGGCTATTTGCTGCCTTTCCGCTCCTTTCGATGCGTCGAGCAGCTGCCCAGGCTCTTCGCTCTGCTCGACGCAGTCCGTTCCGAAAAGTACTGCTCACAAGGGCTTTCCCCATCTCTCGAGCGCATCATGCTCTCACTGAACGTTCAGCTTCCACTGCCGCTCGGAGAGATGCTTCAACCCAGATTATAAAGTCTTCAATGTACCTCCGGAACTTCTCCGTGGCTGCTCTTGTATCGGTTCTCGCTTCGGGGGTATGGTACTATCAGCGAACCCCAGAGGCCAGAGCATCAGTGAACGGTAGAAGCATCTCTACGTCTGGATCCAGTCTCTCACCAACTCCCTACCCTGCATTAGCCACCGTGTCGGGATCTGTCGCAGCTGCATCACCTTTTCAGACTGACATTCAAGTTCCAGAGCCTACAGTTGGATCTAAGCGAAGAGTGCTGACTGTGCATAACGACGAGTTCTACATTGAAGAACTTTCGGAGGATGCGCCATTGACTAAGCAAGCGGAAGACGAGGGACTTAATAGGTCTGAAATGCTCACGCCAGAGCAAGCCACTCAGAAGCTGCGCAAATCAGAAGAGTCGTACCTGGTTGGCAGAGGCAAAGGAGTGGTTCGCTATGATATTGTCCAGATACCCAGCAATAACCCTATAGAAGATGACCATGCCGAAAAAATAGTTGAAGTGCCTCAATCTGTCACCCCACCCCCTACTGGCGCAACAAACAGTGACTGGATGTTTTGGGGCGTCTTTGACGGACATAGTGGCTGGACTACATCCGCGAAACTTCGACAAGTCCTGATATCTTATGTCGCTCGAGAATTGAACAGCATCTACAAATCTGCTCTAGCCGACTCCACTCTCAAGCTTCCATCACCGCAAGCGATCGACGCTGCGATCAAACGCGGCTTTGTCGCCCTGGACCACGAAATCGTCTATGCATCCGTTGAGAAGGTGAACAAAAACGGTACAAAGCATAAAGCGGCAGCGGCAGAATTATTGGCCCCCGCTCTGTCTGGCTCCTGTGCCCTCCTCTCTTTCTATGATAGCTCTTCCAAACTCCTTCGGGTAGCCGTCACTGGGGACTCGCGAGCTGTGCTTGGCCGGAAAAACCTATCGACGGGAAAGTGGACCGCGAAGCCGCTGAGTGAAGATCAAACAGGTGGTACTCCCTCGGAAATAGCTCGTCTGCAGGAAGAGCATCCAGGTGAAGAGCATGTCTGCTATAAAGGCCGTATACTTGGTGGCTTGGAACCAAGTCGGGCATTTGGGGACGCAAGCTATAAATGGAGCCGAGAAGTACAATTACGAATGAAACAGTATTTCTACGGCCGAACACCAACCACACTACTGAAGACGCCGCCCTATGTCACCGCGGAGCCTGTTATCACGACAACCAAAGTCGAACCTGAAAAGGGAGACTTCGTTGTATTAGCCACAGATGGTCTATGGGAGATGCTTACCAACGAAGAGGTCGTCGGTCTTGTCGGCCAATGGCTAGAGGCCCAGTCCCAGGCTGCAGGTAGTGGCAACAGCCCTACTGCATGGGCGAAGTCCTTCTTCAGTAGCACTAACAAGGAGCTTCCCGTTGAGAAACCCAAGCGTGCTGTAAATGATATCGACCCGGGACAGCGCGCACCGATACGACAGCTGCAATGGGATATCAAGAACACTGATGAAAGGTTTGTGGTTGAGGATAAAAATGTGGCGACACACTTGGTGCGGAATGCTTTGGGAGGCAAGGACAGGGACATGGTATGTGGACTTTTGACGCTGGTCAGTCCCATGTCGAGAAGATATAGGTAAGCAGAACCACAAAATCTACTCCTGTCGGAACTCTGCTAATAACGGACCCTTACAGAGACGACCTCACAGTCGAAGTCATCTTCTTCGGCGAAGGGGACAGCAGCGGAGACGTGGTGCTGAACACCGAAGCTACCGCACCAGGGTTAGGTGCCAGAGCAAAATTATGATCACGATTACGATACGACTATCCATCGTCCGTCTTATCTAAAAGCATTTGGCTGGCAGCGATTCGTTTCATGAGCAAGCATTGCATATACCCATTACCGCTAGAATTTTTACTAGAGCGTGCTGGCGTTGAACAAGAGCTGCAAAGCGTTGTCCATCTCTCGCCCTACTGGGTTACATGCGTTCGTACTGTAGTACTAGCATTAGCAAGCGGAGGCTGAGAGCTATCGAGGGGTTTTGGTTCTTGCGGTGTTGTATTATATATCTGGGCCAACCTTGCCCTATCTCTATTGCAATCGCTCAATATCTTGAATCCTTGGTGCTACTGATTGGCCCTTTTTGACTCGATTCAGAGCGATTGGCCCTGGCAAGCCTCTGAAACTTTTGAAGCCCAGCACTCTCAGCTTGTACTCGTTTCCCTCAAGGTCTCCTACTGCGCTGCCGCCTTACCATCCGATCGCTTGCCCCCTTTACTCCGACGTTTTGATCCCACCCCCCCTACAGTAGTAAGATGGAAGGACTCTTGCTGCTGGATGCTCACTCGAATCTACTCTAGTCCTTGGAGTCAGCTCTTGCAGGCGTGGAAATTGCAACTTCGGAGCTCGTGCATTAGTGAATAGTCGAAGCCGAGGCAACTGAATCTAGGGCATTCCTATGCTGAGTTGCTCTTTTCGGGGATATTCCTACATCGCTATTGCTAGCAGTGCAATTCTCTGGGTCTAATACCGACCTCAGATACACGCTCCATAGTGATACCTTCAGATCGCAGTGAGAGACACTGGCTCTTCGATGCGGTTATCATCTGGTTCGCGGTGTTCCCCACGTTCAGGGATGGCGCAACTTGCTCTTACCCTTCTTAGGTGAACGCAAGTCTTGCATCCTTGGACCACGGTATTGCTGTTTTTTGACATCCGGCCGCAAAGGTAAGGGAGCGTTCTGATCTCTGGCCGGCATCCACTTTCGTAGCAGAAGTGCAGTACTATGCTCATAAAAACTGGTGGAAATCCAGTACAGAAGCATTGCGCTAGGAAACTGGAGCGTAGCAGGACCAGCTGCAAGAGCGAGGACCTCGGCGGTCCGTTGGAGGCGAAGCTGTTTCTTGCGGAGATTGGGTGTTTCGGGATCTTTCGCATGTTCTTTCGCTATGTCTTCGATTCTGGGTTTAAAGACTATATTAATAGAGCCATAACCACGCCGGGCACGGATGAAGAGGGTGGCAGAGAGCATGAACGGTAGTATTAAATACGGATCGGCTTCTTGAAGGTTCGTAAACCACAGTACCCCCTCTGTGGCGAGCGACGGATCCACAGAAGGTGAGGGTTCAGGGAAACCTGAATAGTCTCGTTTACCCATCATCGATCGGACCAAACCTATAAACCCTTCTTCCGTTCCTGTCATTCGGCGTATAGTCTCCATCATCACATACCAGACAGGAAACTTGGTAAACACGAGCCAAAGCTTCCAATGCTGGCAGTTGTGGGTTTTACGGACCGCAGCACAAGCATCATGGAATAGACCATCAATCCTCTTTCTTCTCTCAGCCGCAGTCCTGTGTGCGTCCTCTCTCAAAACTTTATTTTCCAATTTCAATCTCGCTTCAATTAAACGAGGGTCTAAAGTTCGACGGCGTTGCAAAATTTTATGTATGTAGTAAGCGATGGGGCCTCGAGTGAAACCGAAGACGAGGGCAGCAGTGACTGGTATGGTAGCTGCCCATGGTAGACCCGTGATACTGTGAACATTTTCGAGGACTGAATGAGCCGGGCTGCACACGTCGAGGAATGAACGGCTTGAAGTTGCGTGGAATCCACGAGTGTTCGGAGCCAGGGATGGGTTAGATCTGTGAAGTCGTTGGCGAAGCACGGCGTTATGTGTTGGTTTGGGGGGAAAGATAGGGGCTCTCAATGATCTCATGGTTAGAGACGCCCTAGCCATGGACTCAATTCCATCGAAGTGAATTGCTCCCAGCTCAGAAAATCAACACTCGCTTAAGCTAAACGCGGCCCGGCATTGGGCGCGACAGGGCGCCAAGGCCTATGACGCTAAGTTGGAGGACAGCTACCTTACCTTGCCTTATGAGGACTTTGTTCACCTGCTAGCGGGTCGCAGTATATCTGGTAACTTGCATTAACTGGCCTAACTAAAGGCATGCGGGCCTCTGTCATCGCTGCAACATAGTTTGCAGCTATATTACCACTGGATGGACGAAGTCAGCTTGGTGTGGGCGATTTACTTCGCCTTCCTAGCTCTCACGGTAGTCATGCTGCCCCAAGATATGAGGTTGCATGGTCTACTTCTCCTCACAGCTGTATTTGCAATCCCATTCCTAGGCAGACTTGGCGCGAGGCTCATAGGATGGCGTCTTTTCCGAACAACCGAAGCTCGAAGGGGCGCGATCTTGGCTACGAGGAAGCGGGAAGATGAGGAACATGTCGAGAAACAACGCGTTTTGTCAAATTCAGAAGATGCAGACTGGGTCGAAGTTGAGAGCCGTCCTGCTGGTAGTGCTCCAAACGGTGGACAAGCATCAGATGAGTGGGACGGAATCGTGGGTTTCTTGCATCCATTTTGCAACGCTGGGGGCGGGGGTGAAAGAGTACTCTGGGCAGCCATAAAAGCGACACAGAAGCGCTGGCCAAACGCTATCTGCGTCGTGTATACTGGCGATCATGATGTAACGAAGTCAACGATTCTGGAGCGAGTGGCGCAGCGGTTCAACATTCATCTTCACCCTCCAACGGTCATTTTCCTCTACCTTCAGACGCGAAACTTGGTACTGCCTTCTACATGGCCGCATTTCACTCTGCTCGGCCAAAGCCTTGGCTCTCTCGTGATGGCCTATGATGCCTTTTCTCTTCTTGTGCCAGATATTTTCATTGATACAATGGGCTACTCCTTTACCTTGGCTTTTTGCAAGTTCCTTTTCCCAAATATACCCACTGGCGCATACGTACATTATCCGACGATTTCTACAGACATGCTTAACTCTCTTGACGCCGAGACTGGGAAAGGTGTAAACGCAGGGACTGGGAAAGGCTTCAGAGGTTTTGTAAAACGGCAATATTGGCATGCGTACGCCTCGCTTTACAGCTTGTCAGGACGCAACGTCGATGTGGTCATGACAAATTCCTCTTGGACGCAAACTCACATACAATCGCTGTGGGGTCCAAAGCGTACCAAGCGGCGAAAACCTCATGCAGTCGAGGTGGTTTTTCCTCCTGTGGCTGTGGATGAATTAGAAGAAGCGATTGACCTTGATGGACCCAAAGCAGTACTGAGAGAGAGAATTTTACTTTACGTTGCACAATTCAGACCAGAGAAGAATCATGACCTCATCCTTCGGTCGTTCGCTAAGATGCTACAAGCAGACCTTAGGGATGCTAAACTTGTTTTGGTGGGCTCAGTGCGAGACGATGACGATCGGAAGAAAGTATACGCTCTCCGCCTCCTTGCTCACGACCTGAAGATCGAGGACAATGTACAATTTGCATGCGACGCGCCGTGGCCTGACGTCCTTAACTGGCTTCGGAAAAGTTGGATTGGGGTTAACGGAATGTGGAACGAACACTTTGGCATTGGTGTTGTGGAGTACCAAGCCGCCGGGCTGATTTGCGTAGTTAATGATAGTGGAGGGCCAAAAGCTGACATCGTGATAGATTATGACGGCGGGCCTACAGGTACGTGGAGCCGAAGGTCCATCCACTTATCAGCTGTCCTAACATTGACTGCAGGTTTCCATGCAGACACAGCGTCAGAGTACGCCGCGAGCTTTGTCCAAGCATTCTCGATGTCAGAAGAAGCAACATTAGAAATGAGAAAGCGGGCTCGAGCCTCGAGCAAGCGATTTACAGAAGAAATGTTTGCCAAGAAATGGGTAGAGCAGCTCGATAAACTTATAGATATACAGCGCAGAGCGCCAAAATAGATCATCCTACACCAAGAGCACTCCTCTTGGCTTGATTCCTCAGCTCCAGGCCTCATCTTCCCACTTTCCCCCTTTTATCCCATGTCTCCAAATCATGTACCCCAGCACCCCCACCGTAGCCCCCATCCCGCAACTCCCCACCTGCACCCTCCACCCCGCCTCTCTCCCCCAGCTACTCGTAGCCAAGGCAATGGCCCCGGCGCCTACACCCGCAACACTCCACGTATCTACCTCAAGCTGTCCCTTATTCTCCAGTAACCTCCAACTCCGATTTTTCCACTCGATCTCCTCCCTTCCCCACATCCTTGCTATTAACCCAACTGCAAGTACACCTGTTCCGATGGTGGCACCGGTACCTGTGGAACGTAGGAGAGTGTTCATATAGGGAGGAATAGAGGAGGGGGATGGGGAGCGCCGAAGAAGGAGGATATGGCGCCCTGTGCCTATGATGGGGCCGATGATGGCACCTGTTTGAAAGCCCCGGAAGAGGACGTGCGTTGCGAGGATGGCGTGGGCGTAAGGTTGGTCTTCTGCGTAAGAGGGATGGGCCCAGAGGCGTGACATTATGATGTCTAGCTTTGGTGAGGCAGGTCGATGCAATTTATCCGCTTAACAGCTTCAAGCTTCGAATATGATGGTAGACCTGGAGAGGATGGAAGCCATGGTGGACTGCTCTTCACATTGTTGGCGTCCATTCCGGCTGGGTATCTGTGCCTACTCAAGCGTCACCTTGAAGTGGGGTACGGGGTAATAAGTAAGGCCGAGCGCAAGAATTGCTTTTTGGCTATTGGTGTTTGGAGGCGGCCGCGCGCGACGGTCACGTGGTCGTTGTCGTCCCAACGACTGTTTTCCAAATAAACGCGCAAGTTCCAGACACTCAACCAATCATCGCGCCGGGCATTGGCAAATCTTAAGCTGTGACTTGCAGTGGTCTCGACTCCATGCAATCTAAGCGAGCGTCTGTTTACCAACTATATGTTGGTGACTTCTAGAGCGCCCCACACTCTGTAGAAGAACGCCCCACCGATCTACTTCTACCTATCACCTCAAATCACTGGAGATCTGATATACTGGCCATTACAATCGAAGAGCAGCATATCCTACCTCAAACTTACACATGTGCTAAGGTTGCTGGAGTATGAACAGGTAATAGTAGCATTGGTAGCAGGGTACTGCCTACGAATCCCATAGATGGCTACATTACCCTACATTCCCACGCAGTTCTTATCGTCACCCAAGGCAGACAGCATCTTATATCTTATCCAACCGTCAACATCATCCTCAGAATCAGCTCAATTGCTAGCGCTGAATATAAATAAAACGCTGGACCCTACAAGTCTCCCATACTCAACGGTTTCGCCTACGCTTCCATTCCTCGATGGAGCCCAGACTGACAATGCGTACACACCGGCGATAGATGATGAGGGCAATATTCTTGTCTATACAGGAAAATGCGGAGATACAGCGCAGGGTCCAACGCTTTGGCAATTCACTCCGTCAAACGGTGGTTTAAGCATAAATGGCACGTGGAAAGAGCTAGATCTTACATCGGGAGGGCTTGATGAGAATGACACTCTTGATGGGGCCAACTATCTGGCGTCAGCAATTGCTTTCTCAAGCACGGGAAACAGCACTTCGAATATGTATATTTTCGGTGGAATGTGCCCTAATTCCACAGGGTTGACAGCAGACAATTGGACGCAATCTGCCAATTATTCAAATACGATGTTGACCATAGAGCCTTCAGAATCTTCGTCAACCGCAGTACCAGTCTACGATCTAGGAATATCGTCAAGCAGGGGACCACCGATAGCGGAAGCAGGCTTTTCCATCACACCACTCCAGCCTACTTACTTTGATTCAGGAAGTAGCAATGCAACTCAGTCGCAGAACCAGAATTTTGTCCTTCTTGGTGGCCATACTCAACAGGCCTTCATCAACATGTCGCAAGTAGCATTGTACTCGTTGCCAGAACAAAGCTGGAGCTTTATATCTGTGGACTCGCCTCCAGCAGAACCAAATACGGATCTTGCCGAGCGAAGCCAAACGACGATCGACTCAAGGTCTGGTCACACTGCAGCACTCACCTCAGATGGTAAACGAGTCTTTGTATTTGGCGGTTGGGTTGGTGACGTTATGCAACCAGCGGAACCCCAGCTGGCAGTCCTGGAGCTCGGGGAAGGCTATGGTGGTAGCGGTGATTGGCAATGGAGTGTCCCAAGCCAGACAGGGGCAAGTCTTCCATCTGGAGCAGGTATTTATGGTCATGGAGCTACTATGCTTCCCGGAGACGTTATGATGGTTGTGGGTGGCTACCAGATACCTGCATCGGGTGGGTCACGGAGGAAGAGGGCAAACCCTTCTGTCAGCGCTACCACGTACCTTTTCAACACCACATCAAATACGTGGATCACAAGCTACTCTCGCCCGAATGTCAGCGCCGAACATCCACAGCCAAAAGGAGCCAGCGCAGACACCGACTCCGCAGCCAAGCGAGCGGGACTTGGAGCAGGTCTCACCTTGGGCATCTTGGCAATAATAGCGGTAATTGCAATATACTTTTGGTATAACCGCCGTTTGAAAAGACGCAGAGCTGCTCGTGAGAATGACTTGCGAAACTTGGCAGGTGGCGCACATCGGCTCCAATTGTCCGGATCTAGTGTGAATGGTAATAACCAGCGTCAAAGTGAAATGACAACAGTGGACTGGGTTGGAGAAACAGGTTCTTATCGACTGGCCCGTGGCGAGCCCGAAGCTGAGAGGACAGGCTTGTTGTTTGAAATTCCTAGCCCAACGCGAGGGTTACGGCGATCACTGCAGACTCGAGGAGTCTATCAGCCAACCTCCCGTAACCCAGGGTTTAGCACCATCCATCCAATCGACGAGAGGGACGAGTATGATGATAACCAGGCTCATGTGGGTCCCTCAGGGCAGCATGAGATGCTACAAAGGGATGATTACAACATCCTGAGCAATGTGCCAGTTTTGAACCCATTCAATGATCCACTCGATCGCTCAAGAACGCCATCCCCACAGTCTCCTCAGGACAGAGAGCTCGAGATCAGAAGTTGGGTCAATGATTGGGCAGCAGCGGAGGCAATTATGCATCAGAATGCGGGTCGACTCTCGCCTGACAAGAATGATCGGACTTCGTCAACGCTCAGTGATCAGTCAGCGACGTCAGGCTTGTCTGGTCATTCAAATCAGTATTCTGCTGGCGGTATAAGCAGAAGCATATCCCAGCGTTCAGCAGCCCTATTTAGCGGCACCCCATTTCGCTCAACAAATGACACGACTCCGACCATTCATCAACAAAACACAGGGCAGCGAATCAATCCGGAACATCGTCGATCCCAGTCTCTGAGCCTTTTCCCAGCTCAGCGGCGTGCCGCTACTCCTGATACTTTTGCCACTGCTGAGACATCTTTCTCTCAAATGCAGGCTGAGGGCGAGGCCTTACTTGGCCGACTCCCCGACTCTGGTGAACCATCGCCCACAAGGAGTCAAGGCCGAACAAGAGGGTGGATGGGTAGCGTACGGCGTGTATTGACAGGCGCAGAACGAAGTGCTTCGACATCTCCTGAAAACAATGCTAGCGCTTCATCGTCGCCAGTAAAATGCAATTATACAGAAAGTGGGATACCGAGACGAGCAGCAAGCACAGGTGCGATGCTTTGGCAAAAACGACAAGGTGCAAAAGACTGGGATGTTGAAGGTCCAGAACAAAAGAAAGAAGAGAATGGGGCAATTGACCAGGGCACAAACGACGAAGAATGGGATGTCGAGTCCGCAGTAGAGAGAAGAGTAGTGCAGGTGATGTTTACAGTGCCAAAGGAGAAGCTTCGAGTAGTCAACAATGGCCCGGATGGGGACGGCGAATCCACTCTGAGCACGGAAATGAAAGACGAAGGCGAAGGAGGCGATGAACATGAGAAGCGAAAAGGAAACGGAGACGAATAAGGCATTATTGCGATTAAGGCGTACTGTGCAGCGATTCAAGCAAGCCTTTGATTCAATTGACTGTTACATAGGAAAGGGCTGATTGACTATATGGGAAGGATCTTTTTTCAGCGATACTAGCGAGCGTGATTTAGGTGCAGATCAGTCCTGGTATACAAATGCCTCACATAATGACATTCGTGTCAAAGTCCTGATTATACCAGCCCAACCTCATTTCACGACCGTGCGGACAAGAAAAGGAGAAGTCTGCCTCATAACGAAGTTACATAGCTACAATGGGGCTGTGCAAGACCGCAGCACTTCAGTGACAGAATGATGAAACGAATGGTTGAAGTGATTCTAAAGGAGGCTGAGTCGTTTTAGTCCCCCCGAAAAAGACTGTAGTCAGCGAAGGACGTCTAGCTGGATTCCATGAAGCTTCTGCCGCACAAGCTGGTAAGGTGATGCTGGTGAGGGTGTTCGGTGATCGAATACCGTCCGCTATCTATCCTCCGCTTCGCCTCCTCCAAGCTAGCAAGGATGCTCATCCTTCGACCGTTTTAGGGCTGCAACTGTAGGCGCCGCGACCACTCACCTCCAGATCTCTCCTGTACTCTTGTGTCCCCAACCGCCAGATGTTCTATCTTGGGCATACTGCATATTGATGACTTGACATCAAAACTCTAACGGCCAACATAAGAGCCACTCTGCGTCTGACAGCTTCCATCGCAAGCGCATCCCTCTCCACTATCGATTAACACTGGCGCAAGACCTACCCACATCCGACTCCCAATCACACCCCGAGCCTTACAGGAGAACAGGTATGGCGGACTCTGTCCTCAAACATGTCATACTACTTTGCGCAGCCTCAAGGCTTAGACCCTTCTCCCCATTTCCCCTTTGCGAACACAGAAGCTAACTCATTGGTGGTCATGACTAGGACTCTACGTGAACTAAAGCGCACCTTCACATCATCGTACCAAGTCCTTCGCTCTACATATACTAAACCCGGGGAGGACTTTCACTGCCCGTAATCTGCCGTGCGCGTATTACGAAGGACCAATATCAATTCCATATACCTTATCACATCACAAGATCCACGAGGCTACGCTCAAGTCTCTTTGAGAGGCAGTTAAAAGAAGGCTCGGACCCGCCGAAGCTCGAGCTTGAACTCCAGCCGATACGCTCAATTGAGCCCATAAGTACTCGCATCGAGCTAGAACTTGGCGTGCTGTAACAAGGGCTGACTCCCTTTGAAACACCATCCGCAACGCAACTTGAAACAAACGCCGATCCTCAGCACCCGCCACCGCTCTCAGCAGTCGTGGTGAACGGGGCATTGCTAAGCAGCGACTTCATTACCTAAGAGAATTTAATTCAACTACTGGTGCATAGCCTCCTTCAAGGACGATATTGTGATCGAAGATTGGTACAGATCCCCAGAGTGCCCCACGCTGTTTAGGGGCTTCGTCCACAGCCATTGTATACCCAGCGAACTGTCTCAATCGAGTGCCTCAGCCCACCTAGAGCATCGCTCAGAGCATATCTTCAAACACGATGGAAGGCCATCGTGGGAGGTCTTCCTCCGCCGGACACCAACCCAATCGGCGTATAAGTCAATCGCCTTCGCCTCAAAATTTCCACAATCAAGCTTCTCCCACCGATCTGTCAGCTTCTGCGAACTTTCCACAAACCTTTAATACCAACATATCACCAACTGCTGAGTCAAGCATACAATACAATCTCTCTAATTCGTACCTCAACGGCTCGGCGCAGCAGCAAACATTCCAGCAGCACGTGCTCCCCAGCAACGACTTCAACGATACCGGCTTCGCGCAGTCATTCCAACAAAATGGTCTAGATTCTACCTTCCAGCAAGAGACGTCGCCTATGAACGGTCATCAAGCAAATCAACCATTTCAGCAGGAAGGTCTTAGCCTTAATCCCAATTACGAAGCATACGCCCAGCAGCAGGACTTTATTGGAAAGCAAGGTCAGAGCTTCGATTTTCTAGAACCTCAACTAGAATCAGACGATCAGCAACAAGGACACATCAACCCAGCAGATCTCATGAGTGATATGTCGTCGCCGCAGAACATGGCTCCGACTCCACCAAACCTCATGCCGCCTTCGAGACACTCCTCAGGTCCAACGTCTCCAATTGCCAATCAAGGCCATCAATGGTCTCCTAGTCATTCTCGAAATGCTTCTGCTTCTCTAGATCCCTCTGCGGCTTACAACAATGGTCCGCAGCAAGATTGGCAAGGGATGCAGTTCCAGACCCATCGCAGAGCGCATTCGGATGCGCCTTCTGATGTATCTTCTTCAGCGGCTCCTTCCCCTTTCTTACCCCAACAAGACAGCTTTGAGGGTTTCGAGCCAAGCCCTTCTCCTTTATTGAATGCACAGCAAGATCCTCAGGTCTTCGAGAATGGTCTTGGCATTGAGCATTTCAGCATCTCAGATGCTCGCCACCAAGGTCCCAGTCCAAGGCATAGCCCTTTCGTGTCCCCACGCATGTCACCTCAAGATGGGCTAGGCCTTGCACAGGACACCAGCTTTATGCCTCTACAGAACCCAAATAGCAATTTCAATGGGGCACCAGGATCCCGGATTTACACGTCTGAGTCATACCCATCAGAGTCCTTTCCTCCTTTTCAGCCTGAAGAGCGACTTGGCTCCAATGACATGGGTCAAGCGACTCAGATGGCACCACCCGAGATCAACGTACAATTGGCTCCCAACCCACAGCAATCCAGCTTTGACGTTCCAGCGAGGCCTGAAAATGATTTTAATGCTTTAAGTCCTCCTGACAACAGAGGTGAGATACTCCTCGTCAAAAGTCATACCATATGCTAACAAACACCTCAGGCCGGAAGGGTGGACGCATCCGTGCAAAATCAGATACCTACATCTCCCGCCCAGTAACTCCATCATCGAATGCCGCCACCTTGGGCTCAAACGACTCGTCCGTCGACCGGCGTCGTTCTCTCTCGCCTGGTTACGGTCCTGCATTCTCTCCTAATATCTCGCGTGATTCATCTCCAGCACGAGGAACACCTTCTCGTCGTTCTTCCACCAACTCGATACCCAACCGCGATTATATCCTTGAATTGGCCGACCCTAACCGGCCTCCAGCTAATGGCAATGAAAAGCGTGTCCAGAAGCACCCCGCCACGTTTCAATGTACTCTATGCCCGAAAAAGTTCACCCGTGCCTATAATCTTCGTTCTCATCTTCGTACACATACCGACGAGCGTCCTTTTGTCTGCACAGTTTGCGGCAAAGCATTCGCTCGTCAACATGATCGCAAGAGACATGAAGGATTACACAGTGGAGAAAAGAAATTCGTCTGCCGAGGCGAGCTCGGCACTGGAGGTAGCTGGGGCTGCGGCAGACGGTTCGCCCGTGCAGACGCACTTGGCAGGCATTTCCGAAGCGAGGCTGGCAGAGTCTGCATTAAGCCTTTACTGGATGAAGAAGCCATGGAGCGCCAGCGTCAGTATGACGAGCAAATGATGAACCAGAGCATGCAAGCTGGCGGTATGCAACCCCAGCCGCCGATGACTAGCAATATGCAGAATGGAGGCTTCACTCTGCCAGCTGCATTGCTCTTACAGTATCCCGCTCTCCAACAACTGCAATGGGATCAGCTTGGTCAAGGTGGAGATGAAGAGATAAGTGGGCGGAGTAGTTTCGATGCCAGTAGTGGTGGCGAATACTACGAGGAGCCTGATGATGGTGGATATGTGAGCGGTCCTGGGACCGCATATGCAACTGGTAATACTTGGGAGGCCGACCTGAATAATCGAGATTGGGCAAGTGATTACGAGGGAAGGTAAAGGGAAAATACCACGAAGGATATGAGACAAAGGATTTTCTAAAATGTCAGCGCCCATCACTGGAATGAATTATACCATTGCTGTTGGTTTATCGGAAGTTTTCATCTTATGCAGGCTAGCCAGGGGAAGAAGCACAGCATTGGCGTTGGCATGGAGATTGGCTTATGATCATTCTCTACCCTACGAGTGCTCGTAAGGTTCCCATAGATTTGCTTTCCTCTATGTAACTTTTAACGAGCGAGTACTTGTTATCTAGGACCTAGGTAGATACTTAATTCGCTTTGTCTCATGGCTAATTGAATGATTCTTATGTTCAACAAGCTGTTCGATATCAATGTCGGGTCATGTTCCTATGCAATGATCTGTAGCACAGTTAGCCTGTCTCGTCATCTACCTGTCTAATTAAAGTAAGCTGCGAAGTCTTGAAGTATCACAATATCGATTTCGGTGTATTGAAGGAGTAAAAATACTGCAGTAGTCTTGGTGGTCTATGGCCGGAATTCAACGGGATTGCAGGCAGACTAGTCCTAAGCAGCTTGGGCATCCAGACAGAGGATGCCACAGCCGGAGTTGGCATTCCAGAAGTGCAGCAAGTTCTATGAGTAGATGATATCTACCTCCGTAATACTTACCTTACCTTAGGCACGTAGATATTTCATAGATAAAGGGCGCTACATCGGTTATCGGCCGAGCCTACTACCGGGAGGCCAGAACCGGATTTTGATGCCAAGACAAGCCTCTTCAGCTGGACAAGGACTCTAAGGAGTGCCCAATGCCCAATCCGATTCAGGGGAAATACGACGACGTGCGACTCCTCCAGAGTGATAATATTTACCGGGCCATCTGGACAGGAGTGGTAAGATCGAACTCCTTTTCTAGCCACCTGAATGGTATGGTTAACCGGGGCTTCCATAGCCTTGCCCGGAGCGTTGCCTAGGCAAGTCGCAGCCACCCCAAGCCAACAAATCCAATCACAAGGTTCCTTCAACCACTCAAAGATAACCGCCTTGCCTTAAACTCACCTCAACGTCGCCCACATCAACATCACACGAGCACTTCATTCTTCTTACCTAACCGTGCTACCCACTTGCACTGATAGAGTGGAGATCTCCTCTATCTTCCGCAAGCACCAAGCCGGTGTTCTAGAATAGGTCTGTCCCCTCCACCAAGCCAGAAGCCTTTTCACAACCTTCTCTTCACCACCACCATCACCGCTCGCCTGATCACTCTCGCCTTATATACACACCTGTATTCCGTCGCAGTAGCTTCTGTCATTCTACTGCCTGCCCTCAAAAGCCCACCACAGGCTCGCTGACGTGTGCTTTTTCTCTGACACAGTATGGCTGAAATTCGACGCAAACTCGTCATCGTTGGCGACGGTGCCTGCGGCAAGACTTGCCTCTTAATGTAAGCTTTCATGCCTTGCGCTCTGGGTGCATTGGTATCCTATCGCAGTGATTCTTAGTCGCTGACTTTTTCAACAGCGTCTTTTCGAAGGGTACCTTCCCAGAGGTCAGCATCCCTCCTTTGCCCCAACCTCTACATACAACAGCATACGCTTGCCAGAGCTTGTCTAGCCACCTGCTGAGCTCATTGCATCTTTGGAGACTACACGAATACTGCTTTTTGTGATGGTTCTGACATTAGCGTCGTACAGGTCTACGTCCCAACCGTTTTCGAGAACTATGTGGCCGATGTGGAAGTCGATGGAAAGCATGTTGAATTAGCTCTATGGGATACGGCGGGTCAAGAAGATTACGATCGTCTCCGTCCTCTCTCATACCCAGATTCCCACGTCATTCTTATCTGCTTCGCTGTCGACTCACCCGATTCCCTTGATAATGTGCAGGAGAAGGTATGTTGAATCTTGGGCAGAGCCCTATCGAAAAGCCTGAAGCATTTCCTGAGAACGTGATACTAATATACTTGCTTATCATAGTGGATCTCCGAAGTTCTCCATTTCTGCCAAGGCCTCCCTATCATCCTCGTTGGTTGTAAGAAAGATCTCCGATATGACCAGAAAACTATCGAAGAACTACACAAGACATCACAGAAGCCTGTGACTCCCGAGCAGGTAAGGCCCTCAGAGATTGTGAATCAAAGTTACTAGCTGACCTGCTCATTAATAGGGTGAGGAAGTCAAGAAGAAGATCGGCGCAAGACACTACCTTGAATGTTCAGCAAAAACCAACGAAGGTGTCAGAGAAGTGTTTGAGCACGCGACACGTGCCGCATTGCTATCCAAGAAAGGAGGGAAACACGGCCACGATGGCAAGAAGAGCAGATGCTTGATCCTGTAAGCTACTATGATCATAGACTTGGGGGGTGGCCTATAGTATGGATATCGACATCGTAGTTGGAGCCTTGGGGATTGTAAGGTGGGGGCGAAGATTGATTGATGGTGATGGGGGGAGCAATATTACATCCTGTTTTCTACTTTTAGAATGCGACTGCGGCCGAGCTCATCATCATGGAAGGCGTATGCTCGTCTCTTGCGCCTATCCTTTCTTGAGTCTGTGGGACTCAACTATTCAATGACCTGGATCTCACGCTTACCTCTCTTTACACGACTTGATTCCCCGGGCATATTACGATTGAGGTTTTTCCACTTCCTGAACGGTTCGCATGGTGGCATTTTATACGCTTTGCACTGCTACACAAGTTCGGTATGTCATTTAACAGCAATAATAATAGTATTTTTCAACAAACTCTGTCGCACTCCCGAACCCTTCATTGTCTAATCTCTTTCCTAAAGTCTATATGCTTACATTCCAATCCCCGTTCTGAATCCGTTGATTCTGCTCTCGTCAGTCCTCCTCGACGATATGTGCTCTCAGTCCACGGACGAGTGCCATAAGAACCTGGCTCTATAAGCCTAGGCTCTTATAGGCATTACTCCATTAAGTATAATCACATTCAACCTCAGCCCATACATACCTGAGGCCAGCAACGCGACGCCAGCGTGACGTCTCGTACAGTCGCTATAGTCTAACATTGATACTAGTACCAAGAACACCATACCATAATCCTCCCATATATACAGTCCTCCCCCTTGCCCTCATCAAAACCATCTATACACTCCCTCATCCCCTCCCCTCACTTAACCCCCTCCCCCTCCGCCTCCCCCTCCTTTTCCCTCTTCCCCATCACATAAACCAACCCCCCACTAACCAAATTAACTCCACAAACCCCCATCGTCGCCCCCCTAACCACGCCCCTCACCCCAAACTTGCTCCCAAACTTCTGTTTCCGCCGCCGGGCCAAGAGGAGGTATAAGCCGGACCAGGCGGCGGAGATGCCGGCCGCGTCGGTTTTGTAGCTGTAGAGGTTTAGGTAGGTGGAGAAGAGGAGGATGGGGGGGAAGAGGAGGGGGAGGAATTGTGGGGGGCGCAGGTGTTGGGCGGTTATTAGGGTGGCGAGGAGGGTGGGGGGGATGGGGTTTTCTGGGGGGAGGGGTTAGTGAGAGGGGTGAGATGGAGGGGGGGATGGTGGGGAGGGTGGGCTTGGGAGAGAAGGATTGTAGAGGGGAGGTTGTGAAGTGGAAGTTGCGGAGAGGGTTGTGGAGCGGTAGAAGTTTTGAGGAAGAGGGTTTGGTGACGTACCTCCCCAATCTTTCGCGTACATTATGGCGGATTTCCTGGCCTTTTCGGTGGTCTTGTCTGTCATTTTTGAAGATGGTGTGGTGTCGTGTGAGTAGGGTTTGGAGGTGCAGAGAATAAGGAGGGAAGATTGAGTGTCGCAGGAAGGTGTATTGGTATTATAATGGGCTCAATATATGCCGCTATGAGCTTTCAGACCTGTAAATGATGTGCAGAGTCTGCAATTCAGACGAAGTAGCTTATCATGCTGGAGCTCGTCATGGAGTCGGCAACTGGAGCTTTCCGCTAGCGTCAAGCGCGGGTTTTTGATACCACGGTTCAAGTCTGGATTCAAGACACACAACACCTCTCGCAGCGAACCTCCATTCTCTACTCTCAGTATGAGCTAATATAATAAGCAAAATTATCATCGACCATATACTGCTCAGCTCCTACGGAATCTTCTCGCTCGAGAAGGCTGCCTTCCCTTCCCGTCACCCGCCTAATCCTCCAAGAACAAACAAAAAGCCATGCCCGCCGCAACAGCCTCCGGCGCGGACGCAACTCCAAATGGCAGCACAGCAAAGAGCCGAGACCATAATCAAGGGAACCAAGATCGGAAATACACAATCGAGCAGAAGACGGCGGTGATAAGGGTACGGAAATGCGCCGCGACGGCCTTTTACGAGATCTTGGGGCTCGAGAAGACGGTGACGGATTCGGAGATTAAGAAGGCGTATAGGAAGTTGAGTCTGCTTACGCATCCTGATAAGAATGGCTATGATGGTGCAGATGAGGCTTTTAAGAGTGAGTTGCTCCCAGTCTTGGTGGGAAGGGATTATGATTGGGCCGTGAGCGGCATGGGCTGATATTTATCGTGGGTTGCAGTGGTCTCAAGAGCATTCCAAGTTCTATCGGATCCAGAGAAAAAGGAGAAGTATGATCGGTTTGGTGGGGACCCGGATAATCGATTTGGACCGGGTTCAGCTTCTACGGCTTCACCGTTTAGTGGGTTCGCAAGATCGCCTGCAGGAGGAGGACCTATGTTCAATGACGAGATATCGCCAGAGGAGTTGTTTAATAGGTTTTTCGGTGGTGGTGGTATGGGTGGACCTTTCGGTAGGTCTTCGAGATAGAGATCAAAAGCCACCAGATTGCTGACTAGTCAGGAGGCGGAGGAGGAATGTTCGATGCAGGTCCCCAATTCGTATTCAACCTTGGCGGTGGTCCCGGCTTCAGAGTACATCAATTTGGTGGTGGGCGACCAAGGAGGAGGCCAAGGGAAGCCAATGGCAATGCAGAAGAACGACCGCAGAGTACTATGGGTGCTCTATCAAACCTTTTACCACTACTCATCCTATTCATCCTTCCGCTCCTATCTTCTCTATTCTCTTCCTCAATACCAACTGGACCCTCAATACACTTCCAGCCCGGTCCACCAAATACCATACATAAGACCTCTCAACGACTGAATGTCGACTACTATCTGAACCCAAGAGATGTCGAGGACTACGGTCCACGAAAGTTGAATGAATTGGACAGGAAAGCCGAGACACAGTATATCACGCAACTACAATATGAGTGCCAGATAGAGACACGGCAAAGAAATCGCATGATGGAAGATGCTCAGGGCTGGTTCTTCCAAGATGTGGACAAAATGAGGGAAGCAAGGAATTTCGAGATGAGGAGCTGTAAACAGTTGGACTCGTATGGGTTTGCAAGGACGAGCTACTGAGCTTTTCTGGCAGCATTTCGTTCATGATGGTACGGGCTACGGCGTGGAGTTAATGGGCGTTCATTCAGAATGAGGCGTTGTTCGCATCGTCGAGATTGAGGTCAATGATCTCCTGATTTAAGTGTACATTAAAACCATAGAAGTGCTTCACCAGATCTCTCAATCCACACTTGAGACATTGTCAGATTTGCTTCTGTGGTAGATCAGTCGGAGCTTTCTTCTGAGGTTGATATATAGCGGTGGATCGCTAATTACCCAAGCTGCTTCCAGGGTCCAAAGCATGGGTCTTCCGGCGCCACTTAAGGTGCGCCTGGCTGCAGAAGCTTCGCTCGGGCCGCATTAACATGTCCCCGAAGCTGAATCTCGCGGGTACCTTCCGCCCGGGATGATGCTAAGACGGCTCACTAAACAGCGTCGTCTGGTTTCGATGGTCTTCTATTGTCATTTGCCCCAACCGCCGCATCAACTACTGCTCCAGTGCTGGCTAACTGCACGCTTCTGATAGCTCAACACCATGTCGGACACAATATCAGATGCGGACAAAGTAAGCTGGTCGGTATAGTGCTATAAATCAACAGCTAAACGTTATCAGATCCGCAATAAACGTCTGGCAAAGCTAGGAGGGCAAGCTGCTCCACGGCCAAATCCAAGCGGAGAAGGAAGTAACGATGGCCCAGCAGCATCGCAGGCTGTCCAAGATGCAGGCAAGGGAGATGCAATGGCTGGAGGCACTTCAGGGTCACAAGCAGACGAAACAGGCATACCAGATGTCGCCATGTCCGACTTGGACGGCACACCTGCTCCACTGAAAGAACAGGATGAATCCAAGCCGAAGATCAACATCTTCTCCTCCTCTAGTGCTTCCACTCCCCAGCAGAATCCATTTTCGCAGCTTGGCATCCAGAAAGCAAACGGGGAGCCGCCACGGGCCAATGTGACCCCGCCAGTTGGAAGACCTTTGACACCCCTAAAGCGAGATAGAACTCGTTCATCCAGTGGCCGATCAAGTTCCAGGGCCGGCGAAACTCCCGAGCAGTGGGAAGATAGAATACTTGGGAATGTATTTAGATTTTCCCTGGACTCAGATCACCATATTGATGGCCATGGTAATCAAATACACTACTTAGAGGGTACACGTAACGAACTTGAAGAACAGAATGAGCCACTTCGTTTGAATACCGGCCTGCTTGATCAGGCGATTCTCGAAGCTGCATCAAACTTGGTGAGTGATACGGCACCTTTAGACTACCTACTTGGGTGCTGGAAGCGCATCTCAAGGCAGTATAAGACTTTGAGGAAGTTAGGCGAAATGGACTCTAAGGTCGTTGTTGTCAAAGAAGCTAGGAGATTGTGCATGAGCTACTGCGTCTTTGCTATCACTATGCCTGAAATGTTTGGGTCAGTAGAGCCTTACTTAAGGCGTTGGAATCATGCTGAATTCAGAACAGAATTGACAGCCCTAGTGGGAGCACTCTCGCCACATATCTTATGGTCGATGACCCTGAGGATGAGAGGTTCATGGATCCTGAGTTCCTTGACCAACTAGTTGCGCGATGTAAGGAGGACGAAAGCCTTCCACCTGTTGTGGCTGAAGCCGCGGAATACATGAGCCAGAAAGTCTCAAAAATGACTATGAACGATGACTACAGGCCCTATATCATGGTGAGAAGCAACTAAAGGTGCGGAGACCAAAGGACTGGGCTAATTATTTTGCAGGCTTTGCGGAGATTAGTCCAATACTCCCCCATGATTGATGCGATCGCTCAATCTGAAAAATTTCTACCACCTGGCGTCGAAGCTGCCTCAATTGAGACCAACACCGTATTGGGCCCTTTCTTTGCGATCTCCCCGCTGCAAAAGGAGGTCACAACGAATTACTTTTCAAGTCCTAGTACGCTAGACAAGTCTTACATATTAAATTCTCAAAAAGCGCTTCGAATGGCCCTCAAGACGCATCAGAATGATCTTTTGGACATAGTCAATCACTTCATCAAGGCGGGTCAAGAGTCTCGGAATCGTACGCTCAACTGGTTTGCATTATGTGTCAATTCCAACCACAAGCGTCGCGCGCTGCAAGTGGATCAAACGCAGGTATCAACAGATGGCTTCATGATCAATGTCACTGTATGCTTAGACCAGCTTTGCGAGCCATTCATGGATGCTTCCTTTTCCAAGATCGACCGCATTGAAGTTGAATACTTGCGTCGTTCGCCTAGGATAGACATTAAAGACGAGACCAAGCTTAATGCTGATCAACATGCCTCCGATGCTTTTTACAACAAGCCTGCAGGAGGGACTTCAAACTTTATTTCGGAAGTATTCTTTCTCACATTAGCAGCTCATCATTATGGGACTGAAGCAGCAAATTCATCGCTTAGCACGCTTGAGAAAGAGCTGAAGCGAATGAAGAAGCATATCGAAGAGATCGAGCTCGATAGGCATAAATGGGTCAACGATCCAGTTCGGTTGAGATTATTTGATGAAGCGATCAAGAAATACAAAGATCGTTTTGACTCAGGCACGTGCTACAAGTACTCGATCGAAGGCGTCTTACTCGATGAGTTGACGCAGGCCCGCTCTATGCAGTTTATGCGTTACGTAGTGGTATGGATGCTGCGGCTTGTATCCCCGGAGCACGACTTTCCGAAGGTACCTCTCAAACTCCCATTACCCCAGGAGCAGCCAGAGGTGTTCAAGTGCTTGCCAGAATACTTTCTGGAGGATGTCGTCGGCAATTTTAAGTTCATAATGAGAAACATGCCCCAGATCATCACTTCAACGCAAAGTGATGAGCTAGTCATGCTCTGTATAACGTTCCTTCGGAGCTCGGAATACATCAAAAACCCATACCTCAAATCGGGCTTGGTTACCATCATGTTCCATGGTATCTGGCCTGTCTACAACCGGTCAAGGGGTATTCTTGGGGATTTACTCAACTCACTGCCATTCGCAACGGATCATCTTCTACACGCCTTAATCAAGTTTTACATTGAGGTAGAGAACACAGGCGCACATACACAGTTCTATGACAAGTTCAACATTCGATACGAGATCTTCCAGATCATCAAATGCATCTGGGATAACGAAATCTACCGGGAGCACCTTGCGCAAGAATCGAAAGTCAACCTTGACTTCTTCGTACGTTTCGTTAATCTGTTACTCAACGATGTCACCTTTGTACTAGATGAGTCTTTATCTGCATTTGCACAAATTCACCAGCTTCAACAAGAACTGCGGGTATCGGGCCCATCCATGGAGCAGAACGACCGCACCGAGAAAGAAGAGGCGCTTTCAGCAGCTCAAGGAAAGGCCAAATCTTACATGCAGCTTACGAATGAGACTGTGGCTATGCTGAAGCTTTTCACCGAAGCTCTGGCGAACTCGTTCACCATGCCAGAAATCGTGCAGCGCCTGGCTGATATGTTGGACTACAATCTCGATGCCCTGGTCGGGCCTAAGAGCAGGGATTTGAAAGTCGAAAACGCCCACGAGTACGGATTTCAGCCTAAGATGTTGCTTTCAGAGATCGTGGATGTCTATCTGAACCTGCAAGCTCAGGAGAATTTTGTATTTGCAGTTGCAAGGGACGGTCGATCTTACAAGCCAGACAATTTTGAGGCCGCTACCAGGATTCTTTCAAAACTTGCCCTAAAGGGTCCAGAAGACCTAGCGGCATGGACCAAGTTGGGCGAGAAGTTCAAGGAGGCCAAAGCAGCCGATGACCAGGCCGAACAAAACTTGGGCGAGATTCCGGACGAGTTCTTAGGTATGTCTCCTTTGTTTTTAGTATATTTCAGCTTTGCTGACGGTTTCCAGATCCTTTAATGTACACATTGATGGAAGATCCTGTCATTCTCCCCACGTCCAAGACTTCCATTGATCGTTCCACTATACGCTCCCATCTCCTCAGTGATCCCACTGACCCGTTCAACCGCTCACCTCTGAAGATCGAAGATGTTATTCCTGGTGAGTACCGAGCCATTAATTCACACGTTTCATCTGTCTAGCCTTGCTAATGATCTTACAAGATACCGACCTCTTCTGCCGTATCCAAGCTTTCAAGAAAGAGCGTAAGGACAAGGCTCTAGCAGAGTCAAATTTTAGTGTCAATATCATGGATGAGAGTTCCGGTTAGATGGTTAATAGCATTCAGTACACAAGCTACATGCAGCGAACGACTTGTTGCATAGATGATTATTATGACGGGACACTGGGTATCAAACGCATTTTCCACGGCGTTGCGGGCACTTGAATTGTTCCTGTGAACAGGATCAAGGTGGCACCGTCAAGATGGGCCTTGTTAGCATAGGCGTCATCATTTGTACACTATACGAAGACATATGAAACCTTTTTGGTATATTATGGGAGAAGGACGGTAACCTGGGTATAGATACTTCCACTCAAAGAAGTACCTGACTTGTGCCCGCCCTAATTATGGGAACAACCGTGACTACTGTCTCAGAGGCTTCCATCATAGATGAAAAAGAAGCGTTTGAGAGACCGTTCGAAGTGTTCGAAGCGTAAGAACGGTAATTGTACATAGAACAAAGCATTTTCCGGACGATCTCAATTAATGAACTGTTGATCGAACTCCCCACCAATATGCAATTAGACCGTTCGAATGTCTCGGACAGCTCCTGATAATTTGTAGGGGTTTCCTTTCCACCCTCGTACTGAAAGATACTTAGCCAACGTTAGTAAGTAACGTGAGTAATTCATTGGTGGTTGTCCTGTCCGTAGTCGGTGAACGTTGGAGCTTGAACCACAACCACCAGATATTGAAGCTACGCTCTTCAGCATTCTTCTAAAGCTTCCAATGATCCGGAAACAAAATCTTAGGACCAATTGAGTCCTCCAATCCCTCTACTTCGCCTACACCCTCACATACTTCTGCTTACCATGTTTCCGACTCGGCTACTCTTCCGTGAGGCTCAACACCGTGTGCCCATGATCAAATTCTTAGGCAAGCGTGTGCCACCGAGTATGCTCCCCTGTTCCCTCCGTAGACTTTGCTTAACAGGTTCCTAGAGACTATCACACCAGCCGCTCCAGCAGAAGAAGCACATCCACATCCTGCCTCCCCCGACCAAACCCTCCCAGACAGCTTCATATCTTACCGCAGTAGAGTGCAACAACATGGTCCTTTAGGAGGTCAAAGTCGTCCCTCGGCAGAAACTGCCTCAGCATCCTCTGCTCCACCGAGCTCACATGCGTATGGGGGAATTGGCGGGCATTCGGGACATGAATTAGGTGGTGTGCAGCCTGCAAAAGGCGAGGTCTGGGATAGGAGTGAGCTACCGGCGAGATTTGGGCGAATGCCTTGGACACAGGAGGAGATTGAGGCGCTGGAATTGGGAGGTGCTGGCTTGAAAGCTGGGTGGGGTGGCGCATGATGCTACTACCGGGACTCTGCATATGATGGTTGTTTGTGATTGAATATATACCCAATTAAAAATCTCCCCATATCTTGAATGGAGGACCTCTGCTGTGGTTATTTTTCTCCAAGATCTGAGGATACCAATGACCATTGGGATGCCCTGGATGTATAGTCGTTTTTGGGCGAGTTGCTCTTTCCTATCTACGTCGATTTTCAGTGCGGGGCCGGTGGTTATTCGGAAGTGTCATCGTGGAGCGATGAAGGTGGCAACAATCAACAAACAAGCTCCTGTGTTGCATATTGTGTTAAACCTCTTTTTGATTTTTACCTCACCGTTCACTTCAGCATTATCTTTATTATTTTATTTCCTTGCACTTGCAGAAGAACACATCCGTCCACCACCAAAGCAATTTGTTGTATCATTCACAGTATCACGATGCCTCGACGAGGGAGAGGGCCAAAGCGGCGTGCACTTCACAAGACTACGGACAAGGCCGTTCCTGAGGGCCTTTTGAGTCATTTTGGCCGTTATGTTCAACATAGCAAGGAAGACCCTCTGGAAGGTGAGATTGCCAAGGATATTGAAGAATTCGAGGATTACGCTCCCTCTTCCCCGACCTACATGACTGTTGAAGACTTCAAGAAGGCGCTGGGTGGTCCACCAGAGCGCTTTGCGGATCGTTTGCGGAGAATGGGGCCGGATCCCACCACAATCGCACCGAGCCTGACCATTGCTGTCAGGCACGCAGCGGATATACCCCCCGAAGCCTTTGTAGCTCCTGCAGAAAAGATATTCGATCTAGGGGCACTGAAGGATGTTGAAGACTACCTCGAAGAGACAGAGAATGACATAGTCACCTATCTCAAACCTCTCGATACTACGGTGGCGGAGTGCCAGACTACTTTGATACAGCTACGTAAGAAGAAGCTTCTTTCCGAAGCAGAACAAATGATACGAATTGACAACACCGAGAAGCTCAATGTTATCATGCTCACCATAGTGGCACACTTCGTGTATGATTTGCAGACCTTCAACGCAGACAAGAGATGGGAACCGCCGGAAAGATCTCTCTATAAGATGCGGGAATCAAAGTCCCTTGAGGCATATGGCCCCCCGCAGGAATCGGTATTAAACCTCGTCGATATGTTCAATGACCCGCAGCATTTCGCAACCTTTAAGACCACTCATCGCTCCATATTGGAGAGAAAAGCCAGAGAGGAGAAATATGGCAAGACATCGATTCCAGCAGCCAGATCGCTCTCTTGCATCAAAGACGGTTTCTCTGCCTTTGGCGCAGCCGCTAGAAAATGTAATGGTGTGCTGGGAAGGATGGCACAGTCCCTCGTACCACTCTCTTGGGAGACTTTCATCCAGCACTATCCCGGTGTTTCTTCCAATCTGCCAAGACGCATTCGTGAATATTTCCTTGAGTTGGTGTTTTTGAGAGCAGAGCTCCAAAGCCTACAATTCGAAGTCGTATACATGATCTATTTCTTACGAGAATTACTAAAGGTCTGGTGGCGCGCCGGTCCGGAAGCCTGGGAGTTTGGCAAGGAGCACGTCTATGTAATGGCCCATTTCCGCGAGTACGAGTTTGCCAGACACGCTCTCCTCTCTACACAGTATCTTATTCTGCGGCTGGATTATAAGATTGCTAAGTTCTCCCGGACCGCGGAAGGACGGAAGTATACTATTCCTGAGGCGTATGACGGGTTGAAGGAGAAGACTTGTGATGCTGCTTGGCAGGATTGGTTTGAGAGCGTTAGTGAGGATTTGTTGTCGGTAGAGGAGTTGATTGAGAGGGAGGAGAGGGAGGAGACGGTCAAAGAGGAGTATTTTGAGGAGCAGAGGGTTCTTGCGGAGAAGTTGAAGGAGCAGATGATGGAGGCATTAAGGGAAGAGAAGGGGAAGGCGAAGAAGCAGAAGGTGGAGGCATTGAGGGTGGAGGAGGGGCAGGTGTTCAAGAAGGAGAAGAGGATGAATGGGAAGGGGAAGGTCAAAGCATAGGCGTCTGATATACTCGTTTCGTATCGTTGAGTCTTTTTTGCTGGATTATCGTGGCGCACTGTTCAATTGCCCAAGGCCGTCACGGCTGGAAATCTCAGCGAATTCTTGTGGGATGGATGGCGACTTGAAGGAAAGTACTTACAGCGTCCTTGATGGAGGATACGTCATCTTACGGCCGGAATTTCGCAATGATACCCCTGGATATCCAAGATTAGTGCGGTAGCTAGGATATGAATAATGATTCTAACAGCTCTACTGCATGTATATGTGTCATGTCGATGTGAGCGCATTTCCGAACAACAACAATTTTCGAATATCCCGAGGTTTACACGGCTTCAGAAAATAAAAATTGCGTACTGATGAGGAAGACAATAGTGACATAGGTACAAGGAAAATTACACCCGATGTCCAATGGACAAAGTCCCAGAAACCTCAAACTGGTTAGTGGATTGGGGGATGTGTTGAGGGTCTCTGCATCTTCTCCATTCTTTAACACATGCGCCGTAGGGACCATCAACATATCCTATGTGAATTTCGAAGTTTTAGACCTAAAGCTTGCTCATGGTACAATAAGACTCTACAACTAAAGGGATCCCATAGTTCATAGTATATTTTATTGAATAGTATCATTCTAATACTATCGTAGGTAGTTGCTATGACCATAGCCTGTACGCCAAGGTTGGCCTGGCTTTCCAAGCATAGTATTCAGCCAACTCGCAGTATGTGACATCATACCCCACGATTTCTTATACTTGCCCGGTGATGGTATCCCCCTTCGCGATCCAGGACTTGACTGACTCAACTCTGGTGCGTCGTAGCCTATTGTCAAGAGAGGCAGGAAGTCTCTAACATCGTGGATGTTCCTATCCTTGAGATTTCTATCGATTCTGTCAGCTTCAACCTGAGCGACTTGGTCGTATCTGGATATCGAAATGCGCGTCGAGATAATGGTGCCGGACTTGGCTTTTAGGTATACTCGGGCCTTTTTATGTGATAATGTTAGTGGATGCATTCATGGCTCTGTCGATGTATTATAGAGAAGTTTTGGTCGGAAAATGTTTTACGTACCGATGGAGGGAGACCTTCAGGCCAGCGCCAGCGCGGTCTTGCTGTTGAGTCTTCTTCGGTAGGATGGCTGGATAGGATAAATTGTGGTGTTTGTCCGTAGAGCCATTTTTTTGACTGCGGATGCTACCATTTAGCCACATCCTGCTTCTTCCTCTAGCGTTGACAAACCCTCAGTTCACTTTCGCCTTCGCGGATCTCCTGAATGCGGTATAATTCTTCGCCCACATATCTCGTAACTAACTCTTCACTCTCGGAAGTCCAATGTGTACTACCGAAATTGGAGTATGCCTCGTTCTTGATTCCGTGGGCAATTACAAATGCTTTGATGAGTTCCCTTTCAAAGGTTTGCCGGACAGATGTTCCAGCAGTGAGGTCATTGCTAATATTGCCGACGGGTGAGCGAACGCTCTCTACGCCTCGAGCCTGGATAAAGGGTCTCGCAGGAGAATGCAAAAGTTGAGAAATCCGAGGAAGCTCACGACATGTGAGCAGACATGTGCCGTGATGTAGCGCCCGTTGCCTTGTTAGCTTGTATGCAGATCCAGAAACCTTCAAAGGTGGGCCATTGGGGCCTTCAGGTTCGAACATTGATCGGTGCATGTCCTTCGGATCCGGCCAGTTCTGTTTTGCTAGAAGATCGCCCTGGTCAAGGACTATGTCATGTCGCGCGTTAACTCGAGCTCTCGGATTAAGCTCCCTGATAGCCTGGGTGACTATTTCTGAGTGTTTATCCCTGGTGAAATCCTTCGGCGGACAGATAACGCTGAAATTGACATTGTCCAAGTCATGAACGACGGCACCACCTCCAGATCGTCTTCTCACTAGGGATATATCCTTCCACCTTTCGCTCGCCAGTGCAGAAGCAGCGGCGGTGTCACCGGGGGCCACTTCAAGACGTCGCAGCCTTTGTACTTCCTCGAAATTGACTTCCAGCCATGGGTTCTGATTCCTACCTATCACGATGCAAGGTGCATTTCTATATAAAAAGAGGACGGTAGAATCAGGTGACGATTTCTGTAGTAGGTAATGCTCGATTGAGAGATTTAGGAAAGGATTGTGACTGTGGGAAATGTATATCTGGTGTTTCGAAATTCCAACCAGCTCTTTCCATCGAGTTCGGTAAGAAGAAGAAGCTACATTACGGTGAGGAGGCATCTGCTCTCAGCAAGAACTGTAACATTGTAATGGAGACGAAAACAAGATATAGGCTGCCAATCTGCGGCCCAATTCCGCCCATGACGAAAACCCTAACCCTAAACTTTTTCAATGCTCGACTGGAAGGTTTTGATTAGAGAGTATTCACACCTGTAAGCACGAAATCTTCCTTGGTAAGTAGGTAAGTATTCCTTGAAGTGCTCTTTTCACACTTCACTAAGATGTCAACATTTGGCCATGCATTCAGAGTCACAACGTAAGTCCCTAACCCAATCGCAAACCTGAAGACAGTTCTGACCATTTCTCGATCCAGCTACGGCGAGAGCCATTGCTCTTCCGTGGGTTGTATCGTCGATGGCTGTCCACCAGGGATGGAGCTCACAGAAGCCGACATACAACCCCAGCTCACCCGAAGACGACCCGGCCAGAGCGCACTCACGACTCCCCGCGACGAGAAAGATAGAGTCATGATCCAGTCTGGGACGGAGTTCGGGATCACTCTAGGCACACCAATTGGACTCATGGTAAAGAATGAAGACCACAGACCGAAAGATTACGGAGGAAGCACTATGGACATGTACCCTCGCCCAAGTCATGCGGACTACACCTATCAAGAAAAATACGGCGTCCGAGCCAGCAGTGGAGGCGGCCGCAGCAGTGCTCGCGAAACCATCGCCCGCGTTGCAGCAGGAGCCATAGCAGAAAAATACCTCTCCCTAGCCCACTCCGTCGAAATCGTCGCCTTCGTCTCCTCCGTCGGCAGCGAACACCTCTTCCCCCCCACCCCAATCCACCCCTCCGCCTCCACGAACCCCGTCTTCCTCTCCATGATCGACAAAATCACTCGCGCCGACGTCGACGGCCACCTCCCCGTCCGCTGTCCCAACGAAGAAGCTTCGGCCCGCATGAAGAAAATCATCGAAGAGGTCCGCGACAGAAAAGATAGCATAGGCGGCACCGTAACGTGCGTCATCCGCAACGTCCCCGTCGGTCTAGGCGAACCCTGCTTCGACAAACTAGAAGCCAAACTCGCGCACGCCATGCTCAGCATACCCGCCACCAAATCCTTTGAAATTGGCTCCGGCTTCGGCGGCTGCGAAATTCCAGGCTCGATACACAATGATGCGTTCATTTCTACTGTTCCTATACAACCGTCTCAGTCCGGTGTCGAGGCTTCAGCGGCGCAGGTCAATGGTTCACAAAAAACGAACGGGATTGCGTCGAGGATACCGAGACTGAGGACCAAGACGAATAATTCTGGGGGCGTGCAGGGTGGCATCTCGAATGGTGCACATATTTATTTCCGGGTGGGGTTTAAACCGCCGGCCACGATTGGGCAGGCGCAGAATACGGTGGACTTTAGTGGGAAGGAGGGGGTGCTTGAGGCAAAGGGCCGACATGATCCGTGCGTGGTGCCGAGGGCGGTGCCGATAGTGGAGGCGATGGCGAGTTTGGTGTTGATGGATGCGGTGGCGGTGCAGGAGAGTAGGCAGAGTATGAGAGGAATGCTACAGAGGAGGTAGTCTTGGGATGAACTTATGTTGAGATGTGTGCATAGCATTGGCGTTTACATATGATAGATATTTTGTTAGATAGAGCTGCGCTGTCCTTAACGCCGGACCCATCTGTTTCTCTGTAGATACGAGAAGATAGATAGAAAAGTTTCACTCTGAGATGCATGAGCCTCGTCCAAGGCAAAAAGGAAACAGACAACTCCATCCTACCAAACCAAAATCAAAATCAAAATCAAATCAATCAATCACGCAAGACCCAAAAGCGTAGCATTCTCCCCACTCAAATAACTCTGCGCCGTAGCAATCTGCTCCCCCGCCTCTCCCAATACATCATCTATATCCGCCGCCGTCCCCATCACCTCAGTACCCTGCACCACTCCAGCCATGAACTCGTCGTTCGCAACACCCGATGCGGTCTTCGCCGCAGCCAATGCATTTACGCGTCTGTGAAGCCGCACGATGGTGCTTGCTTTTGCAGCATCTGTCCTCGCTAGCTCGTCGACGGTGAGAAATTCGGATTGTAATGCGTCGCGGAGCGTTAATTGGCGTTTCATGGATGGCGATTGTAAGCTTGGGGTTGAAGCTGTTAGGATCATGATGACGATGAGATCGAGCGCCATGTCCGAGTTTGTTTGCTCGTTGGCGGTGACTTCGTCGATGAGGAGGTGGAGGACTGATTGGGCGCCTAGGATTCGTAGTGTGTCGAGGATCTGGCGTTGGGTGTAGGTTGGTGGGGACATTGTTGTTGAAGAGGTCGACGTGGCACTCCACAGTATTAGGGATTGGATAGTATTACGGAGGGCGGCGAGGAGACCGCCGCCTGGGGTTGTGGACCATGACGTGAGTTCGTTGAGGGCAGTTGTGCCTTGGCGGTCTTGAGTGTGAGGGCTGAGGACACCGAGGAGGGGGTTGATGTCAGGGCGTGATGCGTATTGCTTTTGTACATGGTTCAGGGAGTCGGCCAAGGGCTTTGCAACAACAGAAAGGACGGCGCTGTGGATGGTTGAGGAATCGTGAGACATTGAGGGAGGTTTCAGTAAGGCCTGTAGGGCCGGTAGAACAGTGTCAATATTCTTAGATTCATCATTTATTTCCCACAAACAGTGCGTAAACCATGTAAATCCAGCCAGGAGGGAAGGTAACAGAAACGGCTCAAGCAAGTACTCGAAGCCACCACGCAGTGTTTCGAGAGCTAGTACGTTAGCTTGACATGCCTTGAGACTCTGGTCAAAGAGTGTTGCGACTAGCAAGTGGAACTCTTTCGGTTTGCATGTTGACATGAGCTCGTCACTGATGCCTTCGGTCACGAATAGACCTTTTATCCATGCACCAAGTAGTTGGTTCGTGTGATCACTTAGTTCATCGATAGGCTTGCTCTGGCAACCCTCTCTGAAATAGGTAGTAATGAATGAATCCGAGGTTAAGTTTCCCAAGTCTTCGGGTTGTAATTTGAAGCGATGCTGGACGATAACAACGAAGAGTAGGATACTGCCGAACTCATCATAAACAGGCTGATACTCATTTTGGTCTTCATGGTCTTGCCACTTGTCGAGTATATTGCAAAGCGGTTGTAGTAGGGCGTCTGGGCGAGTGAAGAGCATAATCACATCTAGCGTGGACGATTTCCGGCATAGAGCGTGGCAGACGAGTTTCAAAGTCATCGTGTCATTATTCAAGCAAAGGCTGTGCAATATTCCCATTATTGCGCCTGCTATTTCTCCGGCATTGCCTTCCATGTTGTCCAACTCTCCAATATACTCCTCGATTTTCGCAGCGTTGGCAGTGCACTGGCGGACTAGCTCGTCCTTAACATACCTTCCCGATTGGGGCAAACTCTGCATAGGAACGTCCCCCAGGATATCTTCAATGCTTCGTTCAGGTATCAATTGATGAAGAGCGCATGCAAACAGAAAATCTTGCCGGGCCTCAGAAAGCAGGCTGTTTCTTTCTAGTGGATCGAACAGCTGTGCCACCGACGGAAATGCAGCAGGGTCCACTCGAACAAGAGCCTGCCTTATACAATGCTCAACCGTCAAAGGCTCAAACAGCATACCAGCATAATGGCTTTGAATGAAGACGGGCAACTTATTGACAAGGAAAGATCTAAGAATGTTGATCGATCTTGTTGAGTCGTTGCGGTACATGGCATTAGCTAGAACGTCGAAAGAGGCCAGTATCAAATCCCCGACAAGACTCGCAATGTCTTGTTTATATCTTACACTGAGAAATTCTATCACTGATGCATCTTCGAAAGAAGGTCTGTCGTGGAGCATGGAATTTAAATAAACGTAGAGACCCGCTCTCGTAGGGACGGGGGGGTTGTCCAGCACGTTGCCTTGGAAAGATGACAGCGCACCCAAGCCGGCGTCGTCCAGTATACCTAGAGATTGGCCCCATTCTTGAATAGCCGTCTGAGAATCCATATATTGTAAAATTCATGTCTTTTGGTAAATGTGCAAAAGGTGTAAGACTAAGGTAACCTAGGCGCGGCCTAGTGTATAAGGCAAGCGTATTTTATGTTAAGCGTGAATGCACGTAATTTATTCTCGATTGTTGGGAAAGCCAAAAATCAGGCACTACAATAAGCCAAGAGTGACGGAATAGAGACAAGTGGTTTCTTGTTGTGAAGTTATCGTAAGCTAGCTATCTAGGTGATCTAGGAGAGGAGCCGTATGACAAAGCCCAAGGAGTTCATGCACACACACGCCACTAAAGCAATCGCCCGGGTATACAGACCATTAACTTAGCAACACAGCAATTCCAGCCCTGCATATTCCGCTATAGCACACAATGAATCTCCTTCAAGCTTGAGACTAGGACCTCTGCGAGAATATCCTCCGCCGGCGCTCCTCTGTAGTAAGTATCATCAATTCATCGGCGAAAGACGGTGACTCGGTATTCTCAATACTGGCTTCAGTCGTCGAGCCCATTCTCTCTAGTTCAAAGTGTGAGATCGTGGGCTCTAAGAGTTGGGTTTTCTTAATGTCGATCTCTACCTCGCTTGACACATGGATGCCACCGAAAGACTGCTTGGGATTGGAATTAATTAAAGTAAGCTCTGAATCGTCAGAAGCCATGTCGTCCAACACCCGGTGAGTTGTAGATTGTGATCTTGATAGCCATGGGCGTGACCTTGCTGGAGATGCGGAACTCGATCTTTGCCCAATGAAACTCAAACCGGAGCTCATTGATCGCGGTAAGAAAGAGCGAGTTTCACGGGTGGTTGGGGCGCCAGAGCTATCACAACGTTCTGCTATCGCGGCAAACTCCCGGAGGATTCTGCGACCGAAAATATCGTTATCCTTGCTGTTACTGTATGCGTGCTGCTGAACAAGGAAGAACTTAGACGGTACCAGTTTATAATCTCCATAGGAAGAGCTGAACTCATGATTGTCTGCTATAATTCGGAAAGCCAACAACTGCGCCTGTTGCTGAGACTGGCCGCCCTTGAAATAAGCGGCAGGGGTCAGAAGAGGACGTGCAACGAGGCGCGCATCCTGGAAGAATGGGCTATCAATCTCAGATGCTAATGCTGTGATAGCGTCGAACAATTGTCGAGCGAACTTCTGTTCTGGATGTTTGACGAATAGCAACATGCCCTGAAGCCTCTCACGACACGTGGCGACGGTCCAGTTGTTCATATTTTGAAGAATTTCTAATTGCCAATGCTCCAACTTCGAGTTTGACAGCTGTACCGTGGGAAGCAGATAGTCAATATCTTTGCGCACAATTATGTCAAATCCCCTTTGCAAGACAGGACGAAGAGCGAAGCAGGCCATGTGGACGCCTGGCTCCAGGAGATACTCCCCCTCAGAACGGCGGCGCATATCTTCTAAATGGGGTCGCAACTCCGCTTGAGGAATTTCCATACTACGAGCAAGGGACTCAACCACGTTTGAGACGTTGGCGAATCGATATCCTAAAGCTTCAAAATGTCCCGACTCGAATCTGTTGACGCGACGCGTAAGAAACAACAGCTGACCTCGGCCGAAAAGAGTGGGAGACAAGCCCTTCTCAGCATGATCCATCCGGTTTTGCTTCCATAGATTCCAATGATTCTTCCATCTACCATCCTTACTCAGTGTACCCGTGCACAGAACACTACCGTGCAGCAATCCAATGTCTCCCAGAGGTACTTGAAGCAGGTTTGCGATGTCGCTCGCAGCAACACAGAACAGTTCTTTGAATGTTCTAGCGTAGTCTTCATCTCTAACGGCACTGCTAATACTTCGACTATCGGAGGAGCATAACCCGTTATTGTTGATATGTATGCGAATTACAGGCAGAACTTCTGTAACATATTCCCAGCAACGGGACGCCTTGAAGATCCAGCAGAAAACTGGATGGCTGACATCGAAGACCTCATTCAAAGACTTTACAGGTTAGTGCGGTTTCCAACCTTTGAAGAATACACATACTCTCTCGGTGAATGAATCAGTGATCTTTTGGCACGGTAGTACGCCTTCAGGTGTGACCATGACTTTTCCATCCATGTCGAATGTAGCACACGCAAGCACTACTTGTTGAGCTCGATCAGCTGAGAGCTTGCGCGACCGTTGCCCTAGCATAGCTAAGATGAACAGGCTTGTGCAGCAGCCGATACACTTTGCGTGGTCAGTAACTTGTGTTATCACTATGCAAGGGCCGCTTACCATGCAAATTACGACTGCAGCGGTCCCTTGCCTCGAGTGAGCTCTCATGGCCCCAATACCTGCAGTATTCGACGTAGTGAAGCGGTATGTACACCCAAAAGTCGCTACCCAATGCATTCCGGAGACAGAGGCAGCCATAAGCGCCGCAATCAAGACACGCTTAAAGATATTATCGGTCCATGTTGCTGTCAAGTAGAAGAAGACTCCAAGGGCAACAGTACTGGCGAAGACTGCAACGATCACGGATCCGATGACGTGACCAATAGAATAGGAGGTAGTGTAATTCATGATGCGGATTTGGCCCAGATAGTGCATTGCGCAGACAGCAAACCCTGTCAAAGTGCCTCCAAGAAATGTACTCCAGTGGGTCACGCTTTTAGAAGTACCGAAGTAGTAGAAGGCTGCACTAAGGACGATGATGGGTGTGAAGAGAGAGATCACTGTGAAGCCGAGGCTGTACTGAATTCGTAGTTCTGGTTGACCCTGGCCCATCTCAATCGCCAGGTTGCCGATGTAGTGCATAGACCAGATACCGACTGCGCCCATCACGACTGCCGCAGCGAGCAAAAGATACCTGTCCTTGGCTCAGCATGATGGTTGAGGCACCCGAGCTATCATGCGCATACCAATTATAGTATCCGTGATTGCTGGTTCTCTTGTGGAGAAGTTCCAGTGTGGTCCAGCATCCTATAAGACTGATGCAATATGCAAGTACGATCCAGCCTGGGGTGTAAGTGTGATCAATCACGCGTCCGGCCCATTGACTGAAATCCATCTTGGTCGTTCTGTTCGGAGCCTAAGGTAGAGATGGTGTTGATGCCGCTGCAGTAGGTAAGAATTCTCCAGGCTCTTTGACGCAGTACGACCTAGGAAGAGTGCAGAGTTGCTTCGTTCACCCCGTACGGTTCTTTGAAGACATGGAGTATGAATACAGAGTTCAATTACAGGTATGTAGGGTTCAGACGCGCAGCATCATCATGAAGAAAGATTGACGATTCGCGGAGACAATCAGGAAGTCACAATGGGGAGAAGCGCTAACGTAAACGTCGCTCAACAAGGTAGGTAGCCCCACACAAGAGAATCTAGCCAGCACTTTTGTGAGTCTTATAGGTCAGTCGCAGGGTTAGAGTCAGTAGGAAGTCCGACAGAAACATCTCGTCATAGGTATCGCGCTACGGCGCCTAGGGTGTTAACACGCAGATTGCAAGATTCGCATCTAGCAATCTTCAGCCAGCTTTAAATGTCTTTGTCTCGTCCCGTAGCCAGTCATAGCTGATGCAGCTGTGTAAGGCACTGCCTTTCAAACGATAATGCTGTCAGGCATCCTGGAGGGAATGGTCGAGTCGATTAGGCAGTGAGCTCAATTTTTGTACGCCTTTAGCCAAGCGAAGTGCAAGCAGCTCAGCCCAGGGCAGCATTGCGAGCCAACTCTGAAGCATGCAGCCTCAAAGCCAGATTTTACTCGAACCCCTCCGCCAAAGGTCATAATCCAAGCATCAAGCTTGATATGGTTAAATTCTGGCCTTAACAAGAGGCACATCCTCTGAACATTTGGCGAACTTCTACAGCTGAATAAATTCAAAACCGACTGTTGAACATGAAGTTGACCCAAGGGAATGATTGCAATGATCTCAGAGGGATTCTTATGCCTGATGAACTAGATGAATGATAGCAGCAACACAATAACTCACTCAGAATACCATCGATCAAGTCACCGTCTGAAGACCAGTAGCGTGCACTTCCTTCGAGTCAACGACTACGGAGCTGCACACCTTTATGCTCACATACTTGCTCGAGGATTGTCGACAAGGACGAGATATTGGAGCAGGTGCTACCCCTGCACGCTGTCCAAATGTCCAGACAGACCCCACTCAATTCCAAGCCTAAGCGGTCCAACACCTCACAGATATGCGGCTACACTGTATTCGTTAAGTTGAGGATGAGCACAAATACTGACAATTCAGAATATCTGCCCCTTCCCAAGCGCTAGAATTGGAACTAGCAAGGGGATTCCAAATCAATCTGATTGGCTAATGTGGCGCGCAAACGCGACTCTTGACTACGACAGGTCCGCTCTGAGTTATTGCCAGAGCTTGCAGGATGAGTTCTGCAGACAGATATAACGCAGCATTCGCACCACGACCAGATCTGCGTAAACGGGTACTTGATGCCGTTGGTATGGCTTCCTCATATTAAGCTGGCTCACTCACTGACCACGCCACGATAGCTAGACGTCACGAACCCGAGAGCCTTTTCTATGACATAGCAGGTTATATCATTGAGCTGCAGAATGCAATTGGACAAGAGGCGGGAGCAAGTCAAGAAGAAAACCCTTCAAAGAAGAGGAAGTTAGAACACCGACCTGTTCAATCTACAACGTGGGACAAAAGCACCTTTTGCACATTTGCCGACGTTTCCTTCTCCATTCCTCAGCGGAAGAAGCTTACGCTGGAGCTGAGCCAGTCGCCGAAGCAAGGATTACGCGCCACCAACCCTTCCGGAGATATCGAATTCGCGTTCAGCTGGGAGTCGGTGAAGAATGTAGTCTGCCTCCCCGTGCCTGAAAAGGCCCAATCTCAATACAACTTCTGCATCTTCGCAGACATCCCCGGCGATTCATCCCCTAGCCAGGCCCTATGGACCGTCCCAGACACTGCTCCGAAGGATGGGGCCTTCGTTGGAGGACAGAGTGCCCAGCCCGGTGACACCTACAGAACGCTCTTGACAGCTTTAATCAACACAGCTCTGAAAGCGCATAACAAAAAAGTCATAGAGCCACAAAGCCAGGAATTCGCAAGTCAGATTGTGCAAGCCCATCGGAAAGGAGAAACAGCTTTCCACATAAAAGCATTCCGTGGCTCCAAGGACGGCTTCTTATTCCTGCTCTCCTCAGGCATAGTCTGGGGCTTCAAAAAGCCCCTCGAATTCTTCCCTTTCGACTCTATCGACTCCGTCTCCTACACCTCCGTCCTACAGCGAACATTCAACCTCAACATCGCCGTCCGCACTTCCGAGGATGCTAACGTCCAAGAATTCGAGTTCTCCATGATCGACCAGGCGGATTTCGCGGGTATAGACGCTTACGTCAAACGCCACCAGTTGCAGGATGCTAGTATGGCTGAGCAAAGGAGGGCGAAGAAACTTAATATAAATGGAATAAAAGCGGCGGATGTGGCTGAGGGGACGGATGAGCAGGAAGAGGGCGAATTGGAGAAGGCGAGGAGAGAGGCGGAGGAGATTGAGGATGAAGAAGAGGAGGAAGATGAGAATTTCGATCCGGGGAGTGAGGGGGAGAGTGAGGGGAGTGGTGAAAGTAGTGAGGAGGATGGAGGTGGAGGCGAGGAGGGGGAGGGTGGTGATCTTGTTGAAGAAGAGCTGGGGAGTGAGGCTGAGGATGTGGATGAGGATGAGGATGACTGAATATCTAGCATATGTTATACTTATGCGGAATTGAAAGACTTCCATGGCTTCTGCGCCGGGAATATATGGAACATGATTGGGAAGGATAGACTACTAGCTCTTGGTTGAAATGTCAACGAACTGTATGAGGCATGGTAGCAGTATACCCCCAAGAATGGGCGGCATCACAATGAAGTATTAGATCTCTGATCCCAATATACGATAAGCTTAGGAGTGAAAGAACGGAGACCTGCATCTTTTCCTGTTCAAGTAAGCAGAAGGCCGGTTTTCATACCAATATATATACAAATACGATACAAATATGAGTACATCACAACGACTCAAGGCTACCTCGCTAGCAATATTTGAGATTAGAATGGATAATGCTAGCAAACCAGTCCTTAGACCCCACAGGCAAATCCATCTGCTGATGGGAGTAGACGGGGTGGGACGCATATCCCACGTCCCTATTCTAAAGGACAGAAGTAGCTCTTGACATGGAGAACATCTTGAAATGTGTTTCACATTGGTTCCTCTTCCGTATGGACATTGAACATATCTTCGCAATAATAAGGATTCGGTAATAAAGTACCAATAAATGCATACTGCCTTTTCTTCCAATCGTTCGTCGCTAGGCCACACCTTGGATGTCTTGTACCATCCAATTTGGCAGGGCACATGTCTTTCGTGCGGAGAAGGGGATGTTTGGCTTAAGTTCATATGCCACCTGTGGCTAGGCGAAGAAAGCTACTCGTACACAAGGCGGTGATGTTGCCCTTAGCACGGGATGACATGATTCCAAGCAGCATTTCCAGAGGCATGTTTGATAAGCTGGGGGTTGCTGTTCTTCGCAAATCCTCCGGTACCACCTGAGACATCTTGTTGCGCAAAGGTTCTAGAACTTTAGACTTTTGATAAATCTTCTGCAGTATGTGCTAGATTGGAGAGGAAAGAGTAGGTAGAGCCCGGTTTCAGGCGTGTCATTCTCAATGTTGCGGCAAGATTGATGAGATCTGTGAGTCGAATGCGCTGAAAGGTAATTTATGATCAAGGTAGGTAGCTTTTCTTGATTCTGCAGGACCTGGGTACAGCTTGATCGATTTTTCGTGCGGATCCCCATTCGAATCGGATATCCGGTAAGATATATACATCTGAGTTAACCTTGGCGAATTGTCATGTTACATTGTGATGCGCTAATGACCATGCTTTGGAATCCGATCGTTGTTAACCAAGATACTCGGTCCATGGTGGTTTGTACGTAATGGATGGGTTATAAACGTACATGTAGTAATATATGATATTCGTAACGCTCAAAGCCGTAAAGAGCAAGGGGAAGTTGCGGTTGCCTCGTTCCGAACGGTTCAGAGCGAAGATTTTCCGAAACCATCGCATCAGAAAGGGATATCGTCGAAACCATCGATCTTCGTATGCCATTTCATTAAGTAAAAATGGCAACGGGATGGATGTAAGAAGCGAATTTATGGCCATCAGATGAAGTGAATCGGGGCTGAATGCACATTTCGGTGTTATGAATACGTATAGAGAGATCAGTACTACAGGGTAGGCACAAATATGATTCCAAAGTACTATCTGAATCCCTTCCACAAGAGCTCCGAGCAGTGATGTGTGAATCGTGAGCTTGTCCACGAGGAGGTGGACCATAACAAAGAAGGTGAGCATTGCCAATGCGTTCCAGGCCATCGTACCAACAATAAGGAACGCACGTGTTGTTCTACCGAACTCGAGCGGATAGCTGCCAAGTACCAAGTTGCACTCGGAGTCTAACTTTGAGGGTATGAGGAAGAGATGCAGTAAAAACCAAGCGTGCTGAGTAAGGACGGCAAGATAGCCAGGTAACCAGATGTATGTGTCCAGCACCGTGGCATACGGTTCCAAGGCATGATAGTCTCTGCGCTGTCGAGGTCGCAGAAGATCAAGACCTTCCAGGACTAAGAAGGACACCAGATAGGCCATTCCCCATATTTTAGTTACCGGTATACCACCCATACCCAGTATCTTCACTGCTTGCGGCAGTGCACCCAGGGCGAAGACCGAGAAGCGAAACCACCATGTCCGCTCCAACTTTGGTTCTGCCGGGTTCTCCTCAGTCAAGCGTCGATAGCGAGCTGCGAGCGTAAGGCCGTCCTTGAATGAACGGGTCTTATAACAGAAGAATGCGACAGTGAATAAGACGCCCAGAGTGTCAACGATACACACCATGGGAGATAGCCGTAGAGCTCGTGAATACTCTGCAGGGAAGCCGAGGACCTTGCCCCCATCTTGCGTAAATGTATTCAGGCCCAAGGCGACGACGGCCCAGAAAGCGCTTTGGCGGGATACCGTGGCCATGTTCTTTTCTTTGCGTCCGGTTGTCAGGTCTGTTCGAGGCTGAAAGATAAGCAGGAAAAAGAAAAGCGAATGCCAAGAATTATGCATGGGCGGTAATACAATAATGCAACGCACAAATATTTACACAGTAATTCAACAGCGCAGAATCAAGCCAGCAAAAGTCTAAGCAACAGGCTTGCCATGTCCTTCAAAGCTCATCTTTCCAAGCCCCTATCCTGACGCCTGCGCAGACCTCGTCATCATGCTCTTCTTACTTCTAAGCTGCACCTTCCATTTCAGCTCCGGCTTATATCTCACCACGGGCCCAAATTCACTCAACCACTCCTTCACTTCCTCAACATCCATCCTCCATCTGGCCCGCTCTATAACAGTACCCCCTAGAGTCATACGCTCACCATAAGGATTATGGAGCGTCCACACGCCCCGCTGCTCATACCCAGCCAGCAATTCCTCCCGCGCCGTCTCAATGCTCCTTTGCAGGAAACTCCCTAGTGCACATCTTAGACGTTTCCATGGCTTGTTCATTGGGTTGATGAATAGCTCTGCCATGTCCTGCCCTCGCACTATGAGATCCCAAGTCTGTCCGCACAATATCACGTGGTCTAGGTGTGGCCAGGTTAGGAGCCACTTGAGTTTCTGTCGCCATATAGAGTCCAGCACGGAGATTGAGCTCATCGTCCACATTGCCAACTGTTCTTCTCGACACATGTCTCTAAGTTTAACGTTCATGATGCGCTTTTGTTCTTTGAGTTCGGATTGCACCTCCTGAAATCCTTCTATTGTTAGGTCTGATATCGTGAACGTCACGGCGAGGGACTTGATCAAATTCCGATGGCGAGGTCGCAATCGGCTGAAGTAAGAGGTTGAGAGGGCGAGAGGGCCAGGAGAGAGATGGAATGTGTTTTGCCCGTAGAACATGGGGTATCCTTTCTGGTAGAGGAATTTGCCCATGGCCATTAGCCCGAAGCCAGGTTGTTGCTCATTGGGCTCACCGCAAACCTGACGCGAACGCTTTGATGGGCATTTCAGGTGCAGACTTTCGAGGCGCTGGACCCATCTGGGTACTGGATCGTCAATATTCGAGGCTCTGGCGACAGTCCGGTACAGCCCCTCAATCGTGCGACACCCGTAGCCCCAGCGTCCGGTGAAAACCTGTAAGTGGACGTCGCCTGGGAGGAGAATGAGTTCCAGGATCTGTAGCTGAAGCTCAGGCGGAAGATCGCCGAAGCGAAACTTGGCTTGATGGTCTGTACAGTGGTCAGACGTATGTTACTCGAATTGATTCGGACGTTAGGCATTGTACCTTCATGTTGAGATTGGACATGTTTTGGTTTCTGAAAATAGAGAACTCGAAGCTTTCGTATTGCTTCTCGAGCGGTCAATTGAAAATTCCGCTTTCCAGCGCTTTGTGAAGCTTCCGAACGCGCGGGTCCAGCTTGCAACTCCATGAGTGGGCCAGCTCTGCACAATGACATTCTTGCATGCCACAATATAATGTATGAGGATGGCCTATGTAATAGGGAATTGTAGAAGCCAATGACGACGCGAGTGATGGTCAGCGAGAATAGTGGAGAAAGTCACTAAGTGCACACTGTTGAATGCGCCAATTGTAAGTTCGAATGACGTCTGTGATGAAGCAACAAGACAATTCGACATCAGTGGCTGAGTTCATGTGCGGATGGGTAAGGAAGTGAGAAATTCGGAACCTTTCTCAGCCATGACCCACATAGGGTAACCCTACACTTGCCAAGGTTCTTTGGAAAGGAGAAAGTCGAGACTGCCCTGGGTAAGGCAGTAATGGAAGACACAGAGATATCGATGGCACGGATTGCACGGCGATTGGTCAGGGAATCGAGCACCAGCGGTTCAGAATTGTTCGTTGGGTCCACTCGAAAGTTCGAGGGCCGCGCCTGATGGCGGAAGGCTCGGATCATCATCAACCAGCAATTCAGGAGCCCGCAAGAGCAGTAGACTTTGAGGCAGTGAATAGACCAACTACAGCCATGGGCCAAAATCAGATGGGACCTCCTATTGCTTTTGACGATGAAAGACGACTAGGCGCACTGATTCAGGATACAGACCTTGTAGCCGGAAACTGATCAGTCTTCTAGCCACGTGGTACCCAGTTCGCCTCATTACGCGATACGCCATACGGGTTGTATAGCTAAAAACAATAATGTAAGATGACGAATCTCGTTGAGTAGTCAGTGATGATGCCAACCTCGTTTGAGAGCAGCTAGCGAAGACTGGAACTAGGATAGGACAATGTCAAGGAGATGGAGGGGTCTTAAGGGCTCAGAAGTCCGCAATTAAAGGAGCTGTGTAGGCTTTGCAAAAGGCTTAGACGTAAAAGACACTTAAAATCTTGCTCCTGGTGGTTTTTCAAGAACGATGGAATCAAAGTCCGCCTCGTGAATATTCGTACATACCTGCTTCTTTACGCGCAAACGCATGCTTCCTAATCAACTGTGTATTGTATAGTGTGAAGCACGATGATGCTACCGTCCACCTCGTGGCCTCGTCTGCTCGCTTCCACTCTTCAAGTTCTCGGGCGCCCTTGGCCCAACCATCCAGTCTTCCATGGCTAACCACTCGCTCCAGCTCTTTTCAGCTGCCTCGATCTCAGCATTGATTGGATTCTGCAACGGCCGCATGAAAGGCACGGTCTCCACCGGCAACATGTCGTAATCTTTCTTCACAGAGGCCCATCCACCACTTTTAGCAGCGAAGAGATAATTCCTCCGCTCCTGTTCATGTAATGGCCCTACGCCAGACGCCCAATCGTCACCGAAGAACCCGTGTAGGACGCCGGGAAAGTCAAGGCCAGTGACGACCAGGCGTCGGAGGTATGGGACAAGGGAGACTGCGGTGTGTGATTGATGAGGTGGAAGATTAGATCGACCCATCAGACCACCAGGAGACAGACGTTGCTCAGAGGCTCCAATAGGGTTTGATGGACGTTGAAAAGGGAGGCAGATGTTGACAAAGGCCGCAACGGCTTGGACAGCGGCGCTTTGTTGGGCATGGTCGACGAAGTATTTTTGGCAGGATTGGTACTTCGGGTACCACTCGAAAATGTCAAACTGACCAGGTATTAACAGCTTTTCTTTAATCTCAACGAGTCATGCTTCTTATTGATACCTGAGGGTCGTCCGTCCGTGTATTCGTTTGGTCGGCAGGGCCTGAAGGCGGTGTTGGATTGGTGAAGGCAGCGTGCTGGAAGTGTTGCTGGGATTCTGCATCGTTGCCCCGAGGGAAATCCATCATAGGAGCTGTTCACAATTGGTAAGCCGCGTGGGAGTTCATGCAGGTCATATGAAGTGCCGAGATGTAGCTAGAAAAACCACTTACCGTTTTCTTCACTGCCCATCATGCTCGAGTGGCGAATTTGTATATTACGGCTGCAAGGAGTGAAGTGATCTAGCTTCGTACTCGCACCTGCCGCGTCAAGGGACAATTGGATGTGTGTTGGCAGAACGAAGACCGGTGATGACTGCCGTGGAGGGTGGTACTGGATGCCGGAATGAATAAGGTAGCATACATCCACGCATCACGAAAGGACCCCAGGATGCAAGGCTACTTCTAGACATGATGGGCAGCGGTAAGATGAGTTGTCAGAAGTGGTGTTTGTGAAGGCAGTCTACCTTAGTTCCGATGTAGGCCAGGAGGGATGATGGAGCACGACCAGGGTCCAGACTCCTCATCGAAGCCCTACCGAAGAAATCAGACATGTCCAACGTTGGGGCTCAGCTGGGGTGGTCCTCGGTTGCCCTGTGGGCCTGAGCTTATGAGGAGGATGGCGTGCCCTATCCGGGCTACTCGCCTTCTCTTCAGGGGCGGGGAGCGTGAGAACCAACCGAATAGGTCCCTAATAGGCGGCTCCCATGATTTTCAGCCAGCCACTAAACCGCCTCTCCGGGCCAAACCAGGTTTTGACTACACAGTATTAATTATCAACGTCTTTACCCGGCAAATCAAGTCTCCAATTAATCGAACGGCCCTGATGGATTGCTATACCTATACTATACAAGGTGTAGTTATCGGCAGATCTCTGCCTTCGTATTCGTGGAGTTATTCGGATTCTCTGGACGATCTGCCGCGGCTCTTCATAGCGGCTAGACTGCGTCTCGCAGTGATATGCTACAAGGCTGTTCCCACGCCTCCCATGTGGCAGTATGTTCCCTTGCCGACGTCCTGCAGCCCCTATCACAAAAGCAGTGTAAAAGCAATTCCACCTAGTTCAACGGTCGTGCATAAGCCTCTCTTCGCAAGCTCTTCCGAAAGATCCACGTCTTGCTTCTTACTCGTCATCACTCTAGCGCCACACCCCTAATGTTCTGATTGATCAGCTTGTTATATGGTCCAGCTGCCTCAAGAAAGAGCCGAAGATCATCACTTCAACTATCATCACACACGCTCAAACACTGGCAGCTCGTCTCGCCGTTACTCTTTGGCCTTTCGTTTTGAGTCATGATGGCCGAGTACCCGAGAGAGAGGTCATAGACCTGCCTACATGCCGATTGCTTATGCCATCGCATACAGCTCCATCGTTTCACACTACCCTCGTTACGCAGTAGCACGGTCTTGAATATCCGTGGAGACCTTCTTTGACGCCCTGTATTTATTTTCAAATGCTGTTGGACCCTCACTCAATTAGCTCCTGCGTCTTATACATCCCGGCATACAGCCACAATTTGCATTTCCGCTCGATCTACGTCGCATCGCCTAGCACTACAATGTGTAAGCCTTCGACAGCCTTTCCACCACAGGCTTCATGTCCATAATATCTTAATTCAGCAACGATCGGAGGTGAAGACGTCATCGCACTAATGCAATGCCTATGTAATTATTAGACAGATAATTATTTGGAAGGGTTTGCATGCAATGATCTTCTAAACCTCTCAGTCACAAGCAACCTAATCCAAGAGATGGCTGGAATATCACTTAACCTAGGCTCTCGAATCAAGGTCTATCTTACACTGTCTGGCTAGCTGATGGAAATACTGATGGGCACCCTCAGCTTGCCAATGGCTTGAGCATGCCACAAATACATCTTGGAGTCTACTTGACGTCTGGCAGTCAAACCGTAAATGCTGTCCAATGGGCACTTGAGGCATGAACTTCTTGGAAATCCATGGAACACGAACACTGACATCACCATGCCAGGCTGGTTACCGAGCGTACACATAGCATAACTACCGGAGTCGAGGGCACATATACTGATGTATCCTTAGGGTTGACTCAGCACAAATGTACCACAATGAACACGAAGCTGGATCAGCAATTTTAGCCTACCTTTCAAGTCCCAGTAATAGATCTTCATTGAAGAGGGAGGATATCCATTTCACCTCAAAGTTGGCGTCTAATACATCCTATGAAGCTGCACGTAAGTCGATCAAGCAATCTGTGAAACAAAGTGGTCTGGGTTATATCGACCTCTTTCTATTGCACAGCCCTTATGGAGGAAAAGTGAAGAGGTTGGAATGTTGGAGGGCAGTCGAAGACGCCATTGAGGACGGAGAGATAAGAACGGGTGGTGTCAGCAATTTTGGGGTCAAACACGTAAGTGTGATGAATTTTAATGTTCTTTTCATTTCTTTGAGCAAGCCGCCAAATTTAAATAATGGGACCCGTGGCATGAGCTCACAGAACTTGGAGCACGGCAGAGTTGAGAGCAATTCATGCCTCCTGTACTTTGTTATGCGAGTACTTTGATGTAACGAAAGCGCGTGATAGGCATTCCTTCCCAGTAATGAATTTGCTGCACTCGAGATTTGTACCAATGGGAGTCACTTCCTAGCATTACCTAACAACGTTATCAGTTAAAGGAACTTCTTGCATCAAAACCTCGAATCAATCCGGCTGTGAACCAGATCGAAGTCCATCCCTTCAATACTCGGACCGAGATAACGTCTTTCTGTCAAGAACACAGTATCGTTGTCGAAGCGTACGCTCCATTAGCACGAGCACTTCGGATGAAGCACCCTACCATAACATCACTGTCGAAGAAGTATGGGTGTACTCCAGCTCAGCTGATGATCCAATGGAGCTTGCAGCATGGATTTGTGCCTCTTCCTAAAAGCGTCACGAGAGAGCGAATTATCGCAAATGGCGATGTCGGAGGCTTCGAAATTGGTGGCGCTGATATGGAAACGATGGATGGATTGGATGAGTACCTTGTGACAGACTGGGATCCTGTAAATTGTGATTAGAGTCGTCGAGAACAATGAAAATTTATTCATCATGCAGCCACAAATTATATCCCTCAGCCTTTCCATGGTGAAGAAAATTTTCCCCGGGCCTTGGAGAGTTCTTGTACCTGCCTGAATTAGGCTCTGGGATGCTGGACTAAGGCGCCAAGAGCAGAGTGGGGGGAGGCTGATTAGTGGGGTGACTACAGCGTGACTCAATTGAACCAATTAGCGAGCTACGATAAGACCATCTTTCGCTCCCAAAACGTCAGTCCCTCGAGTAAGGTAAACACCGACCTGCACCCTCCAAGCAAACACCCCCCCAACGCCCCGAAACTGTAGCCTAAAGGTGCTTCAAGGCCCCTCCCGAAGCGAAGCTATCCCGCGGGCAACTGACAATGGCCAATTATTCACTGGCCTGGCCGGAGTCCTTTATGGGCCGCAAACCGGAGGCGTCCATGGACTCAATACTACCACCTACAAGCTGGCTTAGGCCGATTGACTTTTCCATAGCTATATCGTCAGACCACGGTACTTCTAGAGCTATAAGTAGCTCATGACGTGAACGTCTTGCCTCCCTCACATCAATACTACCACAGTGTCCACATCAAAGCTTTCAACATCACTCCAAACCTCGCGGTTAGGACGAACCGCCAACTTCCATCAACTCTACCCTTACGCAGGCTAGATAACAACCATGTCGAACCTTCCATCTGAGCCAGAGTTCGAGCAGGCGTATAAAGGTACGACCCATTCGAATGCTTCAGTCATGGGTGTTCATGGTCACTGACTATGGTATGATATAGAGCTTGTGTCAACTCTCGAGAATTCCTCCCTCTTCAAGAAAAATCCGGAGTACAAGAAGGCTCTGCAGGTTGCCTCTATTCCTGAACGCGTGATACAGTTCCGTGTGGTCTGGGAAGACGACAAGGGAGAAGTACAAGTCAATCGGGGTTACCGAGTGCAATTCAACTCTGCTCTGGGACCATACAAAGGAGGACTCCGTTTCCATCCCACAGTCAATCTCTCCATTCTGAAATTCCTGGGATTCGAGCAGATCTTTAAGAATGCCCTTACAGGCTGTAAGTGGATACCCAATCATTACTCTTGATAAATATACCTGACACATTGTACAAGTGAACATTGGAGGTGGGAAAGGAGGGGCCGACTTTGACCCCAAGGGCAAAACCGACAATGAAATCCGCAGATTTTGTGTGGCCTTCATGAGGGAGCTATCAAAGCATATTGGCGCTAACACAGATATACCTGCTGGTGACATTGGTGTCTCGCCTCGCGAGATTGGTTGGCTGTTTGGTGCCTACAAAGCTAACACAAAGCTGTGGGAGGGCGTCCTGACTGGCAAGGGAGGTACATGGGGTGGTAGCTTGATTAGGCCAGAGGCTACGGGTTACGGTCTCGTCTACGTACGAAGCTCTATTTCTTCATGTGGGAAAACGAAAGCTTACCTCGTGTGCAGTATGTCCAACACATGATCCAATACGCCTCAGGCGGCAAAGAGACCTTCAAGGGTAAACGTGTGGCTGTCTCTGGTTCCGGAAACGTCGCACAATACGCTGCCCTCAAAGCCATCGAACTGGGTGCTACAGTCGTTTCTCTCTCGGACAGCAAGGGTACTATCATCGCCACCGGTGAAAACGGAATCACTCCCGAGGATGTAGCCTACATCGCAGATCTTAAGGTCAAGAGGAAGCAATTGACCGAACTATCCAGCTCAGAGCAGTATAAGAACAAATTCAAGTACATCGAGGGTGCTAGGCCGTGGAAGCACGTCGGAAAGATTGACGTGGCTCTACCCAGCGCGACACAGAACGAAGTCTCGGAAGAGGAGGCGCAGGCATTGATTGATGCTGGCGCGAAATTTATTGCCGAGGGAAGCAACATGGGATGCTCTCAGGAAGCCATTGCCGTTTTCGAGAATCACCGAAAGGAGAAGAAGGGTGAGGCTATCTGGTACGCGCCAGGTAAGTATCTACAACTTTGTCCTCTATGCTTGGACTATATTAACACGTAAAATTCAGGCAAAGCAGCAAACGCTGGCGGTGTCGCTGTATCAGGTCTTGAGATGGCCCAAAACAGCCAACGCATTTCGTGGACCTCTGAAGAAGTGGACAACAAGCTGAAGGGAATTATGGAGGCATGTTTTAAGAACGGACTGGACACCGCAAAGGAGTATGTTGAGCCAGCTGAGGGCGAGTTCCCCAGCTTGGTTGCAGGCAGCAACATTGCCGGGTTTAGCAAGGTCGCTGCTGCTATGCATGCTCAAGGAGATTGGTGGTAGGTTAAGAGGTGTGAATTGAGCAATCGCCACTCTTTTCGAGCACGGAGAACGTTGGATATGCTGTACGATTGGTTGAAAAGGTTGAATGACTGTCGATATGAGGCACGGCCTGGACATAGCAATCTTGAGAACATATCACCAACTCTCCCCCTTTACCATCATAATGAATGCATTAGCTCTTTTCTCCTTGGGTTAAATTTCATTAATCAGACGCAGGAATTTCTCGGACGCATCAATTCTGAAAGTCAATACACGGAGTTAGGAGTTTGCCTAGCCTCGGCTCCCCGCAATGTGCTGCTTACAATAAGGTACGTCTTCCTTCGTCGCATGTTTACTCAGCAACACTGCATGCATTGAAGCACCGGTTACAGCAATCATGGGTAAGAAGTCAAGGTCACCAGCCTACGTCCTAGGTGTAGGTCTGACAAAGTTCATTAAACCTCGTGGCAAAGGTGAGTAGGCCATCCCCGCTTTGCGCTTTTCTAATTCGTTCCACAGTCGATTACAACGAACTCGGCTTCGAAGCTGGCATCAAAGCCCTTCTTGACGCCCAAATCAATTACGATGATGTTGAGGCAGGTGTGGCCTGCTACTGCTATGGCGACAGCACCTGCGGCCAGCGTGTTTTCTACCAATTCGGTATGACACAAATTCCCATCTACAATGTCAACAACAACTGCTCGACCGGCTCAACGGGGTTACATATGGCGAGGAATATGGTCAGCCATGGTGTGGCGGATTGTGTCATGGTAGTGGGGTTTGAGAAGATGTTTCCAGGCAGTCTGCAGAGCTTCTTCAACGATCGAAGCAGCCCGACCAGCACCACCAGCACGATGATGGCTGCTACGAGGGGCGTCACCAATGCACCAGGCGCGGCGCAAATGTTTGGAAATGCAGGGAGGGAGTACATGGAGAAGTGAGCCCCCCTTTCCTCCCTTCTTTCCCTAAATTATTACCAAGTAATAGTCCCAGCCCACTAACCACCCTCTCTTACATCCAGATACGGCGCCACACCCACCGACTTCGCCGAAATCGCCCGCATCAACCACCTCCACTCCTCCAAAAACCCCTACTCCCAATTCCGCGACATCTACACCCTCGACCAAATCCTCTCCGCCCCCATGATCCACCCCCCCCTCACCAAACTCCAATGCTGCCCCACCTCCGACGGCGGCGCCGCCGCTATCATCGTCTCCGAAGCCTTCCTAGACCAAAGACCGCATTTAAGAGAACAAGCCATCCTAATTGCAGGCCAGCATATGGCAACTGACAACCCAACTCTTTTCGATCGCTCAGCCATCAACCTCATAGGCTACGGCATGACACAAACCGCCGCCCGCACCGCTCTCGCAGAAGCGGGCGTCTCTCCCCTAGACGTCCGCGTATGCGAACTCCATGACTGTTTCTCCGCCAACGAAATGGTCACACTCGACGCCCTCGGTCTCTGCGAAAAGGGCAAAGCTCACGAAATGGTTCGCAACGGAGACATCACCTACGGAGGCCGCTGCGTCGTCAACCCCTCCGGCGGCCTCATCTCCAAAGGCCACCCCCTCGGCGCGAGCGGCGTCGCGCAGTGCGCGGAACTAGTCTGGCAATTAAGAGGATGGGCGAACAATCGACTCGTTGAGGGGGCGAAGGTGGCGCTGCAGCATAATCTCGGCCTTGGGGGCGCGGCGGTGGTGACGGTTTATAAACGCGCGGACGGGAAGGGGTGTGTAAGGGTTGGGGATGAGGTTGTGGGGGAGAGGGGAGGGGTGGGGTATAATCCTGCGGTTGAGGCGAGGGGGTTTTCGAAGGAGCAGGTGGATAGGGTGAGGAGTCGAGTGGCGAGGAGTGGGTGGGCGTTGGGGGAGACGGAGGAGAGGGTTAGGGCGAGGTTTTGAAGGGGGGGGTATGGGCGGTGAGGGGGTGGATGGGTGTGGGAATGCATGTGGGGGAATGATTGATGAGATTATGTATGTACATTACGAAGTCTTATGTAAATACCGCACTTACTGTTGTCCCGTTTCCCTATTCAACATAAAGGAACAAGAAAAAGAAACAAACATACAATCCCAAACCCTCCAACACCTTCTCTCCCCCTCCCCCCCCTCCTCCCCCATCACGCCGCCCACCTAACCCTCCCCAAACCCGGACTCTCCCCCCTCGCCCTCTCCCTCTTCCTCTCCCCCGAATTCCTCTTACTTCTCACCGGCGTCTTAGTCCCATACTCACCGGAATTCTTCCCACTCCTCACCGGCGTCTTCCCCCCGCCCCCATACTCCCCCGAATTCCTCTTACTCCTAACTGGCGTCTTAATCCTCATTCCCCCCGGCAACCCCACCACCGCCGGCGGCGGCCCTCTCACCTTCCACTCCGCCATCCCAATACCGTCGCCGTCACCGAGTTTAAATACTTTAGCGGGCAGCGGCGTGGGCGTGGTGGTGGTGGCCCATGCTACGCCTCTGTAGGAAAGGTTGCGGTTGGGGGTCGTTTGGTGGAGAGGGTGTTTTGAGTAGGCGGGTGGGGGGTTGTGGTTGGGGGGGATGGTAAGGATGGGGACGAAGGGGAGGTGGTGGGTAAGGTTGCGGGTGCTGCTGCTGTTGTTGTTGGTGTGGGGTTCTTGGTGGTGGGGGAGGAGGGGGAGGAGTTTGGGGGTGAGGTGGGTGAGGAAAAGGGGGAGGGAGAGGAGGGAGGGACAGATTAGGATGGTGGTTATTTCTGCTTCGCTGGTTGGTTTGGTTTGTTAGCTTGTTGTGGAGAGTTTATTTGCCTTTGGGTAAGGGAGTTCGAGAATGTGGAAGACGTACGCCCATAGTGTGGAGGGGAAGAGGTGATATGTTTTGTCTGGACTGCTGGTGCTGAGGACGTTGGTGTAGAGCTGCATGATGCTGCTGATGCACGCACTTTGGTCGTCTCTCTGTCAGCTCCCCAGATACTATCAGTGCTCGAACCGAGGGTTTCACGTACAATAGGCCAATGATAAAGATAAAAGAGACACCTGTTTTTCTTCGCCGTGAAATTTGCTGCCGCTGTAGTTGTGTTATTGGTAGAATTAGTAGAATAAAATCCGCAACCACGTTGATGGTTCCTGAAACTATGAAAACGGCTTTGTAATTGATACAGTGCCCGGCTTCAGTGGGAGTCCATAGTCTGCTCCTCGGCACACATGGCCATATCGTGATGGGGAGGTTGGCGAGGTAGAATAGCATGTAGAATACTACCAGGAAGCGGATGATCCAGTATATTCTCGTTTTGCGGTTGGGAGTGGTGAATAAGTGGAGGTAGAACATAAGGAGGGAGAGTTTCGTGAGGAATATCGTTGGAATGAGGGTTATTTGGGACGCGTTTTCAAACTGGAGATGGTATACGATCTGTTAGCAGTTGCTGGTCGAGGCTTTCCATGCTTGGAGGAAACAGGATGCTGGAGGGTTCAAAATCAACATTCACCACTCTCGCCTCAACAACCGGTTGAGAGAACAAGGGCACTGCTTGTGTGCTAAACATCATATCAAGAGGCTAGAAGACTAGGTTACAGGGTATCATCGCGGTAGATCACATCATATACGAGACTGTAAGAAGAGAAGCTGACCTTTATCCATATTTGAAGGTTGTTGGCTTCGATATCCCATTGATGCACACCAGCAATGGGATTCAAGACCAACAATAGGGAAGCATAAATGAGGAGGCCAAGCTTCATATAGATACTCAGTATGTGCCTCTATTCCGAAGTACCAATGAGACCTACCCAAGCCATAAAGCACACATCTGAAGAAGATCAGCCTGCCCCTTCCAATTACAAATGAACGTTGCTTACAATCGTCCCAGCCGAGAGATCTCAGTATGAAGATCTTGGTATGCAGGCGAGTTAGAACACAAAAAGTAGCGACGGTCAAACAAAGTATGTTACAAGCAAGATTGGCCCCACGCTGGGAAGGTGGATTGATAAAATTAGGTATTACATGGGGTGGAGGTTGTAAACTGGGGACCTCGAGAAGCTGTTCCATCGTCGCCAACAAGGCAATATGGCTTCAATATTTCCACATGAACAGCGAAAGAAAACAGAACAGCAAACCATCGTTCAATCGATATGTTATAGTGAGGAGATGTAATGCATTCAGGAGAATAAGATTGCATGCATGGAAGAGCAAGCCTCAATCGATTCAGCTGCATAAGCCAGGCACAATATGATGCTGAAGACCAATAGACAAGCAGCGTCTCTAGCCTGCATATACCAAAATCCCGGCGACATTTGGTAGCCCTGCGGCTTTCTCTAGTTGACGCCATGACAGGAGCACGCGCCCCTCTCGGGACTCGCTACGCTTTTGAAAGCTGCAAAGGCCACACCCTTCAGTCCCAGCTTTGGAGGTATATTATGCTTTTGGCGTGGGAGACATGTGGGAGAATGACAGAAGAGATCATAAGGTCAGAAGAGTGCGTACGGCCAAGGGTAGGAGGTTGAGAGCCTTACGGTACTCGTCAATGGAAAGCAGTAGCAGCTAGAACTGCAGACACGAACCGCTCTAGACAGGGAGCGAGAATCTCACCAAGACCCTATGAGATGAGCTCTAATATAGTAACGGATTTGGACAGCGACGAAATAGAGGAAAGGAAGGGGAAGCCAGGAAAGGAAATAGATAGCTTGCGGTAGTTGGATTTATATTCGCGGCTGTGTCATATTCGAGCGCTTACCACAACTTCGATCGGCCATTGTAAGATCTTATGCATCTACCCGAACCCCATACATTCATCTTGTCTAAAGGAATACGTTCGTTGCCCAGAACTCGGTTACAGGTGTTGGTGAAGTTGGTGAAGTTGTTGACCGTACGCGGGACACAGCTCGGCTATGGTAGAAAATAGTTCCGGTATAGTAGAACGGCCAAACGTCGGCTAAAGGATTAGGCCCCTGCCTTCGACCCCGCGACCCCGCGATCGGACACCCCCCCCCTCCGCACACCGCCTATACTTAGCATATGCTGGACATCAACTAGGCCTCCGCTTATCAGAACATATTACCCCACCGTAATATCGGTACTTACCTACTTACTTATTATTATACCCTATACTACCTTAATTATTTTACTTAGAGTAAGTATATATATAGTATACCTAGAGTATTAACTAATATAGCAGACGATAATAAGAGTATTATAGCTTAGGCTAGTATTATATACCTAATAAATAGCCTAAGTATAAGTATTATCTATACTTAATATATTATATATAATATTATTAGGCTAATAGGGTTAAAAGATCCTATCTTCTTCTACTACTAGATTATATACTAATTTAGATAAGGATAATAATACGATAAGTATATTTTTAGTATAGGTAAAGTATATACTAATATATACTAGGACTATAAATTAGATATAGATAGGAAGCTTAAAGATAATAGGAATAATATAGTAACAAAGGTCTTAAATAAAGATATAGTAAGTATAGTAGATACTCTATATAGACCTTAAAGTAATATACTACTTAGTATAAGAATTTCTTCGATATATTACCTTAAAATCTAATAGGTAGTAATATATACCTATATAAAGTATATACTAAATATATACGCTATATATCTAGGACGATATTCGCTAGTAAGGCTATATTATTAGTTTAAATAATTATTTTCCTATTACTATATCTAAAATCTAGGATTATAATAATATACCTAAGTACCCTAATACTAGTAAAGAAGGGATCCTTTACTTTATTTATATTAAATTCAAAATTAATATTAAGAACTAGGTAAGAAAACTACTAAGAATATATATATTAAAGGTATACTTAGTATATACTAAATATATATTATATTTATTACTTATTATCTACCTTAGATTTAGTTTAACTATTAACTTAGGAACTAGGTTTATTTACTTAGACTTAAACTCCTTAAATAACCTAACTAAAAGTAAGATTCTTCTAATAAAGTATAGTATATAGGGTAGAAATATATTAGGGTTAAACACTATTAATATACTTATATAGATATACTTATCTTATATCTAGTATATAATTAGGTTAAGTTATAGGATATTAATTAACTTTAATTAAGAGCTAGCCAGCCTATATATACCTTACCTATCTAAGAATAAATATAAAAGACTACTAAGTATTAGTATAATACTTTTATAGAGATATAGAAAAAGAATATATAATAATACCTAATCCTATCTACCAATAAGATTATATATATAGATAAGCTCCCTATATTATTCTAGTGAAATATAGTAGGTATATCCTTTGGATAAGCTTAGTATAGATTATATATATACTAAATATAGGTAGACCTCTTTTATAGGATATCCATATTTAAGTAATTTAGAACTTTAGTATTATATATAACTAATTTATAAAGGAATTACCTATATAAATATTAAATATCTATGGGTCCTTATCTAATATAGGATTTAACCTATTAAGAAGGAGAAGTATATATTTATTAATACTATAATAATATGATAAAAAAAATATAGTAGGTAGCTTAGCGGATATATATAGTATATACTAAGTATATATAGGGTTTAACTATCCTTAAGGATTTAGAATAATAAAGATGTAGATATGTAATATAATATTTAATATCTATATATTATAATAACAGACCTAGTTTCCATTTCTTATATTTATTACACGCGGAATATATACTCACCATCCCCCCTATCCTACTAAGTTACCTAAAGATATTATAGAGGAAATAGTAGAAGTTATTAAGTAATATAATCTACTTACTCTTATAGTAGGTATATTCTATATATATCTAACCTAAGCTATACTAAGATAACGTATTAGGTTATTTTATTATCTCTCTAATACTTAGTAGCCTATACTAGAAGTATGGATAATATATATTATAAGCTATTTATTAGAGCTTAAATATTAAAGATTAATTATAAGCTTTAATTAAAAAATAAAAACTTATCTACTATCTTAAAGGAACTCATCTAGTAGGTAAAATCCTATTAGGTGCTATTTTCCCTATATTTAACTTATATTAAATAGGTATTTAATATAAATTTAACTTTAATTAGTAGAAGTTTAATAAGTATTAATAGATTTAGTCTTTTAAATAGATTAATAATAACTACTACTTAATTATATACTATACTTATACCTAGACTAAGATGTTTACGAGAGTAAGATATATTAAAGTAGACCTAGCCTTTAAGATAGTATAGGGAATAACTAATCTATTTTTAATAGCGGGCTAGAATAAATAAATATAGTATATATTTATTATTTATTATATATATACTTAGTATATACTAATTATTAATAGGAACTAATATCTACTACTATATATTCCTTAATCTTAATATATATTTAGGATATTATAAAATATTTGCTAGAGTCTTTAGGGTATTATTTAACGTTACTCATAAGTAAATTAGATTTACTTATATTACTTATACTAATTATAGGCTCCGAACTATTATACTAAATATATATAAGAAGTAAGTCGGTGGTAAGTCTACCTTATATTTTATATATACTAAGTATATACTTATTAATATTAGGCTTTAGGAATTACCTTTATTTATTAGATAGTTATTTAGATTAGTATAAATATCTTTAATATATATTAGTGTTCTGCTTTATATATATTAAGTATAACTTCGTAAAGAAATTCCTAAAATATTAATTTATCTATTTAGTATATAAAATTTAGGATATAGGCTTATAGGAAGAACTTAATTAGTAGATAGATTATATATATAGAAAATACCCTAAACTTAAGTAGTAGATAAATTTTAAGAAAATACTATAAATAATAGCTAGACTTTTAAAAGAAATATCTAAGATACTTATTAAGTAGTAGAATTATACCTATAAATATATTAGTATAGAGGAAAGCAGCTATTTTTAGGATAATAACTCTACTAGTTAGAATCTATCCCTACTTACTATAATAATAAGATAAGACTACTATTTAGTATATACTAAGTATATATTCTATATATACTAAGTTTATATAGGTTAAAAGTATATACTCTTAAAATATTTAAAAAGAAGGATATAATAGAGTAATAAGATATTAATAATACCTAGCGAAACTATAATAATATAATAAGATTAGTAGTATAGATAAAAAAAAGAGGTTAGCTTTACTTTTATTAACTCGCATATACTTAGATTATATTAAACTTTTATTAGATAAAAGATATTATAAGATAGTAGATTAATAATAAGATTATCTAAATCTTCTATAGAATCTTAATAACCTATATAATACTCCTAATTCTAATATATATTCTAAGTATAGCTCTAGTATATACTTAGGAACCTTAAGATCATCTCTATTTAGAGGGCTGACTACTTATAAGTTAAGTATACGCTTAGCTTCTATTCTATAGATATAGTTAATAAAGACTAATACTTATAGTATATAAAGATATTAGCATATATTATTAATAGAAGATAAAGAGGTATAGACTTATACTAAACATATATAAAAAAGACTTAAGGCTTATACTAAGCGAAGGTAAATAAGACTCAAAGCACTAAAGGAAGAAAGCTATTTACTAGAATAGTAATAGAGATAGTCCTAAGACTAACTAAAACTTAATAAAGAAGAGCTTTAATTTAATATAGAGCTTAACTTAGCCTTAGTATATATTAGATATAATAAAGAAGAGGAACCTTTAAGAGATTTCTATAAAGATTATTAGATAGATAGAGTTATTAATTATAGCACTTATTTAATATTATAAGGTAATAAACATCCTTATAAAAGAGAAAGTATTCCTTTAAGATTGGATAAATACTATATAAATCTTATTTAATAGAAAAGTGAATTAAGTAGGGCTATACTTAGCCAACGCCTAGTACGCGTTTCAATAGAATTTTTATATGATGAGTTTATACTAGTTCTACAATTAATACTAGAATATCCACTAAGATAGGAGTCTTTAGATAAGAAGATCTACTTTAATAATAAAGTAGGTTATTAATCTTTTAAAGCTACCTAGAAATCTAGAGACTATATATATTTAGTATATATTAAGACTAAGGAAGAAAAACTAGATTATTAATATTAGATAAAAAAAAAGGACTAGGAGATATATAGAATAAGTATAAGTACTATATAAGTAGAGTATAAATATCGTATAGGTAGAGTATATATAGAATATAGGTAGGTAAATTAATAATAGTTATATCTATAGCAAGAAAATCAAGGTAATTTTAGAAGTTATAGCGTTTATATAGTATATGTATAGTATATATAAAGTATATAAGGAATATAAAGAAGATAAAAAGTATTTACTAAGTACTAGGCCTAGTATATAAAAAAAGGAATATACCCACCTACCCCACTCTAAATACCCAGCGTATACTAGGTATATACTAAGCTTTAGAGAAAAAAAAAAGATCCCTCCCTCCCACCTATAAAATCTAGTATAGGCTAGGTATAAGCTAAATATAGAGCTTAGTTATTAAAAGAAAAAAAAGTTCTCTCCCTCCCACCTATATATATACTTAATATAAGCTAAGCGTAAGTTACTCTCTTCCCCGCATTATATAAGCTTACGCGAGGCTTAGGCACCTATTTAGGGCGTTTAGCAAGGGGAGCTAGGTATATATTAGATATATATTTAATATAGGGGGGGTATATATACGCTTAGGACTAAAAGAGAATAGTAGTATATAAAAGCACTCTTAAGAGTAGCCTCTCTAGACTTAGGGTTAGTATATACTAGATATAAACTTAGTATAAACTTATACTATACTTTTTACCTAATAAAGGTGTTTAGTAATCTTAGTAATACTAAGTCCTAAGTATTAGCTTATACTATATATATATAAGGCCCTACTTATATTTAATATATACTAACGCTATTTATATATTTTTTAAATTAAAATTATTAAGTTCACTAAATATAAGTTAGGTAGAAGCGGTGCCTATATTAGGCATAGGTATAATTTAATTATAAGCTTAAGGCTAGAGTTTAGTTAAATAATAAGTATATATATATAAGTATATAGTAATATATAGTAAGGTTATATTTAGTATATATTTAATATACTTAATAATAAAAACAGGTATTAAAGTAAGCGGCGAAGGTTAGATTAATAGTTCTACTTAATATTAACTAAGTATATACTAGGGATAGATATAATATATATAAGGCGTTCTATCTTAGTTATATAGATATTAAGGTAATTAATAATATTTCCCACGCTTTATAGTATTAGCTTTATATATACCTAATATATATACAACCTACCCTAGCTCTATAATATAGTTTACGTTCCTCTATCCTTAACTATAGACCTAATTCTTAAGGGCGCTAGTCTCTATTAGCTCTATATATACACGGTATAAGCCTAACTTACTTTTAACTAGCTAAGGTTTCGGCTATAAAAATATTAGTAGGGGTTAAGTTTATAACTACTATATATTAGGTATATACCTACCTAATACTAAGTATAAATACTAACTAGTGCCTAGATACGCCTTATAAATATACCGACGTAACTAAACTATATTAGATACTCCCTAGTATACGTTAAGGATATACTTAACTTATAGCTAGCTATCTAACATAAATAACTCTATATATAAGGTCTAGGTCCTTAACTATAATATTATATCTATACCTACTTAGTATATATTTAGTATAAGTAGTATATATATATATATTCTAGTATTAAGCTTTAAAAGTATTTTAGGAGGGATAGAAGCTATATATACTTAGCTAATATTCTATATCTAGTAGATATATACTAACGATTATCTATATTATCGCGCGTATAAACTAGGGGACCTACTAAGTATTAGCCTATACTTAGTATATATATCTAGCTAAGCTTACGTCTCTAGCTAGCTATAATTATAGCTGCTTAATCTAAGATCTAGTTTAATATATACCTAGTATAGCTATTCAAAGATTATATAGCTTATAAGGGGGGATCTAATTACGGTTATAATTAGTAATAGGACCTATCATAGTATTAGCAAAGTATATACTTAGTATAGGGAGAATATAAACTAACTATAGTAGTGCTTAAAAAGAGTGCTTAGATTTATTAAGTTATCTATATAGGGATTTATATATTAATCGGGCGAGACTACGGCTAGTATAGCTATAGTAAGCGTATACTTAACGTATATAGGATATATATTAATTTTCTAATAATGATTGTAAGATAATAATAGAAGAGTATATCTAATATATATTAGATATAGGTAGTAAGGAAAGGAAAATAAGATAGTTATAATTCCATGAATATAAATAATCACCAGCCCCATATATACCAAGCCTTGGCACGACCTCGGCTATGGTCGGATTTAACCGGCCGGACATCGGCTTACTTTCTACCATACCGGAACTATTTTCTACCATAGCCGAGCTAGGTGCCCGACAGTACGGAGTATGGGAGGGAGGAGTGATCGACATCAACGCAGCAAGATCATCACTGCGGTCCAATCACCAATGGCTACGCACACCAATCATTTCCCTCGGGCTCGGAGTATTCAGTTGCACACGATGACCGAGCGAGCACGGGCGAGAAAATCCATGCTATCCGTGGGTCTATGAGAAGGTCCTCATTCTCGGATACCATGCTCTTGACTACGTAGAGCCTCAAGAAATAAAATCTACAACTCTTCTCCAACTTTCACGTTCACAGCATACCGCACTCCCATCATCCAGCACCCCCCTCTCTGCCCACCCACCACAATGTCCGACCCCCGTCCCCCCAACCCCACCCAACTCTCCACCGGCCTGCCGGGCCTCACCCACCACATAACCGGCCACCACTCCAACGGCACCGCAACAATCGCATCCACCCGCCCCGCAACCTGGACCACTCTCCTCAACAACTCCCTCGCCTTCAACGTCGTCTACACCACCTCCCAATTCCCCGTCTCCCTCACCTCCGACACCGACCTCCACACCCACGACCAGCTCCTCTCCTCCGGCAACCTCGGTCTCGTCAACCCCAACGGCACCGTCGCGCGCATTGTTGATTTCGCGCCCGGTTCGGAACCGCTGATGCATCGGACGCAGTCGCTGGATTATGGGATTGTGTTGGAGGGCGAGGTGGAGATGTGGTTGGATGATGGGACGAAGCAGGTTATGCGGAGGGGGGATGTTGCGGTGCAGAGGGGGACGAGTCATGGGTGGAGGAATACGAGTGAGACGGAGTGGTGTAGGATGTTTTTTGTGTTGCAGGATTGTCAGAAGGTGGAGGTTGGGGGAAAGAGTTTGGGGGAGGATGTTAGTAATGCGGGGGATGTGAAGGGATTGGAAAGTGTGAGTGGTGAGGGGGCGAGTAAGATTTGAGGAGAGGATAGGGAAAACGTGTTGAATTGATGATTTATGATTGATGAGTGTGTCATGGCATGAGTTGCTGTTGGACACTGGACTATATATACTCAACGCTCTATATAGTGAAGATATCTTCTGCGCAGTATATTCAATTAGGGCTGTGCATCCTGTGTCATTTTGATCAACGATTAGTGACTGTTGACCCATATTCAGGACGGGCGAAGCGCTAGGTCGCTTTGGTGTAGTGGTAGGGGATTGAAATTGGGATTGGAGAAGGATGGCCGCCTACAAAGGCGCTTCTTTCAGCTCTCAATCTTCGTTTCACTTCGTGATACCGACCTGAAATCTCAGATGAGCAGCTCACGCCCAGATTCCAGACAAAGGTTGTCACGGCTCGCCACCGATGTCGAGGGTGTGTGACCAGGGTATGACAATCTCTTGATTACTCTTGAAGCTTCGAATCATATTAATTAATCCGCTCCGGCTTTTGCCTGTCTCGATGCTTACGTCGAGATGTTAGTAAATCAGAAATGATCCACAACAGCCGTTCAAGTGCTATGTTCTCGAGCGCTCAATCTATGCTTGAGTCTGCAGTCTTTGCGTACGGAAAGCATTCATAACGTTTGTTCAGGGCACTCAATCTCAAGGCTCAGATCGTACAGTGGGGTAACAGGTTTATATGACGTGATTGAAAGCATTCTGGTTATATCAGTGGTAGATATATCTGGCGTTGCACACAAGGGACTGATGGCGTGCTATTAGGGCCTTTGGAAGCAAACGTCAGCGCCGGTTGGTGCTACACTCTGACTTGATCTTTATGGTAGGAGACCCCAAACATCCTCTATCCAAAACTCATCGAAGCAAGTCATATCCAAAGACTGTTGAAATCTTGCCAAACAAAAGCCTTGTTGACGGTTGCCTTATCGTTATCTTAGCGTGGTCACGTAACCACTCTACGCGCTATAATAACAGCTCGCGTCAACAAAATGCCTTCTTCTTACAACTTCATCCAGGCAAAATTCCACCGCACCGATTTTACGCCGGAAGTTCTTGGAATCATGTTTGTCTATAAGCGTGGTACGTATTGGATCCGTCCCTCCAAATATTCCCTGATTTGCAAGCGCCACTCCAGTTCATGCAATGTTCGGTTGAAAACTCGGTCTTTTATACCACCGTCCACTGACTCGAGACTTGGTAGACGGCCGCAAGGAGCGGGTACAATTCGACAAAATCACTGCACGGGTTTCTCGTCTTTGTTATGGCCTGGACGCGGAGCACGTTGACGCGGCAGCAATCACCCAGAAAGTCATTTCTGGTGTTTACCAGGGCGTCACGACAGTGGAGTTGGACAATCTGGTGAGTATGCCCATTGTATAACTTCTTAAGGCTTTTATAGCTTATCATTGCTCGCAGGCTGCAGAGACAGCTGCCTACATGACTGTTACCCATCCCGACTATGCTATTCTTGCTGCCCGCATTGCGGTCTCGAACCTTCACAAGCAAACAAAGAAACAATTCTCCTCTGTCATCGATGATCTCTACCACTACATTAATCCCAAAAACAATAAAGAAGCGCCTATGATCTCGCAAAAGACATACGAGACCGTCATGAAGCATGCCGAAGAATTAAACTCGGCAATTGTTTACGATCGAGACTTCAACTATCAATACTTTGGCTTTAAGACCCTCGAACGATCCTACCTTCTACGACTCAATGGCAAGGTTGCTGAGCGACCCCAACAAATGATTATGCGTGTAGCAGTTGGCATACATGATGATGACATCGAGAAAGTCATAGAGAGCTACAACCTCATGTCTCAGAAGTATTTCACTCATGCATCCCCAACATTATTCAATGCTGGCACACCACAACCGCAGCTGGCATCGTGCTTCCTTATTGACATGAAAGAGGACAGCATCGAGGGTATATACGACACACTAAAGACATGTGCCCTGATCTCGAAGACTGCGGGTGGTATCGGGCTGAATATCCACCGCATCCGTGCAGAAGGCTCTTACATTAGTGGCACCAATGGATCTTCCAACGGTATTGTTCCCATGCTTCGTGTCTTCAACAACACTGCAAGGTACGTCGACCAAGGAGGCAACAAGCGTCCAGGTGCCTTTGCTATCTACCTCGAACCATGGCACTCTGATGTCTTCGAGTTTTTGGACCTTCGAAAGAACCACGGGAAAGAGGAAATCCGTGCTCGTGACCTCTTCTTCGCTCTTTGGATCCCTGATCTGTTCATGAAACGTGTGGAAGCAAACGGAGAGTGGACTTTGATGTGTCCGAACGAAGCACCAGGTCTCGCTGACGTCTACGGCGATGAGTTTGATGCGCTCTACGAGAAGTAAATTTCTTCTACTACAAGAACGAATTATGTGTGCTAATGTAATGACGCAGGTACGAGAGAGAAGGCCGCGGGCGAAAAACCATCAAAGCCCAAAAGCTTTGGTACTCGATCCTCGAAGCTCAGACCGAGACTGGTAATCCTTTCATGCTCTACAAAGACGCCTGCAACCGCAAGAGCAACCAGAAGAACCTAGGTACGATTCGCAGCTCTAATTTGTGTACCGAGATCATCGAATACACCGCACCAGATGAGGTTGCGGTTTGTAACTTAGCCTCTCTCGCTCTACCTACCTACGTCGATATTGCACGAGGCGAGTACGACTTTGGCAAGCTACACAAGGTCACTCAGGTCGTCGTTCGCAATCTCAATAAGATCATCGAGATTAACCACTACCCTGTCGAGGAAGCTCGTCGCAGCAATATGAGGCATCGCCCTATTGGACTCGGCGTTCAAGGCCTTGCAGATGCTTTCCTCGCACTTCGTCTTCCCTTCGATTCTCCTGAAGCTAAGCAGTTAAACAAGCAAATCTTCGAGACGATCTACCATGCTGGCCTAACTGCTTCTTGTGAGTTGGCTAAAGAACTCGGCACTTATACCACCTACGAAGGGTCGCCAGTGTCTCAAGGCATATTGCAGTATGATATGTGGAATGTCACTCCAACGGATCTCTGGGACTGGGACGACCTCAAAGCCCAGATTGCCAAGTACGGAGTGCGAAACAGCTTGCTGGTTGCCCCTATGCCCACTGCCAGCACGTCTCAGATTCTCGGAAACAACGAGTGCTTCGAGCCTTACACTTCCAATATCTACTCGCGTCGTGTACTGGCTGGAGAATTCCAGGTGGTCAATCCTTGGTTGCTCAAGGACTTGGTTGATATGGGCCTATGGTCTGACAACATGAAGAACCGCATCATAGCCGACGGGGGCTCTATTCAGAATATCCCCAACATCCCCGCAGATATCAAGGCGCTGTACAAGACAGTATGGGAGATTTCTCAACGAAAGATTGTTGAGATGGCTGCTGATCGTGGAGCTTTTATCGATCAATCCCAATCACTGAACATCCATCTCAAAGATCCAACTATGGGCAAAATCACAAGTATGCATTTTGCAGGCTGGAAACTTGGTTTGAAAACTGGAATGTACTACCTTCGCACAATGGCCGCATCTGCGCCTATCCAGTTCACAGTGGACCAAGAACAACTCAAGGTGGTAGACACAAATGTAGCCCGGGCCAATGGCATCAAAAAGCGGACAGGTCCCTCCGCAGGCTACAACTCCAACTCACACTCCGCTGTACCACGACCCATGTATGTACGAAAGCCGTCAGAGCCAACCATGAGCCCGAATGGCATGCCCACTCCAAGCGCAACACCTCCGCCGCCAACAGAAGACAAATTGCCCGAACGAATAAAGAAGGGGGCCGCACCAGCTCCTGTTTTCCAAGCTGATTCTGATGAAGGCGACAGCCCTAAGGTTCTGGCTACTGACCCGGTTGACTTACTCTCGAAGCAGGAGTTGCCAGAGCCAATGGAGAATGAAGTGAAGCAGGAAGAAGACACTGAGGAGAGCGAGAATCGTGAGGGTGACATTTATGCCCAGAAGGTGTTGCAATGTAAGTCTTTGCCAATATGTCTTCCATTCCGAGAGACTTATATCATGATAGGCAGCATCGAAAATCGAGAAGAATGCATCATGTGCAGTGGATGAGTGCTTCCACCTGTACTCGCGATTGTTCGAGGAGACAATGCTGCCAATTTGGAAACCACTACCCCCTGCCTTTGCTTACCATAGACGAAGCTCCCCAGAGGAGAAGCCTTTTCTGCGTGCGGCATTGGGTTTGTTTCCTTGGATTTGGATGAACGTTGACGTCTTACAATATGTATAATACTGTTTTACTAGCATCAATGAACGCATACATCGATCTTTGTGCTACAATAATAGTGATTACAGATGTGGTTATTCAGAATCATCTTATGGACGGTATCTACTTACCTTACAAAGGACGCTGAAGCCGTCTGCTAAGGTATGTTGGGACGAATGAACGCTGGACGAATCACTTCCATGTGTCTTCAGGCTAAGGTTAGTTCTAGTTGCTACGAAATTCTGCCTCGCAGCATTCATATATGCGTAAGCCATGTCCAGGCCATCTTGCGGCGTCATTAGGTCGCCACACCAGCAGAAGTCTGTGTCCACGGGCCCATTTGAGCCGAGCAAACAACTGTACTCAGACGTTAACAACTTTTTTTTAGCTGTGTTCGACGAGCTCTCATCAGTATTCCGTCTGGACCGGGAGTTTGAGTGTTGGTACCACTTGATCCTCTTGTAAGATCATTTCCAAGGGTTTCCACCGGTCGACTTCGATAAATGGATGATGCTGCTCATCCTAAGGACGAGGAATATATTTATCTTTGAAACGATGAGCTTCGGTATGATTATGCTGCTTTTCACGCACAGAAACTCATTACTTACATGATCCGAGTCATTTGTCGGTATTGGGAATCGTTGCTTTTTTCTTACGAAGATATTCGCCTGCATTGATGGGCTTCCATTTCGGTGGCTGGTTTTCGCAGCAGCACCGAAGAGCTTCAATGACCGTGGCAGGGTCAGGAGCGCTAAAATAAGCAACACTGTATCTTTCGGGAACCGCTTCTATGCTGACACTGTTTCCATCGACAGTATCATTGCAATTTGGGCCCTGTAAGCCCTGTTCCTTCCAACGGGGAGGCTCTGAAACCCTATGAACGGTGTCTTTCCAGCGGCCATTACTCCACCGCATAAGCAAATATCCCACATTGACCACGACTGTCCCTGGTCTCGGATCGACGTGTATAAACCTCTCGCCTTCTTCAATCTTAGCACTTCCCTCACTACTCCTGGAGCTCGTATCTGCTATTTCGAGGCCTCCAACCGAGTCCTGAAAAAGAAGTGTTAGGGTACCAAAGTCAGAGTGCGCTGGGTTACGGATGAGTCCGCCAGAAGGCAGGGATATAGTAGGGTAGTGAATAAGGCTTAGATCGAAGAGGGAACGAGCGTGGTATTGGCCAAACGAGTCTTTGGAGGATAGATTCAGCGCGAGGGATAGGCACTGAAGGAGTTGATGTATGAGGTAAGCGCAGTCCTATTATTTCTTAGTCTCGCTGGACCTTTGAATACTTAAGTAATACTTGGGGGATGGGGGAGTTTGCACCTGAAAGAAGTCCTCCGTGAAGTGACGAAAGCCTGGTAAGAGGTCCTCCGTTGGCCAGCAATTATGTCGCTCATGGTCCTCTGGATTGCCACAATCGAAACTTTCTTTCATGCAGATACAGTCACGAATCTTCTCGTCTCCTACACCCGAGTATCCGTGGTTATATGAAGGGGAACATGGACGGATTGACGCCTTCTCGGACTCTGAAAGCGCGAAAAGACGTTGGCTCTACGAGTCACAGTGTAATCAGCATATACGGCTGCCAGAAGAGGTGCTACATCTACGCGCGATTCAACACACCCATTGAAAACACGCGTCTACCTTGTGCTGCTCAATACCGTGGTTGTGGAGCTGGATAAAGCCCACGGAGCTTAGGGCTTCATCAATTTCAGAAGCGATACGTAGGCGATCGCTAGCAGAGCCACAAATGAATGGTTTGAAATCAATTGAAGGGACAGTTGGAGGCATATGAGCAAGTATAAAGTTTATCGCTAACCGTAATGATAGTAATAAAGATGTATTGCGATGCTGTCCCAACAGTGAGGCGGCTTAAATCCTAAATCCGCCCCTACGTCACGGTTTCTTGAAAGAAGGATGTAAGTGTATAAAGTCAATCTTGTGTCCATCATGACCTATCTAATCCATAGCTCCTCTATTTCCAGTCTATCGCGCCTACCATACGCCATTTTGTGGCGTCATACAGTCGCTACAGCAGCAGGAATCTTGGTTCAGGCCCCCAGTTGAGCCGAGCAATCAACTGTAATGGCCTTGTCCTTCAAGGGCTGCATCCTTTCGCGCGGATTTACACTCAATGCCATTCCTGACATTGACTCTCATCTTCACTGCCTCTTTCTGGATGAACATGATGACCGGAAAATCATCAAAGTCGCACGCTCCGTTGGCTCCTCAATAAAGTCAAACGCCCACAGTAGTCTCGTTAAAACAAGACGCAACTCTACCCACGTAAGAGGTCTGCCTAGGCAACTGTGAAAGCCTACACTGAAAGATTTGCTGCCTGTAAGCAGAATCTTATGAGAGAGTGAATGGTGGGTATTACAATTCACGAGTCGCTTGTCCGCATGGTACGATAAGTGAGTGCAAATCCTGCCTCGATTCGAGGTTCGAAGGATGCCACTTGCCGCTGGCCGGCTGAGTATCAGCTGGACGCCACGATGGTGTGCAATGTGTTGGCTTTTGGATAGCCAATAATCGAATAATGTGCACACTACGAGCACAAAATATGGGCTATGTGTATCAGTCCTCCAGAGTATGCGAGACGCGATTCTGACCGTAATTATTTCGGAAAGTACTGTTTCACCTGGCTATATCCCTAGTGGACATCAGCCTACCGCAAAGTGGGTTCTGCTGCAAGACCCTTGGTCCATGGAACGCGAGGATTGCCTGCCTATTTCTCTTTGAAAACCCCAATGCTTCTCTTCTAACACTTCTGACGTGGTTCGCGAGATTTTGTCTGCCACACAACTTCTGCCTCTGGGGTGTCTTGCTTCTCTTCACTATCTTGACCCAGATTGCCACATATAAGCGCAGATGGAGACATGGATCTCGCAAACCAAGCATTGCGCGATGGAAAACAGAGCTCGATGGGTTTAGAGTACAGTAATTGCTCCTTACTGCATATACCATCCTTGACAAAACGATTAAAGACCAACCGATGACCATCTAAATCAACACGAATTCCTCAACAGGCAGCTCGGTCCACTCAGCTCGCCAAGGCCCATAGAGAGCTGGCCCAAGGAACGTATAATACCCTGTGCCACCTGTGCCTTGATCCGTACTATTGCGCACGACAAAAGTTATGTCCCCACCTTCAGGATACATTATCAAGTCTCCTCTCTGAACACCCTCTGCAACGAAGGCCCTTGCATAGTACATGGATGTCTGCATGGAATTGAAAACCCCACGGGCGAGTTTCTTTCGCGGGCACACGGAAGCTTGTGTATACTGCCCAGAGTCTACGAAGGCGTCAAAATCTTCGTCAAGGCCAAAATGTACGAAATCGTGAAACCGGTTCTGGGCGGTCGGATATGGCCCCTTATATTCGTCCCATCCTGCTCGGAGGGAAGCTGGATCGGGTCCCCATATATGATCGACTGTTCCAACCCAGCGTCCGGTGAGGGTGAGTTTTTGGAGCTGGCTTAAGTCTTGCCGCTTTGCAATATTTGCGTAAAGTGCACCTCTGTCGATCAAAGCTCGGGGCATCCGACGGCTAAAGTCTGTCACCCAACTAGGTAAGTCTGGATTCCTGCCCAGCCTGCTCTCACAAATCTGCAGGGACCCCAGCTCTTCCTCTTGATTGATCAAGTGCTTTACTAAGTCTTGATAGACCACGGAAAGAGACTTATTATAGTCGATTGGAAACTCGTTCTTGCTGTTACAGGCACAGCTCGATCTATGGGCGCTACTGTCTCTTACTATGCCAATATGGGCGTAGACCCGGTCGCGTGGGTCTGTCACCTCGTACAGAGCTCCGTCTAGAAGCACTCGGAACCACCACATCCCGCACTGAGTGTTTATGGAATGTATCGTATATCGCATATAATCCGGAGAGAAGCTAAGATTCGCGACTTTCGCATCCAATTCGTCAAAGAACCTGAACTGAACCACGTCATCTGACGGAGTCTGAAGCCCTCGCGCTTTGATGATACTGTTGAGAAGTCCTGTGAATTTGCTCCAGGGCTCCACAAAGCTTCCGCATCGGACATTCACCATTCTGGCCCCGAAGACCTCTTGACGTATCCAAGTTCTGCGGAACCAGGGACGTCGAAAGAGTTCTTGCAGAGCATGGTAGGACACTTGCAGTTGACGTAGACAGTCGGGACTATGAGTGGAATCCATGAGTTCTCTTTGGCATCGCTCCCAATCGAAGGTCTTGCGCAGGAATCGAAATGCCTGATAGGTCGAAGACGAATGCGGTCCTAGCCAGACTGTTACAGATTTGGCCTTCTTATAGATTCTCAGCATGTGTTGCACATGCTGCCCCTTTTCTGCATTGTTACACTGATTGATAGAAAGGAAATCAATCCAAAGGAAGTGGGGCTCATTAGGCAGTCGGAGATTGTATAAAGCAGAGGCCAGGTTCTCCGTAACTCCAACGCGGACATCTCCACAATGGAGGGGGGACGTGAAAACATGTTTGTCGCCCCAACAATAAGACAGAGCCGTATATTCGACCATCGCACCATACTTATGTACCCCCAGACCTTCTCCGAACTCCTTGGTGGATGTTATGTCAGCGGTCAACAACTCACACCTCAAAGGATCCCCAGACGATCCAGGTTCCAGGCGGATCAACCTCGTTTGCCATAGGTGAATAGGTTTGTAAAGTAGACGGGCTGCTTCATGCGGCTGCGTCACAGGCTGCGAGTCTGTGTGATGCGCTTCGGCATCCTGGTTGGTGATATCCTCTCCCAAAGAATTGGGTCCATCCTCCCTTAGCCATTCTCTTAACCAGCAATCACTACCGCAAGCCATTTCTGAGATCAGTTCCTAATCAAAAATAAGTATCTTTCGATAGGCTATAGCAGGCGCTATTTAAGTGCGCGTAAACCCTACCTAGACAGCAGAGGGTAGAAGCAGAACCAGCTGGTGGGGGTGAAGTCTTGGCTATCTCTTGTAAGCTACCTACCTATGAGAAGGCGCGCTAAAACCGGAGCTTGGTGGCGGGACTTTAGAGCCGTAGAATATCTAGTCATTCAGCGAGTAAACTAAACAATTAAGTAATTATTATGATATGTAAAGAGGTACGCTTGAGGGATCATCTGGCTGAGCTGTTGGTTTATTGAAAGAGTCGATTAGGGCCAGCGATGGAAACATTTGAGAAGCTCGGGCTTGGTGAGGAGAAATTGAAAATCCTCCGGGTTGTCGTCAATGTGGCTGAGCTCGCTGCGACCGTGTTCGATATCCATGTTAAGGATCAAAGATCAAGAAAGACCACAGAGCAAGGCAACTTTACTCCGGGCTGTTCGAGTAAATGCACATAGAATTTGGCCTTCTCCTATACTATGCATCAATCCAAATGCTGTTCGATCAATCTCCGTAAAGCACAGCGGCACAGAATGTGTATTCTTACTCTCACTCTTCTAGAATTCGATCAGCGTCGACCAGTACTCTAGCGATAGCATAACCACATCAACTGATAACATTATCATAATTTGCACACAACTTATCCAGAAAACGTTAGGAGTGATGTATTGATATCTGGTGACTCGCGTTGTGCGAGCATTTTTGTTAGTCCCGGACACCAAAAAGTGGTCACTACGTCAGACCCATGATCCGTACGGCGTAGCCTCATCGGTTCAACCGTGCCTGGGGGCGGGAATCTTAAGCTACCCATGCTCCTGCTGGATAACATAAGAGATCGACTGGGTAACATAAAGGATCGCTATTACCTAGCTGCAGTACGTTAATCCGGCTTATAACACACCAACATCTAGGCTTGCCACATGGAGTTCAAGGGCCGCTGCAGCTTCGAGTCTGAGATTCAGAGGCTACTATGGAAGATATCTGGCCCCATTCCTTTGCCAGTAATTAGGAGCAATCACCCACCATCCACTAAACAAGCGCCTTCAAATCTTGGGGCTCCTGTCTCCCAAGACGCTCCTCTGACTCCAGATTTACCTTTGTCCACAAGCATTTCAGGCACGTACTGAAGTCATGTCCTCGCCATTGATTCAGAGCAATGCCTACTACTATGTCAGCTCTGATTATTACGGGCCAAGCGTCCGCCTCGGTGAGGGTGACCCCAATTACCCCGACGCTCCCGGTATACTTTCTCTCACCCAAGAAGGCATTAGCTCGAAAAATTGGCAGATCTTTTATCAAGACTCTATATACCTTATCCGCAACTATAATTATGGAGCAAAGTACCAGCTCGGCATCGCAGAAGACTCTCCTACCCCGCCGGCGTTGCTGCCAGCCTCAGGGAACTTGACGCAGCAGTGGAATATGACGCTGTGGGATGATGGGACCTTTAGATTGGCGAATATGTGGCTAGGGAATGCGCAAATATTGGGTATCGGTGGTCAGGATAACATACCGTTTCCAGTGATGACCGCTGCTCAGAACGGGGGTCACTAGTCTTTTGCGATTAATCTAAGTAATTCCACGTCGAATTTGCCGGATGATATGTTGCAGTCAGTGTCATTGCAGGCAGTACGTTGGAAGTCACAATTTCGTGTGATTGCTACTGGTGGACGCTGACTAACTCTCACAGGCCCCTTCGTCAACTTCGTCTTCGCTTTCGACCTCAGCCAGCACAACAGTTGTTAGTACTCCAGCGGAGATAACGGTAGCTGCCACTACAATCACCGCAGGAAGCGTCTCGTCCAGCTCCAGCCCAGTGAGCTCACAGTCCACAACACCCAGGTCTTTATCAGGTGACGCCATCGCTGGCATTGCTGTGGCGATCGTTGCACCAACTCTCGTCGCATTCGGGCTCCTGTTTTTCTTATGGCGGAGAAGACGACGGCAGCGGCATGGCTTACCGGCAGATCAAGCGGCTCTCGGGCAACAACAAGAGGAAGATTGGTATCCTGCTACGCACGAGGCAGATACTCGGCATCCTGCAGTAGAGATGAGAGTTTCGAATGATAAGGAGATGATGCGGAGTTGTGCTGTTGAGATGCCCGGCTTGCCCATGGATGAGGAATGAATGTACGGGCTTTCGCTCGAGATGATGTTCCGTGTGCTATCATTTCTGTAGATTCTTCTCCCACCAGTCTATATATTCCCATTGCAAGCTTCTTCTGGGATAGGTGCGGATCGTCAGACAGTGTACGGTTTCGCCAAAGTGCGCGCCACTTTACTGGCTTCTTCTCTATCATCCTTGACGAGTGTAATCCATATGCAATGCTGGCGCTGTGGGACAGTAATATCGCATAGAAAACGGCGAAAGCCATTCTCCTGCATAATTTAAGGATGCCGAGCGACGATTTACAGGAGCCTTCCCTCTTTTTGAGGGGTAGGACACCATTTAGTTACTTTTTCTCTCCTCGACTACCTTCCATGAGAATGGTCATACAAAACTGACATCGGAACACCACACAATCCTGACAAGGCGGCATAGGGTAAGCGACATTCAGCTCTGGAATCTCAGTTGTGCGCAGCATCTAAGGCCTGTCCCTGGATTTTAGTAAATTAGGCCAGATGATGCCAGAAGGCCACGTTAAGACCGGAAATAATATTGAGACCACACCATCAGTTCGCAAAGCTGCAGCCTCACTTGATTGGGGGCCATGTTAAATATCGTTGTTTGCGGGAAATGGTGCCGCAACAAGGATCAATCGTTCCATTCTATAATTATAGAATACAGGCGAAGGTGGATAGGGGAAGCTCGCAGCTTGAACAGCGGACAACGGGCTAAACAGGAGGTGCGGAACAGCCTGCAGAGATGATGTGGGTGAGGAGTAGAGATGATTGAAGCCCCTAATAATGAATAAGAGAATTGCGTCGAGTTGAATTGCGTTCGAGGGGCACTGGAGGTTGAGAGACTAGAGACTAGATAATTACTCCGGGTAGTATTAGAAATCACGGAGATAATAAATCCTAAGTCCGCCTCTACGATCTACGTCACGATTTCTGCGAAAACAGATCTAAAGTCAACATTATAAAGTCAACATTATTTCCGAAATGGCTTATCCAATTCATTCCACGTTCCACAGCTGCACAAGACACACCAACAATGGCACCTCCTCAACTTCCCACCCGCAAACTCGGCCGCAATGGCCCTCAAGTCACAGCCCTCGGTTTCGGCGCCATGGGTCTCTCCGCCTTCTACGGGGGCCCTGAATCCGATGAAGAGCGTTTCAAAGTCCTCGACCGGGCCTACGAACTCGGTGAAGTGAATTGGGACAGTGCAGACGTGTACATGGATAATGAGGACCTGATTGGCAAATGGTTCAAGCGGACAGGGAAACGGGATGAGATCTTCCTGGCTACGAAATTTGCAAATTTGGTGGTGGATGGCCAGAGGATCGTGAGGAGTGATCCTGAGTATGTAAAGGAGGCGTGCGAAAAGAGTTTGAAGCGGTTGGGGATCAGTTGTATTGATCTGTATTATTGTCATCGAGTGGATGGTGTGACGCCCGTTGAGAAGACGGTGGAGGCTATGGCGGAGTTAAAAAAGTAATACACCCAACTCACCCGTCTCCTTCCCATACAATCTGATAACCAAACTAACGAATGTACTGCACAGGGAAGGGAAAATCAAATACCTAGGCCTCTCCGAAGTATCATCCACCACCCTCCGCCGTGCCTGCAAAATCCACCACATCGACGCCGTCCAAATCGAATACTCCCCCTTCACAACCGACATCGAATCCCCCTCCATCGGTCTCCTCCAAACATGCCGCGACCTCGGCGTCGCTGTAGTCGCCTACTCCCCCTTAGGCCGCGGCATGCTAACCGGCGCATACAAATCCCCCAATGATTTCGAAGAAGGCGATTTCCGAAAAATGTCGCCTCGTTTCTCGGAAGAAAATTTCCCCAAGAACCTCAAATTGACGGATGAGATTGGTGCGATTGCGAAGAAAAAGGGATGCACGGCTAGTCAGTTGACGTTGGCGTGGCTGATGGCTCAGGGAGAGGATATCATTCCGATTCCGGGGACGAAGAAGATTAAGTATTTGGAGGAGAATATGGGGGCTTTGGAGGTGAAGTTGACGAAGGAGGAGGAGCAGGAGATTAGGAAGGTGGTGGAGGGGGCGGAGGTGCATGGGACGAGATATCCCGAGGCGTTTATGAGCAGATTGTTTGCTGATACTCCGGAGTTGTAGGAGCCTTGGGTGTGCTGGAATGTATATATGTAATTCTTAAAGTGTAAATACTACATAGAATCACAAGTACTCTGTCTCCCACGTCCGAATCTCCGCCCGGTATCTTTCAACTTCGAGAACTTGTAATCGCTGCTGATACCAACTCTGGTGACTGACAATGGATGGATTGAGAGAACAAGCATCGCATTGATGCATGTAGCACTGAGCTTAGAAAGGAGACCAGGTTGACCTCCACTTATCATCGCAATATGAACCTATGAACGACTACGACGCATAGACTCCATACCACTGCAACTCCAGCAGAACCTCGCCAACTCCGAAGCTTATATACGTATACTTGGAATCAGCCCACCAATCATGATGATGATTTCGAGTTATCAGCACAAGAAAAACTCCCATTCGCGCTGCTGGCATCGGAGTGAATGGCTGTTCCGGATGCATACAAACCCAAACCGCACTGGAGAGACTGTAAGCCTCCTTGATCCACGACAAGGGTTCTGAAAACTTACAATAGCCGCCCCAATGCAGAAGATGGTTGCATTCAAGCCCGTCAGAAACATCTTCTTCTTACTTTCTCTATATCGTCCATAATTCAAGTAAAGCCAAAAGACGCCACTCAACCCGTATGTGAACCAACTCGCAAACAAAGCACTGATCAGCGATAACAGGTCGTTGAACACGGGAACAGCCTCGGCGATGATCCATGCTATAAACCATACAGCTGTAACGATGAGGACCCAGGTCCCGATACTGGTCAGGTTGTTCTGGCCCATACGTTCAGGAGCGTTGAAATAATCCCGGAAGATGCGAACGTAGATGTATTTGGCAGCGACGTGGCCGTTTATGACTCCAGCAATAACAATGGTAGGGATGGCGATACCGTATGCGATTTTCTGTAGCAGAGGGGATGTCGAGCCGAGGGCAGGACTGGAGACGCCAATGCCGGCGTAGCAATAGGTCACAATTGCAACTAGCAGGTACATGCTTATGTTGACACCTTGGAGTAGGAAGAGCGCTTTGGGGTATTCTTCTGGTTTTTTCAGCTCGGATATGAAGGAGAAGAAGGCGACGTGGCCTAGATGGCTTGTTAGTATTGGAAGAGTCTCCCCATTGCTGCAACATATATGGCTCGTTGCGTACCTGCATAAGCAAAGATGATATTTGTGACAGCCTCAAATGCTTCGTACAGGCTCGACTGCCTTGTCACATCGATCTTGCCAGCCCCTGGTTTCTCGATTCCGACACCAGCCATTGTGACGACCACGGCCGCAATGATGGACATGAAACTGACAATAGCCATATAGCTGACGTTCTTCAAAGTCCTCGGCAGCGTGCAGATCAAGCAGACGATGAAGCCTACGAAGCCGAATAGAATAGTGCAAGCTCCGTGGGTTGTCAGCACGTTCATCATGATGGAAAATGTGAGGATGTGGCTGCCCATCACAAAGATGAGGAACAAGATCTGGGCGCCACCGAGAAACTCGCGTCCTATAGGTCCGGCCAGTATCTCTCCTGCGTCTGCCATATTGTGGACGTGTGGATAGGCGAGCTTGAATTGGCCGATCACGAAGCCAGTGTAGGTTGCGAGGATACCGAGACCTAGGATAAGTATGATGCCGCTAGTAGGGAATGGGATCAGTGTGGGTCTCGGGCAATACTGCTGCTGGGCTTGGACTTACGGAACGAGACCGATTCTAGCCAGAGTGGATGGGAGCGAGAGAATGCCCAGGGAGATGGTTTCTGCAATCATGATCATGCCCGCCATCCTAGGTCGTTCTTCAGCTTCGTAATACGGTCATTCTCTCTAAAAAGCTACTCACCACCACATCATCGTCGCATACATGCCGTCATTGTCGCCAAATGGTAGTTTGCGGCTGGAGCCAGCACCGACCGAAGGACCTTTCTCGATTTCCTCGCCAAGCTTCTCGTCGCTCCCATACTTGGGCTCTTCTGTCTTTCCATCGACGACCCCGTCGTCGCCGTAGCCACTAGATCTGTAGCCATTGGGCGCCATTGCGATGATAGAGGGATCACGTGCAAGCTCTGGCAGCTTGGTGACGAGGTCGACGGAACCTCGCGGGAGATCCAGCTTTTATGGAATCTGAATGGAGCTGGAAGTAAATGCTAGAGCTTGTGGATGGCGACAGGAGATGGACGGGGGATGTAAGAAGAAAGAAGGTCGATTGTAAACAGAACAGAGCAAGGGCTTGAAATGCTCAGATTGCAGCTCAGTGTTGGACGAGTAGAGCAGATAGTGATGCAAGGATGCATTGGATCGGGTGTGTTGGGTAGTGAGGGGATTGGAACTGGATTGTCAGGCTGACAGAATGCCATGGTTGCTGGCATGTGATTTCGTCAGATCTTCAATGCATCTGCCAATTAGATTGAGTGGAATTGCTCGCTTCTTTGGTTGGATCAGATCGCCGGGTGAGGCTCTCTTGGAGGGGTCCATAGAAGAGAAAGTTGAAAGTTATTGGGAGCTGTCCAGTGCTTAACCGTTGGAAAGTAAGATATGGTTTCTTCAGCCATACTTGTCAACCTTCTGTTACAGGAGAGGGGGAAACACATAACCAACAAGGGACCTGTTGCTGATTAGTATAGTAGAAAGGTTACAGCGTTGTTGTACTCGTTGGTGTCGACAGAACTCGACGATGGACAGATATGAAACAAGTCTGGAGAAGGGACAATGACGTAGCGTACCTTAGTTCCCTATCCCTCAGCTAAGATAGCGCCCCGAACGCCCCCGAAACGCCCCCGAAACTCCCCCACAGCGCGGCGTCAAATGCTTGGCATAAGGCTTCTTATCTTAGTAGGTAACCCGCTGCTCCCCTAAGGTACCCACTAGGTTTACCTACCTACTGTGTCCAATACATGGGAGCCTTGATTAAATGGATCATCTCTTATCCCTCTGCTGCCTCGCCGAGTAATCAAGCAAACTGATTGTCAATGATCGGTTTCATTGAATATACATAGCGGAGTTTGAGTGTAAAGTCTATAAAGTTAACGCACTTCAAAAACAGACCCTAATATCTTATCCACACATCCCCACCTCTATTTTCGAGCGTAATGCCTTACTCTACCGGTTGGCGGGAGAGTCTGTTTTCATCACCGGTTTCTCGCCAGACCGAAACTTTGAATCGCTCTCCATCGTGTCCGCAGGTGCGTCTGTAGCCATGATCAGTAATTTCTCCAATAGCCTAGCTACAGCAGCCAGAAGAATGGGACCTCACCATGTCTTGAATACAGTTTCCTCTCATGCTCATCATACTCCCCCGCCTTACCTCTCTCCACGTCCTTCCTGCTCACATTGAGTTTGCTCTTCGCCAAGCCCATGCTAGCGAGAAATTGCACCGAGTCCTTCCATTCCCTCTCTTTCCGCTGCTTGTTCCATTTGAGCTCTTCCGCCATGAGATCGATGACTTGTGGGAGAGCCTCAAGCGCTGCTTGCGCGTTTAGAAACGCGAGCCTCGTCCGCCTAGCCAGTACATCCACCGCGGTTTGAGCGTATTCATGACGTACGGCGTAGCGAATTTCGCCGTCAACGAAGGGATACAGCGGCGAGATCTTGATTCCTCGCACTGGATATCTTTGCTCTGTTGGGGAAGACAACGCAGCTACGGTCCAGGCACGGTCTCCGTAAGATTCGCACAGATGCCTCGCAACGATGCTTTCCAGGCCAAAGTGCTGTATAAGGTTGATAAAAAGAGTCTTTGAGAAGCCGTGCGCACCAATGAGACGGACCTGATGCGTCTGGCAAGTACCGTCCAGAGGCGCACTATCATCTGCCATCTCCGTCCCGCTAACGCGTGGAACATCCAGCAAGGGCGAAGCTTTGATATCGTAGATCTTGAGGGCTTCATCCACGCTTTCCTCCGCCATTTGTCTATAAGTTGTCCATTTGCCCCCCGCACAAGTCAGAAGACCAGAGTCAGAAACAGTAATCAGATGATTTCGCACAAGTGATTCTGTGTTTTTCGATTTGGGATCTTTCACAAGAGGTCTTATACCCGACCATGCTGCAAGCACGTCGCCTCTCCTGACAGTGATGTCCGGGGCTAGATAGCCACGAATCTCAGAGAGAATCCAATTGATCTCTTCTTCGCCTGCAATTGGATTGTGGCTTATCTCCGTAGGAGCATCGGTAGTCCCAGCAATAGTATTGCCTTGCCACGGGAGGAAGAAGATGACTCTCCCGTCAGAGGTCGACGGATCAATCAGACCCATCTTTGAAGGACTGTAGTATCCAGGAAGGATGACATGAACGCCGGAGCTTGGAGCGACGATCTCGGTTACAGATTGATCATCCATCTTCCGAATGGAGTCCGTGAAAGGGCCTGTAGCGTTGATGATGCCTTTTGCTCTGATGGTAAATTCTTGGGCCTTCTTCCCGTCTCTTTCCTGGACCAAGTCCTTCACTCGAGCGCCATTGAGCTTCCCATTTGCATCCTTCTCTAGACCTGTGACCTCAAGATGGTTCACTACAGTAGCGCCGTAGAGTGCAGCGGTCATCGCCAAAGACACATTCATGCGGGAGTCGTTATGGGCGCCATCTGCTGGCTATCAGCATTTGTTCCCCGACGTGGCATCATTGTTTGTGTACCGTAATAGACCAGTGCTCCAAACAAGTTGTCCTTCCTCAACATGGGAAACGCGTCCATTGCCCGACTCTTTGTTAAGAAGTACGAGCTCTCGATGCCCTCAGATCCAGCCAGGAAGTCATAGAATTTGGTACCAGCCCAGAAGTAGGGTGCCTGCCACCATTTCTGGACAGGTATCATGATTGGTAGCCAACTTGAGAGGTGGGGAGCAGTATCAAGAAAATACTTCCGCTCCCGCAATGCCTCCTTCACAAGCTTGTACCTGCGTAGACTCAGCAGTGCCCTAATCTTTCAGGTATTGTCGTATCCATACTGGTTGTAGTCAAGCTGCCACACAGCTTTCTCCAGATATCTGACGCCACCATGTACCAGTTTCGTACTCTTACTACTAGTACCGCTTGCAAAATCGTCCCTTTCGACCATAGCAACCTTCAGGCCTCTCGTAGCCGCGTCAAGGGCAATCCCAGATCCGGTAGCTCCGCCGCCAATGACCAGTAAATCGTAGGGTTCCGCCTCATCTTCCGTCGGCTTCTCTTCCTCTTGGTTCCCAGCTCCAGTGAAGCTCCCCAGAAGCCCGTTCGTCCTGTTTAGTGCCTGCCTCACCCCAGCGCTCCTCTTTAGGTCCGCGATTTGTTCGTCCCTGCTCTTCACTAAAGGAAACCTCGGAGGGTCCAGCCGTCCCTCCTCTCCATATTTGGGCGGAGGAACGAGCGCTGGCTCAGAGCCCGGTATGTTACGAGGTCTGTAGGATACATAAAGTATTCCCCCTCCGACACCGACGGCAGCGGTAGTGTACAAGAGAGGACGGAGAAGGCGGCTTCGTGTAGCCATGCTAGGGAGCTAGACCTAGAGACGACTGTTGTTGAAATCTATGGTTGCGAAACTGGAGGAGTCGTCATCATTGCTCTTCGGTAATGTTGAGCCCGACATTTACGAATGTATCGGAGGTTGATACTAGGTAGTGATGAGAGTGGATAGACATGTATGCGATGACAAGGAAAACCCCAGCCGCTCCTTGTTCAGAATTCATGGTTGAATGACATGCCTCGGGTCGATTCTCCGAAAAGTCTACGGAATCTCCGAGGTGAGACCGAGAAGACACACATGATTGGAGCCATGACATGATATTTCTTAGAGTTCAATTGCACGCTACGATTAAAGAACAAGCAAATATGGAGGCTACATGGCATCCTCATCCATAGGGGCCCGAATACAGAACAATTTGCTCATGAGCTAGAATCTGCTTTCTGTGTTCTCACAGATGTGATTTAAACTGCCCAGTAGTGCCTGGGAAAGTACCCTGTTTATACAGTTTCCAAGCGTTTTCCACCTCCTGAAAAGCGTTATAGCCAAAAAGCCACGGTTGAAACACAGGATCAGCCCACCGGTTAGGGTAACCTTCGAACGGTTCATGCTGAGATAATTGACGATCGCGCTCTTGCTGGCGAGGTCCGTCTACCATGTGGAAGATATCTCTTAACGCGGTGCTGCCCTTAACAACACGCGTAGTGCGGTCTTTCCGTAGGCGCTCGTAAATTGCAAGGACGTCGCCGATCTGTTCTTTGTGCTCGATTCGCTCGAATAGGGCACCTAGGACTGCACCATCCTCTACTGCTTGAGCCGCCCCTTGGGCCCTAATTTTGATAAGTCAGATCTGCTGTGTCCTATCAGAAATGGGAGCAGAGCGTACAAGTAGGGTAGCGTCGCATGACAAGCATCGCCTAGCAATGCAAACTTTCCACTTGGATGACTCCAACTCTCCATCTCTTCACTGTTTAGTAACCGCCATTTCGTCGTCTCTTGCACCATTCCAAGTAAGGTCTTCAATTTGGGGTCCCAGCCATCGAAAAAATCTCTCATCTCTTGTAGATCAGCTTTGGCAGTATTCATCATCTCGGGTAGATTATCAGGGCATATCAGGACGATGTTGTAAAGACCGCCACCTTTGAGAAGATAACAAACGACGTGACCATGTGGACCCATCCAATAGTTAATAGCCGGTTTCTCGGCCAGGTCCCGAAGATCAGGATGTTTTTTCATGTCATCAGCTTTGATGACTATGCGGTACGCCAGGTCGCCAGTCAGATGCGGGGGATCTGGATGGCCAAGGAGCGATTCTCGACATACGGACTTGAGTCCATCAGCACCGAGGATCAGGTCCGCGTGAAAGTCTGGCTTGTCTCTTATATAGACTATGGCCCTGTCGAAATCTATGCCTCTGACGACGGATCCAAGTTGCATCTTGACACCTAATCGGTGCGCCTCGTCCACAAGTATCTTGTGGTAATCGGCCCGATGGATATGAAGGTAAGGGACACCGTAACGCTTTTCGGCATATGGAACCATGTTCAGCTTGTTGAGCACAGTCCCGTCGCGGTAGGAGCGTATGATAAAGTCGCTGGGTCGTACTGATACTGATTCAATCTTCTCGAGGAGGCCATACTTTTTCAGTATGAGGGCAGAATTGGGGGGTATCTGGATGCCTGCGCCAATCTGAATCACACTGTTAGCACCTAATATTGAGTGAATGTTCTATTACTGTACCTCTCCTAGCATTGGCGCCTGTTCGAGGATAGTGACCTTGTGCCCTGCATGAGCAATGCCAATGGCTGCTGCCAGGCCACCAAGGCCAGCTCCTATGATAGCGACGTGGAGATTGAACTCAGCCATAGCCTTTGGAGAGCGTCATGGTTGTAGGTGAGGGTATATGAACAGCTGAGAGTGCTGAAACTGGATACGAGGGTCATTGTTGCCGCTGTCAACCGACAGTAGTACCGTCACGGTGCGGAGGTCGAACGGTAGAGACGCAAGGCAATGATCTCGGCAGCAGAGCGCGGAGATCCGACTCAGCGCCCAATTAGCTTGCCATTATGTACCTGTGGAGCGACTAACTCAGGACAGCTATTTCATAGAACCAATTGGGTAGCAGAGGTAGCAATCTGAATAGCTTTGATGGATTGATCTCCTCGAGGAACGGGTGAGGTTTTAATTGCTGCAAGATGCAATGCCTTTTTCCGTGTGGAACAGCGGCCAGTAAATGTCATCAGCCAATCAGCAGTTAATGTGTAATGCCGAGCCACTAGAGGCTTGTCATATCAAGACAACCACCATCGTGATACTACCTTAGCTACCTACCCTAGTACTGAGTACTGAGTATAGGCACCTAGATGTTGCATTACCAGAAGACCACTGAGAAGCAGAGACTTTCTGGTAAGAATCGTCTTGTTTCAAGCAGCGTTTGATGCGCGTTCGAAGGTTGCTAAGTTCGCTCTAGAACGTCTCTACCCCTGTTGTATACAGAATGCCTTTCTGCGATACCCATCCGAATTAGTATAATATAGTATAATAATGGGCGTCTTGCAGTTTGAAGAATTCCCAAGTCGCATCCTCCGTGACTCTGTCGTGCTTTGCGTTGTTTCACAAGATCATTCCTCAGATGCGTCGAGTCCGCGTCCAGTCGCTTGTCCACCAGTATTTCCCGCATACACCAGGTCGGATACAACATCTATACTTCTCAACGACTACTAACATACACAATTCTATGTAACCATTGCCTTCTTATCGTGCAGAATACAATATTGTTTGTTTGCACAGCAGCACTTTGATCAATCAACATCATGATGGTCGAACGCTGGGCCTACCTATTGCTTGTTCGAGCGCTGGTCTTTGCTGAAGCAGCGAAATCTTTGCAGAAAGTGACCAATCAGACGGTAATTACTATTCAGAATGTACAAATCCCGGAATCTTCCATATCATTGAACCAGTCTTTGACGACCTCGAACTCATCGATCGACAATAGGATGGATTTTGTCTGTGACGCATTGATATATGGTGCCAGTCTCGATCTCAGGGACTGTCAGGAGGCCCTGAACTTTTTTCATAGCTCTGATGATGACCATGCTTGGGTGGACCGACGTGGAGGTCATGGAGGAACGGAGTTTCAACTTCCGTTCAGGATGATGGGTAGTAAGCTGGTCGACATCTTCTATGCGGTCCATTTGGCTGATATTAGGTACAGATGCCGCGAGTTGCTACCTGCAGCCAAAGCTAAAAATAAGCGGAGGAGTAGGCCATTCGAGCTTTAATGATATTCGCAGGGCAGGATCAGCTTTGATCTCGCAATGTATTACAAATGCTCGTCTGCCTACAGGAGGTATTGCAAGTAATATAGGTAAGATATTTATTATATTACTATGAAACCCTCCTCACAGGCCCTATCACTGTAGCTCTGGACTTGCCATCTGTTACTAACGTGTACTAGGCAGCGATGGGACAATGGATTTAATTCTGAGTGAATATGCGCCCAAAGCCAGGTGCCGCCAGGAAGGGACGATCCCACCTGATTTCACAACGTACTGTCAAGCCGTCATAGGGGCCATGTTGGCAACAAGACAAACACAGGTCTTTGGGCCTGCAAGCGATCCTGCTAGTGAAATAGTAACGCCTACATTCATCCAAGCTGGTGAGGAAGGGGATCCCGTATTTATGAGCTTCGGTTGCGCTGACACTGGAGTACTGCAGGCATAGGCCAATGCGTTTTAAGAGTTTACACGCCGGAGTCGTCAGACTCTATTTCTTGGTTTAGTTTGTGGGAGGAGACGACAGCGATCTATTCTTATTGTATAAGAAAGGGTCGAACAGGATATTCAAGCGGGCTGGGTGAGCTCTATGAAAGTCTCAGTATGGCTATTAGACTAACATTTCACGTATTTGAGGTGCCAACGGCAAGGTCCTCATAACTCTGGGTCCAGGGGAGCCTCAAACAAGTAACATGTCACAGCTAAGTACGGAGTGAATATGCCAGCAAAAGACCAATTGCGGCTTAAATCCGAAACACTAGCCTCATGTCCAGTATCGAGAAAGCATTTGTGGTTTGGGGCACCGTTAGCGCTATAGTTTGGTCCGGCATTCAACCATGGAACAATCACTAGGCGTTTCAGACCCAGTAACTCAACAACCAAGGATAGAGCGACGTCACGTCGCTTGAAGTAGACACTGATAATATCAAAGGGCTCGCAGACTAAGGAAAGGAATGGAGAAGAGCTTACACATAAGAGTACCTAGGCGACATCGAATTAGATCAGAATATTTTAACTACTAAGCTCATCATACGATCTGATTACCATCGACCCCAAAATATCTTACTCAGGGGTACAAGGTCTACCATAAGTGGGGCTCTTTGATGTTTATTATTAGTGAAGAGGGAGCGATACCAATAACCCCCAATTTTGTTATTGTGATGGGACGGCTGACGTCTGGGGAATTGCACAGTCGATACATTTTGGTAGTAAGGTGGGGTTGAACAGCCTACGCACGTATGAGACGAGTCGGAAGCCGATCCACTGGGCAAGCTGCTCGATGTCGACAGTCCCAGGCTAGGATTGGTTCAATATTCGAGCATGTCCGAGCATTGGTATCATCAGAAAGTGCACGTTGGGAATCCACCCCGTAAAATTACCTGGTAGCAACCCAACGTGTCACTCATCATCTAACGAGTAGTGAAGCGAAAGGTTTATGGACCCACAGGTATCCGGATTCAGCAGCATCTTGACTATGGAGTGAGATATTGAAACCAAGTCTCGTGTGAACGGAGCTTTTTCCATCATGTCATAGCGAAGTCTGGAAGATGATAATCCTTATACCCTCGAAACATAATAGATTTCTGCGTGTAGCAAATCTATATTATCGCGTAGCACCCCAGATCCGAAGTCGGACTGACATTGACGTCGTTCATTCGTGGCATGTCATATAAGATCAGTCGGTGCAACAATAGCGGTGCGCAAACCCTTATTTGTTGGGACGTCCGTAAAATTGGGAGGATCGCCAGCGTTTAGTGGGGACAGCCTTGTCACTACTCGTGGCTTTTGATAGTTGAATAGCGTAGTATTCCGCAACGCGCCGGGTGGAGACAACTTCCGTTACGGATGACGCATTGGCCTGCGGCTCGTCGCCGCTTTGTGTAGCCACAGAGTGAACACTTACATGATACTAGCTCTTGGTCGAATCTTACCTAGTCTCCCGAAACCATCGGACTTGTTGTGCTTCCTGATCTGCACACTTTACCGCTACAGGGCTGTACTCGTCAATCTGGTTTTCGATCGGGTTGTCGTGTTTACCCGAACACTCAGTCCCCGTTCACATGTTTCATTGATTCTCACTCCTGCACCAACACACTGCAACTCTTTTTCCCAGTTGAACGGCTCCTTTCTCACAGCATGCGACCAATTAAAGCCAAAGAAACGAAAGACAAGCGAGGAGACTCCGGTATTGCTCCCGGATCTGCTTCCGAATTGTCCAAGTCTTCTGGTAGGAGGAGGTGCGTTTCTAGCGCTTGTATTCCCTGTCGGAAGCGCAAATCTAAGGCACGTATCTCAGTGACTCTGTGTCCTCCAAAGAGTGACGTTGCACGGCATGTGGCTGACTGGTCTCTGAAGTGCGATGGCAAGCAACCCACCTGCTCCACATGCACCGCCGTATACGAAACGTCCTGTTTCTATGATTCCGGCAGTGATCATAGACGCAAATCTGCATTGAACAAGGACATAGCGACGCTGAAGGGAGAGAATGAGTCTCTCGTCACCATTATCAAGGCCATCAAGTCCTCTTCCGACGCTGACGTTGCCGATATCCTTCAGCGCATACGAGCTAATGAGAATCTTGAAGTGATTGCGGAAACGTGGCAATACAATGCGACTTTATCCGACATATCTGATATGTCCTTACGGGGAGAGCTATCCAATCAATTTATCGGTCGTGCTGCTTTCGAGACTGGAACGATCAGAGCTTACGGCCTCTCCTCGAACCTGGGCTTGGCTTCTGAGGAGGAGGCACGTCCAGTCCAGCTCAACCACTCGGAGGACTGGACACTTGTGACGAGAAACGAAAACTTCATCCAATCTTTGCTGAAATTGTACTTCCTCTGGATGCATCCAACCCATTACTTCTTCTCTGAAAGAATGTTTTTGGACGACTTAAGAAACAAACGAACCGGACATTGCAGCTCACTCTTAGTCAACGCTATACTAGCGACTGCATGTCATTACTCTGATAGACCTGAGGCAAGATCTGATCCTCATGATGACAGGACCGCCGGTGACCACTTCTTCACAGAAGCTGTACGGATACTAAATCAAGACGATACAGCGGATCTAACCACAGTTCAAGCCCTGGCACTCATGGGACTGCGGGAGGTTTCTGCTGGCCGTCCTAACAGTGGCTTTCGATACTCTGGGCGATGTATGAGAATGCTGGTCGAGCTTGGTTTGCATATCAACATCGGTCCTGACGAATTTGAGCTTGATGCAAGAGATTTGGAAGCTCGAAAAATCACTTTTTGGGCGTGCTATAACTATGACACGTAAGTCTCACATTCGTTCATCACCTGTCGTATTTCTGACCAGACCTAAGGACCTGGTCGATCTGTATTGGGAGGATCGCTCAGCTTCCTCGAGCGGCTGTTACAGTGAACAAGCCCACTGTTGAAGAGTATCACAATGAGTGTGACTTAGGTCTGCTACAACAATACAGCGCTCTTGCAGACATAGTGAACGACATCATCTTCGACTTCTACGCTCCACGCGAATTTATCACGGGTGCGAAGGTGCTTGGGTTTAATGGAAGGTATAAACAATGGTTCACTAATCTACCGGAAGAGTTACAGATACGAGCTGACACTACACCTCACGTTCTAATGCTACAGTAAGTATAGTGTTTTTCCATATATTCGAACAATTTCCTCCCCTTAGTAATTTGCTCATAATGTGATATTAGCTAATTTTGGTAGTATGTATTATCATACAGTAGTGCTCCACCTTTTCCGGCCCTTTCTAAAGTTGAACATTACGGACTCCAATCTATCTCCTCGAGAGATCTGTATGAAGTGTGCAGACAGCGCTTCCCAACTTGTGGCAATCTATCGCGCAGCATACGGACTACGTCGAATCCCCGTTCTTTTAACGCATGTCATTCTCACTTCGAGTATCATCCATCTTATGAACCTTCCCAATACCTCTGCTGCTATGCATTTGGCACAAGGTATTACGAGCCTCCGGGAAGCGACTTCCAATCACAGGTTTTCATTTCGAGCGTTCGAAATCATCAAGGCACTACCAAAGCGGTGGAACATAGAACTGCCAATAATGGTGGAGGAAGCTCTAGCAGAGCCTCCAGCCGAAGACCAGATAGCTTCGCCGCCAGAGGACCCGCAATATGAATTTCAGACCACGGATTCGGCTCAGGACAACACCTACCTTGAAAGTGGGACTTACGGCCATCTTCCTATGCCTTCACTGGCCAGTCCTTTATCTTACGCTCCTTCGGGGAATGTCTACTGGTCACCTTTCATCGATGGAAGTATCCCACTCCAGAGTCATATAGCAGCCAGCCAAATGGACAATTCGGCCGAGTTTCATCAACCGTTTGACCAATGGCAGCATTTAGACCAATACGGGTTCCAAGTTGTGCCTGATGATCGTCAAATCCCACAAGGGGTCTCTGTTATGGGCCACTGGTCGTAAGAGTGAAACGGAGGCGCGGAGAACAAGGTCTTACCCACCTACGACCAAAAGCGGCCGCGCAGGATGACCCGTTCCTTCAAGCCTACCTGCATGGACGAGATTCTCCACCTGCGCGCTTCAATAAACAGTGTAAACTCCCTCAAAAGACACCTGTGCTGAAACGCAGTGGCTCAGACAGGGGAGCATTATCTCTTATTACCATTACTAGCTGATGTTGGTCATCGAATCTCCTTATGGGATTGAATTGGCCAATACGGAATCATGACGAGGTCGCTATGGAATGTTGAGCTGGAGCTTATTTGAAGAGTAATATTCATCTGTATGTGCCACAGCTACAATACTGGTCCAAGCATACATCCGTAGATTTCCAAATCAAATAGCTTCATCATACATATTTGCTTATGGGAACAAAAGACCATGTAGTAGATGTGCGCTATCCTCAATCATGAAATGGAAGAAACAGACAAAGCTCGTTTTATTTCCCCTCCCATGGCTTATTTTATGAGAAAAATTGTAGAGGATTTTAATTCTATCGATTTCAACCGCCCGATAAAGGCTAATTCAGTCCCAATGACGATGAGTGAAGAGCCTATTCCGCTCTTTAATTGCAAGTATGCGGCAGGGAAAGTATGTAGACGACGATGAATTTGCCTTTCCCAATACAAACAATACACATTGTTTGACCTCGACGTCAGTGAGCCCAAGAGAGTGGTAGGGGAGCTTGCGGGGTAGAGGTTGCCGTTAGGGCTGAGTGCGCCCCCGCTACAACCGCCTTAGAACGGCGAAAGCAACACCACCTGCAATGACTCGCGTAGACCCAGGCGTAGGGCTGCTAAGTATAAGCTTCATTGTCACAGGGTCCATCATAAGCAACAAACACCAATCGCACCCCGACTCATCCTCGTATCACAGTACTAATGTATGCCAACATGGGGTTCTTACCGCCTTTCGGGTCGACCAGCAAGCCGCCTCACCCCACTGCCCCAACTGCCAGTCACCCCCCGCATATCAAAGTAGTAAGATTACACTACACCGGTATCCCCCGCTACTCAAGCCCCCCCATTTACGTATTCCCTCGGTCTACCCGGCCAAGTATGGTACGCCCAATTGCAAAGTCGCACACCCGAACAACTTTCCCTCTTCCAGTCTGGCCATTCCACCACTCGGATAATTGTTGCGACTATGACACTATTGGGGCACTATGCGAAAACACTTCACTCAGCATACCCGCCTACACCTCTTCCTTCAGCCTACATTCACCTTCTTCGCTACCTCGCCTCCCCCGTATGTACAACGTCCTACCCTCTGGGCATGGAGATGGAGAACCCTTGTCGCGAGTTAGGAGCAGGGAATATGACCGAGGAACGCTGCATCTCTCCCGACAACTCATGAGAAATAGTGGCGAAGAAATACCGCAGTCAAGATGGCGAGTCCGGAGGTGCTCATGATGCAGGATCGAGGCCCGATGGTGCTGGTCGTCGTCATAGTCATGCTCTGCGTGTCCACGGTCTTCGTGGCCCTACGACTCGTCTCGCGCATAGGCATAGTGAGAAGGGTCAGCAACGACGATTATGCAATCATTCTGGCATGGGTGAGCCATTTTGGATACTCGAGAGAAATTAGGCAGGATTAACGGCTAATTGGTGGCAGCTCATTGCATTCGGCTTCTCCTTCTCCATTTGCTATGGGACAAGTGTTGGATTGGGCCGGCACGAAGCCAACGTCGAACTGCAAGACCACATGCCTCTCAAGAAAGCCGAATATGCCTTCTCAGTCCTATACGTACGTGACTCGAGATCCTCGAACCATTCATAAACGTGGACTAACGGAGTATTAGAATCCAGCGTTAATGGCGACAAAGACTTCGATCTGCCTCTTCTACCTTACACTCGCAAAAAATCACCCAGTATTTAGATGGACAACCATAGCTACGCTCGTGGTGGTCAATGTGGCTGGCGCTGCCTTGACGTTCCTGGCTATTTTCCAATGCAGACCTGTGGGAGCTGCATTCGACGATCCCATACTTCCATCTGCTAAGTGCATTGATATTGTTACCCTGTACCTCTCCTCGGCGCCGGTAAACATAATCACCGATCTGGCACTGTTGTTCCTTCCCATGCCTATCTTGACAAGCATGAGGTTGCCACGGAACGAAAAGTTCATTCTGATTATTACGTTCAGCTTCGGTGGTTTCGTCGCTGTGGTGGACGTGGTGCGGATTGCATACTTGGAATCTGCAGCTTTGGCGCGTCTCCAAAATACCTCGGGATCAGCAGCTTCCAGTGCAGCGAATGATTATTCGTGGATCGCGTCCTTGTCATTCATGTGGTCTGCGGTGGAGGTAGATGTCGGGATGATCTGCGCATGCGTACCTGGGGTGAAGCCTCTGGTAGCGAAAGTGTTTCCAAGGTTGCTCGATGCGGCTAAAAATGCTGGAGATTTGACTGGGAATCCATTCTATGGACCTGGAGACGCTCAATGGGCGAATCTGGCTCCAAGAACGTATACCTCGTCGACGTCTGCGCCTCCGCCGCCTCGAACTCCCACCAACACGGCGCACGCAGGCTTTAACCCTGATGATACAATGGGCATACCGGACTTTCTAACCACACCCGATACAACAGCTGCCATGTTGCAAGAAGCGCAAACAGCAAGGACGGCAACTAGAGTTACGAGAACCCGATCGCCAAGTTTGACGGTGTTCGACTTTGTCAACGTTAAGAACCCCAAGAGCATGGTGAAAATGACGAACAAAGAATCTATATGTCCTCTTATCTTGGTTACTATACTATTCTTCTTGTGGGGCTTTGCTTATGGCCTTTTGAGTATACTCAATCAGCAATTCCAGATTGTGGTTGGGATCAATAATGCTCAAGCAATTGGATTGCATTCGGCCTACTATGGTGCTTACTTCTTCGCGCCTTTGACTTTCGGCAGACTTATATTCAAGAAATGGGGTTTCAAGGCTATGTTCATGACTGGTCTATGTATCTACGGCATTGGGACCCTCGTCTTCTGGCCAGCAGCTGTCTTGGCATCCTTCCCTGCTTTCCTCATCTCCAACTTCATTGTCGGTCTTGGAATTGCAACACTTGAGACGGCAGGCAATCCATTCATCTCGCTTTGTGGGCCGCCAGAGTACGCCGAAGTGCGACTGAATCTCTCGCAAGGTGTGCAGGCGATCGGCAGTGTCGTATCTCCAATCCTAGCTCAGAAGGTCCTCTTCAAAAATGTCCAAGACGCCCCATCCTTGATCGATATCCAATGGACCTATCTCGGCATTGCCCTTTTCGATGTAATCCTAGCCGTAATATTCTTCTACCTGCCCATACCCGAAGCTTCCGATGATGACCTCGAAATGATAGCAGAACGGCGCTTTAGTGTCTATCACCGAAAAGTCCTAGGTATACCCGTCATCTACATGACGCTGATCTCTGGAGTCTTCTCTCAATGGTGTTACGTCGGGGGGCAAGAAGCAGTCTCGGGCGTATATCAGCAGTATGTGGCAACGGTCCGACCAAATTCTGATATCGGGCCTTTCAATTACCAAGCAGTGGGTCATACTGTCTTTGCAGTGGGACGCTTCCTGACAGCTGGACTGGGTCTGCTCGTCAGGCCTCGCCGCATACTTCTCATCCTCTACATAGGCGTTATCGTAATATCCGCCCTCGCAATGGACCTCGATGGCTACAAAGGCGTTGCGATGATAGTGCTAATCCTATTCTTTGAATCTGGTATTTTCTCGCTCATTTTCGCAATGTCCCTACATGGCTTGGGCGTTCATACGAAAACAGCTGCTGTGTTCCTTACAGCAGCTACCTCAGGCGGAGCGGTTGTCCCTGGTATCATGAGCCCAGTCACAAATGCCTATGGTGTTCGTTACGCCTTCTGCGTCGTCGTGGCTGTTTTCTCCTTTGGCGCCATCATGCCCATCTACCTCTCTCTCAGCCAGGCAGCAAAGAATCAAGTTGATCCTGTACGCACCAAGCGCAATTCAATCTTGTTAGGGGAGAAGAGACCATGCACCCCCAATCGAGCAGCTAGAGTCTTTGGCGCTGTGGTTCGAAGAGGGAAGAAAACGTCCAGTTTGTCTACGGAGTCGGACATGGCTACTATCGAACATGTTGAGGGGAGGGGGAGTCAGGAACGGCCTTCTGGGTGATGCTCGAGAAGAAAATTCTTGGTATCTGATTAATGTGTAGCGTTCAAGCGTGGCGTTGGGGGCTGGGTAATACCCATTAGCATGGAATGGCCTAGACTTGGACTTGGGCTTAGGCATGGCTTGCGGGGCTTCTGCATAATCGCATGGTGTCTACATTAACGGCGCAGATTATTGCCTAGTAGATGATGTTTATGATAGAAGAACAACTTCAATATCCAATATACCCTAGAACTTCTCTGTCGCCGATACCTTATGTTGGCGGAGTTTGAGGAGATGCGACGGACAGATGATCGGTTATTATCGGTTGGCGCGGCGGATGAACGGTTGAAGTTTGCTTGCATAAAGCGGCAGGGCGCTTCTCCGCATTCGACTAGTGCAGATCTAGTATCACCCCTACGGGCCTATCAGCGTGACGTACTAAAGTAGTTGTAGCAAATTTGTAATCACACCCCCACCCCCACCAGTCTTCCGATCTGTCTTCCGACCCTCGCTCCCAACACGCTCCCACCTCTTCCGCCGCTCTTTCCTTCTTACATCCGCAACTCACAACTACGTCTTGCGCCAACTTGGTCACATTTGCACCAGCATCCTCGACAACAGACTAGCAATGTCTGGCCACAACGGCGGCCGCAAAGTACCCAATGTCTCTCAATATCTAGCCAATCTGAATACTATCCCCTCCGCGCATGACGTGGCGACACAGGATGAGAGTTTCGACATTGATGAGCAGCTCGCTCAGTTCACCAACGTCGAGTTCCTAGACTTCGATACAGGAGGAGAATTCTTGGAGCACCAAATACCTGATTTCAACTCTGACCACGGGGCGCGCTCGAGGAGGCAATCTGCAGAACATAGCACTGTGGATGCAAAGGGCTTGGATTTCGTCAACAGTACGTCACTCCATTACACAGATATCAATTCAGACTGCAGGTATTCTGGGCAGTTTTGGCATGTAGCAGAGGCGATTGCTGATCTAGGCATTGACGACTCATTGCTGAAATTTGCTCACTAGATTCCTTCAATTTCGACATGAATGCCTTCCATCTCGACCCAACTTCAACCATTGCGCCACCAATCCAGACCCCTTACATTACTACCGGCGCATCTCGTACCAACCCGGCCTCGCTCTACACTTCACCAACCTCCAAAACCTCTCCCACGGCCTTCAAACCTGCTCCGTATCCAGGCCAAAAGCACCCTCGGTCCCCTTCCTCAGCGGCAAGTCCCGCAGATACGCAGTCCCAGGAACCTGAGACGGCTGCCTCCCGCCTCGCCGCGGAAGAAGATAAACGCCGAAGGAACACGGCCGCCTCAGCACGCTTCCGTGTGAAGAAGAAGCAAAGAGAACAAGCGCTTGAACAAACGGCGAAGGAACTCGAAACCAAAGTCGGAGGACTAGAGCAGAGGATTTCGCAATTGGAAACGGAGAATGAGTGGCTGCGAGGACTAGTGGTTGATAAGAACGGTGGAAAGAAGGAAGACTTGAAGATCGAGTGGAAGAGTATTGGAGCGACCAAGGGCGAGTCTGACGAGAGGAAAGGCGGTGAAGGCAAAACCGGTGTGGGGACCGAAGAGGAAACAAAGTCTTGATTTCGATATTGCGTGCAGCGGGAGAGTCTTGAAATTTTCTCTCATCACTACGTTATATAACGGCAGGAAAGCACGCGCTGATTTTTTGCATTGACCCATATTTGGCTGAGATATGATGATGATGTTGCCCTTTTCTACCAAATATTTAGGCCAACATGTCTCATATAGCTACATAGGCCCGTCTTCATACTCTTGTCTGGCCTTCAGTTTCAGAATTCGATTCCTTGACATCTCAATTCTACGGGATTCGTTCCAGATCTCGTGCGATCTGATTTGTCCCGAAAGGCCAATCTTACATGCTTGCTGACTATCCATCAACGGCTGACACCGCTCATCCGGCCACTGTTTCTTTTTAAGCCGAGGATCAAGTTTTTTTTTTATTACTACGAGTGCTGACATCACCCCGGTTCCGCCTGGAGAGCCCCCTTCTCCCAGCAACTGAACGGGGTTATAGTAGCGCGATGATTCCCGCACTTTAGTTAAAGTCTTAGGCAGTCGGTCTTAACTTAAGGTAGTGGACCGTGATTTGATTTCAGGGACCGGAAATAACTCACGGGATTTTGGAATTGGATGCGAGAATTAATTTAGTTGAATTTCATGTTACTTTACATTTATTTTAGTCGTATACAAGAAGTGAGGCCGGAGGAAGAGGCCTTGTGTACGATGTTGTACGATGCGAAATGCATGGTTATGCAGTGCGATGCAATGCGATTAATACAGTGACCTTATCCCATGAGTAATACATAATCCAATGCCCTACAATGCATGCCACGCATCAATCCAGCTAGTAAGCCTCCCATGAGTAGTAATCCAAAGACTCTTTTCGTATCGAACATGCATTTCCAGTAGCCCAGTACCTGTCATCCGGTTCCCATTTTCCCAATCCCAATCCCAAACAATAATAATTAGTCTCATAGTATACTGTATGTACAGCCTGCAAGGGCAATCGGAAGATGATACAGCTTCACCGTTCCCGTATGTACAGCCCCCTGGGGGCATGTCAAGTGATCAAAAATCAGGGCTCAGCCCCGCGGAACTCGCCGATGACTCATCCTCTGTCTCCTTTTCCGAAGGCGGAGGCGTAGGAAGAATGGGCTTCACGACCAAAGGAACCTTTATGTCTATGGGCGACGTCACCTCTAGGGGAGCATAGGCGACTTGAATCCCGTTTAGGAGCTGAAGGGCTGCGCTGGCGTTGAAGGAAGTGATGAATGCTTCGTCGAGAGGGCGGAATTTCTCTTCGGCGTAGCGGCGGTACTCGGTTATTATTGCGGCGTTGCTCCAGCCGTGCAGTTTGCGGTAGCAGGCTACCATGCAGCCTGTTCGGTGCTGTTTGATCATGTTAGCTATCTGACTGCTGTTGGTTGAGGGGGTTTGGGTTGTTGGTTGCCATACCTTTCCCTTGTTGCAATGAACGAGCAATGGATAATTCGATTTGTCGAGCATCACGCGGAGAACTTGGAGGATTATTCGGATTGGAATTACGGATTCGGCGTTTTTGTGGGCTGGGACCTCGATACGTAAATGCTGGATCTTGTCTTCGGCGATGAATTTGTCGTATTCAGGAGTTTCGTTTTTCGTATCGACCAAAGTGCTATTGACCAATTAGCTACTGCTTACCTTCAGGTGCGACTCTGACCGTCAGCTTACAGGATTGTTTTCAGCCTTAGTGATCTCAGATGCTCCAGGTTCGCCGCATAAGGGAAACTGCTACGGTAGAAGCCTGGCATCACTTCTCCAAAGTTCTTCACGGCTCCGCCATCGTTGGGTGATGGTGGGCCACTGTCATCGGCAGTACTGAGACCATTTATAATCCTGGATTGACTTGGATGTCGTGAGGCGATCAAGTGGCCGTGTTGGGCTATGATCTTCTGCTGAGCTTCGGGGTCCATGTTTGGCGGTGGTGTTGGTGGCGAAGGCGGATCGATGGAGAATCCGAGCGTAGATATACAGTCTGATTGGAACGGTGTGAGGGATATTGGAAGCAATGGGCGTGAGGGATATCGAGAGTCCCTATGTGGAAGGTGGACGGCCGGCGTTCAAGCGTTCAAGGGCATCTTGAAGAGCGTTGCATGGTACAAAGCAATGAGTGCTGTATATCCATAGCGGTGTCGAGGTTTCAGTGACGTTACTTGTATGACCGTCCACCGGAGATGTTTCTTGTGTCAAGCAGTCGATGTTATGTTAGTTGGTAGTTGGTAGTTGGTATGAGGTGAAGAAGCATGTGAGAAGAGGGGCGCAGAGGTGAAGAAAGATGGGCGTAATGAGTGGGATGGCATCGGATTAATTTCCTAGGTCGAGATCGGGGTTCCGCGGGGCTAGGTAGCTTGGGAGGACCTTGGAAGGGCCATTGAGTCACCTTAAGTTAAGGCGTGGGGAGGCTTGGAAGAGTTCGCCCGGGGCTCGGTTAATGCGGCTCTTGGCGGACTCACCCGGCACACTGGAGGCCCTTTTCTCTCTTAGAGATTCCTAATTCGCAGACAATCCCACCCAAGAGTGAGGGATCTGTTTTTATTGTGCGGATACTCATATATGGTCTGTCACTCGCTATGTCTAGATTATGAATAGTGTCTCGAATCAAAGTGTCTAAGGCAGTTCTGATCAGATAAGTGCCCGGCGAGACGTCAGGGGACAAAGACAAAGACCCTGATCGTCAGGAGGATTAGATATGCTCGGGGTCGGAAGGGGGGGTGGAAGGCGCTTTGTGAGAGCGTACCAGCTTCTTTACTCGCAGAAAGGATGCCCAATAATGCCGCGCTCAACGCAAAATGACGCGCTGTGGACATATACCTTACCAAGTGATTTACTGCGTCTCTCGGCTGCGGTATGACCTCACAATCTCGCGTAGATTCGGGACCGTACAGTACCTAAGCCATTTGGGCCTGAGCACGAGACCTCGGAATTACTCCACTCTGCCTTCATAAGGCTTTGGCTTTTCTGAAGCCTCACCGAAGCCGAACATTCGTATCGAGTTATTCCAAGCCGCCTCACATACTGCAATCGTTGATATTCCCTTGACTCTGGCAATGACATGGGCTACATGGCAAATGGTGGCTGACTCATTACGGCCTTTAACCATGGAATTCTTATTCCACTTTTCCTTCTTGACTGAATTGGGCAATTGGGGGGCACCCTCTCTGTATTTGGCTGAAGCATGTGAAGCTCGCATCTCGCACTAGATCAACTCAATCAGCAATTTCGACAAATGACAAAGCCGGCTTTGGTCACCAAATTTAATGCTGGGAATTGCTCGGAAGAGAAGGTGTAAAGGCGTGCGTACCCATGGTCCATCAGTCTCGATCTGCAAATGCTCTAGAGGAATCTGTTTCACCACTTCAAGATTCTCTTCTGTCTTCATGCTGCATCCATTGACCCCTATATCCAGCCCCAAAGCCACCAACCTCTCCATCTCTTCCACAGTCCCAGTAAAACTATGCACTAAGCCTCTCTTGGGAAGTTGAGACAAGTTGGCTGATAATGATCTCTCAAAATCCTCCCCAGCTGCGCGAGAATGTAGGAAGAGAGGTAATTGCACCTTGACTGCAATTTCCAGCTGTGCCTCAAAATATTTTAGCTGCTGCTCTTTTCCCGTAAGCATCAGCCTGTCGTAGTCGAGTCCGATCTCTCCAAAAGCAGTTGCAACTCCCCTTCGCTTTGCATCGGTGGCCAAAGCTTCCACTTCTTGTAGTAGCTGTGACGGTCCCCCAGAGTGAGAATCAAACGTCTTGGCCGAGCATGGATGGACGCCCACGGTAGCATAACATCTTCCTGGATATTTCTCTGCCAGGGCAATTGCCTTCTTAGATTCTTCAAGATCTGAGCCTGTTACCATGAATTTGATACAGCCAACTTCTGTTGCTCTCTGCAAAACATATTCTGTGTCATCCTCGTGGGCTTTCTTGCCATAATACTCTCCACGAAAAGTAGGATCCGTTAGGTTGATGCCGACCTATTCGAAACAGGTTACTTTAAAGGGGCTCATAACTTTCGCACGTGACAGACTTTACATCCACATATTTATATTTGGGCAGTGTCATTTCCTGCTTAACTGTTGAATAGAATCTCTTCGACGCCTCTATAGTGACTAGTCGCGAGAAAGATATTCGACTCGGATTGATTGAGAATCTTACAATTCTAAGCATATGGCTAATCCTCTGGAGCATGGAAGATACTTGCACGTAGGCTAACCGGAATAAAACGAATATTAAAAGGGTTGATTAAATTACCAGTACATGTGAGAGGTGCGTAAATTTCAGTCCATCTCCTCAAGCATGCGTAATTTCCATCACCACAATTCACATTCCATTTCTCGCTAACTTCAGGGCGCAAGCACAACACCGATTTACAATTGCAACAGCTATGCCAAAGTCATCGCTACTACATTAGGTGGTAGATTACTTGTCAGAACATTCCTCAGCGATGCCGAACTCATTTCACTCATACTCACCTCATTCCTGCTCCTTCTCGAGTGAACAGTGGTCAGTCATTCCAGTTCCCTCATAGCTGCTGTTCAAAACCCTTCCATCTGTACAGAGAACCTGATGGCCACAAGAACTTCGATGGTATAAGCGTAGGATTCTTGGCTGACCATTCCTTCTTCTTCAAGAGCCTATCCAAGGTGTCAATTTTGCAGCACAATGTGAATGGGCTAACTACCCAAGCAAGAAACGAGCTCATGTGGGGTTTCTTTGGTATAGGCTATGGCTGGAAACAAGGATTTGTCATATGACCTGATGGCCAAATACCATCAATCTAGATATTTTTCTTGGGAACAGTGAACCAGTCATTGTCCCGTCGTCTCGTCTTCGAACGGCTTCGTTACTTTGCCATGTTATCTAAGTTGCAATGCTATGCTGCCCGCGAAGCATTCAATCTGCTACACCATGAGGGCAGAGGAAACGTATCAAGCGAGACGATAGATGCCACTGTGAAATAGTAGTGATTGATAGAGCAACGTGCAGAGACTCACAGCTGCGTGTAAGTCATTGGCTGCTTGGGAGAAGAAGTAAGTGTTGCTTTCTATATAACGGCTTTAGATTACGTCTTCTGGGAGGCCGGCGGCTGCCCTTGCATATCTGGATCTGCGTACCTGATATACTAAGCCCCCTTGCATAACCCCTCTCCAGGATCTCATCATCTTGATCACCGAAAAGAAATACTTCATCATGAACCCATCATTTGCGTGGATCATTATTGTGCATCGATTTCAGCGGGAGGGACAACATGTTGGTAGGAGACTTTGGGAAGCTCACGCCAGCGATTCTTTTGGTATGTTACTCGCCAGGAGACTCCACGCAGGACCGTTGACCATAAGTACAGCTGATAATATGGCTTGTCGTCGGAATCGCTGTAATCTTTGTGGCGGCAAGGACTGCAATTCGATGCTTCATCTTCCGTCGAGAAGATATCCATGACATCCCTACCTACGTCGCCTCCGACGTCTGCGTCTACCTTGCCATTGCGGCACTCATTTCCATGGCTATTCTATACAGTCTCATCACGTCCCATATGTTCGAGATTGATCGTGTCTCAAGCGGGGAGACACCTCCTACTCCGGGCTTCTTACAACGCAGTGATGCGTTTCTTAGATGCCAATTTGCCATAATCTGTCTTTTTTGGACCTCCGTGTGGGCTGTCAAAGTCTCAATGCTGCTGTTTTATAGGGGCCTCTTTAATAGACTCGGATGGTTTCGGATGTGCTGGTGGATAGTCCTCAGCGTGGTAGTTGTGACTTATTTGGCGTGCTGGGGAACCCAGCTGGCGTCCTGCTGGCCCATCTCGACCTATTTTTCTCTAGGTATGTTCCTTCTTAGTGACGCTCTCGGAATTAACGTATACAGGATCTTGTAATACCCCGGCGGACACGAAACGTTCTAATAATAGTTTGTATGTGACTGCGGCCGTTGATATATTCAGCGATATCCTTGGTAAGCTTCGAAGCAAGAATGGGAGCTCTTAGCAGTGGGCACATCTGACTTCGCCTAGTGATGACTCTACTCCTGTCTCTCCTCCATGATCTTCATACGGACCGAAAACAGAAGGCGGCAGTGGCAGCCATTTTCTCGTTAAGCTTCATTGTTATTATCGTCGCAATCATCCGCGCCATTGAGATTAGGGCCTCGACCAAACACGTGGATCCCGTATGGCTTGCTTTATGGTCGATGATTGAAGGAAGTGTGGGTAAGTGTACTCCAATTCAAATACCCAAGGAGCAATTAAGCTGACATCGTATGACAGCAGTGGTTGTAGCCTGCCTCCCCTCCTTTCGTATCCTGCTGAGCGCACGCGTGCGTTCCAGGTCCTCTTATAAGCGTCGCAATGCCTCCTCAGAGCATTCAAGCAATCAAAACCGTTCTGCGAATTCTGGGGGTAGTGTCATTCGCATGAAGGCGATCCGATCAGGGACTTACTTGGACGTCGAATCAAGGGTTAGGCCCAGTACTGAAGGCGTTGGACCACCTAACACGGTCATATCGACAAGCGGTAAGACGGAGAGTCAGGAAGAGATTTTGCCTACCATTCCCAAGGACAGGATATTGAAGCGTCAAGATATGGTGAGCACGCAGTACTTAGGACTCGCTAGCATTGAAGCTGACAACATGCTTATTGAGCAGTACATGACTGAGGAGACTATATGAATTAACGCGAGATTGCAAGCTCGCGACAACCAATAATGTTTAATAGCGTTTAGTGGAGTTTGGTAGTATAGAAAATGGTATATCAACTGTGAAAAAGAAGGACGAAGCAAACACTCATGCTTTGTGGGCCCTTCCATGCAGAGAGAGCCATAGCACTAATGTCTGAAAACGGGTACCTAAAATGGACTGCCTTGGAAGGTAAGTCACCAAGGGAGACTTCTGAGGCCAGGGCCAGCAATTTGTACCTCAAGCATAAGAGATCCCGGATGCATCACAGGCACAGTAGCGCAATCAAGAGGATCTACTAATCCCGGCAGGAACACGCATCCGCTTGGACATTCATCTATCGTACCGTGATCAATGCTCTTGAAATTCATAACTATGCCTGGAGCCCGCCGAACCGGTGCTCAGAACACCATAAACGCCCTCGTAGATATTTCATCACTGCTTACACCTCCATCGTAGCACCATCAGCCTCCGCCCCATTCACCTTCTTCCCTGTCTTCTTGATCTTCTCGAGTATCGTCTCGTAGGGTACTTCGTCCGTGTAGACATCCGCCGTTTGACTGGCTAAATCGACGTTGTAGGAGGAGAGACCTAGGCGCCGCAGAGCATGTCAGCAACCATAAAGTGGATGGGGGGCTAGGGCTGCAGGGTATGGGTTGCGGAGTATGGGTTGCGGAGATGAGGGTGGGGGACAGACCTTCAGTCTTCTTGAGCACACGCTCAACAGCGCCGGAGCAGCCTGAGCAAGTCATTGTGATGTCAAACTTGTAGTGATGTGCCGCTTCCGCCATGTTTGAAGATCTGACGGCTTGTGTAATTGAGGTTGTTGAGGGTTGGAGATGGACTCAAAGTAGACGGCTTGCAATTTAGAGATAGGGACTGGAGTTTGAGGTTTTGGCTAGGGGTTTAGTTTGAATATATGCAGAGGTAGTTGGGGACACGAGCGGCCTTTTGTACGGAGTGTGTCGTGTAGGACAAAGGATTGAGGTTACAGCCGCGCTTATGGGGCGAGGATTACAAATACGCTGTAGATGACGTGCTAAGATTCGCTTTATGCGAAGGTATATCACATATTGAGTGCATTCCTTGTAGTCTGCCTATCTATCGGTGACCGAATGGGCTCATAAATATTGCACAACATATAATCTTGCTATAAGGTAAGACCAGCGTTGGTTCCGGTGTGGATACTGATGGTAGTTCGTATCCACCATATCTGAGACCTGTAAGCCTCAATACAAGCGCTCCTAGACCATGATCTCGTACATACCTGTATGGGAGCTTGGTCTTGCGTGGATAGGGTCCATAGATAATATCTATGAGTCCAGCAGTGCCCTTCATGTGTTCCCTAGAGGCCACGAGTCCTCAGATTTCCAATCTCCAGACCTTGACAACCCCATCATCCCCAGTGGTGACAATCAAATCTTCTTGCTCGAGAATGCCCTCCCCAGTTGGCACTTTTCTTGAGGCCCATGCCACATTGTTCACCTCAAAGACTCCATGAGCACCCTCTATCTGTGCCACGACCACCCAATTCGTTGCATGCGGACCGGAGCCGCTCTCAGAACTCGTTGCCACTCGTCCATTGGCGTCCTCGGCTGCTTCATTTACCCCTGTTACATCTTCCATGGGTTCTGCTTCGTCGGCCTTGGGTTCCCCGTTGTTCTCAACCCCATCAATAGTGTCACGTCGAGCTCCCAGCATAGTGGTCTCAGTACCGGTGCCTGAATGCCGCCACCTCTCCTCATAGACAACTATGGACCCATCACCTCCTGTACTGACGATCCTTCCACTTTTGCTCCATGCAACAGAATAGATAGGGCGACTGTGTACTACTGGTAATCTTGTCTCTTCAATCCAGTCCTCTTCCGAGCTGCCACTCCGTATGATGCTCAATCTCGACTGTGGAACCTTCTCTTTCGGGTTTCTCCTCCACACTCTGATACTCAGGTCATCTGAACAGCTGAGTAGTCTCGGCCCACTGGCTTCCCTTCTCTTCATCCACTTTTCTTTCACGTCCAGTTTTTCGGCCTCCCCATAGATGTTAGGGGTCAGGGCCTCCCACTGTACGCACCATACAGTACTATCATGTCCTCTTAGGACCCCGACGCAACCCCAATCATCAATATCCTCCCTCCAAAGTCTGATGTCGTCATCGTAACTGGCACTCGCCAACAGCTCCTCTTCAGGATGCCATGCCACACATTTCACATCACCCTCATGTTCTTGTAGGACAGCAATAGTCTCGTAATCATCATCGCCCACCTCTTCCCATATCCAGACACTCTTGTCTCTAGAGCAAGTAGCTAGTAAATTGCCAGCCGTAGACCATGCTACGCTTTTGACCTCACTCTCATGTCCATCCAACACAATAGCAAACCGCCACTCATCCTCGTCATATTCATCAATATTCTCATCTCTTGCATCGAAATCGACCGGTGCAATCACAGGCTTCGGATTCAGATCATCGGTATCGTATCTCCGCCATATTCCCACACTGGCATCGAAACTGCCTGTGGCGAGCACGCTCTCGCCTTTGAGGTTTGGTTTCCAGGCACAAGTACGTACGCTACGCTTGTGTCCGCCCGTAATTGTAGAAAGGAGCGTGAAGGATGTGAGGGAATAAATGCGGACGGATTTGTCGGATGAGCAGGTTGCAAGAAGGGGCAGGGTTGGGTGGGGAGCTGTGAGCCAAGCACGGGATGGTGAAGATGGGGTGAGGGTTGAGAGGAGAGATAGCTTGGGTAGAGAGGACGAAGATGGCATCTCACGTTGGTTATTATTTGGGAATGGTGATGCAAGGAAATCGCTCCCTACTTTAGCTCGAAGAACTCACCTAGCACCACCCTTCAACCGTTGCCCCATAGGGCTGATGCCTGGGGACCCCTAAACCTGGTCCCCTTGGCAACAAGATATTAGGGTGTATGTACGCTGTTGATAGGCGAGCTTTTAGCAGCCAACCCTAAGACAATGCTACATAATTTTCAACAGCCTCGATTGTCATTGCAACATTTGTCTCATTCTTATCCCAATCTTGCGCCTCATTCATCGTGCCTCATTTGGCCTGCTAATGCCAATGTCGAGCTGGCAGGCCTCGCGTTGGGCTCCTACAGCTAGAGCTAACACAGTTCCGGCGGTACCAGGAGCTGTTGTGCGAACACATTGAATGCTCCTTAGCATTGGGTATATTTGTAACACACTCCCCTCCACAGGAAAGATGCAGGAGCTCGCCGAGCATGAGGTAGGGCGTCGCTGCATATCTTGGCGGGCAATATGTGGGAACAATCCTGAGAAAGATGACATCGCGTGGCAAAGCACAAATCCGTTGCTGCATACTCAATTGCACCCCCCAGACTAAAATGCTAACGACCTGTGTCTACTGAGCACGGTTACTCGGATTTTAGATGGCCATTTAGCTGGGAATATGAGCAGACTCAGAGGGGTCCGCTACGATCTAACCATTTCGTCAAGCTCTGTCAAGCGGTATGCAGATACCGACGCTGAATGTCGCGTTGTGTGGTCCGATCCCTGCATACAAGCGAACTTCTGAGAGTCTTTCCACGATCATTCTAATCTAAGCCAAGGAATATCCCTTAAGCGGCTGAATTACGTCCACCCTCCCGGGAAACAATAATACTGGCACCCCTACAACTTAAAGCTAATCTTTATAAACCTATAACTTCTTCTTTACAATGAAAACATACTTATATATAACTTAAACCTGTTAAGAATTGTTACATTTTAAAGTTTCTAAGTTAAAATTATTAATTCCATTTACTTCTTGTGGGTCTCTTCTATGCTAGAAGGACTGGCGTTTTACGATGGGCGCCAGTATTTCCGCGTTTTTCTCCTGAAGGTGGACGCCAGCCACTTAAGGGATAAAGGGTTTATCACATGCGAATTGGTCTCAACTGTGTGCAAACCTGACGTTTCCACAATAGCTGGAGCGTCGTTAACTGCATCTCCAGACGAAGAACAGGAGCGGTACTGCGTAGGGAGATCAGTGTTCCGGTAGAATCTACCAGAGAAGCGCAAGCCAGGCGAAGAATTGTGCAACTGTAAAAACATAGGCTGCTCGGAGGGTAACGGCACCCCTAGCCATCGGCTGTAGTCTGGTACGCTCGACTAAGCAGTCAAGATCGCGATCGATTATGTCATCCCAGGTACCGCCAGCGCTGTGGAGAATGAAAGCGGCTGCGAAGAGATAAGTTGCCAGCAAGAGGGTCGTTCCGAGCTCCATCACTGTAGTGGATACACACGCGGCGAAGAGCAAACCAAATAGATACGGGAAGAATATGTTCATGATACCGACTGGCTTGTGAAGGCGCATGAGTTCGGCGAAGGGAACCCAGGACTTGGGTAGCCACGCAAGTTCTGATTTAGGACTCCAAACTCCATTGCGGTAGTTTGAAATCGATGCTGGCATGTTCAGAAGACGAATCGACAAGAGTGCGCAAGGGGGGTGCGTGTGTGGTCTCAGGCGAATCTGCGACAGCTTGCGACGATCGTACTTATGCGTAGATGCGGTCCTTTGTCAGGTTCAGCTTCAGATCTGTGGAGCCTAACTTGTTAAAAGTGGAGCATCTACACTGTGATGTGCGGCATGCCATGATTCATGCATGGCCAATTTTACCTGCATCGGATTTTCTGGGTTCCCTACATGTCAGGCCGTCCACGCAGATGGAACGACGCACCCTAGTGTGATACGGATCCCAAGCTTTGTCAATGCTTAACAAGGGAGCAAGTCGGATCAATTGGTTGGCAAGTCATCTTCCATGTCGAAAAGGTTCCCCTCTATATTACGGGGTATCTCTTCCTTGTGGCTAAGCCTTACCATTTTGAGGGATTGGATTAATTCAGGGTTTAACTTCTCTGATTCAAGAATTATATATGATTGTTTTGATCCACCCGAGTTCTCTATCTCAGCTGTATCGAAAGTGTCTCGCAACTATAGAATGTCTGGCACAGCATACAGCATTTGAGCTGCGCGATGGATCCATCGATGATGCATCTTCGACCTTGAAGGATCTACGCCGCCCACCTGGCATGGTAGATATGCTGGATCTGAAACCCATTATAAAGATTTTAGTCATGCAGAAGACGCGGCAGACACTTTAAGCGATCAAACGGGAACGGTGAGATCCGTATCCAAATCTAGACATTCTTGCGAATGTTTCCAGCACATCGGAAGCAAATCAAATCTGTCACACCCCGTCCGCTCCCACTGTACCTCAGGTGTTCCCGCGCATGACTGGACCACCTTCTTGCATCAGACAAAACACACCCCGAGCCCAAACGAAGAATGAGCAACTTCGCAAGCGAAACCCATGCAGCTTTCGACAAAATGGTGTGATGTTAGATGCGATTCCTTTTACAGGGTTGCGGGATTTTCCCTCTTCCATGTCGTATCTCGTCATAGGATCCGATCGCACCTTATACATGGTGTCCCATTGCTATATAACCTACTAGAGGCTTACTCTGTACTCTGGGCTTGTAAGTCGTCCTTTCCTGGAGTCTCCTGCGCTTAGCCTCCGATGTATACAATACCATCTGAAGATGATGCCAACAGAGGTACCACGCTTATCATTACCATTACCATCATGATTACGACAACAACTGTCACGGTCTTGTTACGACTCTACGTGCGATCACTCACAAAGAATTTAGGTTTGGATGACTTGTTTATTGTGCTAAGTCTGGTAGGCAGGAGCGTGGCAGCTCTACTCTGGCATCAGCTAACTTAGCAATCTATCTAGTTATGCATCATCGCTTGTACAATCCTAACCTTCTTTATGGTTCAATTTGGTATCGGAAGACATATGCCATACCTCTCACGGAGCCCAGTAATTCTGGCGAGATTCTCTCAAGCCCTTAAATTAGAGTCTATCACCGAGGTAATATGGATATGCTCTCTCGTCTTCACTAAAATCTCTATATGCTTGTTTCTCCTGCGAATATTTGGTAAGAACAACAAAATTTGGAGATGGGGTCTCTACTCCATCATGGCCTTCTCAATCGTAACGAACCTTGTCTCCATTGCTGTTATCTATTCCTCTTGCCGACCCGTCCAAAAATTGTGGGACCCAGATATCCCCGGTATATGCTGGAGGCCGAGGGTTTATATAGCAATCGCAGAATATAATGGAAGTGAGTCGCCACTATATATCCCAAGGGGGAAAGGGACAATGCTGATGTGCCATCGAGTAATTTCAATATTGAGCGATTGGACGCTGGCTAGCTTGCCTATCGTCTTTATGTGGAATATTCAGATAAGTATAAAGATCAAAGTGGGAATAACAGCCTTGATGGGAGTGGGCTTCTTGTGCGAACCCTAGTTTCTTTGGTCAACTGCCTTTGACTGTATTTGACAACTACAGTACCGGCGTTTGCGCTATTCTTCGAACGGCTGTCGCCAAGGATCAGCAGGAAAACCTCCTGGATATTAGTTGTAAGCTCTTCACCTTTGTCAAGAGGCCCAAGGTGCTGGGATTTTCAACAAATCGGTAGACTGACAAGAGGATTTAGGGGATATGGTCGATCTCGTCATCTGGGCATGGTGAGTACATTCAATATCACCTGCCATCTCCCAGCGCCTCTCTCTGACCCCATGCTCGCATTTTCAATAACACTTGCAATCTTCTTCTAACGTTCGTTTCCCATAGCCTCGAAGCGACAGTAGGCATCATGACCGCCTGCGTTCCCACTTTAAAGTCTCTTTTCAGTAGATCCCTCCGTCATCCCTGGAGCGGTAAAAGTTGGGTGCGAACACCGTCAGGAGTCAAAACACCATGTGAAGACACAGATCGCCTGCATAACCATGCACTAGACCTGCACGATCTGTCGACGCCGCAGGTATCGAGAGGTCTCTATGAGTCAGCGGGCAGAAACCAGGTCGACATTGAAGGTGGCTTGGGACATGCAGGGGCTGATAGAGCATATACGAAGAATACTGACGAACGCCTTAGTAGAGGCGAAGGTATGGGGATTAGAAAGATGACAGAGATCACGTTAGAGGAATCCAACAAGTAGAATGGTCGGCAAGGCTTCGACGGAGATCCGAGGCAGGTGTATAGGCAGAACTCGAGAGAGCCCAAGTATCTTCTTGTTGGTGAGGGTAGTATTCCTCAACATGCTAATTGCACAATGTGGACTTCTGCTTGGTAAGCTTATTATTTGTTCCACGGACAGCGTCACTGAGGATGGTTCGAGGAGCGATGCACGTTCTATGCCTCCCTGAAGGCAGTGTCCTCCATCTATGTTCCCTGCAGAGTAGCAATTCGATATTGGGGGACTGATTCAAACGGGTTAAATCCGCGATCATTCAGGAGTTCTCAAGGGCTTTTGGTATACAAGATGTATAAGATCAATTACTATCAATATCTCTAATAGCGAGAATATGATTGTTATCCCCATTCGCTTGAAAGAACAGGGTCTGTGTCTAAGGCACGACATACGTGATTCGATATTACCCTCTCTCTCCCACCTATAGCTCAGTCGTCTCACCTGAGATCCTGGGATGCTTGCTAACTTGCACCAGCAGGTATATGAACGCAATAAATCTTTGGTCGGGCAGTTGTTCCGTAGAGTATTGTATGATTAGAGTATTGAAAGGGTGTCTTCAAACTGACGACCTCCAGAGCAAAACACGCTGTTGGTAACGGGTGCTCTCATAGCTTCTGCCTAACGGAAGCCATCTTCTGCGACTGTCCCACCAATCTTTAAGATGGTTACTTAATGGGTAATTATTGCGGCAGGTGATGGCTCGATACGTTTGACTAGTCTCGGCTGTGTGGCTGCATTGACTACCCAACTCTACTAACAGGCCATGCATCGGACTCATGCATCAGATATAATTGGTGGAACTTGTACTTGAGAATGTCTTTAGTGCTCCCTATGGCTACTTATACTTCCCACGTGCGTGCTCGTTCTGTGTTCCTGCCTCTTGCACGTTGACACCCTTGCTTTATTGTCTTGCCGTAATCGAACACTCTAATCTGTCCTTATCAATAGTCCAGTGATAAAACCTACGCGTGAGCGATCAGGTAGTGGCCAGAACAGAGCATGCTCTCCACTCGTAGTTGGTTGGACTCTATTTCCAATCATTGTCCTGTTATTAAGACGACCTTCTAACATTCTCCTATCGGTCTCGACGCGTCAGCAGGTATATTATCCGCGTATGTTCAGACGTCGAAGACCATTTCTAAGGAAGCCTTGCAAAATCAATAGAGTGGCAAGAGTTGGAGGGAAAGACGGCTGAGACAGATCATGGAAGTTCGACCCAACTTCAGATTATATAGAGAGCTGAGATTTGGTTAAGACTGACTATTGTTAGTGGATTAAGTATACAGGACTTTTGTCCGGAATACGACTCCAGGGGGCGGCGAAAATCACTAGCGAGGATGCGAAAACTCGACATTTAATCTACTCTTGAAGCTAACTCACACTAAATAATGTAATATTTGTGCCATTATCATCAGTAAAGTAAGCGTATTTTTCTAAAACGAGTCATGATCACTCACAACCAAAGGTCTCCGCAGGCTCCCGCTTAGAATCCTCAACGGCCGTTAATGCACGCTTACATTAGGAGATGTGTGCAATCGTAGCAGGTTAGCGCTTACTAATCCAGGCACTTGGCAATGCTCCAAAAATCAGTATAACACTCCTTAACTTCTAAACATTGCACTGTGAATATATCACTACCATGAGCCTGTCCTCATAAAGTAGGACATAATGCATTCGTATCAGCGCCCGTTGCGGGAGCGTACATGATTTAGTATCCATTGACCGCCGGAGTGATTTACACGTGCGTGCTTAGACCTGTTGCTGGAGGACGCAAATTGCTGAACTCCCAATCTAGAACCTGCATCATGCCATACTTTCCAAAGTTCCTGAGTACTTCGAGGAGAGAGGCTTTCAAAACCCTGTTGATACGTTCGATGGCCCATTCCAATTTGCGATGAGGACCAGGCTTTATTACTTCGATTGGCTTAAGTCACAACCATGGTACCAGAGTGCTTTCAATACGGTGATGGGCATACAACGCATGAATCGAGGCGAAGAGTGGTTCGAATTCTACCCTGTCAAGGATAGATTGCGTGCAGGTAGCTCTGAGACCCTACTTGTCGATGTTGGTGGCGGATTGGGGCATGATCTTCTCGCGTTCAAAAAGCCATTTCCCGAATTACCTGGAAAATTGATAGTACAGGATCTGCCCGTATTCATCGACGACGTCAAAGATCTGCCATTTGGCATCGAGGCAATGAAGCATGACTTCTTTACCCCACAGCCCGTCAGATATGCTAACGCTTACCATCTTCGCACAGTGCTGCATGACTGGCCCGATAAACAAGCTAGGGAAATCCTCAGCAACATTAGGCTTGCGATGAACAAGCAGTCGATCCTACTTATCAACGAAGACGCCTTACCGGAAAATAACGTGCCTTTGTATGCCGCCGAGCCAGATATCTCAATGATGGCGGCCTTCTCTTCCCTGGACCGCGCCTAGTCGTAATATCAGGAGCTGTTGGAATCCGCGGACTTTGAATTGGTTCGGATCTGGACTCAGAAAGTCATGGTACCTGGGTCCGGGATATTGTTTGAAGCAGTCCTTGAGCAATGACGAAAAGCTGTGGTGGCGAGGACTGCGGTGTTTATGGTCGGTCATTACAGGACGCCTCCATGGAGCCGCTCGAGTTAGATAAGCATTCTGCTCACGCTTTTGTGCGAGGAGAGTGGAGGGGCTAGCCGAACCAAATCCTGTAACGCAAGTTCATTATGATATCTACGTGAAGTCTATAAGGGCTCTTTTTCTTACGCACTGAACTACTAAGCAATCACCGCAACAGAAGCCGCAGACCCTGCTCGCTGCTGAAGGATGCTTGGCATCTCTAAGCCTACCTCCAGTCACTCTGTCCGTCTTACTAAGCTCGCTCGGGCATACCTGACAGGGTCTGGGCTACCCTTAAATCATAAGAGTCTCATCGTCTCGAGATACTGTATCCGTGCGAACGCACAGACATAGCCCGATAGGGCTGGATGCAAGCCACGCAAATCATCTGCTGTAGTTATTGTTCTTGTGCATCTTTTATGAAACGATGCTGTATGGTCTATTTTACCCTGTAGACCAGGCCTACATTGTGTTATTCATCCAGACTTAGCTGTCTTATTGGTCAGACTTGCTTCGAAACTGCCAATGGGAGCCCGTGAATGTTCGTTCTGGCCGAATTGACAGATTGCCGACATCACAACTTCTACTACTGGTGTGTACCGCCTCGAGCGCCAGACTCATGTTCAGAAAGACACTTCATCTATCGTCTGGCATATGCCTGGACTGCTGGGTCCACATTTGCTCCTCACTGGTTGTCGTCATGCGGTGACGCGGACGTCTGGCTATTGCATTCTAGTTAGATTGTAAGATCGACACATCCACGCCAGTCAAGCATATGTGAGGTTATGATAGGTTGGGTCAAATCTTGCCTTTCCCCTCTTGTCTATCCGAAAAGCTTCCTCGTGCCACCGTATTGATGCGATCCATTCTTCTCGTCTACGTCACACAGTTGGTGACCGTGATTGGAAAGTGATTGGTGAGATCATGGCATCTTCAGACAGGCCATGGAACTTTGCCTGACGAAGGAATGATGTCTTGTCTGCAATTGTTACTTTTGGGGCAGGCTATTGGCTTTTCAAATCATCAACATACCTTCGGCGTGGCTGAATTCAATGGACATATAGTCCAAGCCCTTTAGATCCTCAGAATCTGTTCCTCCCACCAATCCAACCTCTGGGGCTTGTTCTGCATATAGAATAGGACTTTTGGACTTGGAACCGCGTCGGATCATCCCAGGCATATGGACAACCAATTTCACAACAGTTTTGGATTTGGCATCGATTGGTCGAAAGTACTCCACTAAGGGTTTTTAGCATTTGGTCGAAATCTATTCAAAACCCTTATCCCACTGATTGACGCACTTTTGTATTCTTTGTACCTGTTGGAAGACATGTTGGCAAAAAACATGAGGTACTGGCTACGACCGTACTGCCACAACCGCAAGTACTGTAACCCGCTGTGTTTTACCAATTTCCCCTCTTCATATCGTTTCGAGGTAATGAGCTGGATCGGAACTTGGAGGTTTAATCTGACGTCAGGTCCCATCAACAGCTCTTGGAATGCTCGATAGTCTAGAAGTTGCTCAGCAGATGCATCATTTCAACTCCAGGTTGCCTAACACACCATCTTCTTTCTCAAAATCATATTCATGGCGTAGCGATTCGTCTTTGAAGGTGCTCTCCTTGCTTGAAAGTGTCGGTGAAACCATGCCCGATAAGCTGGAAACACTGGCTGAAGATGCAACAATAGGCGTGGCCATGCTCAAGCCTCCATCTGCTGGTTTTCCTAAAGACGCGACTCTTTGCGAACTTAAGCGGTAAGGCTCGAGAAACTTTACTCTGTACCTATTCGTGGAGCCGTATGCTTGAGGATGCTCGCTATGGGGTATGAGCCGTTCGCTGGGCGGGACTGGAAATGCCATGAGCTCGAATGCTTCCAGAGATAGAAAAGGAGAAATGCCAGACATACACAGGTATAGCTTAATATTGGAGCTGCTGGGAGGACTGATTACTATGAAGCGGCGTCTCGTCTGGCTGTCCCGGAAGGATTCGATGCTGGTCAGTGGATATGATATTCGACTCTTTGACTTGTAGTACGAGCTGAGGTCCCAAATTCAGCATTTCTTGCAATGAATTCGGGGCTGTGGAGGAGGGCTACGTACATCTTGGCTCCCGTCAAATTGTACATTGTCGTTTCTGGAAGCGCAGAGTCCAAGGAGAAATAGGAATCTTGCCGCGTGAGTGAGGTTTGTCGAGAAGGCGCAACAGAGAAACCTGCAGGACTGCTGAAAACCCGGGAGAGGGTTGGAGATGTTGAATAGCTTGAACTTGAATAGCTATTGTAAATTCCAAGCGCATCTGGAGGGGTCGCTACCTCTGTCGCCGTATTCTGTCGAGATGGCAATGGTTTCACGTCCACATCTTTATCCAACTCAGGAGAGCTTCGTTTCGGTCGAAGGGCAATGGGACTGGACTGGGGCGATGCGAAGAATTTCGCAGGTGGTATCTCATCCGACTCCAACAAGGCTTTTGATTTGCCGAACTTGATATCGGAGTCTGATTTTTCTCCTCCCGTTTCCACTTTAAGCCCCAAAAACTCTGCTGGCGTCTTTGCCCGAGGGGTCTCGCTGGGATTCCAGCTTATTCCCGGACCAGGTGTATACGGAGGCAATGTAGTGTTGGTATCTGTACGACGAGGAGGAGTGAAACCGATAGCGGAAGGTGCCTCTGAACCCCTCCTACTGCGTGAATCGGAACTACCAACCGTCAGCGACTGAAGCTAAAGCTGCTTGATGATAATGTGTATCAACTCACAAAGTCTGGATCATAAGAGTCAATCCAATGCTGTTCATTTGACTGTCGATCTCCTGCCTTAACCTCTCTACCTTTTTGTCTTGCCATACGAATCGAGTGGCTTCTCTAGCACCTCTAAGACTCGCAGCTCCATCTTTTGCGATCTTTGCGAATTGATCGCCGAACTCTTCACAGCGTTTGACGCAGTCCTGGCATCGCACCAATGTTTCTCGCAGATGGTCAAGGTCCTGAGCCGATGATCGATTGGGACCATCATGATGAATGACCTTCTGAAGCTCTGTCAGGGAGCGTCTGAAGCTGTCGATCTTCGATCTGAACGCCTTGGCCTCTTCTGGCGCGCTCTTCAGGGCCTCGACAACCTCATAGAGTTTAACGGCTAATTCCACGGGTTCCGAGACGTTCCATCCGGGAAGGACCATTATGTCCTCGGACGGACTCAGCTCTGCCAGTCGATTGTTTGGAGCAGGGTGGGGGAGGAGAGATCAAGCAATGTGACATGGCTGACAGAGCCGATCTCCATTGCCTTGTGTGAAGGGACTGAACACGGGGGCTCAGGTAGGATCAGGGCCAATGGGTCTGCTCGACGATTCTAGCCATGGTGATTCGATATCTAGAGTGATGGGGCTCCTCGAAGAACAGATGACAGCCGGGAGCTATCAGCGTTGGATGCAAGGTGGCGCCAAGCTGTCGAGACGGTTTGGGGTTTGGACTGGGGGGTTTGGTGGACTGGGGGGTAATCTAGACGGAGCGAATCGTGATCTAAGCGCCCTCCACGTGCGTCGCCTACAGGGTATACCATCACCTTTCGTCCCGCCTGGACTTAGCGACCCCCAACTTACCACGCTCCACCACGCTCCCCTATGGTATGGTATGCCTATGGTATGCCTGAGAACAGTCGACTAATCGATAGTCTCCACGGGTGTGGCATGTGGCACGAGCACCATTCTGCACCGACCCACTGATCTACCCTGTCCAGACCTGCCACTATCCATCAACCCAACGGAAGATCGAACATTATTGGGGGTCCCTTTACCAAAGTACGCGGTGCATGCCACTACCATGCATAGCCTCTCGGCATCCCACCCTCTGGGTCTCTCCTTGAACCCCCCCAACTCCCACTCTCTCACTACTCGTCCACCGTGAAGAATGACATACATTAGATGCGCAAACCTTTCGACCTTTCATAGTCGTACAGCGCATTGTTATTCGATCGCGAAAATACACTTTTGCTTCCCCAAACTCCCACTCCAGGTCCTTACCTTAGGCTCTTAGCCCTCCCGGGCTGAATGAGATAAGCGACATCGGCTTCATGCACGTCTCGTGGCCACGCTTTTGGGTTGACCATTCAAAAGGCTTCAATTATAACCTGGTAGGCAACTCTAGAGGACAGCAAAAAGAATGAATTCGGAGTGGAGACCTGACGATCGGACAGACATGGCAGGAAAGACGGAACCTTGTGCTCTCTTCGGTGGAAAAAGCGGGGTTTGGTTGGTGGATTGTGCTTGTAGCAGGCATTGGGTTCCTCACTGATGCATACGATGTATGTCTCGACCTCTAATGAGAGTGTGAAAGACATCCAGGCTCAAAAATGCTCGCGCCAGATATTTTCCATCAACACGGTGGTACCAATGCTGTCTGTCATCTATTGGGAAGGAGAATTTCCAACGCAGTACCAACTTGGATTGAACACCGCCACATTATTAGGCTCTATGATAGGGCAAGTTGTCTTTGGACTATTAGCAGATAAATATGGGAGAAGAAAGATGTACGGTCTGGAGCTCATCGTCACAATAACTGCCTCGTTAGGTCTGGCGACGTCAGCTACCGGAGTCAATGGCTCCATGTCAGTTATGGCTTTACTTATTTTCTGGAGATTGGTCATGGGAGTGGGAATAGGGGCAGACTATCCACTCAGCGCCGTCATCACTGCCGAGTGAGTACTATCAGCATATCTGAGAAGTGGATTTTGAGATCTTTCAGGTTCTCCCCCACGAAGTATCGAGCTCGGATGTTGGCAGCAGTATTCATATGCCAGCCAATTGGTCAATTGATAGCCGTTCTGATGGCATTCGCTGCGACGGCAGGGTTCAAGTCTTACATTGCAGATGCTACGAATGCTGGTGCTTGTTCTGTAAATGCTATCGACCCTGCTGGAATGGAATGTGCACGAACAATAGACAGAGCATGGCGACTAGTTGCCGGCCTTGGTGCTGTGCCTGCAGCAATTGCTATAGTATTTCGTCTTACAATACCTGAGTCTGTGAGTCAATAGTCTCGCCGGTTGTGAAGTAGGCTAGTGTTGTTGTACTAAAGCCTTACAAAACAGGTTTACTACAGTTTGGACATTAAGAATGACAGTAACGAGGCTATGCATGCCAAACAATACTTCTCCAACGAAGATCTTCCGACCGAAAATAGGGTACGTTCAATGCAAATGGAAGAGTACGAACTATTCTCCAAGGGCGGTCATGGGCTAGGCATTTCTAGTCCGAGCAGCCCAAGTAGCCCTGAAGTGCCCCAAATGTCAGGTGTACATCAACCGGAACCTGTACTCAGGCATGACCATCACTGGCAGCATGTCAATGAGCTAGCTAATGTTGAATCCGGTGGGGCAATCGTAGAGGCTCTAGAGGATCCTCATCCAGCTCAAGCATCACGCGCAGACTTCTACAAGTACATGATAAGTGACGGCAACTGGACTGATCTGTTCGCTACATCTGGTGCCTGGATGCTGCTCGACTTCACCTTTTACCTATTAGGAGTTAACAGCTCGAGTTTCGTGCCGACCATGTTTGGTGAGAAGACTGGCCCACAATATCCTCCATACGGGCGACTTATCAACAATGAGAGACACATCTTGGAATCGACTTCTGTTGGTGCTCTGTGCGGCAGCGGCATTGCCATCTGTGTTATGCACTACTATAGCCGAAAGAAAATCCAGACGGGGAGCTTTTTGATCCTGGGCGGTCTTTTCATCATAGTAGGATCTCTTTACGTGACATTGCCCAGCACCAATGCTCATGCGATCATCGTTATCTTCTATGGCGTTTGCCAGCTGTTCTATAATTTTGGTGAGAAGTGGTCAGATAGATCTTGGTGCAATGACTGACGTGATCGTTTAGGTCCGAATACGACAACTTTCATCGTGAGCATCGACCTGGCGCAAGTCTGACCCATTTTAGCTGACATCCAGATAAGATACCCGCTGAAGCATTCCCAACCCGATATAGATGTACCTGCTATGGTATCTCCGCCGCATGCGGTAAGCTGGGGTCTGTTCTCGGTCAAATCTTGGTGACCAAGGTCACAAACAATAGGAGGCTGGGCGTGTCTTTGATCACGTAAGAAATTTCCAAATAATTGTCTGAGCGTTCGCTAAGTTGGAACAGCTTTGTCATTGTTATGTTAGCGGGAGCCTGGCTGTCGAAGAGCCTGACACCAGAGACTTGTGACATTAACGGCAAGAGTCGTAAATTAGAGGAGTTGGCGAAAGGTAAGGATAATCGGAAGTCATTGGAGTTAGAAGAGCGGGAGGCGGATGGGAAACGGAGTTAATGGTCATCTGAAATTTCGAATCTTGCGTCCAAGTCTGATACCATTCATCGTTACTAGATTAGATAAAGCTACCTTTGATTCTCAATACTGGTGTCATTGGCCACATCTGGGGCTTTAGAGACGTTGCTGGTAACATTCGGCGGAAAATCGTCCTGGACATGTGGAGGTGTAATCTCTGGACAGAAGTGACTACGGCGAACGAAGTCTAGAAGAGCCCTTAAAGGCGAGGAGAAAGGAAATACTCAATAGAGAGAAGACGTCCACTAACAGTGAGGCCAGAAGTTACTACCAGGACTTGATATCTATCTCAAAATGTATTATCCTCGACAGCTGCGTCATAGATGGCCACCATGAGAAGTAGAGATGAACGACCCGTATCTAAGCGGATATGTCCGGCGTTTGGGGAGACATGACCATTATGCCCTTAGATCAGTCTTAGACCATACCTAGTATCTAACATATGTTTGGAAACAAAACATTCGCGGGTCTTCTGCGGTCCTTTCTGGGCAACCCGTGCTGTGTTAGATTAAAAAAATTATCGAGGCGCTGCCGTTACCCCTGCAAATTCTTAAACCCAACAATATGTGTTCTGGACGATATTTTAACCTCGTGGGAACAGAAGCTGCGGGTTGCTATTTCAGGCTTACCTGATTCGATAATAAAAATAGCATCATCATATTGTGAAACATGTTGTGAAACGAGCTGTGCCGCGAAGCCATTTCAGGTGATCGCATGGAGATAAGGCTAAGTAAGGTAAATCCAAAGTCGTTAAAGATTGAGCTCTCAAATTGAAGATACGGCAATAGCCAAGGGTGCTTGCGATTTCGGCTATTTTCATGGTCTTTGAGCTTGAATCTCCGCTGACGTTGTTTGATAACATTATTTAGACACAGAGCTATCATGGCTCCTACCGTTCCTATCTCCCAAACTCTTGACAGGAAATACCAGTTGATATGATTAAAAGGCTAGGGAGTTGCGTATCATAGCGAAAGTGTCCGCACACGATGGTGTCTGCAAAGCCGTTTGCCAATAAGTTTCAAAGAAGTAATCGTGATGAGTGTCGTGACTCGTTCCATAACACGTGAGGAATCGTCCAGTATTAGCTCCATGGAGACGACACTTCCTCCATTGGCTCACGAGACCCCGTCTTTCTCAGTGGCATGGGTTCCAAGAAGGATTTAAGAAGTAAGAGATACTGTTATCGCAGAAGAGGCTGGAATTGCTGCCCAAAATGCTTGCCAGGAACTGCAGAACGCAATACAGGAGCGTCCGTCGGCCTCGTGGACCTGCATCTTTTAGGGGTTTCCCAACGCGTCTGTCGTCTTGAAGTGAATGAATGCTTGACCAAGGCATTGTTCGTAAAACCCTGTACCAGAAGCCTTACATCAGAGACTTCCGTGTCAGCTTGGTGGCCACACGGTTCATTACCTTTGCTTCTCCTGCAGCTCAGATTGAGGGGTGTGAGGTCATTTATACTTGCTGTCGAAATGCGACAAGACTTCGGCAAGGCAATGGTGCTCTCTGGTGCTCTCTACGGCCATCCGTTCTGCAAATCCTCTCGTCACACTTCTAGCCAATATACGTGACGGGCTCTGCTCCATGCAATGGGATTGGTGCTTAGGTTGTACCAGCTGAATGGACCATCCGCTTACGAAGTCAGTTGCGGCGTTGGTTTTCCATGGTCCTCCGTGAAGTCCCTCCGCTACGCCTCTCCGTTTCGGAAGCAGCCTCAAATCCCCCTATCTCGCCGAATTCACCAGTCCAAATGGTCTCAAGCTTTTCTTCAACTTCCTCAGCTCGGGTAATAATGTGATAGGTCAGCTGGAAGTGCAAATGATAGTACTAATATAATGTTGTGAACGTAACCATTTATGTTAATGGTAGTGCTGACTGTATACTTATTTCTTAGCAGGAGGCGACAAGGCGGCGCTCGCTTCCTAGTGGATAGATTCATGATTAAATTGGTGAGATGATTTGCGTGTAAGGCGGAATGAGCTTCATCGTGAGTGAACAGACTGTATCTCAGTAGGCGTTGGGTCAACTGATTTTGTTCTTTCTTGGAGGTGTAACGTTCTTGCATTTTACTTGTGCTATGAACACACAAAGCATGATTCTTCTGCAGATGCCTTTAATGCATGCTCTCTTTAGTCTTCAAAAGGCGCTGCCTCGGTCAAACGCTTCGTTAGGGGGAGAGCTTGAAGTTTCAACGGCAGCATTCTCGCGCAGGCAAGGTAGATCGAAGGTTGGCAGAGGAATGAGAGCTCAATGGTCATTAGCCATTGCACAAATATCCCCAGCGGCTGCTGACCTGTACGCTGTGGACGAGAATATGAATCCGAACCAACATAGAATGGGGGCTATTTCCCTCCACGGGTAGAGTTTCCTCAATTATACTTGGTGGGCTACCGTTCGTCCGCTAAGGTCAGTTTGCGAGTTGAATACCAAGCAAGTATGCATGCTCTGCGGCGATGGACGGGCAAGGTCAAATGACCGCATTGATGGTTGTATCTGCCGCATCTGCTTAACAGTGAAACAATGAGGCTGCTGCTCAAGCGAGGCACAGGGTAGACTTGATGTCTTGGCAGAGCGTAACCCCCATGGATAGTCTGGATACCCAATCTCGGTGAAAATCTATTAATCAGCAAACAGCGAATGAAGATGCGGCGTGCTGTCACGATTCCATAAGCTCGGAACTTCCCAACGTCGATCTGTCTACACCTTGTCTTGGCGCTTACTCTTGGCATGCAAAATTAACCCACAGAGGCTAGCTGATCCCTTAACTAACCACTAGCTATCATCCTAATTTTATAATCTTTTCGCTTTCCGCCTTGATGCTCCTTACAATTTTAGAAGTACCAACACCCTCAATTCTGATGAGAGATGTATTCTTGTTTTTAACTGAGGTGTTTCAAGCAGAACATTGTGCGCATTGGCTCTATACCGAATATTCTAGCCTCGTATCCGGCACGGCTTGCAGCTCCAAAACATTTCGGATGACTGCTTGGCTACAGGTTGCAGGAACCTATCTGCTCAACTCGTCTATTTGGACTCCTTATTCGTCCCCCTAGAGCGTTGCCCAGATACCGGAGGTAGAGGGGGGTTGGAAATGGCAGCTATCAAGTTCTATTTTCCCACTTGCAAGGGTGTCAAGGCCCCGGGTCATGCAAATAGATGAAATGACTCGAGGTAATAAATAATATGGAGTATGTCTTTTCTTGCTTCTCTTTAGACAATCTCGTCCGATCCAGCTCAAGTCTGTAGTTCGGCGTAGATTTAATACTCATTGCCCATTCAAGGCCTTGCTTGTTCCCTTGACTGCTTTATGATGTCTTTCTTCCTTTACCTATGCGTCTACCTCCCTTGGTTCTTTACGGTACTGCCCTCTTGCCCTGCTCTCGAGCTTGAAGAGATCCGACCTCAGAGCCTCCATGGTGTTACCTCGGATAAGGGGCTTGGAAAACGTGATAACTCCGTTTTCGATCTGCGGAATCAGGAGACATTCCTTTGGGGAGCCGAAGGCAAGACACCACCTAACGTTCAAGACCTGATAAGAGTCGATTCTGATGTCAGTAGATGGAACGGACGCAACGCTTGGCAACTTGACCGTGTTGATGCCTGGCGATACGGAAAATATCCTTGCCATGGAAAAATTTGATGGCCTGCTCAAATCAGTCAAATGCGAAGACAATCTGTTGACATTGATTTTCGAGGATGACGCCGCATTTGCCTATGCCCAAAAGGTCTGGGACTGGGTGAATGGTGCTGACAATCATACTTTTCTCATGGTCGCTGGCAAGGGTGATTGCGGTGACAATCCCTACAGGATCCCTTACCTTGTGTCTAAGCTCGACTACGACGAGACTAGTAACTTGGCCAGGCTCACCGCAAAGAAGGGTACATGGAAAGAGCTCATCCATTCATATGAGCTTCGCGTCGGCCAGATACCGTTGACCAAGGAACTTGGCTTGTCGCGGCGAGATTACACGAAAGATGCTTCATTCGACCTCCATACCGACTTCCGGACCACAGTGGAGGTCAAAACCGGTGACATCGTTGGAGAATTCAACTGCAACCCTTGCGGCACGGATGGCAGCATCAAATTTGAATTCATTGCCAAAACGGAATACCTCGTTCCAGTGGATCTAGTTTTCAAAATGTACCCCGAAAACGTCAAAGCTGAATTTATCTTGGACTTCGAATTTGTCAGCGAGAGTGATGGTCTGCCGAAAGAGCTAGAGCAACGATGGACTTTAGGCAGAATACCATTAGCCGGGGTTGCAATTCCGGGAGATATCCTTACTCTTGGTCCAGTCATCGACTTTCAAGTCGGCATTGACTATGTCGGTGAGATAGGCCTTAAACTCTCCACTGGTGGAACAGCTTCGTTACCAAACAGCGCCATTCTTGAAACCGACCTACTACATCCCGAGAACAACAAATTTTCGGGATGGGTTCCACAATTTGATGCTGAACCACTCGAACTTCAAGGCAGGGTCTCAGCCAGAATCAGACCATACATCGAGCCTACACTACAACTCGAAGGCGAGGCCATCGGTACGTCCCTCTTCGCGACGTCTAAATTTGAAAATCCAAGCAAGGCTGACGCTGTCTTGATAGGCTTTGGGTTTGGAACAGGACTTCGGCTCCAACTGCCGTATCTTGAGGTCAAGGCCGACTATAACCTTTGTAAGCTAGCACCTAAACACCACATATCTTCCATTAAGGTTAACCTTTACAGCACCTGGTGGAGGCGCTTGCCAAAAGGACGACGAATACCAACAGGCTGTCCGCGCGAAACTCTCATGGGGCTATGAGCTGTCGTTCACAGCTGGTAAGATTAAAGGCGAGCAAGATGTGGACATTAGCTTAGGCGTGAGACTCCCAACACCTTTCCTTGATCCTTTCCGCTGTTGTATATTGAGAACTGACCGGCATTTTCTTTCAAAAGAATTCATCAGTGAAAATCGTCGACAACATTTGTATAGCCGAATGGGATAAGTTTGTACCAGGCCAGAAACCTGAGCTTCCAGGATCATCAACTTCGCCAACCCCGGGAACAGGACCGACACCTTCCGCTGGGGGAAATCCTCCAAACACATGCACGGCTAACGGCAAATCGGGCACTTGTATAGACAAGTCCACCTGTAAAGGTACTACAACGGCAGGGAAGTGTCTCAAGGATCCCGACAATGTACTGGTGAGCGTTTGGAACTTTGTTCCTCAGTACGTAATTACTCACACTGAGATTAGTGTTGTACGGAAGCCGATACAACGCCACTACCCCCCGATGATGGAAAAGCTCCAAATACATGCACGGCAAATGGCAAATCGGGCACTTGTATTGACAAGTCCACCTGTAAAGGTACTACAACGGCGGGGAAGTGCCCCAATGATCCCGATAATGTGCTGGTAAGCGTGCCGAATCTCACTACCAAGGCTCAAATGCTTACTCTGAAGCCAGTGTTGTACGGAAGCCGAGACAACACCATCTCCCCCAGCACCTACAAGCGGCAGTGGATGCAGGAAATTCAAACGGGACTACCTGGGAAGGAGAATGGTGATACCTTGCTGAGCTCGCCTAAAGTCTTTAACGAAACTAAAAAGACGAGGGATATCAGTGTGCTTCATGAATGACGGGATCTATCGTGTAGATTCGTGTAATAATGTGATACATGCCCGAGACTTTGAGGAACGCTTTAGGGCGATGGCTCTTGAGGAGCCAGAACTTTTGCTCTTTTGCTGCACCCCAGCGCTTGCCCGGTGCTCCCCCGTGCTCCCTCGATGCTCCCACTTGTTCCCTCGCTGCTCCCTCTAAGGCGGCCCTACTCCCTTTCCCGATCGAAAAGGCTTGCCCTCGATCCTAAGTTTGAGATTTATATAATCTATATATATATTACATCGCATTAGTGCCTATCTAGCAGATATATGCGGCAAAAAATGAGGTTTATAAAGACGTCTATTGGTTGGGCGTTTTCGAGCTCTAGGCCTTCATTCCACGCTGAAGCTAGCCCCTATGTTACGGGTTAACCGACGTGCTTAGGAATACACCCTAGGGGGGTACCTTAGAGAACGCTATCACGTGATCGTAGGAAGCGATCGCGGTAGTATAATAGAGAGGTTTAAATCCTTAGAGATATACTATAAATATAAGCTTCTAAGAGATTAAAAGAATTAATGTAAAGGATATACTTTATATTATAATTATAAGGTATAGAGGTATTAGATTAGAATTCTAAAGTCTTATTTAAGAGTAAAGTCTAATTTATAAGATAAATATTATTATAAGCTAGTCTAGTAATTTATATTAAATTTATATTAGATCTATATTAAGTCTTATTAGTCTAGTAACTAATCTAGTAATTAATCTAGTAGCTAGCCTAGTATCTAGCCTAGCTCCTAGCTTAGTAACTACGTTATATCTTATATATATTCTATATATATAGCTTTTCTTTCTTAGATTTATTCTTCTAGTTATACTATATCTCTATACTATCTTTAATTAGTAAATAGAGTCTATATAGACTCCATTTAATTATTAGTGCTAAAGTTTTATAGAGGTACGAGTATTTTTCATTATAGAGGGTAGACTCTAATTAATTTCTAATATAGACTCTAATTAATTTTAATAGTTTAATTTATAGAAAACTTAAAAAGTAAATAAAAGTACATCGAAATTTAGTTAGAATTAAAGGGTAAAAAATTATATACTATAGTTAATAGTTAAATAAATTATATAAGTTAGTTAGTTAAGAAAAATTAAGTATACGGAAAACTACCTATATCTCGCCTGCGTACTCTACCTACGCACCCCATCTATACCCCGTCTATACCCCGCCCACACCCTACCTAAAAATCTTGTCCCCGGATCAGGGGTTTCGAGTTCGATCAGAATTTTAGGTTGTATAATAGATACTCTATCTAAGGCTATAGACTAGGTTATACAATATATAAATTATAATTCTAAGTATCGGTTAGCTATATATAAATAATATTAGTATATAGTATAGCTATAGGAGATATAATAGTATTTTAATAGCCCTAAATATACTATTTCCCACCGACTAATTACTAATATTACCTAGGTTATTAATATATAGACCTAATTAATTCGGGACCCTATAGAATTAACGATTCTAGACTAGGTTAAGTAGCTAATCCCCTAGTTAAAATTCATCCGTAATAGGTTTTTATACGATATTAACCCGGAGTCCTACTATTATATCTATTATACCTAAGAGGCTATCCGAACCTATATATAGTAGAAGTATAGTATATCCTAATATTAACAACGAGGAAGACCTAGCTAAAGCTAGTAAGTATATATTAAAAAGAGGTAGGCCTAATAGAAAACCGTTGTATACTAGCGATTTTTCCCTAGCTATTAAGAATTCTAGTATTTTAAGGTATTAACACCACCGTAAGAGACACCTAGTTAGTAGACTATATTAGTATAGGTACTAGTAGAGAAGATATTAGAATAGTGATAGTAGGTAATTAAATAGAGGGAGTAAAAGATTATTATTAAGGGTGAAGCTAAAGAAGTTAACTCGTAGCTTAAATAAGCTAGATAGTATATATATTTAGTCGGAATCGAGCGAGATAAGTTATTAGAGTCTATAGACTATCTTAATATAAAGATGGAGCCTATATTAACGGCTATTTAATAAGCTATAAATAATATAATCTAGTATTACTAGTAGACTATTATCTACTAAGTAGGTATATTTATCTAATTAAAAGCTATTTAAACTAAGAAGTACTAGACTTAATATTACCTATTATAAGGCTATATGAATATGAAATTAGTATAGGAGTATAGCTAGCTATAGAAGTAAATTATAATGTTTATTAGCCGTATATATTAGTAATAGGAATAGAAGGTGCCTATATATTAATTTAATCGAAAGTAATATATAGTATAGAAGGAAGTGATCGTAAGAGCTTAGAAGTTTATCGAGAATAATAAATAGGAGTGGGTTTATAAATATAAGGAGGTCGATTCTAATAGCGACTAGCCTCTCTAGATTAAAGAATTCAATACTAGTTTATAAGATAGTTCCTCGTATAATTATTATATATTAGCCCTATCTACTAGAGATAAATGGAAAATAATTATTTTCTATTTATATTGAACTAAAATTTTAGTTATTTTCCATTTAATTTTAGTTTTTTAAATAGAAAATAGTTTTTTTTATAAGCTTTTTTTAAAGTTAAACTTATTTTAAAAAGCGCTAACTAAGCGCTATAATTTAATGCCCTAACGGCCTAAATCCCTCTTAGGGTTATTTTTTAAAAAAATGTTAAAATATAGGTTTTTTCTAATATTTAAATCTTAAGTAGATAATTAACTACTAAGAAAGTTATCTCTTCTAAGTCTTACCCTCGCCTTAATATATAAGTGAAATTTAAAGTAAGACCTAATTTAGAATCTACTAGATTAGGGCTATAAAACGCGCTAAAAATTATCTAAAATAGACTAGTAATAAAAAAGTTACCTTTCTACTTAGAGTTCTTACTACTAAAATATATATTCTATCCTAAATAAAAATAAATAAAATATATATAATAGTTATATTTTAATTTATTAATAGTAACTATTATACTACTAAATACTATATTTTTAAAGATTATATCTAATTATTCTATTTCCTTTTTATAAGTAGGTACTTAGTTAAAATATTAACTAAGAGATTTATATTATAGCTATTAACTACTTATTAGCTAGCTAAGATAACCTTAAATATTACCTATCTAATTAGCCACCTAATAATTTTATATCTTAAAGCTTTTTATCTTTTCTTACTATCTTTCCTTAATATTTTAATAAATTATTAACCCTAATTATTTTAATTAAATTCTTATCTAGAAAATAAAGCCTTATCTTTTTAATAAGATAGGGTATATTATTATTCTAAGTAATACTAGTTTCCTAGCCTATCTACTAGAGACAAATGGAAAATGATCATTTTCCATTTATATTAAACTAAAATTTTAGTCATTTTCCATTTGATTTTAGTTTTTCAAATGGAAAATGGTTTTTTTTATGAGCTCTTTTTAAAGTTAGACCTGTTTTGAAAAGCGCTAACTAAGCGCTATAATTTGATGCCCTAACGGCCTAAATCCCTCTTAGGGTTATTTTTTAAAAAAATGTTAAAATGTGGGTTTTTTCTGATGTTCAAACCTTAAGCGAATAATCGACCACTAAGAAAGTTATCTCTTCTAAGTCTTGCCCCCGCCTTAATATACAAGTGAAATTTAAAGTAAGACCTGATTTAGAATCTACTAGATTAGGGCTATAAAACGCGCTAAAAATTATTTAAAACAGACTAGTAATAAAAAAGTTATCTTTCTACTTAGAATTCTTACTACTAAAATATATATTCTATCCTAAATAAAAATAAATGAAATATATATAATAGTTATATTTTAATTTATTAATAGTAACTATTATACTACTAAATATTATATTTTTAAAGATTATATCTAATTATTCTATTTCCTTTTTATAAGTAGGTACTTAGTTAAGATATTAGCTAAGAGATTTATATTATAGCTATTAACTACTTATTAGCTAGCTAAGATAACCTTAAATATTATCTACTTAATTAGCCGCCTAATAATTTTATATCTTAAAGCTTTTTATCTTTCCTTACTATCTTTCCTTAATATTTTAATGAATTATTAATCCTAGCTATTTTAATTAAATTCCTATCTAGGAAATAGAGTCTTGCCTTTCTAATAAGATAGGGTATATTACTATTCTAGGTAATACTAGTTTCCTAGCCTAATATTAAGGGGTTAGAGGTCCTAGCTAAGTAATAAATAAGGTACTAGCCAAGCGCTAAGTAGTAATAGTAAATAGATTTACGCTTATTACCTAGCATAGCCTAGTTCCGGGTAGTTCTAGTAAACTAATCCATGTTTTTAAGCTAGCGAAGCCTAATAGTAGGTAGTAGGAGTGAAAAAGGTTAGCCTTTCAACAAAATTTTTCTTTTTGCCTATAACTTTATTATTTCTTAAGGGAATTTTAAATTAGGGCTTGTTTTTAGTAGCCCTAATACGGCCCTATAATCCCTATATATAAAGTTTTTTAATATATCTTAGGGGTTAAAACCTAGCGCGAGAGAGGGGGGGGGCTATAGTCGAGGATTTTATTAAGTACTTTATAGAAATACTAGCCAAGCGCTGGGTAGTAACAGTAAATATATTTACGCTCGTTACCCGGCATAGCCTAGTTCCGGGTTATTTTAGTGAACAATCCATGTTTCCAAGCTAGCGAAGCCTAATGCCAGGCAGTAGGAGTGAAAAAAGGTCGGCCTTTCGACAAAATTTTTCGTTTGCCTATAACTTTTTTATTTCTTAATAGAATTTTAAATTAGGGCTTGTTTTTAGTAGCCCTAATACGGCCCTATAATCCCTATATATAAAGTTTTTTAATATACCTTAGGGGTTAAAGCCTCGCGTAGGGGGGTAGGGGTTATAGCCGAGTACTTTACAGAAATGCTAGCCAAGCGCTGGGTAGTAACAGTAAATATATTTACGCTTAATACCCGGCATAGCCTAGTTCCGGGTTGTTTTAGTGAACAATCTATGTTTCTAAGCTAGCGAAGCCTAATACTAGGTAGTAGGAGTGAAAAAAGGTTGGCCTTTTAACCAAATTTTTTTTTTGCCTATAACTTTTTTATTTATTTATAAAATTTTAAAATAGGGCCTGATATTTATAGCCCTAATACGGCCCTATAATTCTTATATATAAAGTTTTATCCTATACAGCCCTATGAACCCTATATATTAAGTTTTATAAGTTCTATATAAAATCTTAATTCGTCTCCAGCTCCCCCTCTAGCCCTCCAAATAATTTTTTGAAAACGGCTAAGGCAAAGATTTTTATATGTTTTCGTCCTACTATCACTATATAAATATTCTATTTTTTGACATTTTACTGTTTTTTAAAATTTTTTTTTAACACTTAACCTATGCACACCAAAAATCGACCAAATGATGGTCGGGCTATATGTAAAATAGGTCTATCCTAAGGCGTCTACGGAGTAGCTTTCGGGGTATCAGGGGTTAATTTCTAGGTCAGACCCTCTTGGGAACAACCCTTCGGGGCTGATTCTTAGGGGGTTATGCCTGGAATACTATTCCATTATAGGGTCGGTCCAGGTAAGAGAGCTTATAGCAGTGCATACGGATTCATTTCTAGGGCATATTATACCTCTTCAGAGGGTTTACTTTTAGGGGTGGGTTTATAATTCTTTCTTAAGGTATTTCCGAAGCTACAATATTACTGAAGACAAGGTGCTTTGAGGGGGTGCGTATCGTCAGCAATCGCGCCTGGGGTATCCTTCGGGGCATGACTACTTAACTGTAGGGTGCCTTAGGGGGTGCGTCCGTTAGGGCCCTTCCGCGTCCCTGGCTTAACCTTAGGGTTGGCTAGGACACTATATAATGTATAGATACCCTTATAAGCGTCCTAAGAAAAAAGGTGGATCCATCTTAAGGCGTCTACAGAGTAGCTTTCGGGGTATTAGGGGTTAATTTCTAGGTCAGATCCTCCTGAGAACAACCCTTCGGGGCTGATTCTTAGGGGGTTATGCCTAGAATGCCATTCCATTATAGGGTCGGTCTAGGTAAGAGAGCCTATAACGGTGCATACGGATTCATTTCTAGGGCATATTATACCTCTTCGGAGGGTTTGCTTTTAGGGGTGGGTTTATAATTCTTTCCAAGGCATTTCCGAAGCTATAATATTGCCGGAGACAAGGTGCTTTAATAGGGTGCGTATCGTCGGCAATCGCGCCTGGGGTATCCTTCGGGGCATGACTACTTAACTGTAGGGTGCCTTAGGGGGTGCGTCCGTTAGGGCCCTTCCGCGTCCCTAGCTTAGCCTTAAAGATTAGCTTAGGGTTAGGGTTAGGGTTAGGGTTAGGGTTAGGGTTAGGGTTAGGG